>CM033643.1:74842207-75442207 GCA_019512145.1 Engystomops pustulosus | reverse complement strand
GAACCTATGGAGAGGTTAGCGCCATGACATGGGAAACATAATTCCAGATAAAAAGAGAACGGTAACAGGACCTCCACTGAAAGAATAGTGACAGAAAGCCTATGAGCATTAAAAGAGGGTAACATAGGTGGTGCAACTTTGCTTTCCATATCCTTGTGTGACAGCTTGTTGGTTACAAGGATGAAATGTTACATTCCAGTGCTCACATCACAATTTTAAAGAGAAAGGAGCGGGAGAGTTTTGGACCTTTGCCCCCGAGTGCCCACTGTGTAAAGGGCAGTGGTTCGGGAAAAGCGTGTGTCGATGCTGGTAATCTTTATCTAACTTTAGGCCAAGTTCTGCAAGTGTGACCATAAGAGTTTAGGAAAGTGGTTAATCCTGTACCATGACATCCAAAAGTAATGAAAAATCCTAATGGTCATACGGGGCAAAAAATACTCCCTGGAGTTTACAATGTACTAAAAATCAGCTATTTCAACTTACATACTATTCAACTTAATATGAACTAATAACTACCGTGTCCTGTACAGGAACCTGTAGTGTCTAGGATTCAGAAATGGCATTGGAGGCTACTTTTTGGCCATCCCAGTACACTTGGATATAGAACCAAGGTTGTTCTTGCCCTTTAAATGTTAGCTTTCATTGACATAACTTTTGGTCGACTTCAAACAAGTGTGGATTGCCTTATCCCAGGGGTCTGAAACTGAGGGGGAGGATATGTGAGAAATGGATGGTTAAGTGGTAGGAGACATGTATATGCCATACAATGTTGAAGGCGTTGTATGGTAAAAGCCCTGGATTTGGTTTTGTAGCAACCTGAAGGTTAAAGCAACATATGGTAAGACAGGAATGGTTTTGTCTGTCTAATTGGCCATGAGCAATAGACACCTATAATTAAAAAATCTGATTAGGGCCCTGCTGGCATATCAGGCTTGGTCCTGGTTTTGTGTATGTCCCTCTTTTGCAGGTCATGTCATTAGTCCCTGACATAAACTGCATGTCAGCTCATTAGGTGTGCACTACCTGGATCGATATGAGCTGTATTTTGTGTCTGGTACAGCTAAGAGTGCCACCATAACTGTTGTGCAGAGCTGATTAATGGGCTCCTGGGGCCATTTTGTGTATATAATCACTAGCTGCATGTCTTTAGGACACACATGCAATGCTTTCTGTAATCGGTGCCAGCAGAGGGTTATTATATACACCTCATCCCCAGTTCTTTTAAGAAAAGAGCAGCGGGTGGCAGCATCCACTCTCTGTCATCTAAATATCTAAATTAATATCTAAAACGTTATTGACACTATTATGATGCTTGTTTATGAAAATTTTATCTATGCCAATGGCCTTCCCTTTTCCCCCAATCTACTATGGTCGTTGTTGTAGAGATATCACAATGTTGATTCCGCATCCATTATTACTTTAGTCCATTATGATGTTTCTGAGAAAGTCATGTGTAGGCTGAGTTTTGTTAAAAACGACTCCTTTCCTGCATGTTGTGACCCTCCACAGTTCTGTTCTTATCTGTTAGTGAAACTGCAGTAAGAAAGGTCAGGAATCGTTAGCAGCTGGTGGCAATAGTCTACCATCAGAAAAAGGCATCAGTCAACAATGCAATAGGCTTTATGCTATCCCTATTGAACCCTAAGTAGCAGTTTCTCCATATAGTGATAGTTTAAATGCGATTGCCCTAACTAAATGTATATTTTGTTTTGTGCTGTAAAGTGTGGGATAGTGAGTAAAAGCACACCTATAGATGGCTTTAGCACATGATTGTTAGATAGCACGTACCATATACTGCAATATTACTGAATTTTAGTTTATGGCTATTTTACATTTTATCTATGGAAGCTTCCTATAGGTAGGATTCAATAGGTTTTTGCAGGGTAAGGCAAAAATCCAAGGACAACCTTTTATTTCAGAACTGAAAGGAAAATTTTGATACCTGAATACCATAGCCACTAATGAGTGAGGAAGCCTATCTTTTAGGCTTCTGGAATATTCATATTGAGCCAAAGAATAAAGGGGATGTGTCATTTTGACTGGAGAAAATGTAAAAACAAAACCCTTAATGAAATGTCAAAACTACACTTTTGTCAATTCCACTACTTTCTTAATTTCAAGCCACATGCCTGGGTGCTTTTAGAAGGCTCCTGGTTAATGGCAAGTAGGAACAGCTCACCTGATGTCCAAATGGTTAGCCATTACTTCGCTTTCACTTTCAGAGTAGGTGAAAGGATGCATTCACACACAGCTGAGCTGAGAAGTTTGTAGTTAGATGAAAGTGACATCGTACCTTCAAGTAATCATATGGACATGATACTTCTGGGTGATCTTCAATATCAAAGTTGTCATCAAACTGTAGGTTAATGACAAATCCTTCCTCCAGCTCAATTCTGTACAGACAGTCAGAACTTTTTGGATATGGGCTTGGAAAATCTGCACTGGAAATGATTCCACTCCTCTGTGTGTACAAGTTGTCACTGCACTCCACTGTGAACATTCAAGAGGGAATAGGAAAGAATAGTCAACTAAGCTTCTCAATGAAGTTCTAGGAAAGGTATAGCAGCATTCACCTGATACAGAACATTCACACAACATACAGAAGTCCATAATGGCACTTAGTGTACTGCAAGGAATAAAATAACACTTATCCTAAATTACAAAGAATTGTTTGTTTCCCAACTGCAAATGCAGCAATCATTATGACTAATCCACAGTACAATCTCTTATCCAGAGAAACTGTACAAAAATGATGATTCTTATCAAATATTATTTGAATAATTATTAATTGTTAAGGGCATGTCATTAAATAAGCATCTTGGTCTTATTCAAATGCTTCCATGTTTTTGAGAATACAGATGTAGGGCATGTATTAGTTTAACTACTCTAAATGTAAAGAAGACTTTCCCCATAGTTGGGGTTTATTACAGAGGGTTATTTTTCAGCAGATCAACTGTTATAAACAAGAATCTTCACTAGTGATACAGCCCAGCCAAAATAAAGAATGTATGACATATTTATTGTAGTATAACAACCTTTGCATGTTCTGTTATCGGAATGGAGAAGGTAGCCAAATCTGCACGAACAGTAGAATCCACCAATATAGTTATGACAATGATGGTCACAGACCATGTCTTCATCGTTTCGCTCTGAACACTCATCGATATCTGAAAAAAGACATCATATAAAGACTTCATATAAAGGTACTAGCTGGCACCTGTACAAACATAGTAACAATGATAGAAGTTCACGCTCACTGATGAGATATTCGTTTCCTGGCTTATGGTTTTGAACAAGTCCTTTATGCAAACTTAAACGTATCATATGTTGCTAATGTTAATTATGTAGAAACAATATTTCTCCTAAACACAATGTGAATAATTTAACTTAACAAAAATGTAATTTGTGATTGATTTATAAAATCATTAATGGGTAAAATATATCTCTAATGGGTAAAATGTATCTCTGAAAAAATAAAAGTCTTATTAAAATTCTCATCACAATGCTAGGTAAAGCATTTATTTTCTGGGGGTCTACCCTCCGATTATTGTCTCCATTTACTATATGTGAATGATGAAGATAACTAGGAAATATGTGTGACAACTAGGGCTGAGCTAAGATGCATTGGGTGACAACAGGAATAACTTACCAACTGCGCTATAATGAGCGTCAAAACCTGTGTAACGTTCTTCATTGGAAAAGTCTGACCTGAAGGTAAGGCTTAGGAAGTTCCCAGGTGACACTATCACCTGCTGCCCTGGAGACTGCTCAGTATCTGTACTTTCCCTTCCACAGAAAATAGACAATATTTGTTCATCAGTTTCCACCTGAAATTAAAGCATATTTTCTTGATTCAACCAATATCAATTTCACACAATAGAAATAAAAGAGTTATAGATATATAGATAGTTTAGAAATGTAACCCTAATGTAGACCAAGCTGCTGGTAGGCAGGGCAGAATATATTATTATATCGATATTATGTGGACTTTAATGTGATTTTATCCCATTAAACTTTCAGCCATCTCAGGTAGGGTATGAAATGTCCTTTCTAGAATTCCTTCTTTTATGTGAAATCTTGCCGTTTACCCATAGAAATAATACCTTGAAGATTTTTCAGATCCCTTATTAGTGCATCTGTGAGATGCAGAACTAAAAATATGGGCAGTTTGAGCTACAGATCCAGCTCCTTCTATTTTGAACTGCCTCTGTTTCTGATTCTCAAGAGCTCCGAACCGCAGGATGGTTTTACTCCTATCTTCTCAGCTTATATTGATTTGTCCTTGGAGGAGATTTTTTATAGGTACATAGGTGAGATTTCACATAAAATAATTTTTTTTTTTTAAAGAACATTTGATATCTGCGGGGACTGATAGTGATGGCTTCCCTTTAAGGCAGAGATTGGTAAGGGTCCCACAATAAGGTGATATAAAGTAACAAAGTGGAAACATGGGGATCATTATGTGATAATGTGAAATCTGTTCAAAGTTTTAAAATCACAGCCACGTTTCAAAAACAGTGGCCCACATTTATTGAAGCGTTTGCTCCAGTTTACTGTATCACTTTGCACTGAAAAGAAAATGCAAACTGCTTGCACATGTATTTATAAAGCATCTGCGCCAGTTTTGTGTTGTGGCTGCATTGTGTACTAACTGTTTATGGCACAAACTCCAACACGCCCCTTTAAGTGCGCATTTTTCTGTCTTGTCGGACACAGTGCAGCCACAAAACAAAAAAAAATTGGCGCAGGCACTTTATAAATACATGTACAAGCAGTTTGCATGTTCTTTCTAGTGCAAACTGGCGCAAACACTTTATAAATGTGGGCCAATTAGAACATCTCTTATTTATATCTCATGTTTACAGCATTCACATGTTTCTAATACTGATGGTCAACATTTCTCACATGTAAAATTTCAAATGTTCTCTAAATTGCTAGGTCACCTTATGTTCTACTACGAGATTATTACTGCTATGTTATGCTGTATTTGTTTCATATTATTTAGAGCTGGGACCCCCACTCAGATAATTAATATGTGAATAGGCACAAAAGTTTGGACATAAAAGTGACATTAAAACTTGAACAATTAGTGTAAGAGATTATCATAATTTATCTAATTTACCCTAAATGTAGTAGAGATCTCTTTTTTGACACATGGACATTTTACAACCCGTGTTCTTTGCTGTAATGGTTATGACATATATTGCATTGGATGTTGAAACAGCTCTGTGTTTTGGTGATATCTGCTCACCTTTCCGGTAACATCCACGCTCTATTTCTCCATCTATTTGTAAAATAATTATGATTTTATTTATTTTATAATTACAGAAAGCTCTTCTTTTCAATGGTGTGCTTGTGTGTCAATGTTTGTAGTAAAGAGATAAATGGAAGAATAATGAATGTATATGTATATAGACACTAGTTCATTTTGTCCTATTTTTGGTAGGACATTAACCTCGAGGTCATTATCTCTTGCTGTAAACACTCAGTGATAAACCTTCAACTGTTCCAGCTCAGATCAGTGATCTAGCTGAAGACTAACCACTACATTCATTAATAGGCTTGAAAAGCCTGTTCATAAATTCTGCAAGTTCTGTACTAAATATGTTGAATTATTAGAATTTCAATTACATGTTTATTTAGTGCTAATATATTCTATATATGGAATATACAGAAGGGTCATTTTCTGTTATTGAAGTAACATCCACATAGCAAGTTGATTAGATGCTTCCATTAGTATTCAGAACCTTTTATAACTATAATAGCAGTTTGATGGGACTATTGTGAGCTAACACAGGGATTGTGTTACTCTTATTACATGGGTGGTTGTTTGTGGAGAATAGTGGCTTGCAATGCTGAAATGGGGGAATCTGAGGAATTATTTATGATGGAGGGCTGAAACCGGCTAAACTTACCCCCATGAAAGACTAGTAGATATTATAGAGATCAATTTGACGGGGTAGTTAACAAGGAACTGCCCAGGGCCGTAACTAGGAGAGGCAGGGCCCCATAGTAGACTTCTGAATGGGTCCTCCCTACTCGCTCACAGAAAATATACATATTTGTATACTCACACATTTATACACATAGACAGATCTGCTCCAGTAGCTGCTGACCACATGGGAGAAGTAGAGATGAGAGATCCCTAGTAGCAGCCCTAGCAGTTGCTATAAGGCCGGCAGTACGCCCCTGTAGTTACGACCCTGGAACTGCAGCTGAGGCATGGAGATCCCAGAAATTTTTGTTGAAGGAATGGATTTGGATTTTCCCACAAAGACAAAATGTTTAAATATATTCAGGATAACTAAATAACACTTTCTTGAATTCATTGTAATTAATAAAATACAGAATTTCACAGATATAATTCCAACCTGTCTCTATCAGTAGTGTTGTTTACAATTTGGTTTTCCCTGGATACGACCATAAATCTTCTGACTATGGTTGGATTCTTCTTATGATTAGCTTCTCTTGTCTGTATCCTGTTGTGCTCTCTGCTTCCTGCCCCTCCACCTCTGCATTACAAGACTAGCTCAGATAGTGGCACTTTGTGCCAGCATGCAGTGTGCAGAGACTTACCCTACAAGCCACAGACAGACAAGGTCTTTATAGCAGAGCTGACTTTGTGCTTTATTGATTAGTTGAGTTAGCAGAGCTAAAATTGTCAATTATTTTATATCCATCTGTCATCTCTGATCTGTCTCATCTCTCTTTCTATGTGTCAGATATCAGTAGAATGTTCAGAAGTTAAATAAAAATGTAGATAAACCCTCTACCCTGATACTCACAGCATCTCATTGAACAGAGGAATCATGAAGTGTCTGCTTAGAGAGTCTACACTTTTACAACGACAAGGAGCTAAAACAGTAAAATTGTAAAGCAAGGGGTTAAAATGATATTTATTGTGTAAACGTTACTAGGATTAAAATTTGAGAACATTCATTTATGTGCAAACCCCTTTAAGAGAAGGGTTATTAAAAACCTCTTAGTCTCGGCTGAGGTAACAAAGCCCTGTAGTAGTACTACTTCAAATTAACAGAGCTCAAACTTTGTTATGTTTATAGCTATATTGTGTTCTGCACAAGAATGTTGCTGCATTATGATGTACTCTGATATTTTGTCTAAGACTCTCCAACTGGCATGAAGCTAAAATACTCTAAAAAACTCAGAAAGGCTTGTGAACATCCAGCTTTTCTTCATTCCTGGAAAGCTGGGTTGCTGGTGAGTGAGCCCAGGGCTGTTTCAGCTGGGTATTATAAAAGGCTGGGAGTCTGGTGTCTCAGGGCAGATAATTATACCTGTTTTGAGCTTGTACCTGTGTCTGGACTAGACTTAGGTAATGTACGCCTGTTGGGGCTTGCTGGAACTTGGCATTCTGCCAGTGGTCCTGGAACCCGGCATCCTGCCATCCTGCCATCCTGCCAGTGGTATGGAAACCGGCATCCCGGCAAATGGCGCTGCCTTTTTGTTTTTTGTATCCTGTATTCTGTTTTTCTTGCTTTTGCTCTGTTTTCTGTGTGTTGTTTTTTTGTAATAAATGTTTTTTTTTACTAAAACCATTGCAATATAGGTATTGGATGGGTTATTATTAGAGATGAGCGAGTATACTCGTCCGATTATACTGCTCGGTCAAGTATTAGCATACTCGGACCGGCTCGTAAAAAACTGTGTTGAAGAACAGTGTTTACACTGTTCTTCAACACATAACACATGTTTCCAGATATTTTAATTGTAAGAATACATAAAAAAAACACTATTCTTCACTTTACAGGTGTTCGCACGTGTCTCCCGCTAAGTTCGGAGATGTGCACCGAACATCAGCAATGTAAAGAATAGTGTTATTTGAATGTGTTCTGCACTTAAATGCTCATGTTTTCACTGTTTTTATTCTATTCTTCACATTGCTGATGTTAGCGCGTATCTCCGAACTTAGCGGGAGACATGCGTGAACATCTGCAAAGTGAAGAATAGAATAAAAACAGTGCAAACAGTGAAAACACGAGCATTTAAGTGCAGAACACATTCAAATAACACTATTCTTCACATTGCTGATGTGCTCGCACATCTCCGACATTATCGGAAGACTTGCGCTACCATCTGCAAAGTGAAGAATAGAATAAAAACAGTTAAAACAGTGAAAACAGTGAACACAGCACCATTTCATTGCAGAACACATTGAAAGAACACTATTCTTCACATCCAGATGTTCGGCGCACATCTCCAAACTTAGCGGGAGACACGCGCAAACATCTGGAAACATGTGGAATGTGTTATTATTTACTGTTCTTTTAATGTGTTGTGTTAGTGAAAAAATGCTCGAGTCTCCAATTGACTTTAATGGGGCTCGTTATTCGGTACGAGCACTCGAGCATCGGGAAAAGTTTGTACTGAATAACGAGCACCCGAGCATTTTAGTGCTCACTCATCTCTAGTTATTATTTTATTTCTTTACTAGGGTAATTTACATGTTTGCTGAATGCACTTTATCTATTATTTGGTATACTTTTTGTTTGGAAGGACCAACCATTATAAATAAATAACCTTATTTGCACATAAATGTAATGTTTAGAAGTACTTGTTAAAGATATTTCATACCAAATTCAAAAATACAACTCGGTTACCTAGCTCTATATGGAGGCTTATCCAGTTGAAACGTTAGGCATTCTCCATTAGTTGCCTTAGGTATGAAGCTTTTGTAAACTATAAGTGCTAAATGATTATATGGCAGCACATGGACTCACATGGTACATGTGTTCATGTGCAGGAGGCTGAAAAGTAATGAATACAAGCTGGTATCACATGACATAGCATATAAGCCTGAAAATAAATAAGTGTGCATAAGTCTTTCTACCTTAAAGTTTACTTATCAGAAATTAATAGCTTCTCCTGTAATTAATCGTCTATTGATGAAACAAATGGAGACTATATTGTGCTTTTGTATCTACAGTTTGATTTAGTTTGTCCAAAGGCTGAGTAGCTAATAGATTTACATACAAGCAAGGAGAGCTGGCCCAGACTCAAGGACATTCCACAAGACGTGCACGCACAGCAGATGCTGAGCCCCTGGATGTAACCAAAGGTACTATCTATCCATCTAACAAAGTAGGATGAACAAACTACTTAGTAGGGAGCAAGGGAAAGCGAAATAGAGAGAAATAGTAAAGGAATGGGATGATATGAGGCCGGAATATTGTTCTCATGTAAATTATATGGCTTCACTTGATCTACTTGAAGCTAAACTCATGTATTAAGGGCAAGGGTTAAGCAAGCTGTGAGGGAACAAAAAGAGACCGCATTCAGTGGACTATTGTGACAAATCAGCAGGGAATAGTTCACAAAGTCCCTGGCACCAGGGGATAAAATGAACAGAGATGTTAAACTGCTAACAAAGAGTAGGAATATATGAGTACTTATGGTATAAGAATATAATGGATGCTGATCAGAATGTTTACAACCATCAATAATCAAATATATGAGTGTTATAACTTATACTTTTTATCCAGGGACAGCCATAACAGAACTGAACATCAATGCCCCATGCAAGTTTTACCATCCCCCATTTTCTATGCAATCCTTATTTTGCACTGCAGAAAACTCTCCCACAAGAGGAACGATTCAGCTGTCAATCACATTAACATGTTTACATCATTATCTAGGTCCAAGAAAAAAACATTTCATTAGCAACAACTTCTCGGTGCACATCCATCAGCCAGTGAAATTAGATAGGACAGGAAAGAGCAAATATTAACTAATCCAGAGACCACAGTGTTTATCCAAGGGCAGAGGACACTTCTCCAGTTTGTATACTCTGCAATGAACCCTATTGCAGATTAAATTCCCTACTACACTTTTATATAAACACACATTCCTGGTTGAGGACATAATAATTAGTATGGATTTATAAAGAAACAAGCTTGTGAGATATTTTTTTACAGTAGTCTTGGTCAAGATGGTCCTGCAGAGAGCCAGAAGGTTCCATACTGGGTCTAAACTAGATCCAATAGTCTCCAAATGTCTATTTAAACTTATTGATGATATGCCCTGTGCATATAGTCATAACCATAAAGTTTACAATGCAAATGTGGGAGTGCACTATAGATGGAGGATGGGCATTCTAAATTATTCACTTTTCTGGACCCAAGGTACCCGCAGAATAAATAACAGTAAAAGTGAGAGACAAATGGCAGGAATATGGGAGAAAGATAATCCTTGTACATGACCAGATGTTAGTGTGTGTTTTAGCAAAGTAGACCAAAGAACAATGGCCCACATTGACTAAAAACAGTGCAAACTATGTGCAAACAGCTATGTAGTGTGCAGGGTGTGTTAGATTCATGATTGGTGGTGCACGCTCTTCATGAATCTGGTGCTCCCTGCATTGCTCCGACAGAGTGTACCACTTTTTGCTGCAGCTTTAAATCCAGCAGCACCATAAATCAGGGGCAGATTTATAAATCTGTTAATGTCAGAATTCTGTCACCATCTTGAACCATATTTATCCAAAGGTTTCTCATGCAGTTTTTAGACTAGTTTGTGGAGGCTAAAGAATGGCCTAACTTGAGACAAAAAGATGGATGGTCAAATATAGTTTGACAAGACTTTTGTGCAACAACTGATAGATGGTGCAAAGTACGACTAGACAGTCTTAAACGACGACTGATCTATCATCCAGCAGCATCAGACACTGTGATAAATGTGGCCCAGTATATGAGTATCCATCAAGCTTTGTGCTGTGTCACTTTAAGACACTTGGCAGCAATAGAGGGGATTTAAGTAAGGTAAATAACACTTCTTTATGTAATAAGCTTTCCATAACTGCCCTCTGTAATTTATTCTTGAAAACCTGTTAAAGTGTTTGGGGAAAAAATGTACTTAAACTCAGAAACATCAAAATCAAAACAACCAGAATGTCAATGAAATGCAGATTTATGAGCAGTTTTCTCTCTATGGCATTACCTTGGCATAATCATACTCGCATAGGTAGGATGGCTCCAAATCAAAATGAATGAAGTATAACTTAATCCTGAATCCTTCTGGCACAGTTATATTCCAGGTCACCTCTGTTTCACTGGGATAGGACTCTGGAAAATTGGGTGTTCTGATCTCACCAAACATTTCCTTGACCACAATGACATCTGCTTCACAGAGCATCCACAGAAAAGGAGTGACAAGAAGAAAAAACCTAGAAGAAAATCATATACTTGATTATTCCCAAAAATGATAATCCCTGTATCCTCATAGACACATGAAATTAGCTGTTTTGCTCATACGAAGTGGCAGACAGTGGTAAATGGCAGTCCTGGAAAGCTTTGTGTGAAAAATGCAATATCAGACTTAATGCACCAGCGTGCACTTCTCTGTGAGAGATCTCACACAGCATAATCACAGTAGCAGGCATCTGGTTAGGTATTACAGCAGAAAGGATGGGCCAGGCAGCCGTTTGACAATAGACATCAAAGAAAACACTCATTGCTCAAAGGTACACAAAGGTATGATTACACAGATCTCCAGTGCCAATGACTAACACAGTCTCCATCTTTATATGATAAAAGCCTTCCTGGCATCTCGGTTTGAGAGAATTCTTACCTTTAAACAGCTGAAAAGAACATTTTGAAGAGTAGATGGCAGCAGTGTGGACTCAAAGTTAGGGTGCCTGTATATTAAAGATGGTCTGTTACCAGAATTTTACCCCTCAAACCAGTAATACATGCCGTAAAGGTTTAGGTCCACCCCATATCACCTAAAATTTTCTACCACTATACCTTAATTATAGCCATTTTTATATGCAAATGAGTATACATGAGTCATATTCTGACTAGAAGAGTCAAGTTTTTTATGCATTTAGTAATTGTTATGCAACTTAAAATTGTCACAGCAAGCAGAGCATGAAAACTGCAAACAGATTTAATAAAGGGCCAAACCAATTATATCTGACAGGCAATTGAGCTCCAAAGACATAAAACTGTCCTTGATAATGATGAATAAACCCCATAATTTTTTTTCCCCAAAAAATGTGTTATAAATATTTTGAAGTCTTTTAAAGGGGATATTCCCATCATATATATTCATGTTATAACCATTAATATCTGAGCTGGGAAAATCCTTTTGAAGAGGACTGGGCATGGGATCCCATTGCTGTTTAATTTGCTGTATTTGTGTTTCTCTGCTATTCAATAGACTTGCATATCTGTTCTGGGATCAATAGATGTTGGTTAAATATGAATTCATATCTGTGCTTTTTGTATGTATGGACAACTTTAAGGGTTTTAGTTGTTTTCTTAGGTTTAAAAGGCTGTTGCAATACAGGTGGTCCCCTACTTAAGGACACCCGACTTACAGACAACCCATAGTTACAGACAGACCCCTCTGACCTCTGATGAAGCTTTATTAATGCTTTACTATACTCCCAGGCTGCAATAATCAGCTGTAAGGTGTCTGTAATGAAGATTATTGATAATCCTTGGTCCCATTACAGCAAAAAATGTTTAAACTCCAATTGTCACTGGGGCAAAACATTTTTTGTCTGGATCTACAATTATAAAATATACAGTTTCGACTTACATACAAATTCAACTTAAGAACAAGATAAGATAATCCTTTATTAGTCCATGGGGAATTCACATTAACAAACCTCCGGACCATCTTTTTCGTAACCCCGGGGACTGCCTGTATCTTACAAAAGCCAAATATATTCGTTAATACCCAAATTAGTTTGTTTTTATATTAGTCATCTCAAAAGACATAAATCTTGCATCAATCGAAATATAAAATAATTGTTACAAAGTCCTGCTTTAACATGAAGTACAGTACGAATATCACAATTTCTCTATAATTGTTTTTTTAACATCCCTGGAACATATTTCCCTGTATGATTCATGCGACTAGAAATAAAAAGGGAAAATGAAACACAATTTAAACCATTTACTTGTCTGACAACATCTATAACATCTCCAAAGTAAGAAATAAATATTTTCGTTTGCATAAAATAACTTTAAGATAAATGTATTCATTCTATGTTACCAGAACCACTGATACTAAGGCTGGCTGAAAAACTTATGTAAAGTAACTCACTAATACCTCAACTGCAGTCACAGCAACACAAACAACATCAAACGCTGTCTGTCCACGGCTACTCTCAGAGTCTGATGTTTCTTAAATCACTTTGACAGGAAGAACAGTCAGAGATTTAACACAGAGAACCCCATAAGATCATGTATGTAAATTTTAGTGAATAAGATCTTGTCTCTTTATGTAGCCTGTGATTCCCAGAACTTTGAACAACTATAGTTTTGTTGTGTTGTATTTACTCTTGTGGCAGATTATTTAACAAATTGAAAATTTTATTGAATAAATTCTTGTCGGAAATCATCTATTATGTAGAGCCTGTGATTCTAGGAATTTTTGAACAACTATGTTTTTTTTTGTGTCGTATGTACCCTTGTAGGAGCATATATTAAAACAATCCACTTGTAGCAAATATTAAAAATTCAATTTTTATTTAAAAAAATCCACTTGTAGCAAGATATTAAAAATCCAATTTTTAAGTTTTCTATTAAAACTTGACATGGAGGTGGTACAACTATTTTCCCCTTACCCTTCTCCTAAAAGCAGTTTGGTTGAGGGGAAAGGGATTGAGAATGTTAGACCACATGACTAATTGCCTGTTCACAGTGACATAACAGTTTGTCAGAGGTGTCTGTGTTTTAATCATCTTCTCATTGTACCCACTCAGATAAGCTCTTATGTATGTGGGAGTAATACTAGAATGACTAGAAGTCTGTGTCAAAGTATTGAGAATGGCTTTAGTGAAAGAAGATTAAAAACATGGCATCTCTTGTTATCTGAGGCATTAAAGCATGACTAATGTAGGTATGAAATCTTGTGTTATAAATATTTTTCACTTGTGATACATTGGGGCTCACATTCGTGTGAATCGTTTTTAGGATAGAAAAGTATTGCACAATAGACACAATGGTTTTTCAAAGCTTTGGCCCTTTTGCACCATACAAAAAAAGGTGGTGGTGTGGGTGACGACGTTGATAACAAGCGTGGGACACAAGGATGCCTGTCCCACCAAATTACTATAACCCTTATCAAAAAACTGTGCACAGGTCAAAGCTGAAATCGGTTCCAGGCTGGACTGAACATAAATTCAGTTTCTGGCCCTATGAGTGGCTGTGGTCGGAATCACTCAGAGTCAGAACTTTAATGAGTATACTATATTTAAATTTAGTGATATTACCTGAGGTCCACTAGCATACTGAGCTGTATCCAAAGTGTCAAAGAGATCTTATTGTTTATTTTAACCAAGATAAAAAAAAAAGATGAGTCTATAGCAAAAGTCACCAATACTGTATATATGTAATGACAGGGATCAGATATCTGGTAGATGTCCTAGGTGTGGCTCTGTGCTCTCCCGCTCAAGGACCTCGCAGCATCCCTGACCGCTTTTATTTCATGTAATTTCACAGTAAAAATGCTTGTTGAAATTTGAGAAAGTAAAATATTTACAACACCTATAGACAGTAAAAGGAGACTGTAGGACGTATACAAGAGTAACAAGTATATATTATTAACGTGTTATTATACATATTCACCTATACAAGTAGTATTTTACTATTATTTTTAGTACCAGGCAGTCCCCGAGTTTACATCCAAGATAGGGTCTGTAGGTTTGTTCTTAAGTTGAATTTGTATTAAGTCGGAACTGTATACTTTATCATTGTAATCCCCACCAAATTTTTTTTTGGTTTTTGGTGACAATTGGATTTAAAAAAATTTTGGATTCTTCATAAGAACCAGGATTAACAATAAGCTTCATTACAGACACCAGTGATAACTGTTTATAGCGTTTATATTTGTGGACCGCCCGTGTCTTGTATTTCCTTCCTGAAATGAAGGACTATTATATTGCTGCATGTATTACATTCATTTTAACCAGCGTGTGTAACCAGGTCCGAATTTATATATGTTTCTATACAAATCTAAGAAACATTAAAGTAACAACTAAGGGTGGTTTGCATTGGTGAATCTTATTCCCCTTTTCGCTATGTTGCTACTGTATATATGATTATATGATGCATGATCTACGACTAAAGTCACTGAGATTCTCTTTACCTGATCCCAGGCACATCAACTGATTGAGTCCTTACTTTACATTTAGTACCCACTCTTGATAATTAATGAATCATACATAAACTAAACACCAGATTTATAATTCTGATTAAAAAAATATTGTAACAGAAGCGATAAACTTTCTAGTACTGAGTCTGTCTGTGAGAATACTTTTATTCTACAGATTTTTTGCATTTCATTCAAATTTTCTTCTAACACTTAAAACTTCATTTGGGTGCATAAGTGTCAATCTTGCTGGCACATAATTCTTTGTAATGAGTTTATTCAAAGCATCTTAGAAGTAAGTCAGTGATTTAGATTTACCATTTGTATGAAGAGGAAATACACTTACTTTGACAATTAGAAGCTTGCACAAACAAAATTATCATTTTAGCAAATTGACACTGGTTTTATTAGAATTCCCTGCACTTTTTTTCTCTATTGTTGTGTTTTTTGCTTGGCCTTATTGTTTTCTGTGTTTTATTTTTTTTTTGTATAGAAAAGAACATTGCTCGCTATCTCTTGCTTGATTGGCAGTTTAAGTACAGGTTGTGAAATATCATTCGAAATGTGACAGACTTCACGCCTCTGACAAACCAAAAAAATTGTACACTGAACAACTTTGGAATAGATAGTTGTTTTTTGTTTACTTGTTTTTTGTTAATTAATAATCATTAGGTTACATTTAAAATGTGTTCATGAAATCTGATATGAAATCATCAGATGACCAACTTCATACAATCACACTGAAATGCTCCTGTTCCACACCCCAGTTTGTTTTGCACATTTGGCATATGTTTATGCCGTAATATTGAGGTTTCCAGATACAAATTGATGTATTTGTATGGTTTTATATTTTACTGGCCTAGTTGAAGTGACATTACCCATACTGCATACTGAGCATCATATCTGTGTTTAATATACAATTACAGTACCGTGCAAGGTTTCAGACAGACCAAATTCCGACCTCGCTATAGCATAATTTTTTTTTTGTTCTTTTTTTTAATCCTATTTTGGATATAAGATAATAGACCCATGGTTTTCATTCGGGTTCAGCCCATACAACCCATGACATATTGTTGGACTGGTGCAGGGAATACCTCTGGACAATAATAACGCATTGCTAGTTTTCTAGGGGCAATCAATTTGCCAGATATGGCCTGTTTTGGGCGGACATCTGGCAATATAGTCCGAGAAGCGCGGCTGCGCACCCTAGCGCAATCAGAAACCTTGGGGAATTTACTTACCCATCCGGGGAGTTCACAGAAAGTGCACCCGACGATCATGCACTCTGCTGTGATTCACTAGATGTGCGTGCGCCCGATATCCGACGAGTTCACCTTCTTCTTCCTGGTGCATGTAGTGCTTGATCTGTACACAATTTTGAAAGTTACAATCCCCATGTCCGTCTGAATCAGTCGGATCGTCCGATGGCCCGCCCCCGATTTCTTCTGGTCGCGCATGAAAGCCAAAACGCCGCCACAGTCCGTCGCGTTTGACACCAGCCCCTGTTAAATACCTGTCACATAATTATTTAACAGGTGCAAAACCCAAAAATGTCAGAGAGAAGAGTATTGATAGAAGTCAAGATAGTCATCCAACTGATATTGAATTTAAAGGGGATTGTCCATGAAGAAAGTTCTGCCTCCATTTTAGTACTCTAGTCATGTTTACAAATAAAATCATTTTCGACCTCTTACTTTGCACAGCTTGTGGATAAGTCTGTACATATGCTGCTTGGTGGCAGGAAGTTGCCCTGTGTCCTGAGCTGGTCTGGTAATGCAAGGGGAAGCACAGTGAGGAAGAGACCACTGCAGTGCAGAACAAGAGGCTGTTTCTAGGAAAGAACCATAGTGCCGAATTTTTATGGTTGTTTCCAAGGGTCACCCGGGGACTGAATAGAGACAGGTTGGAATAATATCGGTAAAATGCTGTACTTATGTTAATCAACTTGATTAAGAATGTGTTAGTTTTGTTATCCTTGAGTAGTCTAGAACGTTTGTTTTCATGGAAATACCCTTTAATGCCATTTCCATCTAGTTTCATTCACTTATAACATTTTGTTAATTGAAATAAATACTTTAACCTCTTTTTATTCTGAATTCATATTTATTTCCACATCTACCTAAAGCTGTACAGTATATTGAATCTGTATTGGTTCTTACTCTCTAAATACTCACTCCTTTGCCACTTATTAACATTTATACTCAGTACCCCGAATATATCTGGTCTTTTTGGTGCCATTGTATGAAATAACTAGAGTTTTCATAAAAATATCCATTTCCACCCCACTACAGGACATGGAAAGAATATACACGGGGCTGTTTTTTGTGCGTCGTACCAGTTGTGCAATACTAGGGCGCTAACCCCCTCGGTCGCCAAGCTATTCGCACCGTCTTCTCTTTCTCGTTGGGGAGGGGGGAAAAAAGGCTTCCGGGTTTGTTTACTGCGGGGTATTCGGTCTCCAAGCCGGGAATTGTCACAGCAGGGGGCCGAATGTGGTTTTCGTCGGAAGCATCCCCTATTATGATAAACTATACTTAATTACGGGTCCATCAATGTGCATTATAATCGTAAGATATTGTATTCTGACTAATGTACCTTTGCTAGTAGTGTACGATTTGGCACCGTGTTCGCTCATAGGAGAGCAGAAGACAGAGTGATAAGTAAATCAGGCGATACACCTTTTGAGGCTAACTTATTAGTTATGATACTTGAGCTTTCAGAGAATACAGTTCACTCTTCGTCAGACATAATGTGATGCACATGAAACAGAAAATTCACAGCATTGTATACACCACTAAACAGTGATCATCAAAAGGATATTAAAAAAGACCTATAAAACACAGATTGATAACAAAAGGGCCTTTATTTACAACACAGGATGGCAATAAAAACATAAAACCCTAGCGAGCGAGAACACGAGCCTGGCTCGTATACTGCTTGTGGCCCAGGTCGAAGGTAGGAGGTCATGAAGCTGGCACTGAATGATAAGACCACTTGCAAGGTGTTTATATCTCCTCATTAATGTATACTCCATTCTTTCCTTTCCCTCTGTGCTCTTAAAATGTCTCATTAAAACCGTAATCTGCAACTCTTCAGTAGGTGTAGGATCCTTCTCATGGAGAAATGTGCAGCTTACTGGGAGATCCCTTCCTTCCATTTTAATATCACTCTGTGCAGTTCATACGTTGAAGGAGTCTCTGACCTGTTCTCTCCAACATAAAGCGGTGGTTGGACCTGCTGACCACATAAATAAGGTAAGGCCACTAGAGGACTGCAGGAAAGGTTCCTTACTGATCTGAATTACCCTGCTGTGATTGACGGTACAGGTTACGATGGTCACCGTGCAAATGACTCGGCAGTTTTACAACCTGCTTTGCAGGCAGGTGAGGTACCATTTTGTTGGGGGTCTCAGGGCATCCGGACAACCGTGTTCTAGGTTTGGTGGTTGCCAGAAGGACAGAGAGGAGGGCACTGGAATTTTCTTTTAATCTGGTGTCCTTTATGCAGAATCTGTGGAGTTCTTGGCAATTTGTGGACTAGTGACTCAGTTGTGGGCTGTAAGTGACACTAGGGCACTCTGGCCTCCTGTTGGGTCTCCTTATATTTGATAAATTCATCGTCTGTTGAGGCTGCTGCTTATACCTATTTGGTATCAGTCACTTTTGGTCTGTAGACCCAACTGGAAAACTTCAACTGAGATCAGGATTGTTTGTTTTCCAGATCTTTTCTTGTCTGAACATATACGGATTTTGTAGCCGTATGCCTGGTGTATATGATAGATTGTCTGGTATTTTTGTGGTGGAAATCTTATTTTCTCGGTAGGCCGTTCTGTCTGTAGGTTATGGAATATGGTTCGTGGTAAGTGGCTGTCTTAATCTGTATGGTGTATCCGAAAGTGATATCTCCGTCTAATAGCTAGTTTCAGATTTGAATTGAACGCCAGAGCTGATATTTAAAATGAAAGGAAATATCTGCCAGTGGTGCACATTTCTCAGGAGGACCACACTATGGAGGATTTGTAGATTAACTGTTTTAATGGGACATTTTAAGAACACGAGGGAAATAAAAGAATGGGAAGTAAAATTAACTGGAGGATTCAACACTGTGAGTGGTCTTACATTCATGCAGCTTCATGACCTCCTGACCTTCTGACATGGAGGTCCACAAGCAGATAAGACACGGGCTCATGTGTCGCTCGCCTCAATGAGTTTTAATGTTTTATTGCCATCCTGTTGTGCAAATAAGAAGTGCCCTTTTTTATTAATCTGTTGTTAGATGGTTTTTTTTAAATATCACTTGGATGACACTGTTGTAGTGTTTCAAAATGCTGAGTGAATTTTTCTGTTTCATGCATAACATCTGTCTGAAAGCAGTGTGCGCAAAGGGAGAACTAGTAGTCTCGTAAAGCTCACCATCAAACTATATACTATCAGTAGCCTCAAAAAGGTATCGCCTATTCTTCACTACTTCTAATGTTACCTGTGAGGCAAATATACCTGCATGCTCATTTTTATAAATCTTTTCCTGTAGTGTACTCTACATAGGAGTAGTAAGTATGATTTCACTTTAGACCCCCTTCCTCATATATATATAGCAGTAGCATTGTTTTCTGTAGATATTTTTTGTTAAAGTCTATAGGTAAATGCCTATAAATACAGTGATGCTTTTTTTTTCTTGTAGTATTTATAGTATTTTAATATGCAGGTATGTTTAAGCATGTACAGCTATTTTAGAAGTTTTCTTGAGAAATACGAAAAGACTATCATAAATTAAAGCCTTCTGTGAGAAGAATCAAAAATGTAAACAAAAAACACATACACTAAAAAAAAAACTAAAAGAAAAAAAACAAAACAAAATATAAGAGAAGTAATGGGGAGCAAAGTGTAAAAACAATACGTTTGGTAAAGTCTTGGATGCAAGCATTAACTTTAGCGCTAAATTATAAACAGCATTGACTTTTGTTTCTGTAGTTGTCACAAAAACAAAAATAATTCATACAGCTTTCCTCTATCAAGGTTTTTGTGTTTAATGAATTGAACTGAAAATCCCATCTAGAGAGAAATGTCATCTTTTAGTTCTCACAAATCTACTCCCTTCAGTAGCGTCCAATAGGAATGAAATGCATTTTACTTGACATCTACTATTCAGTTTATACTGAACGAAACTGTTGCACTGGCTTTGCCGTGTACAGCTAAGTAGCAGTCAATTGTAATTGTGACCCAGAGCCAGGGGTCTCACAGAGAGCTTATATTGTTTAAATGAGTGCATTCGAATGGTGCAACAGTTGTGAAGCTGTAGTTGTGGTGTAGGGCACTGTTTGAGTTGACAGGTTATACTGGAGATTAATGGACAACTATCTTGGTTTCCCATGATTTAACCACTACTTGCACAAATGACTATGTATTTTATGTGTGACTTAGATAGGTCACCATATTATGTAGACTTTACAAATGTTGTATGCATGGTATAGATGATAATAGCCTTAGTACGCAGTAGCCACAATCTATACTTATGTACAAATATGTTGGTACTTCACACACATCTAGGTTTGTAACATATTCATGACGTTTGCTATAGATGGAAGTGCAAACTCAACTCACTCGCAAGTTTACAGTATCATTGTTGGGAAACTTAATTTATAGATGACCACCATAATTTACACAAAATTTACAATATCATATGTTACAGATTTGGTTTAGGGTGAGCACCTAAAAATTTTATTTTCTGCCAACACATATTATAGCAAAAAATATTGACCTGAAATTGGGTCAATATTGTGAATACATTATGAATACACTTACAGGTGTTCAGTTAGCATATACAAAATTAAACTTTTATGAAAAATACTCACAATTATACTGATAAAGGATCCATTTAACTTCTAAATCTAATAAAGCTATTCCACAGACACCGGTTCATATAACTACATTACCATAGATATTTGGGGAAAAGTGTTTTCCTTTTTCTACATTGTTATAATACAATGAAGGTGCTGCAATGTATCCATAGTCTCTGCAATCTGTACCTTTATGGTATAATGCTAGCAATTAAGTAGCACACAGTGTATACATGGCCTTAGAATTCTTCTTTTCACATGTACTTTCGGTGGTTCAGTGCAGGGGCACAATTTGTGGGTATGCCGTTTCAAAGTGGTATAGTTCCTACCTGTTCATTCTTGTTATTTCTATTTATTTTTATTTATTAATTATAATTGTGACTATAATTATTGTTTATATAACATTAAGAAACATTACTTATTAGTACAGCCTGGCTGTTGTAATTAGTATGTGGGCCTTCTGTTTTTGGTTGTTATGTGTAGTGAAAGCACAATATTTGGGGTGTATTCTCTACTTGTACTAGAATACATGTTCACATGATGTCATTATTTAATTCAATCAGTACTAAAATTGTAACAACATGCTATTTGTTTAGCAAAACAGATTAATTATATATGAAAACGACTCCATTATGTCATGGTGATAGAGGTATCCTACTCTTGCAGAATGAATTGTTGTCAAACTTTTCAAAAACACATGTAGTTCTCAACATAGAAGACAGTATTATAGTGACACATGCGGAATTAAACAAGCAGACAATGTACTACACATACATAAACTGCAAGCTTGTATAACAGGCTCTTAATACCAGTGTTTATAACTTTCTAGAGTCTAGTCAGAAACTCATCATAAATCATCTCCATGTAATGACTTCTCAAATTTCCTCTGCACTTGTGACTTAGTGCTTTTCTTACTAACCTCATGTTGGCAGCCTTTGCCTTGTTTACTCCTCCTTTGGTGTATGTGTGTGTGTGCCTGGTTCAATTGCGCTCTGCTTGGTCTATCCTTTGTTGTGCGGACTCTGTGTTGTGTGCCTGGGCGTGAGTGGCAGCTATTCTGTACTCTGGTCACGACCGCCCCCGCTCTGTACTGAAACTGTTCCTCAGTCAAGAAAAGCCTGACGGGACTTTAAAGTAAGTACTTAAGTTGGAAGGATCCAAGAAAGAGAAAAAAAAGAAACTATTTGTACAAAAAGTCCTCCCAAAGTGATACAATTATAAAACGTTACAAGTTGCCAGGCCTGTGCCGCTCATTAAATATTAAAGACAAGTAGTTTTTATGCTGATATCATAATGGAGATTTATTTATCACTGCAAATTGGGGGGAACCATTGAGTTATGTTACATGGGCTATAATGCCACATAAAATAAAGTCACCTCACTGACAGATCTGAACAGACCTCATTGACTTAATACAGACGGTAACCATAGGTTCCAAGTGTCGCATAATGCCTTGTGTGCAAGCTTTTTGGTATACAAGGCATGAAAATGTTACAATTCCAGGTGCTCACTCACAATTTTAAACTTTTGGCCCTTATCCCCCTTATGCATCACTTGTAAAAAGTTGGCACAGTGGTGCCGGAAAAGCTTGGTCGATGCTGTAAATTTACTAAACTTTAGGCCAAGTCTGCAATGGTGACATAAGAGTTATGGAAATTGTTTCTCCTTGTACCATGACAATCCCAAAAGTATGAAATCTATTGTCATAGGGGCAAAAATACCTTCCCTGGAGTTACAATTACAAAATATAGTCTATTTCAACTTACATACCTTAATTCAACTTCAGATGGACTACCTGTATAGTAGAAAATGAGTGTCTGGCATTAAAATGGCATTGAGGCCTACTTTTTGGCCATCACCAGTCACTTGGATGAGTAGAACCAAGTTTGTCTTGTTGCCCTTTAACTGTTAGCTTTCATTGAGCAAACTTTTGGTGCGACTTCAAGACAATGTGGATGCCTTATCCAGTGGGTCTGAACTGAGGGGGAGGATATGTGAGAAGTGAGAGGTGTATGTGGGAGGACAGGTATATGCCATACACATAGTTGAAGGGTTTGTATGGTAAAAGCCCTGATTTGTTTGTAGCAACCTGAGGTTAAGCAGACATATGGTAAGCAGGAATGGTTTGTCTTGTCTACATTGGCCTAGCCAGCATAGACACTATATTAAATCTGATTAGGGCTGCCTGCATCCAGGCTTGGTCCTGGTTTTTGTGTATATCCCTCTGATGCAGGTCATATGACTCATTAGTCCCTGAAATAAACTGCATGTCAGCATCATTAGGTGTGCGCCTACCTGGAGATCTGAAGGCTGTATTGTGTCTTGTACAGCTAAAGAGTGCCACCATAAACTGTTGGCAGAGCTGGATTAGGGCTCCTGGGCCAGTTTTGGTATATAATCACTAGCATGCAGTCTTTAGGACACACATGCAAGTGATTCTGTAATCGGTGCCAGCAGAGGGGTATTATATCACTCTGGGGGCGCAGCTTCTTTAAGACCAGGAGCGCGGGTGCGCCAGCATCACACTAACCTCTGTCATCTAAATATCTAAATCTAATATCTAAAGTTATTGACACTATTATGATGCTGTTGTTTATGTAAACTTTTATCCATGCCAATTGCCTTCTTTTCCCCCCCAAATCTACTAGGGTCGTGTTGTAGAGATATCAATGTGATTCTCAGCATCCATTAATTCTTTAGTCCATTATTAGTGTTCTGAGAAATGTCATGTAGGCTGAGTTTTAAAAACGACTCTTCCTGCATGTGCGCCCTCCACAGTTTACTGTTCTTATTCTGTTAGTGAAACTGCAGTAAGACAGGTAAGGATCTTTAGCAGCTTGTCAATAGTCTGACCATGCAGAAAAAGGCATCAGTCAACAATGCAATAGGCTGTATTGCTATCCCTATTGAGCCCTAAAGTACACTTTCTCTCCATATAGTGTATTAGTTAAATGCTATGACCTAATTAAATTGTATATTTTGTTTTGTGCTGTAATGTGTGGATAGTGGAGTATGACAGCACTAAATGCTTGGGCGCTCGTTATTCCAACAAACTTTTCCGGATACTCGAGTGCTCGTCTCGAATAACGAACCTCATTGAAGTCAATGGAGACTCGAGCATTTTTCAAGGGGGACTAAGGGTCTGCACAGAAGCTTGGCCAAACACCTGGGAACCTCAGAAAAGGATGGAAACACCACGGAAATGGAAAGGAAACAACCGGGGCAGCATGCATGGATCCTCTCAGGCTGCTTAATCTGCACCATTATGCCAAATGTGGGGCAACAGCATGGCGATGACAGAGTGACCGAATAGGCTAGATAGCACTCATAAAACATCAATAATTGACCCTGACACTATAGAAGACGGATGCAGAGCAGCGCAGGCCAGCAGCAGCGGGAGAACAAGAAGTGCTGAAATGATTTCCTATGTGAACAAAAGGTTGACGGTATAGTTTAGTCGATTAACACAGCATGGTGGCGACTAGTGACCAAGTTCCATAACGTATCTGTGAAACACCCGAAACAATGAGCCTGACACAGCTGTTTGAATAAGGGACGACATGTGGAGGCAGCCATGGAGACGACTTCCATGTATTGAGCGACGTATGGGGCATCCATATGCGCTGCTATGATTGCAACTTCAGGTCTCCAGCATGGGCGCACAGATGGGCGAGTTCCATTATGTATATGGGACAACACCCGAAATTCTGCCTGACCAGCTCGTTTGTAAGGGGATGATGTGCTGTATATCCCTCGCGCTCCCGCGATCTGGTATAGACAGTTGAAAGTTGCGCTGGAGACATTTGGACGCTGTGGAGGATCGTGGTGGGCAAATCGGACAGGAAACAGCAGGGGCAGTATGCATGGATCCTCTGAGGCTGCCTAATCTTGGGATGGAGCTGGCGGTCCGCTGCCAGGCGAGTTTCGCTGTCCAAGCCCCTGTCTCTCGGCACCTCCCCACCCAAAATGGGCCTGGGGGCCAACGCGTTTACTTTGAAAAAATTATCCATTTTCAAAGGCGGGGCGGGCTACAACAAGCACTTCAAGAACCTTTTGTATAAGAAGTGTAGTCCTGTTCTTAATAAGTATTGGCTTGTTATGGTGGGTGAGGGGAATGGTTAAACAGATGCGCAAGATAAGTCCGCTGTAAATAGATACGGTAATGAATAAAAGTTTGCCATATATTTTGTGGATAAGATTGGCGACAAAGTTAACAGTTTGATGTGGAAAGCCATGAAAAAAACCAAATTCTGTCCATGACAACAGCTCGTTGCTAAGGGGACGATGGATGGAGCAGCTATATGGGAGCGTTACTTTGGCGGTCAGTCTAAGGAGATGATTTGTGGAGGTAGCAATGAGACAACGTGTGGAGGCAGCTATAAGACGACGTGTGGGGTGCTGATGGAGACGATTCAAATTTGGATAGTGCCTGTATGTGGAAGTACAGAAAAGTTTTCAACCAGAGGAGCAGGGTAGGTGTCCCTTCCATAAAATTAAATAGATTAGAGTGCCTGGTATGTGTGCAGTCAAAAACAGTTTTTCAAACCAGAAGGACTGGGTTGGTGGCCCTCCAAAAAATTAAATACATGAGTACCTGTATGTGCGCACTCCCAAAAATTGGGAGCAGAGACAGTTGGGCCCTGGCAAAAAAATAGCCAGTTTCCCTGCATTTAGTGATACAAAGAGGAGAGAGTAGGAGGAAAATGAGTGAGAAGGAGGAGTGCATACAATTTATGCAGCTTGAGCTTCTTTCACCTGTGGAGATGGAAATACTGAGACATCCAGGACTGTTTATTCATCTTTGATCAAGCATCCACGCACTGTTAGCGCTGGTCGTCAGCAAGGACATGTACCTTAGCGGCATCCACCAGCGCACCTGAAAACCCGCTTCAAAAACACTAGCGGCAGGGCAGGCAAGAACCTTCAAGGGTCAGCAGTCAGTTTTGTGCACATTTGTCCACGCTTTGACCCAGTAGTTGGAGGGAGCTGTGGACATTTAGGACGATGGATGGTAATGTGTATCCTGAGAAATTCGCAGGCTTTATTCATTCTTGATAAGCATCGCCTGTTAGCGTGTCATCGACAGGCCATGTACGCTTATCGTGCCCACCGCTCCTGAGAAATCCTAGGCTTATTTCACTTGATAAGCATAGCCGTTGTCGGTCAGCGGTCAGTCCGACAGGCATGTAATGTACGCTTATTGGCCCAACCAGCGCACTGAAAACCCGCTCAGACAATCACAGCTAGTGGCCAGGGCATGGCACGAAACCTCCAAGCGTACTACAGCGTTCAGTTTGTGCCAAACTGTACCGTTTGAAACCCAGTAGGTGTAGTGGGCTGTGTGATCATGTTAGGACAGGACGTTTATTGGTCACATACATACTCCCTCAACCTTATTTCTGTAAAGATCAGCCCCTACTCTGCCGAGACTGGGTGGGCCAGGTGACAGTGTTTATGGGGAGACATAAACTGGCAACGGCCTGTCAAGCGTACCCCTGCCGGTGGACAAGCTGCCTGCTCGCCTACTCATCCCTCGGCTACGTTGTTCCCGCAGAAGTACTCCACTCTGCCGTCTAGCGCTGTCGAAGGGAAATACTGTTTCAGCCTGTGCACTAGGGCCTGAGGTATTCACTGCATTCTCACACTCATCCTCCTCCTCCCCCAGGATGAGAGTGGAAAGACTGTGCTGTGTAACCACCGTGGTCCAGGGAGAGTCGGAATACCAGTAATTCGTGCTGGAATCAATCTCTCGTGAACGCGCGGGTCACGGGATAGGCAATCCTTGATCCCATTACAGCAAAAAATGTTTAAACTCCAATTGTCACTGGGGCAAAAAAAATTTTGTCTGGATCTACAATTATAAAATATACAGTTTCGACTTACAAATTCATCTTAAGAACAAACCTCCGGACCCTATCTTACTTAACCCGGGGGCTGCCTGTATATTAAAAAAGCCAAATTATAGTTTAATACCCAAATTATTTGTTTTATATTAGTCTGCAAAAGACATAAATCTTGCATCATACGAAATATAAAATATTGTTACAAAAGTCCTGCTTACATGAAGGTACAGTACAGCATTTACAATTTGTACTAAATGTGTTTTTAATATCCATAGGAACATAATTCTGGATGATTCATGCGACTAGAATAAAAAGGGAAAATGAAACACTAAGTTTAACCATTTACTTGTCTGACAAATCTATAACATCTCCAAAGTAAGAAATAAAATATTTTTGTTTGCATAAAAATAACTTTAAGATAAATGTATTCTATTCTATGTTACCAGAACACTGATACTAAGGCTGTCTGAAACTTATGTAAAGTAACTCACTAATACATCAACTGCAGTCACAGCACACAAAACATCAAACGCTGTCTGTCCAACGGCTACTCTCAGAGGTCTGATGTTTTCTTAAATCACTTTGACAGGAAAGAACAAGTCAGAGATTTAACAAAGAGACACCATAAGATCATGTATGTAAATTTTAGTGAATAAGATCTTGTCTCTTTATGTAGAGCCTGTGATTCTAGGAACTTTGAACAACTATAGTTGTTGTGTTGTATTTACTCTTGTGGCAGATTATGTAAAAATTGGAAATTTTATTGAATAAGATCTTGTCTGGAAATCATCTTTATGTAGAGCCTGTGATTCTAGGAATTTTGAACAACTATAGTTGTTGTGTCGTATGTACCCTTGTAGCAGATATTAAAAAATCCACTTGTAGCAGATATTAAAAAATTCAATTTTTATTAAAAAATCCACTTGTAGCAGATATTAAAAAATCCAATTTTTAAGTTTTCTATTAAAACTTGACATGGAGGTGGTACAACTATTTTCCCCGTGTACCCTTCCCTAAAAGCAGTTGTTGAGGGGAAAAGGGATTGAGAATGTTAGACCACATGACTAATTGCCTGTTCACAGTGGACATAAGCAGTTGTCAGAGGTGTCTGTGGTTTATCATCTTCTCATTGTACCCACTCAGATAAGCTCTTATGTATGTGGGAGTAATAACTAGAATGACTAGAAGCTGTGTAAAGTATATGAGATGCTTTAGTGTAAAGATGAAAAACATAGGCTTCTTGTTATCTGAGGCATATAAAGCATGACTAATGTAGGTATAGAAATCTGTGTTATAATATTTTTCACTTGTGATACATTGGGGCCAATTCTTGTGAATCAGTTTTTGTAGATATAGAAAAGTTGCCAAAATAGACACAATGGTATTTTCAAAGCTTTGGCCCTTTTGCACCATACAAAAAAAATGTGGTGGTGGGGTGACGACGTTAGATAACAAAGCGGGGACACAAGGATGCCCTGTCCAGCCAAATTTACTATAACCCTTATCAAAAAACTGGCACAGGTCAAAGCTGAAATCTGTTCCAGGCTGGACTGAACATAGATTTCAGTTCTGGCCCATGAGTGCTGTGTCGGAATCACTCAGAAGTCAGAACTTTATGAGTATACTATCTAAAGTTTAGTGATATTACCTAGAGGTCCACTAGCATACTGAGCTGTTATCAAAGTGTCAAAGAGAATCTTATTGTTATAGGAGAGAGTTTTTAACCAAGATGAAAAAAAGATGAAGTACTTTATAGCAATAAGTCACCAATACTGTATTATATGTAACAACAGGGATCAGATATCTGGTATGATGTCCTAGGTGTGCTGTGTGCTCTCCCTCTCAAGGACTCTGCAGCATCCCTGACCGCTTTTTTATCATGTACTATTTCACAGTATTAAAATGCTTTGTTGAATTTGAGAAAGTAAAATATTTACAACCTATAGACAGTAAAAGGGGAGACTGTAGGACGTATAAAGAGTAACAAGATATATATTATTAACGTGTTATATTACATATTCACCTATACAAAGTAGTATTTTACTATTATTTTTAGTACAGGCAGTCCCCGAGTTACATCCAAGATAGGGTCTGTAGGTTTGTTCTTAAGTTGAATTTGTATTTAAGTCGGAACTGTATACTTTATCATTGTAATCCCCAGCCAAATTTTTTTTGGTTTTGGTGACAATTGGATTTTAAAAATGTTGGATTCTCATAAGAACCAGGATTAACAATAAAGCTTCATTACAGACACCAGTGATAACTGTTATAGCTGTTTATTAGGGACCGCCTGTCTTGTATTCCTTCTGAAATGAGGACTATTCATATTACTGCATGTATTACTTCATTTTACCAGAGTGGTAACCATGTCCGAATTTATATATGTTTCTATAAAATCTAAGAAACATTAAAGTAAAACAAATAAGGGTGGTTTGCATTGGTGAATCTTATTCCCCTTTTCAGCTATGTTGCATACTGTATATATTTATATGATGCATGATCTACGACTTAACTCACTGAGAGTTCTCTTTACTGATCCCAGGCACATCAATGATTGCGTACCTAACTTTACATTTAGTACCCAACTCTTGATAATTAAATTAATCATACATAAACTAAACACAGATTTATAAATTCTGATTAAAAAAAATATTGTAACAGAAGCGATAAACTTTCTAGTACTGAGTCTGTCTGTGAGAATACTTTTATTACTACAGATTTTTGCATTTCAAAGATTTTCTTCTAAAACTTCCATTTTGTGCATAAGTGTCAATCTTGCTGCACATAATTCTTATGTAAATGAGTTTATTCAAAGCAATCTTAGAAGTAAGTCAAGTGATTTAGATTTACATTTGTATGAAGAGGAATACACTTACTTGACAATTAGAAGCTTGCACAAAACAAAATTATACATTTTAGCAAATTGACACTGGTTTTATTAGAATTCCCTGCACTTTTTTCTCTATTGTTGTGTTGTTTGCTGCCTTTTATTTTCTGTGTTTATTTTTTTTTTGTATAAGAAAAGAACATTGCTCACATCTCTTTGGCTTGAATTGGCAGTTTAAGTACAGGTTGTGAAATATATCGAAATGTGACAGACTTCACTCTCATTGACAAACCCAAAAAAATTGTACAACTGAAAACTCTGGAATAGATAGTTGTTTTTGTTTACTTGTTATTTTGTTAATTAATAATCATTAGGTTACATTTAAAATGTGTTCATGAAATCTGATTATGAAATCATCAGATGACAACTTCATACAATCACTGAAATGCTCTGTTCACACCAGGTTTGTTTGCACATTTGGCATATGTTTATGCCGTATATTGAGGTCTCCAGATACAAATTGATGTATTTGTATGGTTTTATATTTTACTGGCCTAGTTGAAGTGACATTTACCCATACTGCATACTGAAGCAATATCTGTTTAATATACAAATTACAGTACCGTGCAAAGGTTTCAGACAGACCAATTCCGACCTCGCTGATAGCATAATTTTTTTTGTTCTTTTTTTACCTATTTTGATTAAAGATTAATAGACCCGATGTTTTCATTCGGGTTCAGCCCATCCAACCATGACATATTGTTGGACTGGTGGCAGGGATACCTCTGGACAATAATAACCATTGCTAGTTTCTAGGGGCATCAATTTGCCAGATTGGCTGTTTGGCGGACAATCTGGCAATATGTCCGAGAAGCGCGGGCTGCACCCTGAACGCAATCAGAAACATTGGGGAACATTTACTTACCCATCCGGAGGAGTTCACAGAAAGTGCACCCGACGATCATGCACTCTGCTGTGATTCACTAAGATCGTGCGCCCGATATCCGACGGAGTTCACCTTCTTCTTCCTGGTGCATGTAAGTGCTTGATCTTGTGACACAATTTGAAAGTTAAATCCCATGCTCAGTCTGAATCAGTCGGATCGTCCGATGGCCCGCCCCCGATTTCTGTCGCATGAAAGCCAAAGCAGCCGTGCCACAGTCCGATCGCGTGTGACACACAGTCCCCTGTTAAATACCTGTCACAGGTATTTAACAGGTGCAAAACCCAAAAATGTCAGAGAGAAGAAGTATTGATATGAAAGTCAAAAGATAGTCACAACTGATATTGATTTAAAGGGGATTGTCCATGAAAGAAAGTTCTCCAATTTTAGTACTCTAGTCATGTTTATACAATAAAGATCATTTTCGACCTCTTACTTTGCAGCTTGTGGAGTAAGTCTGTACATATTGCTGCTTGGTGGCAGGAAGTGCCTGTGTCTGAGCTGGTCTGGTAATGCAAGGGGAAGCACAGGAGGAATAGACCACTGCAGTGTGCAGACAAGAGAAGCTATTCATGAGAAGAACCATAGTCAGAATATTTATGGTTGTTTCCAAGGGTCACCGGGACTGATAGAGACAGGTTGGAATAATATCTGTGAAATGCTGTACTTATGTTAATAACAGTGAATTAGAGAATGTGTTATTTTGTTATCCTGAGTATATTAGAACGTTGTCTTCATGGAAATAACCCTTTAATGCACATTTCCATCTAGTTCATTCACTTAACATTTTGTTAATTGAAAATAAATACTTTTAACCTTTGTATTTCTGAATTCATATTTATTTCCACATCTACCTAAAGCTGTACAGTATATTGCAATCTGTATTGGTTCTTACTCTAAAATACTCACTCCATTTGCACTTATTAACATTTATACTCAGTACCAGAGAGATGTCTGGTCTTTTGGTGCAATTGTATGAAATAAATAGATTTTCATAAAAATAACATATTTATGATAAATACTAGGTCATCAATGTGCATTATAACTGGTTAAGTCTGTATTCTGACTAATGTACCTTTGAGCAAATATACCTGCATGCTCATTTTTGATAAACTTTCCCTTAATGTAGGACTCTAAATAGGAGTAGTAAGTATGATTTCAGCTTTAGACCCCCTTCCTCATATGTTCATTCACTTAACATTTTGTTAATTGAAAATAAATACTTTTAACCCTTGTATTTCTGAATTCATATTTATTTCCACATCTACCTAAAGCTGTACAGTATATTGCAATCTGTATTGGTTCTTACTCTAAAATACTCACTCCATTTGCACTTATTAACATTTATACTCAGTACCAGAGATATATCTGGTCTTTTGGTGCAATTGTATGAAATAAATAGAGTTTCATAAAAATAACATATTTATGATAATTACTAGGTCATCAATGTGCATTATAACTCGTTAAGTCTGTATTCTGACTAATGTACCTTTGCTAGTAGTGTAGATTTGCACCGTGTTAGCCATGGAGAGCAGAAGAAGAGTGAAGAAATCAGGCGATACCTTTTTGAGGCTAACTGAGTATATTTGATGCATAACATTATGTCTGACGAAGAGAACTAGTATTCTCGAAAGCTCACCATCAAATATACTCAGTTAGCCTCAAAAAGGTATCGCCTGATTTCTTCAAGCTCACCATCAAATATACTCAGTTAGCCTCAAAAAGGTATCGCCTGATTTCTTCACTCTTCTAATGTACCTTTGAGCAAATATACCTGCATGCTCATTTTCTATAAACTTTTCCTTAATGTAGAACTCTACATAGGAGTAGTAAGTATGATTTCAGCTTTAGACCCCCTTCCTCATATATAGGAGTAGTAAGTATGATTTCAGCTTTAGACCCCCTTCCTCATATATCATATAGCAGTAGCATTGTTTTCTGTAGATATTTTTTTTAGTTAAAGTCTATAGGTAAAATGCCTATAAATACAGTGATGCTTTTTTTTCTTGTAGTATTTATAGTATTTTTAATATGCAGGATGTTTAAGCATAGTACAGCATTTTAGAAGTGTTTCTTGAGAAAACTCAAAATACCCTGGAAGAACAGTTGGACTAAATACAGATACATGCTTTTCTAAAAGCAACTCCAAAACTATGAGGGAAGAAGGTCTAAGAAGAAAGTAAATGGGGAGCAAAGAGTAAAAACAATACAGTTTGGTAAAGTCTTGGATGCAAGCATTAACTTTAGCGCTTAAATTATAAACAGCATTGACTTTTGTTTCTGTGAGTTGTCACAAAAACAAAAATAATTCATACAGCTTTCCTCTATCAAGGTTTTTGTTGTTTAATGAAATTGAACTGAAAGATCCCATCTAGAGAGAAATGTCATCTTTTAGTTCTCACAAATCTACTCCCTTCAGTAGCGCTCCAATAGGAATGAAATGCAATTTTTACTTGACATCTACTATTCAGTTTTACTGAACTGAAACTGTTGCATGGCTTTGCCGTGTCACAGCTAAGTAGCAGTCAATTGTAATTGTGACCCAGAGCCAGGGTCTCACAGAGAGCTTATATTGTGTAAATGAGTGCATTCAGAATGGTGCAACAGTTGTGAAGCTGTGAATTGTGTGTGTAGGGCACTGTTTGAGTTGACAGGTTATACTGGAGATAATGGACAACTATCTTGGTTTCCCTTATGATTTAACCACTACTTGCACAAATGACTATGTATTTTATGTGTGACTTATGATAGGTCACCATATTATGTAGCCTTTACAAAATTGTATGCATGGTTATAGAATGATAATAGCCTTTAGTAATGCAGTAGCCACAATCTATACTTATGTACAAATATGTATGGTACTTTCACACACATCTAGGTTTGTAACATATTCATGACGTTGCTATATAGATGGAAGTGCAAACTCAACTCACTCGCAAGTTTACAGTATCATTGTTTGGGAACTTAATTTATAGATGACCACCATAATTTACACAAAATTTACAATAAACAATGTTACAGATTTGGTTTTAGGGTAGACCTTAAAAATTTATTTTCTGCCAACATTATTATAGCAAAAAATATTGACCTGAAATTGGTCAATATTGTGAATACATTGTGAATACACGTTACAGGTTTCAGTTAGCATATACAAAATTAAACTTTTTATGAAAATACTAACAATTATACTGATAAAGGATCCATTTAACTTCTAAATCTAATAAAGCTATTTCACAGACACCTTGTTCATATAACTACCATAGATATTTAGGGGAAAAGTGTTTTCCTTTCTTTTTCTACATTGTTATAATACAATGAATGGTGCTGCAATGTATTCCATTAGTCTCTGCAATCTGTTCCTTTATGGTATATGCTATGCAATTAAGTAGCACCAGTGTATACATGGCCTTAGAATTACTTCTTTTTCACTGTCAGTTTTGGTTCAGTGCAGGGGCACAATATTGTGGGTATGCCGTTTCTAAAGGGTATTAAGTTCCTATGTCATTTCTTGTTATTTATATATTTATTTTTTATTTATTAATTATAATTGTGACTATAATTATTGTTTATATAACATTAAGAAACATTACTTATTAGTACAGCCATGGCTTGTGTAATTATTATGTGGCCTTCTGTTTTTGGTTGTTCTGTGTAGTGAAAGCACAATATTTGAGGGGTATTCTCTACTTGTACTAGAATACATTTCACATGATGTCATTATTTAATTCATATCAGTACCAAAATTGTAACAATGCTATTTGTTTAGCAAAACAGTTTAATTATATATGAAAACGATCCAATTATGTCACTGGTGATAGAGGTATCCTACTCTTGCAGAATGAATTGTTGTCAAAACTTTTCAAAAACACATGTAGTTCTCAACATAAGAAGACAGTATTATAGTGACACATGCGGATTAAACAAGCAGACAAGCTGTACTACACATAACATAAACTGCTAAGAGCTTGTATAACAGGCTCTTAATACCAAGTGTTTATAACTTTCTAGAGTCTAGTCAGAAACTCATCATAAATCATCTCCATGTAATGACTTCTCAAATTTCCTCTGCACCTTGTGACTTAGTGCTTTTCTTACTAACCTCATGTTGGCAGCCTTTGCCTTGTACCTCCTTTGTGTATGTGTGTGTGTGCCTGGTTCCAATTGCTGCTCTGCTTGGGTCTATCTTTGTTGTGCGGCTTCTGTGTTGTGTGCCTGGGAGTGAGTGCAGCTATTCTGTACTCTGGTCACGCCTCCCGCTCTGTAACTGTTCCTCAGTCAAAGAAAAGCCTGACGGGACTTTAAAGTAAGTACTTAAGTTGGAAGGGACTAAGAAAGAGAAAAAAAAGAACTATTTGTACAAAAGTCCTCCCAAAGTGATACAATTATAAAACGGTTACAAGTGCCAGGCCTGTGCAAGCTCAATTAAATAATTAAAGACAAGTAGTTTTTATGCTGATATCATAATGGAGATTTATTTATCACTGCAAATTGGGGAACCATTGAGCTTTCATGTTACATGGGCTATAAATGCCACATAAAATAAAGTCACCCTCACTGACAGATCTGAACAGACCTCATTGACTTTAATACAGACGGGAACCATAGGTTCCAATGTGCTGCATAATGCCTTGTGTGCAAGCTTTTTGGTATACAAGGCATGAAAATGTTACAATTCCAGGTGCTCACATCACAATTTTAAACTTTTTGGCCCTTATCCCCCTTATGCATCACTTTGTAAAAAAGTTGGCACAGTGGTGCCGGGAAAAGCTGTGTCGATGCTGTAAATTTACTAAACTTTAGGCCAAGTCTGCAATGGTGAACATAAGAGTTATGGAAATTGTTAATCCTTGTACCCATGACATCCCAAAAGTATGAAAATCCTATTGTCATAGGGGCAAAATAATACCTTCCCTGGAGTTACAATTACAAAATATAGCTATTTCAACTTACATACTTATTCAACTTAAGATGGAACTACCTGTATAGTAGAAAATGAGTGTCTGGCATTAAAATGGGCATTGGAGGCCTACTTTTTGGCCACTCACCAGTCACTTGGATGAGTAGAACCAAGTTGTTCTTGCCCCTTTAAAATGTTAGCTTTTCATTGGAGCAAACTTTTGGTGCGACTTCAAGACAATGTGGATGCCTTATCCCAGTGGGTCTGAACTGAGGGGGAGGATATGTGAGAAAGTGAGAGGTGTAATGTGGGAGGACAGGTATATGCCATACAAGTAGTTGAAGGGTGTATGGTAAAAGCCCTGGATTTGTTTGTAGCAACCTGAAGGTTAAAGCAGACATATGGTAAGCAGGAATGGTTTGTCTTGTCTAAATTGGCCTAGCCAGCATAGACACTATATTAAAATCTGATTAGGGCCTGCTGCATCCAGGCTTGGTCCTGGTTTTGTGTATATCCCTCTGATGCAGGTCATATGACTCATTAGTCCCTGAAATAAACTGCATGTCAGCATCATTAGGTGTGGCACTACCTGGAGATCTGAAGGCTGTATTGTGTCTTGTACAGCTAAAGAGTGCCACCATAAACTGTTGGCAGAGCTGGATTATGGGCTCCTGGGGCCAGTTTTGGTATATAATCACTAGCATGCATGTCTTTAGGACACACATGCAAGTGATTCTGTAATCGGTGCCAGCAGAGGGGTATTATATACACCTCTGGGGCGCAGCTTCTTTAAGACACAGGAGCGCGGTGGCAGCATCACACTACTCTGTCATCTAAATATCTAAATCTAATATCTAAAGTTATTGACACTATTATGATGCTTTGTTTATGTAAAATTTTATCTATGCCAATTGCCTTCTTTTCCCCCAATCTACTAGGGTCGTGTTGTAGAGATATACAATGTGATTCTCAGCATCCATTAATTACTTTAGTCCATTATGATGTTTCTGAGAAATGTCATGTAGGCTGAGTTTTAAAAACGACTCCTTTCCTGCATGTTGCTGCCCTCCACAGTTACTGTTCTTATTCTGTTAGTGAAACTGCAGTAAGACAGGTCAGGACTCGTTAGCAGCTGGTGCAATAGTCTGACCATGCAGAAAAAGGCATCAGTCAACAATGCAATAGGCTGTATTGCTATCCCTATTGAGCCCTAAAGTACACTTCTCCATATAAGTGATTATGTTAAATGCTATTGACCTAATTTAAATTGTATATTTTGTTTTGTGCTGTAATGTGTGGATAGTGGAGATGAGCAAGCACTAAAATGCTCGGGCGCTCGTTATTCGAGACAAACTTTTCCGGATACTCGAGTGCTCGTCTCGAATAACGAACCTCATTGAAGTCAATGGGAGACTCGAGCATTTTTCAAGGGGACTAAGGGTCTGCACAGGAAAGCTTGGCCAAACACCTGGGAACCTCAGAAAAGGATGGAAACACCACGGAAATGGAAAGGAAACAACAGGGGCAGCATGCATGGATGCCTCTCAGGCTGCTTAATCGCACCATTATGCCAAAATGATGGGCAACAGCATGGCGATGACAGAGTGACCGAATGAGGCTAGATAGCATCTAAAACATCCAATAATTGACCCTGACACTATAGAAGATGGTATGCAGAGGCAGCGGCAGCAGCGGAGGAACCAAGAAGTGCTGAAATGATTTCCTATGTGAACAAAAGGTTGACGGTATATTTAGTCGATAACACCAGCATGGTGGCGAAATAGTGACCAAGTTCCATAACGTATCTGTGTGAAACAACACCGAAAAATGAGCCTGACACAGCTGTTTAATAAGGGGACGACATGTGGAGGCAGCCATGGAACGACTTCCATGATTAAGAGGACAGTATGGGGCATCCATATTGCGCTGCTATGATTGCAACTTCAGGTCTCCAGCATGGCGGCGACAGATGGGCCGAGTTCCATAGTATTGGTGAAACACCCGAAAATTCTGCCTGACACAGCTCGTTTGTAAGGGGATGATGTGCTGTATACTCTCGCGCTCCAGCGTCTGGGTATAGACAGTTGAAAGTTGCGCATGGAGACATTGGGGGACGCTGTGGAGGATCGTGGATGGCGAAAATGGACAGGAAACAGCAGGGGCAGTATGCATGGAAGCCTCTGAGGCTGCCTAATTTGGGATGGAGCTGGCGGTCCGCTGACAGGCGAGTTTTCGCCTGTCCAAGCCCCTGTCTCTCGGCACCTCCCCACCCAAAATGGGCCTGGGGGCCAGACGCGTTTACTTTGAAAAAAATTATCATTTTCAAAGAGGCGGGGGCTACAAAAAGCACTTTAAGAACCTTTTGTATAGAAGGTAGTGTACTGTCTTATAAGTAATTGGCTTGGTTATGGTGGGTGAGGGGAATGTAAACAGATGCGCAAAGCGCTGAAATAATATCGGTAAATGATAAAAGTTTGCCAGTATATTTTGTGGATAAGGTGGCGACAAAGTTAACAAGTTGATGTGGAAGCATGAAAACAAACCAAAATTCTGCATGACACAGCTCGTTGCTAGGGACGATGATGGAGGCAGTATATGGAGACACTTTGGCGGTCAGCTATGGAGATGATGTGTGGAGGTAGCAATGGAGACAACAGTGTGGAGGCAGCTAAAGACGACGTGTGGAGGCTGCTATGGAGACAGTAAATTGGATAGTGCCTGTATGTGGAGTCCAGAAAAGTTTCAAACAGAGGAGCAGGTAGGTGGTACCTCCATAAAAATTAAATAGATTGAGTGCCCGTATGTGGCGGTCCAAACAAGTTTTCAACCAGAGGACGGGGTGGGTGGCCCTCCAAAAAATTAAATACATAGAGTAACTGTATGTGGCACTCCCAAAAATTGGGAGCAGAGCCAGTTGGCCCTGGCAAAAAAATAGCCAGTTTCCGCTTTGTGTACAAAAGAGAGGAGTAGGAGGAAATGAGAAGGAGGAGTGCATACAATTCAGCTTGAGCTTCTTTCACCTGGTGGAGAATGGAAATTCCTGAGAAATCCAGGCCTTTATTCATCTTGATAAGCATCAGCTGTTAGCGCTGTCAGTCGACAGGCATGTACGCTTAGTCGGCCACCAGCTGCACTGAAAACGCTCAGAAAACACGCTAGCGGCAGGGCAGGCAAGAACCTCCAAGGGTACAGAGTCAGTTTGTGCCAATTGTCCAGCTTTGAAAACAGAGAGTGTGGAGGGGGGAGTGGGCATTTAGGACGGGAGGGTATGGTTTAGCAGAGAAAATGTAGCGTTTATTCATCTTGAAAGCACATAGCCTGTTAGCGCTGTTATCGACAGGCATGTACGATTATGGCCACAGTTCCTGAGAAATCTAGGCTTTATTCATCTGATAAGCATCAGCCTGTTAGCGCGTCAGTCGACAGGTAATGTACGCTTATCGGACACCAGCTGCACTGAAAACCCGCTCAGACAACACGCTGTGGCAGGGCAGGCAATGAACATCCAGGACGTACAGCGTCAGTTGTGCCACATGTCAGCTTGAAACCCAGTAGTTGTAGGGAGTGTGATGTCATTTAGGACGATGGTTATGGTCAGCTAAATACTCCCTAACCTTCTTTCTGTAAAGATCAGCCCTACTCTGCCGAGACTGGGGACAGGTGACAGTGTTCTTATGGGGGAGCATAAAACCGCAAAGGCCTTGTAAAGCGTACCCCTGCCAGGACTGGACAAGCTGCTGCTCGCATCTCCCCTCGGCTACTTGTCCGAGAAGTACGCCCTCTGCCGTTAGCGCTGTCAGAAGGGAAATAACTGTTTCAGCCTGTGCATAGGCCTGCTGGTTATTCATGCATTCTCACACTCACTTTCCTCTCCAGGGATGAGAGTGGAAAGACTTGCTCTGTTAACCGTGGTTCCAGAGAGTGAATACCCAGTAATCGGTGCGGAATCAATTCTCTGAAAGGAGGGGACGGGATAGGCAGCTAGCATGAAATCTGCCATATGAGCCAGAGTCCCACTCGCAAGAATCACTCACCTCACTGGCCCGACTGTCCATTTCGTCCCCTCAACTCCTCCAACTCCTCTTCTTTGCCCATACACGCTGAACAGTGAAGGGACCAGCAATGTCCCCTCTTCTGTCTCGCCAACTTCTCCTCATTCTCCTCATCCTCCTCCACCCCTCCAATATGCGCTGGAAACAGACCTGAGGGTGCGTTGGCTATCACACGGGAATCTTCTTGTCCCGTCTCTTGTGACGAGCGCAAAGCTTCTGACTTCATGCTACCAGAGGTTTTTCAACAGGCCAAGCAGCGGATGGTGAGGCTGATGATGGCGGCATCGCCACTGACCATGTGTGAATCCTCAAAGTTAACAGCACCGACAGATATCAGACATCCACGTCACATCCTCATTGTAGATTGAAGAAGCTGACTGACCTGACTACCAGTTCTGTGGGAGTGACATCTGGCAGTCTACATCGCTCTGCGCTGGTGGTAACTTGGATAAACTGGTAATGTTGAATTCCACCTCGTGGGCACGTCGCACACAGTCGTGGGGGTGTTGGGGGGCGTGCTGCGTGCCCGGAGAGTGGCACAATCTGTGCTGGACTTCCTGAAATTAGCACAGATGCGTGCGCACCTCGTGAGCAATCAGACAGATTGGGGTATGTCTGAGGAACCGACTGAACTATGAGATTTAACACATGGGCCAGGCATGGATTCATGTCCGTCTGCCGAGTTGCAGAGGCGCCACAGGTTACGGCCGTTTGTACACACAGGACCATGCCTGGCTTCAGGTGGAACAGCCGGTGTTCCCAGCTCAGAATCACGTCGGCCGCCTGTTGATGCCCTGTTAATAAGTCTCTTGTGGCACGTTGTGCCTTTGTGTATCGCTAGGATCAGCCGTGTGAGCCAACGACGCCTGTGGCGTAGCGCTGCACAGAACTCGCTGACGGTGCCTAGACGCTAACGACTGAGTGGGCGCCATGCTCCACGGATGCCCGTAATTCAGATGGAGGAGGGCAGGAGGCGCCCCTCGACCTCCCCCCCACCGGCCCTTCTTTTTCTCCCGGCTTCTTTGTTCGCGGAGGAGGAAAAGTAGGATGATTTGAGACTGGACATCTGTAGGTTACGCCCGTCACAATGTCTACGGTGTCAGCGCGTAGGATGGACAGCCCCAGGCGTCTACTGGAACGCGTCCTGCCGCTTCCAACAGGTCTAACCGCCAATGTGCTGTCAGTTGATACTATAGAGTGGCCTGTGCCACAGCGTGCACGGACGCGCCCACAGTGTCCATGCGTCAGCGTGCGAACTTGTCACAGACAACGGTGTGTTGGCAAGGCCACGCGATGACGTTGTCTGACAGGTGGTGTGTACAGCAGGCGGGAAGGCACAACGTGGAAAGTAGTGCGAGGCTGGGACTCCCTTCCTTTCCGGGAATCCCGAGGCGCGTAGCTGCACACCCGCCACCTGAGGTTATACGTCACATACCACGCCCCGCCTCGCGTCTATACCCAACCCTTCGCTTTTATTAGTCCGGCCAGAGCTCTCTCGCCAGTGTCACTTTACTAGTAGTTTGGTCCAGATCGAGGACGTTGACCGCCGTTGACTTTACGCGCGTGTCTGCTCTGGCTGGCGATTGTCTTATTTTTTCTTTTTGCCTTTCCACACCTTCATCTTGCATTCCATCCACCGTGGGTATGGGGTTTCAAGCGAGTTCTTCTGCCTGCACAGCCTTTGCAACGCTCCTGTTGATGTGCGAGTCCAGCTAGTTGGGTGTGTTCCGCCGTGGCCAGGATCAGCTTGCCGCCAGGACGACCAGGTGTGTGGTTTTCGCATGCGGAGGTGTTTGTGTGTACCTCAGGGTACCTGGGCCAGGAGGCCAGCCTCGCAGAACGCCGCAGCACCCACACAGCGGGAAGGGCAGAGGTGCTGGCACTCCAGCCCAGGAGCGTGCAACGGCCACATTGGCTTCCATCTGAGTGGAGTGCTTTCCGCGATGATTCATTCATATGGCCTTGTCGCATACTTGTGTGGTGTGTGAGCGTAGTAGCTGTTGGAACCCCCCTGCTGCAGCCCCTGTGCTGTGGCACCAGGTGCACACCACATGCTCGTGGGGTCATCGCGTGTTCTTTAAGAGGGCACCTCCAGCACGTCTGAAAATATCTCTCGGGCCTCGCCACGGGAGCTGCACGACGTCCGAACAACCATTTGGACTTCTGCTGCACATCAGCGAAGTGGACCTGTCTGCTTGTTGCCCGCACCGCACGTATTTCCTGGGGCGGGGTGAGCAGCGCCACCTGCCTCTCAGCCAAACTGTTGCTGCTTGATTGCGACTCATCTTCAGGTTTCAGATGCGACTGTGTCACTCCTGTGGCATATTAAACCAGCCTGGGGTCTCGTCGACTCATCGATGTACTCTGATCCTCTCTAGGTTCGAGAGCGCCGTCTATTCCCCGTGTATCATCATCGTCGATATAACGAAATCTTGTGCTTTACCAGCTATGCCTCGCAAGCTACTACAAGAATTGCACCTCATGCCCCGACTCCGCACCACGCACTACAGCGTGACACTGTCGTGGGGAAAACTCCTGTGGCCATCGATGACTATTCTAGACGCAGTTTTCGAGCAAGCCCCACTCGTGACCAGTGGCAGTCGCTGACTTGGTGAAGGTGTCTAAGAAACCGACTTTATGACACATGAGTGTCGAGCCCCCGTGCTCTCAATGCGTCAACTTTTCCTGCGGAGGGCGGCAGATCCTCGGTGCGCGCTCGACATGCCGAGCGGGCCCTGTACCTTCCACCCACGGCAGTGACAAACGCCAGGTCTATGCCCCCGCCGCACGCCCACTCCCAGGAAGACCTAGATCGGGGGCCAGTAGGTGGGAGACAAATCAGGGTAGGCCGACAGCTGGGAACAGGTGGGGAGGAGGATAGGGCGTGGGCGACGGAATACTGCACTCGTGAACGGGGGTGGAAACGGAAGCTGGGCTTAGAATTTGGAAACGACGGGGAACACCACAATAGGTTGGTAGATAGCTCTGAGGAGAAAGAAAAAAGGACAGAAGAAGGGGGAAGAAATAGAAGACGGACTGAGGGAGCAGACGACAGATCGACAAACAGAGAGAATAGGTAGGAGGGCCTCCAGAGCTAATGGAAAGGAGACACGACACTAGAGTATTTCTGGCTGGGATGCCCTTCCCACAGAGTTTTGACCGAGGCGGGGAAAAGGCCATTTGGCATATGATCATGATGAGGCCTCACCTCTCCTTAAGTATCGCAGGAGGACCGTTCCCTATTGCGAAGCTCTTGCACTCTGGTACCCCCGGTACCTCTCTTCCATTCCTCCCCCCCTTTTCCACCACAAGTAACTGCTGGTGCGGTAAGTGAACTCGCGTCACCGCGCCTCCTGGGCTAGCGTTTCTGTGTCCTCGGGGAAGGAGGCTCGAGGGAGGAGGAGCTGGAGGACAACCTCAGGTCCTAGTGCTGACTTTCCTTCCGTCTTGTTGACATGGTGGACTGCATTGGTTAATGACCAACAAGAAGCCACGACCTTCCTCCGCCGCTGGCCCACCATACTGGCTAGAAGCAATTTGTCCAAATCCACGAATCGTCAAAGTCCGCTATGTCTGCACTGTTCACTGGCCTCAAACAGTGCCTCTACACGAGTAAGTCCCAGTAGTAAATTGAGGACATGACCCAACCTAGGGAGTGGTAGCTATCTCTCTGCGGCGCGTTCACATGCCCTCATAAGCAGGTGGTGTCCCCTCACACCCCCGCCCAGGAACCACGGCCTCTGACCCCTGCAGTGTTGGACGCCCAACGTCCATGCCCTTGTCTCTACCCCTAGCCCTCGGGTTCACATTTTCAAAATTAAAGTGTAAACTGGAAAAGTTGTTGGTGTTTTTGTGTTCTTTTGTGTTGTTGTTTTTTAACAAAACGATGCTATCCTATTGCTATGGCTAGTTTGTAACCCCACACTGACAGCACACACAACAGGGATTTTGTGCTAGCCTGACTGATGAATTTTAGTTTGAAAAAAAAAAAAAAAAGAAAAAGCAGGACAGACTGTATGCCTAATTCATCAAACCCCTAATAAATTGTCCACGTAGGTGTTGAATGGATATGTGTGTCACTAAGAGCTAAACATAAAGATTCGCAAGTCTCCCCTGCAAATTGTCACTTATGGTACTAGCTGCACACTAGTGCAGCAGGCCCAGCCACAAGCAAATCAACCAAAAAATAAAATAGATAACGATATGTAGCCCCAGAGGGCTGTTGGGTTCTCGTATGGCGAGTTTCTAGCCTACAACTGACAGCAAACATTTGGATTTGTGCTGTGCCTGATGACTCTGAGATAAAAAAAAGAAAAGTAAAAAAAAAAAGAAAAAAGCAGACCGTGCCTAATTCAATCAAACCCCTAATAAATTGTCCCACTTAGGTGTTTGAGATGGATATGTGTGTCACTAAGAGCTAAATATAACGTTCGCCAGTCTCCCTGCAGATTCGTCACAATATGGTACTAGCTGCACTATTAGTGCCAGCACGGCCAGCCACAAGCAAATCAACAAAATATATATATAACGCTATTGTAGCCCTAAGAAAGCCGGTTGGGTTCTTGTATGCCTAGTTTCTAACCTACACTGACAGCACACAACTGGATTTTAAATCACTTTAAGTTTTGAAAAAAAAAAGAAAAATTGTCAGACTGTGCCTAATTCAATCAAACCCCTAATAAATTGCATTGTACCACTTAGGTGTTGAGATGGATTATGGATGTCACTAACAGCAAATGAACGTTCCCAAGGTCTCACGCAAATCCTCACAATATGGTACTAAGCTGCACATAGTGCAGCAAGCCAGCCACAAGCAACAAAAAAAAAAAAAAAAAAACGCTATTCTAGCCCAACAAGGGCTTGTTGGTGTTTGTAGACTCACTCCTGCCTAACAGTAAGCTATATAACAGTCTAACGCTATCCTTGCAGCAGCACTCTCTCCCTAACGGCATCCAAACAGAGAATGATGCAAGAGCGGTGGGCAGGGCTAGTCTATGCAGGGTCACCTGATAAGGCAGCCAACACTTGCTATCGACGTGTGAGGGGTACCCGTCATGATGGGTGGAGTGCAGAGTCTCCTGGCTTGTGTTGCTCTGTTTATGGCCGCCAAAATCAAAACGGCGGAGTTAGATGCCCTGTTTTCTCAGCTGGCGAAGTATTGTCCGAGCAACAGCAGTTACGAGTACGCATACTGCTCAAACGAGCCAGCTCGGACGAGTGTGTTGCGCTCATATCTAGTGGATAGTCTTCATAAGTATTTATGTAGTATTTTATTATAGTTATTATAGGTTGGAGTGATGGACTTGCTGTATTTTCAACCTTCTTTTTATTGTTTTCTATAAGTGATCACCTTTTGCTTCTTACAACACATATAATATAATATAAAGATTATGTAGTAATAAAAATGATTAGACTACTACATCTTTTCAATATTATTATTATACACATCTATTATAAAAAAAACCAATGTCAGAAATAAATTATAATAAAAATGTTGCTTGAAAAAGTTTACAAACAAAAAATATGTTTTCATGCTGTTCAAAGGATTTTTCAATGGAATGATATATCAAGAACCAGTTGTCTTCAAAAAGAAAATAAAAACTGGAAACAATCACTAGGGGCCCTCAGGTGGTGGAAAATGCAGAGATTGCACACAAGCAGGACATAAACCCGCACATCATCTACTGATGCAGATTCTATCCAACAAAAGTTACTGTGAGAGCAACAGACAAAATAAGATAAGTTCTGGTTAACGCTGCAAGAGTCTTCAAAGCCTTTGTGGTGCCTGATACACCTTCGACCAATTCTGGGCTTTGGCGAATAATAATAAATGCCTAATAAAAAGAGTTGCCTCAGTTGCTTTCACAAAAAAGACAGCCAGGGCCATTCTGAAACTGAAAATGTAGAGTCTTGATTAAAGCAGTTATAGTAATGTTAAAAATTAGAAGTACGTTAGATATATGTTCCATTCAGTTGCAAATTCTACTGTTGTTCATTATTCATATGCTTGTAGAACGTTTATGTATTATGGGTATTGAGGAACAAAAATTAAGCAATAGTTTCTTGTGTATTGGACACAAGAACACCACAAGGAGGAACAACAACAAGGTAGGAAACTGCACTAAAAGTGCTCGTCTGTTTATAATGCAGGAACGGCAGATAAACTAAAACCGTGTGCCAGAAATCATGAAATCTGGCAATTCCCTGCACTGGCCCGAAGAGTTCACCAACTTTTTTGTGGTGCACCTTAACATAGGGCTGTGTGACAGATTTTGCATGATAAATCTCGCCACCTCCACAGTTATGTTCTGATTCAGTTAGTGAAAAACGCAGCAAGACCGGTCAGTGATTATAGAGCTGGTCGGTGACATTGCAGCAGTTTCTGACCATGCAGAAAAGGGCATCAGTCAAACAATGCAATAGGCGTATGTTATCCGTATTGCTACAGTTCTCCATATAAGTGATTATGTTAAATGGCTATGTCCTAAGTTAAATGGATGGAATTGTTGTTTTTCAACCTTATATTTTTTATGGGTACACTAAGTTTAATTCCACTTTTGATTCTTACAACACCAACCATATAACATGCTACAGTATATTAGTAATGAAAAATAATTAGACTACTAACTATCTTATTATATTATCATAAGCTATTATAAAAAATAAACGGATTCAGATAATAAATTAAAAATAATAAAAATGTTGATAAAATAGTGTGTGCCCCATTATACTTGCAAGCATAACATTAATACACTTCTCACAAAAAAACGCTACTTCTAAGAATTATTTTTGTCCCACATTAAAGTTGTTCATAATAGTGGAGCAGTTGATTGCGAACCTTAGCAGCCAAGGACCCAAAAAGCAAACCCAGCCCCCCTTATTAATTGTAGGTGCCACACCAAAAATTAAGCAGTAAATATTTGCCTCCTGATCTGCAATAATTTCAATCCTATTGGCCTCCTGAGGACAGCAACACAGTAAAAAAGACTGAAAAAAAATTTGCATCATTTAACTTCTTCCAGGTCCTCAATGTACACAGGAATCGTAGGGCCAGCAGAAGGTACTCAAAGATATTCGGCCCTGTTATTGATCTCCTCTTCCTTACAGTCACAAGATAGCGAAGTAGTAAGTATCAAAATATGACTTTAAGTTGCTGGAACAGCAGGAAGATTCTTTGAGTCCGTCTGGTGGATAGGGCAATGGCCCGGGCCCCCAGGGAAAGGGCTTGGTGCCACCTCTGGCACCAGTGCCATAGGGTTTCGCACACTGATATAGAGAGGATCCCTGTATTTACGTAGTCATGCTGATGCTGAAAACCAGCTTCTTCCACCTATGTAGAGGATCCAGGTTGGGGTGAAGGCACAGGTTCAACTTCTTAAACTCACATTGAACAACAATCCTTGCAGCAGCAGACATATAAAAAATCACACGACTTACAAACAGATGTAAAATGCAATCACAGACATTTTAGGGGGATTCATTAAGAACTTTCAGCCAGTTTTGGCAGATTTTTTTTTCCTGCTGTGCTTTGTGCAGCAATATTTATGAAGTGTCCGGCACCACACTGTATAGTCCCTTTTCTACATTCCATGCCTTTTTTGATTTTAGTGCTATCAATGTGGGGCACAGCATAGTAATCGCATCACTTTTACTGCACTTCTCAATCAATTTTTTTGGCGCACCATAAAGATGAGCTAGAGGGGGGGGGTGTCCATCAGCACTTTCAGTCCATGCACCAATCATTAAGCCTTGTGACCAAAGGAACATCCCAGTGTAAATTACCGTACTGCAACAATTCAATGCACCAAATTGATGAATGCCCTCGCTTCATCTTACTCTTGGGCCCAGGCCGGCGCTTAGCACCGGGAACCTCGATCAAGTGTACAGTGCCATGTGGGGATATAAATACTGGGCCCGCTGTGGGGAGGACATTACTTACTGGGGGGCTATGGAGGACATTACTTAATTGGGGGTGTGTGACAATAATGAATGTTGGGCTGTTGGTGGGCAATTAACTTACTGGGGGGCTGTGTGGCATATTACTTACTGGGGGGCAGTGAGGGGACATTAATGGGGGGACTGTGTGGAGGACATTACTTACTTGGGGGCTGTGTGGGCACAATAATTACTGGGGGGGCTGTGTGTGGGAACATTACTTACTGGGGGGCTGTGTGGGGACAACATACTGGGGGGCAAGTGTGGACCATTAATGGGGGGGACTGGTGTGGGGACATTACTTCTGGGGGCTGTGTGGGCACATTATACGGGGGTGTGTGGGGACATTACTTAATGGGGGGGTGTGTGGAGGAAATTACTTACTGGGGGCTGTGTGGGCACATTACTTACTGGGGGGGGCTGTGTGGGCACATTACTTCCTGGGGGGCAGTCTGGGTACATTTTTTAGGGGGCTTTGTGAGGCACATTAATCGGGAGGCTGTGTGGGGGGACATTAACTTACTGGGGGCTGGGTGGAGGACATTATTACTGGGGGGGCTGGGCTGTTCTGTGGACACATCTTACTGGGGGCTGTGTGGGCAAATTAATTACTGGGGGCGGTGCTGTGGGGACATTCTGGGGGGGATTGTGTGGGGACATTACTACTGTGGGGCTGTGTGGGCACACTCCTTATGGGGGCTTATGTAAGGCACATTACTACTGGGGGGCTGTGTGGGGATATTACTTACTGGGGGGCTGTGTGGAGGACATTACTGGGGGTCTGTGTGGACACATGTACTACTGGGGGGGGTGTGGAGGCATTACTGGGGGGCTGGTGGACAATGACTTACTGGGGGGCTGGGTGTGGGCACATTACCTTAATGGGGGGCTGTGTGGGCACATTACTTACTGGGCCGGCTTTGTGTGGAGGAAATGACTTGCTAGGGGCTGGTGTGGGGCACATTACTACTGGGGGGGCGGGGGGGCTGTGTGGAAGGACAATACTTACAGGGGGGGGGCTGTGTGGAGGACATCGGGCAGTTACTACTGGGGGGCTGTGTGCACCAAGTAACTTACTGGGGGCTGGGTGTGGGCACCATTACTTTACTGGGGGCTGTGTGGGCACATATTATTACTATGGGGGGGCAAGTGGGGGGAATTAATGGGCGGAATGTGTGGAGGACATACTTACTGGGGGCTGTGAGGGCACATTACTTATGGGGGGTATGTGTGTGGACATTACTTACTGGGGGGCTGTGTGGGGACATTACATAACTGGGGGGCAGTGTGGGACATTAATGGGGGGACTGTGTGGGGACATTACTTACTGGGGGAATGTGTGGGGACATTACTTACTGGGGGGCTTGTGTGGACACTACTTTAATGGGGGGCTTGTGGAGGAAATTACTTACTGGGGGGCTGTGTGGGCACATTACTTACTGGGGGGGGGGCTGTGTGGGCAAATTACGTCCAGGGGGGCAGTCTGGGTACATTTTTTAGGGGGCTTTGTGAGGCACATTACTTACTGGGGGGCTGTGTGGGGGACATTACTTACTGGTGGGCTGTGTGGAGGACATTACTTACTGGGGGGGCTGTTTGTGGGCACATTACTTACTGGGGGCTGTGTGTGGGCACATTACTTACTGGGGGGCTGTGTGGGGAACATTAATGGGGGGCTGTTTGGAGGACATTACTTACTGTGGGGCTGTGTGGGCACACTACTTATTGGGGGGCTATGTGAGGCACATTACTTACTGGGGGGGCTGTTGTTTGGGGCGGGGGGGAAAATATATTACTACTGGGGGGGCTGTGTGGAGGACATTACTGGGGGCTGTGTGGGACACATACTTCTGGGGGGCTGTGTGGAGGAACATTAATGCGGGGGCTGTGTGGACCCATTACTACTGGGGGGCTGTGTGTGGGCACATTACTTTTCTGGGGGGCTGTGTGGGCACATTACTTACTGGGAGGCTGTGTGGAGGAAATTACTTGCTTTTGGGGCTGTGTGGGCACCTTACTTACTGGGGGGGCTGTGTGGAGGACATTACTTACTGGGCGGGCTGTGTGGAGGACATTACTTACTGGGGGCAGTTTGGGCACATTACTCCTGCGGGGGGGCGATGTTGTGGGCACATTACTTACTGGGGGGGGCTGTGTGGGGACATTCATGGGGGACGGGAGTGGCACACACTACTTACGGGGGGGCCGGTTGGTGGAGGAAATTACTTACTGGGGGCAGTTTGGGCCACATTCCTTACTGGGGTGTGTGGGGGCACCTTATTACGGGGGACTGTATGGGAGGACATTACTTCCTGGGGGGGGGTGTGGGACATTACTTACTGGGGGGGGGCTGTGTGAGAGGACATTACTTACTGGTAGCCTGTGCAGGCACATTATTATGGGGGGATAACGGGTCAAGAGGGGAACATACTTATTGGGAGGGCTTTGGTTGTGGGCCATTATTAATGGGGAGCTGTGTGAGCACATACTAATGGGGGGCTGTGTGGGCACCTTACTTACTGGTGGGGGCTATTGTGCGCATATTACTTCCTGGGGGGGTGTGCGGAAGGAAATACTTAATGGGGGGCTGTGTGGAGGACATACTTACGGGGGATGTGTGCGGGGACATTACTTACTGGGGGGCTGTGCGGGCAATTACTTACTGGGGAAGTGCGGGCACATACTTACTGGGGGGGCTGCTGTGTGGGCACCTACTTACTGGGGGGCTGTGTGGGCACATACTACTGGGCTCTGTGTGGGCACCTTACTTACTGGGGGACTATGTGGGCACATTACTTCCTGGGGGGGCTGTGTGGAGGAAATTACTTACTGGGGGGCTGTGTGGAGGAAATTACATACTGGGGGCTGTGTGGGGACGTTACTTACTGGGGGGCTGTGCGGGCACATTACTTAATGGGGAACTGTGCGGGCACATTACTACGGGGGTCTGTGTGTGGGCACATTATATGGGGGCCGTAGGGGGACATCTATGGGGGCTGTTAGGAGACATTACTTACTGGGGGGCGTGGTGGAGGAACATTACTTACTTGGGGGGCGGTGTGGGCACATTACTACGGGGAGGCTGTGTGGGGATATTATTATGGGGGGCTGTGTGCAGGACATTATGGGGGGCTTGTGTGGACACATTACTTACTGGGGGGTGTGTGTGGGGAAATATTCATGGGGGCTGTGTGGGCACATTACTTTACTGGGAGGCTGTGGGAGGAAATTACTGCTTGGTGCTGTGTGGGAAACTCTACTGGGAGGGCTGTGTGGAAGACATTACTTACTGGGGGGGGGGGCTGTGTGTGGAGGAAATTACTTATGGGGGGCTGTGTGACAATTACTACGGGGGCGCTGGGTGGGGGAATTACTATGGGGCCAGTGTTGGGCACATACTTAAATGGGTGCTGTGTGGGGGCACATTACTAACTGGGGGGGGCTCTTTTATTGGGGGGGAGGCAGTTACTTTATGGGGGGGCCGGTTGTGGAGGGACATACTATGGGGGCTGTGTGGAGGAAATTACTTACTGGGGGCTGTGTGGCACATTACTTACTGGGGGGGCCGTGTGGGGGCACATTACATACTGGGGGCTGTATGGAGGACATTACTTACTGGGGGGCTGTGTGGAGGACATTACTTACTTGGGGGCTGTGTGGGCAAAATTACTTACTGGGGGGCCCATGTTGTGGTGGCAATACTACTGGGGGGGGCGAGTATGTGGTGGACATTCATGGGGGGACTGTGTGTGGGTACAATCTTCGGGGGGGGCTGTGTGGGGCACATTATAATGGGGGCGGTATGTTGGACACATTATATGGGGGGCTTTTGTGTTGGAGGAAATGACTTACTGGGGGGCTGTGTGGAGGAAATTAGTTACTGGGGGCTGTGTGGGGGACATTTATTCCTGGTAAAGCCTGTGTGGCACCTTACTTACTGGGGGGCTGTGTGGGCCACATAAACTTACTGGGAGGCGTGCGGGAACATACTACTGGGGGGCTGTGTGAGCACATTACTATGGGGGCTGTGTGGGCCCGTACTACTGGGGGGTTATGTGGGCACATACTTCAGGGGGGGGCTGTGTGGATGAGGAAATTAATTACTGGGGGTGTGTGGAGGGAAATACTACTGGGGGGCTGGGGCTGTGTGGGCACATTACCTTACTGGGGGGGGGGGGCTGTGTGAGGAAATTACTTACTGGGGGGGGCTCGTGTGGGGGAATTACTCTACTGGGGGCGGTGCGGGCACATGATTTCCTGGGGGGGCTGGTGGTGGAGGAAATTACTTACGGGGGCAGGGGCTGTGTGGAGGAAATACTTATGGGGGCGTTGTGGGCACTTACTTACTGGGGGGCTGTGTGGGCCAACATACTTACTGGGGGGGCTGATGTGAGCAAATTTACTGGGGGGCTGTGGGGATGAACTTACCAAACGGGCGGGGCGGTGTGGGCACATACTTACTGGGGGCTGTGTGACGGAACATTACTTGCTGGGGGGCTGTGTTGACACATTATACCTGGGGGGTGTGGGGGGGACAATTAATTAACTGGGGGATGTGTGGGCACCATTACTTACTGGGGGGCTGTGTGGGAACATTACTTAACTGGGGGGGCGCGGCTGTGTGGAGGACATTGCTTACAGCGAGGGCTGTGTGAGGAATTACTAACTGGGGGGGGGGGAGGGGCGCGTGGAGCACATTATTTACTGGGGGGCAGCAGTGTATACAGCGGGAGGGGAACGGGGAAGTGGTATAAAGGGGAAGGGAGGCGGGTGTATTCAGGGGGAAGAGGAGGAGCAGTGTGTATTACAGGGGGCAGGGGATGGAAGATATATATATATATATATATATATATATATATATATATATAAAAACGCTATTCTAGCCCTAACAAGGGCTGTTGGGTTCTTGTAGACTCACTCCTGCCTAACAGTAAGCTAATATAACACCCTAACGCTATCCCTGCAGCAGCAACAACTCTCTCCCTAATGGCATCCAGACAGAGAATGATCCGAGCAGCGTTTTTTGTTTTTTTTTGTTTGCTTGTGGCTGGTCTTGCTGCCTAGTGTGCGGCTTAGTACCATTGTGAGATTTGCGTGAGACTTGGGAACGTTCATTTGCTGTTAGTGACACACATCAATCCATCTCAACCCCTAAGTGGGACAATTAATTAGGGGTTTGACTTGAATTAGGCACAGCCTGACATTTTTCTTTTTTTTTTTTCAAACTTAAGTGATTTAAAATCCAGGTGTGTGCTGTCAGTGTAGTTAGAAACTAGGCATACAAGAACCCAACCCGCTTCTTCGGGCTAACAAATAGCGTTATATATTATTTTGTTGATTTGGCTTGGGCTGGCCGTGTCTGGCACTAATAGTGCAGGCTAGTACCAATTGTGGACGAATCTGCAGGGAAGAGACTGGCGACGTTATTTTAGCTCTTAGTGACACACATATCCATCCTCAACAACCCTAAGTGGGAAATTTATTAGGGTTTGATTGACTTAGGCATACAGGTCTGCTTTTTTCTTTTTTTTTTACTTTACTTTTCTTTTTTTTATAACTCAAGTCATCAGGCACAGCACAAAATCCAAATGTTTGCTGTCAGTGTAGTCTAGAACTAGCCATGCGAGAACCCAACCAGCGCCTCTTGGGGCTCATACGTTATATATTTTATTTTTGGTTGATTGCTTGTGGCTGCCTGCTGGCACTAGTGTGCAGGCTAGTACCATAAGTGACAATTTGCAGGGAGACTTGCGAATCTGTTAATGTTTTAGCTCTTAGTGACACACATATCCATTCAAACCTACGTGGGACAATTTATTAGGGGTTTGATGAATTAGGCATACATCTGTCTCTTTTCTTTTTTTTTTTTTTTTCAAAACTAAAATTCATCAAGGCATAGCACAAAATCTCCTGTTGTGTGTCTGTCAGTGTGGGTTTAAAAACTAGCCATAGCAATAGGATAGCATCTTTTGTTAAAAAACAAAACACAAAAGAACACAAAAACACACAACAACAAATTTACAGTTTACACTTTAATTTTTTGAAAATGTTGAACACCGAGTGCTAGGGTAGAGACAAGGGCATGGACGTTGGTCGTCCAACACTGCAGGGGTCAGAGGCCGTGGTTCCTGGGCGGGGTTGAGGGACACCACCAACACCTGCTTGATGAGGGCATGTGGAACGCGCCGCAGAGAATACTACCACTCCCTGGTTGGCAATGTCCTCAAGTTCTCGGGACTCCGTGGTAGAGCACTGTTGAGGCCAGTAACAGTGCAGAAACGGACTGTGATGTCGTGGATTGTGGACAAATTGCCCCTTTCTAGCCAGTATGGTGGGCCAGCGGCGGAGGAAGGTCGTGGCTTCTTGTTGGTCATTAACCAATGCAGTCCACCATGTCAACAAGACGGAAGGAAAGTCAGCACTAGGACCTGAGGTTGTCCTCCAGCTCCTCCTCCCTCGAGCCTCCTTCCCCGAGGACACAGAAACGCTAGCCCAGGAGGCGCGGTGACGCGAGTTCACTTACCGCACCAGCAGTTACTTGTGGTGGAAAAGGGGGGGAGGAATGGAAGAGAGGTACCGGGGGTACCAGAGTGCAAGAGCTTCGCAATAGGGAACGGTCCTCCTGCGATACTTAAGGAGAGGTGAGGCCTCATCATGATCATATGCCAAATGGCCTTTTCCCCGCCTCGGTCAAAACTCTGTGGGAAGGGCATCCCAGCCAGAAATACTCTAGTGTCGTGTCTCCTTTCCATTAGCTCTGGAGGCCCTCCTACCTATTCTCTCTGTTTGTCGATCTGTCGTCTGCTCCCTCAGTCCGTCTTCTATTTCTTCCCCCTTCTTCTGTCCTTTTTTCTTTCTCCTCAGAGCTATCTACCAACCTATTGTGGTGTTCCCCGTCGTTTCCAAATTCTAAGCCCAGCTTCCGTTTCCACCCCCGTTCACGAGTGCAGTATTCCGTCGCCCACGCCCTATCCTCCTCCCCACCTGTTCCCAGCTGTCGGCCTACCCTGATTTGTCTCCCACCTACTGGCCCCCGATCTAGGTCTTCCTGGGAGTGGGCGTGCGGCGGGGGCATAGACCTGGCGTTTGTCACTGCCGTGGGTGGAAGGTACAGGGCCCGCTCGGCATGTCGAGCGCGCACCGAGGATCTGCCGCCCTCCGCAGGAAAAGTTGACGCATTGAGAGCACGGGGGCTCGACACTCATGTGTCATAAAGTCGGTTTCTTAGACACCTTCACCAAGTCAGCGACTGCCACTGGTCACGAGTGGGGCTTGCTCGAAAACTGCGTCTAGAATAGTCATCGATGGCCACAGGAGTTTTCCCCACGACAGTGTCACGCTGTAGTGCGTGGTGCGGAGTCGGGGCATGAGGTGCAATTCTTGTAGTAGCTTGCGAGGCATAGCTGGTAAAGCACAAGATTTCGTTATATCGACGATGATGATACACGGGGAATAGACGGCGCTCTCGAACCTAGAGAGGATCAGAGTACATCGATGAGTCGACGAGACCCCAGGCTGGTTTAATATGCCACAGGAGTGACACAGTCGCATCTGAAACCTGAAGATGAGTCGCAATCAAGCAGCAACAGTTTGGCTGAGAGGCAGGTGGCGCTGCTCACCCCGCCCCAGGAAATACGTGCGGTGCGGGCAACAAGCAGACAGGTCCACTTCGCTGATGTGCAGCAGAAGTCCAAATGGTTGTTCGGACGTCGTGCAGCTCCCGTGGCGAGGCCCGAGAGATATTTTCAGACGTGCTGGAGGTGCCCTCTTAAAGAACACGCGATGACCCCACGAGCATGTGGTGTGCACCTGGTGCCACAGCACAGGGGCTGCAGCAGGGGGGTTCCAACAGCTACTACGCTCACACACCACACAAGTATGCGACAAGGCCATATGAATGAATCATCGCGGAAAGCACTCCACTCAGATGGAAGCCAATGTGGCCGTTGCACGCTCCTGGGCTGGAGTGCCAGCACCTCTGCCCTTCCCGCTGTGTGGGTGCTGCGGCGTTCTGCGAGGCTGGCCTCCTGGCCCAGGTACCCTGAGGTACACACAAACACCTCCGCATGCGAAAACCACACACCTGGTCGTCCTGGCGGCAAGCTGATCCTGGCCACGGCGGAACACACCCAACTAGCTGGACTCGCACATCAACAGGAGCGTTGCAAAGGCTGTGCAGGCAGAAGAACTCGCTTGAAACCCCATACCCACGGTGGATGGAATGCAAGATGAAGGTGTGGAAAGGCAAAAAGAAAAAATAAGACAATCGCCAGCCAGAGCAGACACGCGCGTAAAGTCAACGGCGGTCAACGTCCTCGATCTGGACCAAACTACTAGTAAAGTGACACTGGCGAGAGAGCTCTGGCCGGACTAATAAAAGCGAAGGGTTGGGTATAGACGCGAGGCGGGGCGTGGTATGTGACGTATAACCTCAGGTGGCGGGTGTGCAGCTACGCGCCTCGGGATTCCCGGAAAGGAAGGGAGTCCCAGCCTCGCACTACTTTCCACGTTGTGCCTTCCCGCCTGCTGTACACACCACCTGTCAGACAACGTCATCGCGTGGCCTTGCCAACACACCGTTGTCTGTGACAAGTTCGCACGCTGACGCATGGACACTGTGGGCGCGTCCGTGCACGCTGTGGCACAGGCCACTCTATAGTATCAACTGACAGCACATTGGCGGTTAGACCTGTTGGAAGCGGCAGGACGCGTTCCAGTAGACGCCTGGGGCTGTCCATCCTACGCGCTGACACCGTAGACATTGTGACGGGCGTAACCTACAGATGTCCAGTCTCAAATCATCCTACTTTTCCTCCTCCGCGAACAAAGAAGCCGGGAGAAAAAGAAGGGCCGGTGGGGGGGAGGTCGAGGGGCGCCTCCTGCCCTCCTCCATCTGAATTACGGGCATCCGTGGAGCATGGCGCCCACTCAGTCGTTAGCGTCTAGGCACCGTCAGCGAGTTCTGTGCAGCGCTACGCCACAGGCGTCGTTGGCTCACACGGCTGATCCTAGCGATACACAAAGGCACAACGTGCCACAAGAGACTTATTAACAGGGCATCAACAGGCGGCCGACGTGATTCTGAGCTGGGAACACCGGCTGTTCCACCTGAATCCAGGCATGGTTGTGTTGACAACGGCCGTAACCTGTGGCGCCTCTGCAACTCGGCAGACTGACGATGATCCATGCCTGGCCCATGTGTTAAAATCTCATAGTTCATCGTTCCTCAAGACATACCCCCAATCTGTCTGATTTGCTCACGAAGGTTGCGCCGCATCTGTGCTAATTTCAGGAAGTCCAGCACAGATGCTGCCACTCTCCGGGCATGCAGCACGCCGCCTCCAACTACCCCTCACCGACTGTTGTGGCGACGTGGCCCACGAGGTGGAATTCAACATTACCATGTTATCCATAGTATACCACAGCGCAGAGCCGATTTTTGTAAGACTGCCAGATGTCACTCCCACAGAACTGGTAGTCAGGTCATCAGCTTCTTCAATCTACAATGAGGATTGGACGTGGATGTCTGATATCTGTCATGTGCTGTTAACTTTGAGGATTCACACACAGTGGTCAGTGGCGATGCCCGCCATCATCAGCCTCACCATCCGCTGCTTGGCCTGTTTGAAAAACCTCTCGGGTAGCATGAAGTCGAAGCTTTGCGCTCGTCACAAGAGACGGGAAAGAAAGATTCCCTGTGATAGCCAAACACCCTCAGGTCTGTTTCTCAGCGATATTGGAGGAGGTGGAGGAGGATGAGGAGGAAAGGAGAAATGTTGGCGAGACCAAAGAGGGGACAATTGCTGGTCCCTTCACTGTTCACGTGTATGGGCAAAGAAGAGGAGTTGGAGGAGTTGTAGGAGGACGAAATGGACAGTCGGGCCAGTGAGGTGAGTGAATTCTTGCGAGTGGGACTGGCTGGCTCATATGGCATGATTTCATGCTAGGCTGCCCTATCCCGTCCCTCTCTTTCAACATTGATTCCCGCACCGTTACTGGGTTTCACTCTCCTGGAACCACGTACAAAGAGCATAAGTCTTTCCACTCTCATCCCTGGAGGAGGAAATGAGTGTGAGAATGCATGAATACCAGCAGTGCCCTTGTGCACAGGCTAATCAATATTTCCCTTCTGACAGCGCTAGCGGCAGAGGGCGTACTTCTGCGGGACAAGTACACGAGGGGAGATTAGCGAGCGTGCAGCTGTCCAGTCACTGGCAGGGGTACGCTTTACAAGGCCTTTTGCGTTTTATGTCCCCCATTAAGACACTGTCACCTGTCCCCAGTCTCGGCAGAGTAGGGCTGATCTTTACAGAAAGAAGGTTTAGGGAGTATATAGCTGACCATACCATCGTCCTAAATGACATCAACCACTTCCCTACAACTACTGGGTTTTCAAAGCTGGACATGTGGCACAACTGACGCTGTACCCTGGAGTTCTTGCCTGCCCTGCCACGAGCGTGTGTCTGAGCGGGTTTTTCAGTGCAGCTGGTGTCCGATAAGCGTACATCCCTGCGACTGACAGCGCTAACCTGAGTCCGACTCTTCTAGTCAAGATGAATAAAGCCTGTATTTCTCAGGAACTGTGGCCTATAATCGTACATGCCTTGGTCCGCATTAACAGCGCTAACAGCTTCATGTGCTTCTCAAGATGACATAAACGCTACATTTTCTCCTGCTTAAACCAACCCCTCCCGCCGCTCCTTCCTAAATGCCCATTCTCCCCCCTCTCCACTCCCCCCTCCTGTTTTTCAAAGCTGGACAATTGGCACAAACTGACCTGTAACGCCTTGGAGGTTCTTTGCCTGCCTGCCGTAGCGTGTTTCTGAGCATGTTTTCAGTGCAGCTGGTGGCCGATAAGCGTACATGCCTGTCGACTGACAGCGCTATGACAGCTGATGCTTATCAAGATGAATAAAGGCCTGGATTTCTCAGGAATTTCCATTCCTCCACCAGGTGAAAGAAGCTCAAGCTGAATTGTATGCACTCCTCCTCTCATTTCCTCCTACTCCTCTCTTTTGTACACAAAGCTGGAAACTGGCTATTTTTTTGCCAGGGCCAACTGGCTCTGCTCCCAATTTTTGGGAGTGCCACATACAGTTACTCTATGTATTTAATTTTTCTGAGGCCACCCACCCCGTCCTCTGGTTGAAAACTTGTTTGGACCGCCACATACGGGCACTCAATCTATTTAATTTTTATGGAGGACCACCTCCTGGCCCTCTGTTTGAAACTTTCTGGACTGCCCATACAGGCCTATCCCAATTTACTGTCTCCATAGCAGCCTCCACACGTCGTCTTTCTAGCTGCCTCCACACTTTGTCTCCTTGCTACCCTCCACACATCATCTCCATAGCTGACTTCCCAAAGTTGTCTTCCATATACTCCTCCATACACGTCCCCGTAGCAAGCGACTGTGTCATGCAGAATTTTGGTTTGTTTTCATGTCTTCCACATCATACTTGTTAACTTTGTCGCCCAGCCCCTTATCCACAAAATATACTGGCAAACTTTTATCATTTACCGATATTAATTTCAGCTCTTTGCGCATCTGTTTACATTCCCCTCACCCACCATAACCAAGCCATTACTTATAAGACAGTACCTAGCCCGTCTATACAAAAGGTCTTAAAGTTCTTTTTGTAGCCCCCGCCTTCTTTGAAAATGATATTTATTTCAAAGTAAACGCGTCTGGCCCCCAGGCCCATTTTGGGTGGGAGGTGCCGGAGACGGGCTTGGACAGGCGAAAACTCGCCTGGCAGCGGACCGCCAGCTCCATCCAAATTAGGCCAGCCCAGAGGCTTCCATGCCATACTGCCCCTGCTGTTTCCTGTCCATTTTGCCACCACGATCCCCACAGCGTCCCCCAATTCCCATGCCGCAATTTCAACTGTGCTATACCCAGACGCTGGGCGCAGAGTATCTACAGCACATCATCCCCTTACAAACGAGCTGTGTCAGCAGAATTTTCGGTGTTTCACCAGATACTTGGAACTCGGCCCATCTGTCGCCGCCAGCTGGAGACCTGAAGTTGCAATCATAGCAGCGAATATGATGCCCCATACTGTCTCTCTTAATCATGGAAGTCGTCTCCCTGCTGCCTCCAACATGTCGTCTTCCCCTTATTAACTAGCTGTGTCAGGCTCATTTTTCGGTGTTTTTCACACCAGATACGTTATGGAACTTGGTCACTATTTCGCCACCATTCTGGGTTATCGCTAATATACCGGCAACCTTTTTGTTCACATAGGAAATCATTTTCAGCACTTCTTGGTTCCTCCGCTGCTGCTTGCTGCCGCTCCTCTGCATGCCGTCTTCTATAGTGTCAGGGTCCAATTATTGGATTTTTAGATGCTATCTTCCTCATTCGGTCACTCTGCATCGCCATGCTGTTGCCCATCATTTTGGGCATAATGGTGGCGATTAAGCATCCTGAGAGGCATCCTGCATCTGCCCCTTTGTTTCCTTTCCATTTCCGTGGTGTTTCCATCCTTTTCTGATGTTTCCCAGGTGTTTGGCCAAGCTTTTCCTGTGTCAACCCGTAGTCCCCTTGAAAAAGGCCGAGTCTCCCATTGACTTCAATGAGGTTCGTTATCTAGACGACAGCGAGTACCGGAAAAGTTTGTCCTGAATAACGACGCCCAGCATTTTAGTGCTTTGCTCTCTCCACTATCCACACCTTACAGCACAAACAAAATATAACAATTTAAATTAGGACAATCGCATTAACATAATCATCACTTATATGGAGAAGAGTACTGTGGTACAATAGAGATAGCAATACAGCCTATCATTGTTGACTGATGCCTTCTTTCTTGCATGTGCCGACGTAGTTATGCACCAGCTGCTAATGAGTCCTGACCGGTCTTAACTGCATTTCACTAACGAATCCGAACAGTAAACTGTGAGGGCAGCAACATGCAGGAAAGAGTCGTTTTTAAAACTCGCCTACCTGACTTTCCAAACCATCATAATGGGCTAAAGTAATTAATGGTGCTGAGAATCCTTGTATATCTCTACAACACGACCCAGTAGATTGGGGGAAGAAGGCAATTGGCATAGATAATTTTACATAAACAAAGCATCATAATATGTCAATACTTAGATATTAATTTAGATATTTAGATACAGAGTAGTGTGAATGCTTGCCACAGCGTCCTGTGTCTAAAGAAGCTGGCCCCAGAGTTGTATATAATACCCCTCTGCTGGCACCGAGTACAGAATCACTTGCATGTGTGTCCTAAAGACATCATCTAGTGATTATTATCCAAAACTGGTCCCCAGGAGCCATAATCCACTCTGCCAACAGTTTTTATGGTGGCACTCTTTAGCTGTACAAGACAGCCATACAGCCTTCAGATCTCCAAGGTAGTGCCACACCTAATGATTCTGACATGCAGTTTATTTCAGGGACTAATGAGTCATATTCCGCTCATAGGGATATACACAACACCAGGACCAAGCCTGGATGCAGCAGGCCTAATCAGATTTAAATATAGTGTCTATCTGGCTATGCCATTTAGACAAGACAAACCATTCCTGGCTTAACCATCTTCTGCTTTAACCTCAGGTCTTTCTACAACAAATCCAGGCTTTACCTACACCCTTCAACTACTTGTATGGCATATACCTGTCCTCCCAATTACCCCTCTCACTTTCTCACATATCCTCCCCTCAGTTTCAGACCCCTGGGATAAGGCCTCCACATGTCCTTGAAATCGCACCAAAAGTTTTGCTCCAAGGAAAAGCTAACATTTAAAGGGGACGAAACAACTTGGTTTACTCATCCAAGTGACTGTGAGTGGCCAAAAAGTAGGCCTCCAATCCCATTTAATGCCAACACTCATTTTCTACTATACAGGTATTCCATCTTAAGTTAATAAGTATGTAAGTTGAAAATGCTATATTTTGTAATGTAACTCCAGGGAGGTATTATTTTGCCCCTATGGACAATGGATTTTCATACTTTGGGATTCATGGGTAAACCAGGATGAAAATTTCCATACTCTTATCGTTCACATTGCAGACTGGCCTAAAGTTTAGTAAATTTACAGCATCGAACAGCTTTTCCCGGCACCACTGTGGCCAACTTTTTTACAAAGTGGATGCATAAGGGGGGATAAGGCCAAAAGTTTAAAATGTGGATGTGAGCCCCTGGAATTGTACATTTTCATGCCTTTTGTATACCAAAAAGCCTTGCACACACGGCATTATTCAGGCACATTGGACCTTGGTTCCCGGCTGTATTAAAGTCAATGAGGTCTGTCAATCTGTCAGTGAGGGTGACTTTTAATTTATGTGGCTTTATGCCCATGTAACATGAAATCTAATGGTTCCCCAATTTGCAGTGATATAAATCTCCATTATGATTATCAGCATAACAACTAACTTGTCTTTAATATTTAATTGAGCTTGCACAGGCCCTGGCACTGTAACCGTTTTATAATTGTAAGCACTTTGGGGGGAAGGACTATTTGTACAAATAGTTTCTTTTTTTTCTCCTTTCTTAGTCCGCTTCCACTTAGTATTACTTTAAGTCACCTTCCGTCTTTTCTTTGACTGAGGAACAGTACAGAGCGGGAGGCGTGACCAGAGGTACGAATAGCTGCACTCACTCCAGCACACAAACGAAAGCCGCACAACAAGATAGACCCAGCAGAGCATCAATTGGAACCAGTCACACACACACATACACAGAGGTACAGGCAAAGGCTGCCAACCTGAGGTTATAAGAAAAGCACTAGTCACAAGGTGGCAGAGGACATTTGAGAAGTCATTTACATGGAGATGATTTGATGAGTTTCTGACTCAGACTCTAGAAAGTTATAAACGCTTGGTATACGAGCCTTTTATACACCATCTTCCAGTTTATGTTAGTGTAGTCCAGCTTGTCTGCTTGTTTAATCCGCATGTGTTCACTCTATACTGGTCTTCTTATGTTGAGAACTACTGTGTTTTTTGAAAGTTTTGAACACAATTCATTCTGCAAGAGTAGGATACCTCTATCCCCATTGACATAATTGGATCGTTTTCATATATAATTAATCTGTTTTGCTAAACAAATAGCATTGTTACATTTAGTACTGATATGAATAAAATAATGACATCATGTTAAATGTATTCTAGTACAAGTAGAGAATACCCCCCCCACCCCCCCCAATATGTGCTTTCACTACACAGAACAACCAAAAACAAAGCCACATAATAAGACACAAGCCAGGCTGTACTAATAAGTAATGTTTTTCTAATGTTATATAAACAATACTTATAGTCACAATTATAATTATAAATACAAATAAATATTAAATAACAAGAAATGACACAGGAAACTTAATCCCTTTGACCGGCTTACCACAAATTGTTGCCCTGCACTGACCAAAACTGACAGTGAAAAAGAAGTAATTCTAAGGCATGTTATACACTGGTGCTACTTAATTGCATAGCATATACCATTAAAGGAACAGATTGGCATAGACTAATGGAATACAGGGCAGTAAAAATAAAAAAACAAAAACCATTCATTGTAGATAACATGTTAGAACACGAAAGAAACACTTTTCCCTAAATATCTATGGTAGTTTCTATGAACACGGTGTCTGTGGATAGCTTTATAATTTAGAAGTAAATGGATCCTGTCAGTATAATTGTGAGTATTTCATAAAAAGTTTAATTTGTATATGCCTATACTGAACCTGTAACGTGTTATTCATAATGTATTCCAATATTGACCAATTTCATGTCATATTTTTGCTATTCATGTTGGCAGAAAATCAATTTTAATGCGACCCTAAACCCAATCTGTAACATTGTTTATGTAATTTTGTGTAAATATGGTGGTCATCTTATAAATTAAGTTCCAAACAATATACTTTTAAACTTGCGAGTGAGTGAGTTTGCACTTCATCAATATCAACGTCATGAATATGTTACAAACTAGATTGTGTGAAAAAAGTTTGTTACCATACATATTTGTACATACTTATATATTGTGGCTACTGCATTACTAAGGCTATTATCCATTCTATAACCATGCATACAATTTTGTAAAGCTACATAATATGGTGACCTATCATAAGTCACACAATAAAGACATAGTCATTTGTGCACTTGTGGTAAATCATAGGGAAACCAAGATATTGTCCCATTATCTCAGTATAACCTTCACTCAAACATTGCCCTACACACACATCACAGCTTCACAACTGTTTGCACATTCTGAATGCACTCATGTACAAATATAAGCGCTCTGTGAGACCCTGGGCTCTGTGTCACAATTACATTGACTGCTACTTAGCTGTGACACGCAAAGCCATGCAACAGTTTCAGTTCGTACAACTGATAGTAGTGTCAGTAAAATTGCATTTCAGTCCTATTGGAGCGCTACTAAGAGTAGATTTGTGGCAGAACTAAAGATGACATTTCTCTCTAGTGGGATTCTTTCAGTTCAATTTCATTAAACAAAAAAACCTTTGATATAGGAAAGCTGGTATGAATTATTTTGTTTTGTGGACAACTCACAGAAACAAAGTCAAGCTGTTTATCATTAAGCGCTAAAGTTAATGCTGCACCAAGACTTTAACCAAACTGTATTTTTTTGTACTCTTTGCTCCCCCAGTTAACGTTTCTTCTTAGACCTTCTTCCCTCATAGTTTTGGAGTTGCTTTAGAAAAGCATGTATCTGTATTTAGTCCAACTGTTCTCCCGGGTATTTTGTTTTTTCTCAGAAACACTCGAAACTGCTTTACTACTCTTAAACATCCTGCATATTAAAAATACTATAAATACTACATAAAAAAGCTTCACTGTATTTATAGGCAGTTAACACCTATCTACTTTAACTAAAAAAATTTCTACCAGAAAACAATGCTACTGCTATATATCTATGGGAAGGGGTCTAAGAGCTGAAATCATACTTCTACTCCTATGTAGGTTCTACATTAGTGAAAGTTTATAGAAAATAGCATGCAGGTATTTTGCTCAAGTCATTAGAAGAGTTGAAGAAATCAGGCGCTAACCTTTTTGAGGCTAACTGAGTAATTTGATGGTGAGCTTTCGAGAATACTAGTTCTCTTCGTCCATACATATGTTATGCATTAAACGAACATCCCAGCATTTTATACACCCTAAACAGTGATCATCAAGGATATTAAAAAAAAACCACTAAAACAACAGATTAATCAAAACAGGGACTTCTTTTTACACAGGATGGCAATAAAAACCAAAAACCTATGAGGCGAGCACATGAGCCCTGGCTCTTATCTGCTTGTGGCCCCAGGTCAGAGGTAGGGGAGGTCATGAAGCGGGCATGATGGTTAAAGAGCACTTCAAGTTGTTGAATCTCCCATTATTTATACTCCATCTTTTTATGTCCCTCTGTGTCCTTAAATGTCCCATTAAACGTAATCTACAATCCTCCATAGTGGGGTCCTCTCTGGAGAAATGTGGCAGCCACTGGCAGATCTTTCCTTTCATTTTTTTATATCTAGCTCTGTGCGATTCATCAATCTGAAACTAGCTATTCAGACAAGTGAATACACTTTCTGGATACCACCATACAGATTAAAACATCACTTAACCACAACCTATCCATAAACACATCAGAACGTGGCCTACCTGAGAAATACAGCTTCCACCCCAAACATCCCAGACAATCTATCATATACATCCAGGCCATAGCGACACCGTATATTTCATACAGAAAGATCTGAAAAACCCTCCTGGAGCTCAGGTCTGAATTCTCCAGTTGGGCTACAGACCAAAAGTTGACTGATACCAAATAGGTAAGCAGCAGCCATCAATCATAGATGATTTTACTCAAATAAGGAACCCAACAGGAGGCCAGATGCCCTAGTAGTCACTTACACGCACAACTGTGAATCCTACGTCAAACAAAAAAAAAAAAGAAGAAAAAAAAAAAAAAAAAAAAAAAAAAAAAAAAAAAAAAGAAAAAAAAAAAAAAAAAAAAAAAAAAAAAAAAAAAAAAAAAAAAAACATGCCATAGGAACGCCACCGATTCTGCTAAAGACACAAGATTAAAATAAATATTTCCAGTCCCTCCTCTCCTGTCCTTCTGGCAACCACCAAACCTGAAACAAAACTGGTTGTCCGGAGTGCCCGGAGACCCCAACAGAAATGGTACCTCACCCTGCCTGCAAAGCAGGTGTAAAACATGCCATTACATTTGGCACGGGTGGACGCAGGTACCTGTACCTCAATCACATGCAGGTACATCAGATCAAGGAACCTTTTCTGCAGTCCTCTAATGTGGCCTACCTTATTATGTGTCCACAGTCCAACCTACAGGCCTTTAATGTTGGAGAACATGTCAGAGACTCCTTCAACGTATGAACTCGCACAGAGCTGATATTAAAAATGAAAGAAGGATCTCCCAGTAGCTGCACATTTCCCACAAGAGGACCCACTTATGTGAAGATTTTGGCAATTACTGTTTTAATGATACATTTTAAGACCAGGAAGGAACAAAGGAGTATAAATTAATGAGTATATTCAACACCTGTGCCAAGTGGTCTTAACATTCTCCGCTTCATGCCTCCTTACCTCTTACCTGGAGGCACCAGCAGATAAGAGCCAGGGCTCGTGTGTCTCGCCTCATAGGTTTTTTATTTTTTTATTGTCCCCCCATCCTGTTGTTAAATAAGATGTCCCTGTTTTTATCAATCTTTTGTTTAGAGGTTTTTTAATATCCTTTGATTGATCACTTTTTAGTTGTGTAATAAAATGCTGTGAATTTTCTGTTTCATGCATAACATTATGTCGACGAAGAGAACTAGTATTCTCGAAAGCTCATATCAAATATACTTCAGTTTATCCTCAAAAAGTATCGCCTATTTCTTCACTTCTTCTTCTGCTCTCCATGTCTAACACGGTGAAACTACACTACAGCAAAGGTACATAGTCAGAATACCGACTTAACGAGTTATAATGCACATTGATGACCTAGTAATTAGCATAAATATGTTATTTTATGAACCTATTTATTTCATCATTGCACCAAAGACCAGATATCTTCTGGTACTGAGTATAATTTTAATAAGTGCAAAGGAGTGAGTATTTTAAGAGTAAGAACCATACAGATTGGCCATATACTGTACAGCTTTAGGTAGATTGGAAATAAATATGATTCAAAATACAAGGTAAAGTATTTTATTTTCAATTAACAAAACTTTAATGAATGAACTAGAATGAAATGTGCATAAGGGTTATTTCCATAAACACGTTCTAATATACTCAGGATAACAAAAATAACACATTCTTAATTCACTGTTATTAACTAATACAGCATTTCACAGATATTATCCCACCTTCTCTATCAGTCCCGTGACCCTTGGAAACACCCATAAATTATTCGACTATGGTTCTTCGCATACTAGCTTCTCTTGTCTTCACACTGCAGTGGTCATGCCCCGTGCTTCCCTTGCATTAACCAGACCAGTCAGACACAGGCACTTCCTGCCACCAGCAGCACTATGTACGACTTACTCCACAGCTCAAAGTAAGAGGTCTAAAATGATCTTTATTGTATAAACAGACTAGAGTACTAAAATTGGAGAACTTTCTTTCATGGACAATCCCCTTTAATCAATATCAGTTGTGACTGTCTTTTGACTTTCCATATCAATACTTCTTCCTCTGACATTTTTGGTTTTGCCACCTTTAAATACCGTGACAGGTATTTAACAGGGGACTGTGCTGTCACACTCGATCGGACTGGGGGCGGCGACTGGTTGGGCTTCATGCGACAGAAATCGGGGGCGGGGCAGCGGACGAGCCGACTGATTCGACTGGCATTGGATTTAACTTTCAATTGGTCACAATCAATCACTTACATGCACCAGGACGAATAAGTTTGTGAACTCCGTCGGATTCGGGCGCACGATCTTTAGTGAATCACCGCAGAGTGACATGATCGTAGGGATGCACTTTCTTGGAACTCCTCCGGATGTGTCCAGTAAATGTCCCCAATGTTTCTGATTGCGCTCGGGTGCAGCCCGCGCTCTCGGACATATTGCCAGAGTGTCCGCTCAAACAGCATCTGGCAAATTGAATGCCCCTATAAACTAGCAATGTTATTATTGGTCCGAGGTACCCTGCCACCTTCCAACATATGTCATGGGTTATAGGCTGAACCCGAATGAAACATCGGTCTATTAATCTTTAATCAAAATAGGTAAAAAAGAACTAAAAAAATGCTGCTATCAGCGAGGTCGAATGTGTCTGTCCTGACCTTGCCACTGTGCTGTAATTTGTATATTAAACAGATATTGCTTCAAATAGGCAGTATGGTAAATGTCACTTCAAACTAGGCCATTAAAATATAAAACCATACACAGACCTCAATTTGTATCGGAGACCTCAATATAAGCATAAACATATGCAAATGTGCACAAACCTGGTGTGAAAGAGCATTTCATGAGTATGAAGTTGGTCATCTGGATGATTCCTAATCGATTTCAGACACATTTTAAATGTAACCTAATGATTTTAATAACAAAATAACAAGTCAAACAAAAAAAACTATCATTCCAAAGTTTTCCGTTGTACTTTTTTGGGTTTGTCAATGAGAGTGAAGTCTGTCACATTTCGATATATGGCACAACCTTACTTACTGCCATTCAGCCAAGAGATGCGAGCAATGTTTTTTTTTTCTTTTCTATACAAAAAAAAAAAAAAAAAAATAAACACAGAAAACAAAGGCAGCAACCAACACACAAAGAGAAAAAAGTGCAGGGAATTCTAATAAAACCAGTTCCATTTGCTAAATGTAGTAATTTTGTGTTTTGTGCAAGCTTCTAATTGTCAATTAAGTGTATTCCTCTTCATCAATGTAAATCTAAATCACTTGCTTACTTCTAGATTGCTTTGAATAAACTCTTACCTAAAATTATGTGTGCAGCAAATGACACTCTATCACAAAGGAAGTTTTTAGAATAAAATCTTTGAATGCAAAATCTGTATTTGGTAGTAGAAGTATTCCTCACAGACGACTCAGTACTAGAAATTTTATCGCTTCTGTTACAATATTTTTTTAATCCGAATTTTATAAATCTGTGTTTAGTTTATGTATGATTCATTAATTTCAGAGTTGGGTATAAATTAAAGTTAGGTACTCACTCATTGATGTGCCTGGGGATCAGTATAAGAACTCTCAGTGACTTTGTCGTAGATCATGCATCATATAAATATATACAGTAAGCAACATAGTCTAAAAGGTGAATAAGATTCACCAATGCAAACCACCCTATTTGTTTTTACTTTAATGTTTCTAGATTTTATAGAACATATATAAATTCACATGGTTACCACTCTGGTAAAATGAGTACTACATCCGCAATATGATATCCCCATTAGAAGGAATACAAGACATGCTCCCTAATAAACACTATACAGTTATCACTGGTGTCTGTAATGAAGCTTTTTGTTAGCCTGGTTCGTTGAAATCCAACATTTTTAAATCCAATTGTCACCAAAACCCAAAAAAATTTGGCTGGGGATTACAATGATAGTATACATTCCGACTTAATACAAATTCCACTTAGAAACAACCTACAGACCCTATCTTGGATGGAACTCGGGGACTGCCCTGTACTAAAAATATAGTAAATACGCTTTGTTTATAGGTGATATTGTAATATAACGCTTAATATATAATATCTTGTTACTCTTTATACGTCCTACAGTCTCCCCTTTTACTGCGATAGGTTGTAAATATTTACTTCTCAATTCAACAAAGCATTTAATACTGTGAATTGTCATGATAAAAAGCGTTCAGGATGCTGCGAGTCCTTGAGAGGGAGAGCACAGAGGCCCCTAGGACATCATCCCAGATATCTGATCCCTGTCATTAACATATAATACAGTATTGGTGACTTATTGGCTATAAAGTACTTCATCTTTTTTTTCATCTTGGTTAAATAACAATAAATTCTCTTTGACACTTTGATAACAGCTCAGTAGCAGTGGACCCTAGGTAATATCACTCAATTTTAAATAGTATACTCATAATTTTGACTTCTGAGTGATTCCGACACAGCACTCATGGGCCAGACTGAAATCTATTTCAGTCCGCCTGGAACAGATTTCAGCCCTTTGACTGTGCCCGTTTTTTGATAAGGTTTAAGTAATTTTGCTGACGGGCATCCTTGTCTCCGCTTTGTTAGCTAACGTCGTCACCCACCCCACATTTTTTTGTATGGTGCAAAAGGGCCAATGCTTTGAAAATACCATTGTGTTCTATTTGGCAACTTTTCTATATCTACAAAAACCGATTAAACGCTATTCTAGCCCTAACAAGGGCTGTTGGGTTCTTGTAGACTCACTCCTGCCTAACAGTAAGCTAATATAACAGTCTAACGCTATCCCTGCAGCAGCAGCTCTCTCCCTAACGGCATCCAAACAGAGAATGATGCAAGCAGCGTGGGCAGGGGCTAGTCTATTCCAGGGTCACCTGATAAGGCAGCCAACCACTGCTATCGACGTGTAAGGGTACCACGTCATGCTGGGTGGAGTGCAGAGTCTCCTGGCTTGTGATTGGCTCTGTTTCTGGCCGCCAAAAATCAAAACGGCGGGAGATGCCATTTTCTCGAGCTGGCGAAGTATTCGTCCGAGCAACGAGCAGTTACGAGTACGCTAATCCTCAAATGAGCATCAAGCTTGGACGAGTGTGTTCGCTCATCTCTAGTGGATAGTCTTCATAAGTATTTATTGTAGTATTTATTATAGTATTATAGGTTGGAGTTGATGGACTTGCTGTTTTTCAACCTTCTATTTTATTGTTTTCCTACTAAGTTATCCACTTTTGCTTCTTACAACACATATAATATAATAAAGTATTATTAGTAATAAAAATGATTAGACTACTACTATCTTTTCATATTATTATTATACACATATTTATAAAAAAAAACAATTTCAGAAATAAATATAATAAAAATGTTGCTTGAAAAGTTTACAAAAAATATGTTTTCATGCTGTTCAAAGGACTTTTTCAATGGATGATATATCAAAGAATCAGTGTCTTCAAAGAAAATAAACTGGAAACAATCACTAGGGGCCCTCAGGTGGTGGAAATGCAGATGCACAAGCAGAGACATAACCCGCACATCATCATACTGTATGCAGATTTCATTCCACAAAAGTTACTGTGAGAGCAACAGCAAAATAAGATAAGTTCTGGTTAACGCTTGCAAGAGTCAAAGCCTTTGGTGCCTGATACACCACTTCAGACAATTCTGGCTTGGGAATAATAATAATGCCTAATAAAAGAGTTGCCTTCAGTTGCTTTCACAAAAAGACAGCCCCAGGCCTATTCTGAACTGAAATGTAGAGTCTGAATTAAAGCAGTTATGTTAAAAAATAGAAGTAAGTAGAAATATTTTCCTATTCAGTTGCAATCTACTGTTGTTCATTTATTATATGCTTGTAGAACGTTTATTATTCTGGTACTGAGGAACAAAAATTCATGCAATAGTTTCTTGTGTATTGGACACAAAGAACACCACAAGGTAGGAACAACACAAGGTAGGAAACTGCACTAAAAGTGCTCTTCCTGTTTATAATGCTGGATACGGCAGATAAACTAAAAACGTGTGCCAGAAATCATGAATCTGGCACTTCCCTGCACTGGCCCGACAGAGTTCACCAACTTTTTTGTGGTGCACCTTTAACATAGGGCGTGTGACAGACTTTTGCATGATAAATCTGCCACCCTCCACAGTTACTGTTCTGATTCAGTTAGTGAAACTGCAGCAAGACCGGTCAGGATTCATTAGCAGCTGGTCTGACCATGCAGCTAGTCTGACCATGCAGAAAAGGGCATCAGTCAACAATGCAATAGGCTGTATTGTTATCCTTATTGTACAGTTCTCCATATAAGTGATTATGTTAAATGCTATTGTCCTAATTTACATTGTATATTTTGTTTTGTGCTGTAAAATGTGGATAGTCTTCATAAGTATTTATTGTAGTATTTAGTATAGTATTATAGGTTGGAGTTGATGGACTTGTTGTTTTTCAACCTTCTATTTTATTGTTTTACCACTAAGTTATCCACTTTTGCTTCTTACAACACCAACATATAGCATAATACAGTATTATTAGTAATGAAAATAATTAGACTACTACTATCTATATTATTATTATTATCATACATCTATTTATAAAAAATAACTATTTCAGAAATAAATAAAAATAATAAAAATGTTGCTTAAATAGTGTGCCCCATTATACTTGCAAGAATAACATAATACACTTCTCACAGCTACTAAGAATTATTTTTGTCCCACATAAAGTTGCTTCATATAGAGCAGTGATGCGAACCTTTTAGCAGCCAAGTGCCCAAAAAGCAACCCAAAGCCCCCCTTATTAATTGTGAGGTGCCAACCAAAAATTAAAGCAGTAACTTATTGCTCCCTGCTCTGCAATAACTTTCAATCATATTGGCCTCCTGAGGACAGCAACACAGTAAAAAAGCTGAAAAATTTGCATCATTTTAACTTCTTTCCAGTGTCCTCAATGTACACAGAGAATCGTAGGGCCAGCAGAAGGTACTTCAAAGATAATTCGGCCCTGTCTATTGATTCTCCCTCTTCCTACAGTCCCAAGTAGCGAAGTAAGTATCAAAATATGACTTTAAGTTGCTTGGAACAGCAGGAAGATTCTTTGAGTCCTGTCTGGTGTGATAGGGCAATGGCCCGGGTTCCCCCAGAAAGGGCTCTGAGTGCCACCTCTGGCACCCGTGCCATAGGTTCGCCACCACTGATATAGAGGATCCCTGTATTTACGTAAGTCCTGCTGATGCTGAAAACCAGCTTCTTCCACCTATGTAGAGGATCCCTGGTTGGGGTGAAGGCAAGGTTCATACTTCTTAAACTAACATCTTAACAACAATCCTTGCAGCCAGCAGCACATATAAAAAATCACACGACTTACACAGCATGTAAAATGCAATCACAGACATTTTAGGGGGGATTCATTATAGACTTTCAGCCAGTTTTTTGGCAGATTTTTTTTCCCTTGCTGTGCTTTGTGCGCCATATTTATGAAGTGTCGGCACCACACTGTATAGTCCCTTTTCCTACATCCATGCCTTTTTTTATTTTTAGTTGCTCAATGTGGGCACAGCCTAGTAATCGCATCACTTTTACTGCACTTCTCAATTCAATTTTTTTGTCGCACATAAAGATGAGCTAAGAGTTCATCAGCCCTTTCAGTCATGCACCAATTCATTAAGCCCTTGTGACACAATGGAACATCCCAGTGTAAATTACCGATACTGCACAATTCATGCACCATAATTGATGAATGCCCTGCTTCATCTTTACCTCTTGGGCCCAGGCCCGGCGCTAGCACCCGGCTAACCTCGATCAATTGTACAAGTGCCAGTGTGGGGATATAACTTACTGGGCCGCTGTGTGGAGGACATTACTTACTGGGGGGCTGTATGGAGGACATTACTTACTTGGGGGCTGTGTGGACACATTACTTACTGGTGGGCTGTGTGTGGGCACATTACTTACTGGGGGGCTGTGTTGGAGGAAATTAATTACTGGGGGGCTGTGTGGAGGAAATTACTTACTGGGGGCTGTGTGGGGACATTACTTACTGGGAGGGCTGTGCGGGCACATAACTTACTGGGGCACTGTGCGGGCACATTACTTACTGGGGAGGCTGTGTGAGGGACATTACTTACTAGGTCAGTGATGGCGAACCTTTTAGAGACAGAGTGCCCAAACTAAAACCAAAATCCACTTATTTACCATGAAGTGCCAATGTGGCATTTTAAGCAGTAACTTATTGCTACCTGTTCTTCCACATCTTTCAATAGTATCGGCCCCCTGAGGCAACCAATACAGTTGAAAGAAGGAAGGCAAATTAAGACTCTCTGTAGAGCAGTGGTTCTCAACCTGTGGGTCGCGACCCCGGCGGGGGTCGAACAATCAAAACACAGGGTCGCCTAAAGCCATCGGAGCCACGGTTTTATTGCATTTTTTGCCACGAATACAATATTCTTCCACATGGTTTGGGGTCACCGCAACATGAGGAACTGTATTGCGGGGTCAAAGCATTAGAAAGGTTGAGAACCACTGCTCTGGAGGGACAATAGTGGGTCCAGAATGAGGACCTCGAAATGTATTACAGTTCTGTCAACACCTTTTCACTTTTCCCCCAGTTCCAAACGGTCAATGAAGTGTCGCTTTATTTGGTGAACTCTGTCCTGGAGTGATGGTCTGAGTGACCACAGAAAGCACTCTGAGTGCCACCTCTAGCACCCGTGTCATAGGTTTGCCACCACTGTACAAGGGGGCTGTGCAGGCACATTACTTACTGGGGGGCTGTGTGAGGCACAAATCATTAACCCCTAGGCGCACCTGGACGTTATAGTATGTCCCGGTGTCTAGATACTTAGCGCACCAGGACGCACTATAACGTCCTGCTTCTGGCACCGGCTCACGAACGGAGCCGATACCAGAAGCAGCGGCTGTCAGCTGTCAATCACAGCTGACACCGTGCTAACACCCGCGATTGGAACCGGCTCTGATCGCGGGTGTTAACCCCTTACACGCCGCGGTGAAGCATGACCACGGCTTGTAAGGGTGTTTCTGCTATGAATCGGATCCCCCGTGCCACTTACCGGGGGATCCGATCCTCTTCTGGGCAGCCCCGAAGTCTGCCGAGTGCTCCGGGGCTGCCCAATGTCCTCAGCAGTCAGACCCCTTCCGGGTCTGACTGTAAACTGTCTGAGTATGCGTCTGCATGCTCAGACAGTTTACACTGCTCTACAATGAAGAAGTATTGTAGAGCAGTGTATTGGACTTGAACCAGCGATTAGAGCATCCCTCGTTCAAGTTCAAGTAAAAAAAAGTGAAAAACAGTAAAATCAACACATATTTGGTATTGCCGCGTCCGATATAATCTGTATAATAAAACAGAATTGCTACTGGACCTGCACGTTAAGCGCCAGGGAAAAAAAAACGCAAAAAAACGACAAAAAAAGTTTCAGAAAAAGATAATTTTTCATTAATACCTTTAAAAAAATGCTCTAAAAAGTAATTAAAATAAGTTATGCACTCTAAAATGAGACCACTAAAAAGAACAACTCTACTCACAAAAAATAAGCCCCTAACCATATTTGTCAGCTGAAAATTAAAAAAGTTCTGCATATGAAAAGAAGGTCATGCTAAAATGAACAAAATTTTCTCCAAATTAGTTTTTATTCAGTAAAATTGTAAAAAACAATAGACAAAACCCCACATATTTGGTATCGCTACGTCCGTGATAATCTTCATAATAAAACAGAATCGATATTGTACCAGCAAAGTGAACCTCGTAAAAATTATAGCCTGTACAATGTGACAATGCAAATCTGATCTGCATGGCGTCTTTCCCTTCTATGCCCGGCCGTGCGCCCATACAGCAGGTTACCACCACATGTGGGGTATCACTGTAATCGGGAGAGATTGGGTATCAATATCTTATATTGTTCCAAAGCTATAAGCACATATAGAGACAGGGGGCAGATTTGAAAAATGGGACTGCGTCCTTAAGGCCAAAAGAGGCCAAAAGAGTCCCGTAGGGCAGAGGTCCCCAACCGCCGGTCCGCGGACCAGGACCGGGCCGTTGGGGTCTATCAGCCGGTCCGCGCAGGGGGCCGCGGCTCCGCTCCCCCCGTTGAGTTGTCGACTCAGGCTCCAGGCCAAGGCCTCGTCCACAGGGAGCATCCCCGAGCTGACGCCATTGTTGCACCTGCTTGTGGGTAGCACCGCGCACTCCCACGTCCTCTCAGCTGGCTCCGGGGACAGATGGCGCCCACAACCCGCCGCGTCTCCTCCTGCACGGGGTGGGGGACCAGCTGAGGGAGGGGAGGCTGCCTCTACACACAACCTCACCCCACCCTGCCTCCACTACTACTGCGGCACCCCATGTCACCTGCCGCAGGTGCTGTCACACACACTGGCTGATAACAGCGGGCAATAGCTGACTAGCTACATGCCAAGCTCTCTGCCATCAGCAGCATAGCCTGGACCCCTCATATATCCCCCCATACACTATAACCTATAGATGAAGGCTGTGACCTTGGGGTCAGGGTAATGTCACATATATTGACCTTCTATGAGAAGCTGCAGGTCGCTGAGCACTTCTCACTGCATCTTATGTCACCTCTTGTTTGGCTCAGTTCACACTAGAAGGCAAGTGCTGGTCACTAATGGGTGAAGGGATTAGTGTATACGCCGTGTAAGAAATCTAAACCGTTACCAAAAAAGGGACCATATCTGCCCTCTACTCCAGCCATGCATGGAATATATTTTTCAAAAGTCGATTTTTTTATGAACTTATACCACACTTAACTTCCCCTACGAAAAAGAGGAGGAAGAAAAATGAAGGAAATGCGACTAACGCACATGGGGGACGGGGAAGAAAGGGACACAAGTGGCCACGGGATACGGAACAGTGAGTTGTTGCAACCCAGCAACATGGCTGCTGGTAAATAATTGATGGTACGATTGTTCAAATACTATGGACTTTTACTCTGTTCCCCAACCCTCAACGTGTCCATTAAATTAAGGAGGTCACCAGTCTAGATAAAGAAAAAGAAAAGAAAAGAAAAAAAAAAAAAATAACCAGAAAAACAAAAAAACAAAAAAAAAAAAAAAAAACCATCACCCTCGATCTCCAGTCGGCCGCTGGACCCTCCCCTCCCCACCTTGGTTGTTGTACAAAAATACTTATTAATGGTACTCATCTGGGAGCTAGTCCCTTGGATCCCCCCCCCGCCATCCTCTACTCCCCCCGCGTCCTTGCACCTATTTATTATAAACCTTGGGGGGACCCATCTACCCATTTCATTACCCTCCTCTGCGCGTAAAGAACCCAGGATTATTTCTCGTAATAATCCTTACAGGCGGCGATGGACACACAAGAAGGGAATAAGAAATTAAACTGCTTGAATTAAAGGTTTTTTTGATTTCAACGAATCCCTCTTTTGAGGCAGTTGTCTGTTTAGATAGTCGGGTAGGGACTGAAATTTTGTCCCATGCAAGAGGCCAATCCTCCCTGCTGTTTCGAAGTTACTCGATAGTATCGGTATATCCCTGTCCTTAGATTAAAAGGATATACAACTAAGTCGGGTGGAGGGTGGGTCCCCATGGTATAGGTTCTTTTCCCAGGTGGTACACGAATGAGCTACGCTCCACACAGAACATGGGGGATAGAATTCTGGACCACCAACTGTATGGACCCTAACCAATTTTGTATGACAACACTGCTCCGTTCTTACTTGCCTCTCCACCCCTCTGGGGAAGCCTTTTTCCTTAAGTTGGACCCTCTCGAATGCCGGTCCTCCATGTCACCAACCTGTTTTGTGTAATTACCTTATTTTTCGGGCTTTGACATGATTAACCACGTTTTATTATGTTCTATTTTTTTTTCCATTTGCTCATTTTGGTTTCTTGCAATAGTTGAAGTCATATCTCTGTGATTTTGGATAAGATCTTCTCTATAATAGAAGGGACTTGATCATTTCTAGTCCGGCCAACTGTTAGACAGAATTTTCTATGGCTGGGGGTAATTTTATTTTACTGCCAGTAGGATTTCACACCCAAATGGTGGTGAGTTGTAACGGGTTGGCCGGGGGGAGTCCCCACTTTCGTATCTGTCTTCTAACATTGCAAGTGCTTAAGTGGTACCTCCTTAGCTCCCTTCGGATTTTTATGGGGGTATTTTTAGGAATCTATCAATTTGGAAGAGTTTTTATCCTTGGGGAGCTAGACCCCACTGACTTTCTAGCGCGCCTTTTTGGTGGCAATGTTCTATATTCTATGCACCTTCCTGAATTTAATTCGAGGGTTTTTTTTTTTTTTTTTTTCTTCTTTCCTTTTCCTTTCCCTTTCCCTTTTCCCCCTCTTCTTCTTTCTTCACTTTTCTTCTGTTTTTATCCTTCCACCTAATTACCTCGCACCTTCCCATCCTTTTCCCTTACGCAATCAAGTATACAGATGTTTGCCTATACAGGGGAAAATCTTGATGGATTGCCCACAAATAGAGACCCTCGGTTCACAGCTATGTATCTAAGGTGGGAAATTAATTCGATATCATACAATTAATTATATATCACATATTTGTAACAGTAATCCTATTAACAGTATGAACAGATTAGCAATAATAGAATAGAGTTAAACAGACAACAAGCTTAGAGTTACACGATCAGTGTACAGTAGTGATCAAGCCATTCCCGATGTCTCAATCCATTCAACTTTGTCGGATTCCAGTTATTGAGAAAGGGGATTGGGACAGTTAACGGTGCCCCATAACTCCCTGCAAATGTTAATTTTTTACAACGAGTAGAGAGGCATGTGGTGACGAGCCAGTGCCGTAAATGTCAGATAGTAATAGACAAGATACGGGTAGTTGCTTTGGTCAGTTGGTATAAACGGGTACAGAATGGTTATGCCAGTTGTTAGTTATAGATGGAATTAATGATACGACGTAATTCCAGACGTTCGTTTAGCTATTTGTCAGCAGTAAGTGTTGCTGATCTCGACCACCGTACCGTGGCCGGTCAGTAGTATAGCCTATCTCCCAATAACTAGGCTATAAACTGGCTTGACCTTGATGTTGTTCAGATCCCGACAAAAAACCACTCAATTATGGCCAGCAAGCATGAGCTTCTTGATCGATAAACAAATGATACCTAGCTCATTGTAATAACGCTGGAGCCTGTCGCCAGATTCTCCAGTCCATTGACACTGTTTTCTGGGTAGGGAGACATTGATCTGAGTGGTCAGTGTGGTATAGTTACAGTTCACACGTTAGTAACATGCAGGTTTTATTGATACTTGTGCAACCATGTGGCTAGTAGTCACTGTTTGTTTAGTTACGGTTAGTGACCTGCAATATTTTATTAGTATATGCTCTGTCCAGGATTGTAGCTAAATGCAAATTAGTCAGTTGGTTGTTAATTAGTATACTGGGAGTCATGGTAGTTGCAAAAACACACAGTTCCAGCGCCAGTTAGTTGATGGGTAACAGGTAAGGCCGCTCTGATCACCCAGACATAAACAGTCGGATTAGATAAGTTGATGATTAAAGGCATCGATACCAGGAATATGGTGCTGCCGTTGCTGCGCCCGTGTTTAGTCGTGGGAGTGGCCGGATATCCAGGATCTCTTACTTTTTCCGCCAGTGGTACAACCGATGGACCCAGGGTCCACTAGAGTACTGATCTCAGGGTGCCTCACGATGGGTCCGCGGACGGTCTGCGTGGTTCCTGTGGTCTTGGCAGCGATGCTGAACTATGTTGCCTGGTAACCGCTCTGTGGGCGCCGGAGCAGCAGTAAAGCGGACTGGCGCCTCCAACCGTGTCCGTGCCCAAAGCTGTGACGTCGTCCTGCAGACATGGTATGCCGCGTCAGCGGTACTACGGGCAACACCCGCAACTCAGAAGCCCTGGGTGTCTTTCCGTGTGCTGGATGCTCCGGTGCGTTTGGGCGCTGGCCATGTGCCCCGAAACCGGCACAGTTGCGAGGTACGTCTGAGCGGCGTGTACCAGGTACAGCATGCGAGGTGCGCCTGGCGGGCATGTGCTCGGACTCGGACATCGGGCGGGACGTCGGGGACGGGGAGGGGCCTCGGACGCGGCCACTCACGTCATGCCGCACGTACGCTCACCGTTCTCTTCCGAAAAACAAAGACTTAACAGTTATGCTAATTAGCCTGATGTACACAATGCCCCACGTTAATAATTTTGCATGCCTCCAGCAATGATACTTACCTCCTCTCCCCCGCTGTAGGAGCCAGAGTTGACATCAATCAGGGAGACATACATAATTTATCAGAAAGAGTACGTCACACTCAGGCTGATTAGCATATTTTTTACAGGTTGCAGCATGTCAAGACTAACAAAGATGTGCACTGGGAATGGGCAGAAGACGCCAATGGTGTGCTTAATATATAGCTAAAATACTACCAATCAAGGTTGTGGTAACAGGCGGCCCCTGGGTTACGTACAAGATAGGTTCTTTAGGTTTGTTTTAAGTTGAATTTGTGCGTAAGTCAAAACGTATATTTTAATTGTAACCCCAGCCAAAATTTTATTGGCTCTGTGGTGACAATTGGATTTTAAAACCTTTGATGTGTAATAACCAGGATTAAACATAAATCTAATTGCAGCAGACACCTTGATAACTGTGTTTATTGTAGCACTAAAGCTAAAGTACAGTAAATACCAACATCCAGAGGTCCGGTTTGTAACTAGGGGTCTATGTAATCAGTTTCTTAAATCCAGGACGCCTGTTATTCCGTTATAAACAGTTAGTTGGACACACCACCTCATTAATTCATCAGCCCCACTGTTGGATATATATGAGACATGAGTTTGGGGGTTAGAGATGAGTGGTGTTTGTTGTAATTTGTTGGGACTGGACTTCAAGCTAAATTAGAGCTGAAACACAAATCACATTGAAGCCAAACATGGCTTGTAAATGGGGCTAGTAAGGGATAGAGGCTTAAAAATTGTGGGAAATATACTGTAAGGGGTTTTCCTCGAAGGCATGTTAGACCCTAGGAGCAAAGGGTCGTTCTTGCGATCTGCGGGGGTCTCAGCACTGAACACCCACTGTCTCAGCCAAACATGGCTGTTTAAAATGGGGACTAGTAAGGATAGAGGGCTAAAAATATGTGGGAAATATACTGTAAGGGGTTTCCCTCGAAGGCATGTTAGACCCTAGGAGCAAAGGGTCGTTCTGCGATCTGCAGGGTCTCAGCATGAGACACCCACTGATCAGCAGTAGGCCCCCTTTCAGGGAAAACCTCTTTACATTATTAGTTAACATAAAAAACCAGAAATAATTATAAACAAATAGTAAAAAAGGATTGTCACAACGCGATAAAAGGCACTCTGGGTGTTCAGTACAGTTTATTTACATAGAGGATCACGGAAAAACCACAAAACCCTCTCTTAGGGGTAAACGGTGCTCTGGGTATTCAGACCCACTTATTCTTCTGCGTTAGGGTGTGATAAGATCTCATGTATTATCCAGCTGTTTTGAAAAATGTAGGAGAAAGGATAGAGAAGTTTCCATAGATTTGCATATAGCCTTCATTCTAGTGGTTAGATGCCGTTTAAGGCTGTAGGAAATGAAATCGAACCATGGCATGTGACCTTCTGCGTACACAAAACGATGGTAACAAAGAATCCATATGCATTTGACTTGCCTGTGATCTGACTTTGAATTGAACTTTTTTTATCCGAATTGCAGCACTATAACAATCCAAAAGTCGCATCCCAGGTCTCCTACCATCTCTCCTACCATCTCCCAGCAGTCTTCCTTAACGCCATGGACAGCATGAGTCAATACATTATTACATGTATATACAGTATATATGCTAGTTTATGGTAGTATACGTACTGTTCATCATGGGTGTTTGAGTGTTATGAAAGATGGGGTGCTCAAAAGAAATGAGACAGATTTCACTTTGTTTGTTGAATTTACATCTCTGTAACAGCCACAATGTGATCACCATAATCAACTTTTTCAATTTCTTTAAGTTTAAAATTACTATTATGAATAAATATATGATAGATATAGATACATATAGGCAATATAGGTCATATGACAAGGGGACAGGTTATACTATATCTACACACAACCCCACAGGCTGAGGCTTACTTAACTTTCACTCAGAGAGGAAAGACATAACCAGCAAAGTAGGACATTGAAATGCCACCCACAGACCTGACACACAACTAAATGTAACCAGTTTTGGATCTGACTAATCCCCTTCTGAATGAGGCGTCAGTTCTAATTTCCTTTCAGAGAAGACAAACTGTTTCTGATCACTTTGTGATGATAGCTTGGTTATTTAAGTGACAGATGAGAGCAGGGCACAGTGGAAAAAAACGACATGAGACATTCACAGTGCAGTGATTGTGTCAGTAGGGCAAAAAACCGGAGAACAACATTTCTCACAGTTTTTTTTTTCTTTTACTTCCTCATGATATTCAAACAACAATGGTGGGTTTCGGATAACAGAAATGGTTAAAACTACAAGTACCAAACAACACAAGAAATTTAATGTCATATTTCAAAGTATGTTTATCTTATATAACCTAAAGTGGGAATATTATCATAGATGACTCATTCACTAAAGAAGGTCTAATTTATTTATAGAGTTTTCTACTCAGTGGAAGGCAGTTTCTTCATTCAGTTCTATATAAGATTATTGAAAAGAAGCCTGTTCACTAAGTGGGCTGTCCAACACAATAAAAGATAGTGCCATTCAGGAAAGATTTGACTCTAAAGGAACAGAAGCCTTTTTACACTATCTTAAAACGATTTAGCCATTAATAGAAAAGTCTTATTACAGTTCACAAATAGTCAAGCCAATCTTTGCTGAAAGAGGCCAAACCCTTAGGATTTCTGAAAAACATATTGCAGAACAAATATGCAGCATGTCAATTGAAAGGGGTTGTCCAGTTTTTGCACAATTAATTGTGTAATTGTATAAATCTATGCAATTTTCCGAAACTACTATAAGGATTAGTTTGGAAGGCTGGTAAATGGGCTTCACAAATCAAAACAAAGGGACAGTAAAAAAAAAGGTCAAAAAATTAAAAAATCTCAAACAAAACACAGCGCTTTCTTTGCATAAAACAGATCATCAAAGTTCTAACAAACAATAAATAATCTTGCTTAACAAGTGCTTCTATTAACAGGAATATCCTATTACCAGGGACATGTACTGGGACAACCAATATACTGGGGGGCAAGTGCTGAGACTGCCTTTATACTGAGGGGCATGTTCTGGGACTACCTATTGCTGGGAGCATATGCTGGCAAGGGCTACCTTTATGCTTGTATGCACTGGGGGCATGTGCTGACCTGGACTACCTGCACTGGGGGCATGTGCTGGCCTGAACTACATGTTTACCAGAGGCATGTGCTGGCCTGAACTACCTGTTTACTGGGGGCATGTGCTGGTCTTGGCTACCTATATACTGGAGGCATGTGCTTGCCTGAGCTACCTATATACTGGGGACATGTGCTGGCCTTGGCTACCAATATGCTGGGGATGCAGTGCTATCGACATTAATTAGAATTTGCTGGTGTTAAATATGAATGAGGGAAAACTGTACAATTGTATATATTTTAACATATTGAGTGGTCACGGTCTATTATCTGTGTATTCACATTATGATCATTTTGAGGAGCACATGTTATCTAGAAGACATTATATTGATTGTGATTTTTTTTTAGGGACAGAGTGTGGAGATGTTCCCCATGGACAGGTGAAGTTGGAATTATGTTCTCTAACTAATGTAGAAGAATTGCGGAGACTATCAAGAATAAGAACAGAATATAGCAGACCAACAGAGACAAAGACATAAATAGCGGCAACCTAACTTTAACCCCCATCAAGATGCAGCCAGTAGCCAGTTTTTATGTTAAGGCTCGGTCTCTTTTTTGTAATCTGGCATGTGTCGCTTTATATGATTATAACTTTTGTACACTTTAACAGAACAAAATAATATTGAGATTATTTTTTTCGTGACTCACTGTACTTCATGTTACTAGTACATTTTGGTTGATATGATTTGCATTTATTTATGAAAAATGTTACTAATTTTTTTTTTTAAATGTGTCATTTAAAATTTTTTAAATTGTCTGCTTTTGAGACGAATAGCACCACCCAAATAAGTCCCTTACTAACATTTCCCATATTTCAACTTTATATTTTCATATTTTTTATAAGTCCTTTTATTCTTATATGATGTTTGTCAGCCTACAAATAGAACAGAGTTTATCATTTTTTTCCATGAAGTTTCTACATTGCAATTTTTGGGATCATTTTTGTTTTAAAGGAGTTTGAAATCAAAATTTTTAGAATCCCAATATGAGCCCCCCATTTCAAAAGTAAACCCTTCAAACTATTAAAAACTGCTGTTAGGAAGATTTTTAACCCTTTGAGTGCTGCATAGTAATAAAAACAAAATGAAAATTGAGAATGGTCTAATTTTGTCGGTAATACATTCATTTAGCCTTAAAATTTACACGTATCCTTAAGATAAAAAAAGAGAACCCTGCTTAATATTTGTTATGCAATTAAGGAGACACCTCACATGTGGACGTTACTTGTTGTATGAGAGAGACGCAGAGGGGAAGGAGGGATCTGCAGCTCCCAGTTTTATTCCTATCACAGTGCCTTTCAAAAGTATTTCTACCTTTTTGCCACATTTCAGGTTTCAAACATAAAGATATACATTTTAATTTTTTGGGTGAAGAATGAACACAATTGTGAGTGCAACTTAATTTATTGTATATTGTAAACTTTGTAAAAAAAAAGAAAAAGAAAAGTGGGTATGCAATATTATTCGTCCCCTAGGTTAATAAGTTAAACCTAATAATAATAAGGTTTGTCTCTATCAGTTCGTACATCAGAGACTGAAATTCTTGCCTATTCTTCTGTGGAAAACAGCTGGAGCTCAGTGAGGTTGGATGGAGAGCATTTGTGAACTGCAGTTTTCAGCTGTTCCACGATTCTCAATTGGTTCAGGTCTGGACTGTGACTTGGCCATTGAACACATGGACATGTATGTGTGAACCATTCCATTGTATAATTTTGCTTTATGTTTGGGATCATGTCTTGTTGGAAGATAATTCTCTAAGTTTTAGTTCTTTTGTAGACTCCATCTTCCATTTTATACCATCTCCCTGTCCCTGCTGAAGAAAAAGAGGCCAAACCATGGTGCTGCCACCACCTATGTGACAGTGGGGATGGTGTGTACAAGGGTGATGACTGTGTTACTTTTACGCCAAACATATAGTTGTCATTGTGGCCAAACATTGGATTTTGGTTTTATCTGACCAGAGCACCTTCTTCCACATGTTTGGTGGTTCCCAGGTGGCTTTGGCAACTTAAACAAGAATTTTATGGATATCTTTAAGAAATGGCTTTCTTCTTGCCACTTTCCATGAAGGCCAGATTCTACACTGTATGACTGATTGTTGTCCTATGGACAGACTCTCCCCTTCAGCTGTAGATCTCTGCAGTTCATCAAGGAGATGGGCCTCTTGGCGCATCTCTATCAGTCTTCTTCTTGTTTGAGATGAAAGTTTAGAGCAGGGGTCTCAAACTCGCGGCCCGCGGGACAATATTTTGCGGCCCCCACCTGGTCGCGCTGCATGGAGAGGCTCACGGGCTGAGCCCTTCCATAGCGGGAAGTCTTTGCTGCATATTGCAGCAAAGCTTAACGGTAACACCCGCGATCGGTGTAGCACCGATCGCGGGTGCTTTCACAGCGATGGCTGCCGCACAAGCTGCCGGCAGCCTCAAAAGATAGCGGCGCATGGGCGCGCCACTTACCGGATCGCCGCTCCCCGTGACGTCATCGGGGGGCGGAGATCCATCTCCATGGTAGCCTCAGGTCTTCGAACGACCGAGGTTTTAAACCCTTCATTACAATGTGCTGATAGCACATTGTAATGAATGAGGAGGAAAATCTCCATATACTGCCATACTGTAGTATGGCAATATGATAGGATCGATCAGACAACCTAGGGTTAAGTACCCTAGGGAGTCTGAAAATAGTATAAATAAAAATAAAAAAAAAAGTTTAAAAAAAAAATAAATAAAAAAACCTAAAATTTCAAATCACCCCCCTTTCCCTAGACACCTGAATAAAATAAATAAACAGTAAAAATCATAAACATATCAGTATCGACGCGTCCCGAAAATGCCCGATCTATCAAAATATGATGACGGTTTTTCAGTGCGTTTAACCCGTTACGGAAATAGCGCCCAAATTCGAAAATGGCACTTTTTTGCCATTTTGAAAAATATAAAAAATCTATAAGTGATCAAAGGTTGTACAGTCCTAAAAATGATATCATTGACATATATCAAATTTCGCAAAAATGACAGACCCACAGCTCCGTACACCAAAGTATGAAAAAGTTATTAGCGCCAGAATTGGCAAAATAAAAAAAAAAAATTTTTTTTATACAGTGGTTTTAATTTTGTAAATGTATGAAAACATTATAAAACCTCATACTAATTGGTATCCCCTTAATCGTACCGACCAAAAAATAAAGTAGACATGTCATTTGGGGCGCTCAGTGAAGACGTAATATCCAAGCCCACAAGAAAATGCGCCAAATGCATTTTCATTGCATTTGGAATTTTTTCCCGCTTCCGAGTACATGGCATGGAATATTTAATACCATCACTATGAAGTGCAATTTGTTACGCAGGAAAACAATCCATCACACAGCTCTTACGTGTAAAAATAAAAGTTATAGTTTTTTGAAGGTGAGGAGTGAAAAATGGACATGAAAAAACAGGAAAGGGCCCGTAACCGGTTATATCCCCTTCCCTCTGGTACTTGAAGAAGATGAAGTCGCCGCTCTGAACTCACTTGGTGCAGGTCAGAGAGGCGACTTCATCTTCTTCGATGGGAGGGACACGGGGAGGCAAGTACCGGGTGGGGGGGGGGGGGATGGAGTGTCCCTGACTGGGCTCAGTGCGGTAGGAGCTGGGACCCCCTCGGTACACAGGACGCGTTATAGAGAAAACACGTCTCCCAGCTTGGGGCTTTCCTTGCAGGGGCACGCCGTGACATTTGAATCTTAATAATGATATTTTGTAAGCGCATTTGTGTGGAAAACTTGATGCGGCCCAGCCTTACCCAGAATCTACCTCCAACTGCCCCAGGTAAATTGAGTTTGAGACCCCTGGTTTAGGGGACAGCTGGGTTGATAGATTTGCAGTGGTCTGTAATCCTTCCATTTCAACATGATCATTGCACAATGCTCTGGATGTTTAAAGTTTGTGAAATCTTTTTATTCAAACCAGTTTTAAACTTTGTGTATTTATATGGAGACTTGATTACACACAAGTGAATATATTTTTCATATCAGTCATTTAGGACCACACTGCATCATTCAAAGATCCTCACTGAACTTCTGGAGTGGGTTTGCTTCATGAAAGTAAAGGGGCAGAACAATACTGCATGCCCCACTTTTCAGTTTATTATTTTTCACAATGCTTAAAATACAATAAATTTCGTTCCCACTTGTGTCCCACTTGTTGTTGATTCTTGACCAAAATGACAATTTTATATCTCTATGCTTGCTGGATGATGGCTTGTTTTTTTGCGGGACATGTAGTACTTTGCACCAGTATCATTCTGGAGTAGATATGTTTTTTTAAATCATTTTTTATTGCATTTTTTATGGGTTGAAATAGGTGCAAATCATATTTTTGGTGGGTTCTTTAGATTTTTTTACGCCGAGTTCAATAATGATTTATTTTTACGGGTTGTTACGGATGCGGGGATACTATATGTATGTGGATTGTGCTATGATTTTGACCTTTTTCACATACATGTAATATTATGTGTTAATGGGAATTTGGGGCATTTTTATTAATTCATTAATTTATTTTTTATTGAATAACATTTTATTTAACTTTTTTATTACCTACACCATGGAACATGAACAAGCAATCATCTGATTGCTTGTTCATGATAATAACCGGCAATACTGATGTATTGCAGGGTATTAGCTCAATCATATATATCATTATCTTGGTCGCACTCCTTATGTTGACAGGTGCTAAGGATACGGATCCAACCGCATGTAGACAAATATATAATAACCCTGACACTCCAACTGGTTGCTTGCTCAAGTGATTTTTAATTGTGGTATAAATGTGTGATAGGGTATTAGCCTGCAGGCACTGCCTGCAGACAGCCCTGGGGTCCTGTTGTGTTTGCGCTGATCACTGCATTTAACGGGTTAAACTCAAGAGTAATATAATCACACATACATGCATACCTGGGCTACACTAAGAGAGGCACTGACATCGCTACTGACATCGCTACTGAAATCGCTTACTGTTAACCTCATAGTATATCAGACGCAGTGTCAGGACTGGGAGTCAGTGGATCCTCTGGACCGCCGCGGAAGTTGGTATGGGACCCGCGGTGGCAGCCAAGGTAATAAACGCAGGAAACAGTCACAACCTGAGATGACAGCAGGAACGCAGAGGAGCACTGGAAATGCTAGCACGGAGTGAGGACACCACTGGGATGGGACCTTGGAAGGCACGGCAGAAGCACAGGAAGGCAGGAGGTCACCACTGGGCTAGAACCCTGGATGGAACAGCAGGAGCACAGTCGTACGGGAATGGACCTTAGGATGCGGACCACCGGATACGGACCACAGGATACGGACCACAGGACATGGACCACAGGATACGGATCTCAGGATGCGGACCACCAGACACGGACCACAGGATACGGAGCACCGGACATACAAAGGAATGGGACCTCGGGATACACAGAGGAACGGGACCACGGGATTCACACAGGAACGGGACCTCGGGATACACACAGGAGGCTTTCACTTAAGTTGGGAAGACTTGAAGATCTCGCGGGGAGTGAAGGAAACCGCCGGGTTAAATAGAAACACGGAAGTGACCAGCGCCAATGGAAAGGATGCTGGCTCTTTAAGTTCAGAAAAGTCACCGGGCACATCCTAGGAGCAGGAGCGCGCGCCCAGGATGGCAGGAGACGTGCGGCCTGCACGCTGAAGAAAAGAAAGGTAAGTCCGGAGATGGGGCAGAGACGCCGCCATGGAGGGGAGCGCAGGTGTGCCCGCAATCCGTGACCAGGATCGCGGGGACACCTGTGACACGCAGAGCTTATACCAGTCAAGTTTATAATTGGAGCTGGGCCTTCATCATAAAACACAGGGTGTAACTAACAGCTGTACACCCCAGTGTGACACCCACGGTTGGAGCGGTAGGATGAAACTTCTATTTACATTCTTCTCTGTGAACATCTCCCCATAGTCGGAATATTACAACATTACAATATTACAACAATAATACAGCAGTTGTTACATCCTTCAAAATTATATTTTAATAAATACTGCTTGTATCTCATTAAATTATTAGTATTTGATTTATGTAGGGATAAAGACTTAGACATAGTATAATTTTACACAGCTTTTCTTTCAATTAATAGTTTTATCATGAAACACTATCACAAACTGAAAATACTGTAAAATGTGATTACTATTTTTCTTTAATCTATTGCATTATCATGTTCTCACAGTTAATGCACTTCTGCTGACTTTAAGAGAAAAACGGCTAATTGGGTAGAGAGGGCTGGCTAGTAAACAATTTATGTAGGAAAAGCAGTTATTTGCTCTGAATGTTGTCTCTCAAATTGAAAATCATTGCAATATGACTCATTATTGGAGGAAATGACAGCTGTTACAGTTGATGGAATACAAATTAACAAAAAATAAATTTAAAGGGAATTTAACCTTTCTAAAGAAAATTGCAGTTCTCCAACCTGTCTGAATGGATAAAAGTCAGTTGCAAGCAAACATTGTTGTGTAAAATTCTGGTTAGATTTTATTTATTTTGCAGTACAATATATTTGATATTGTGAATAAGCATTTCTATTAATTACATTTATCATTTTTACTTACCGTATGTACTCCAGTATAAGCTGACCCAAGTATAAGCCAAGGTACCTTAATTGAACACAAAAAACTGGGAAAACCTATTGACTCCAGTATAAGATTAAGATGGGAAAAAGCATTGGTCACAGCCTCCACCCAGTATAAAGCCTGTCAGCCCCCTATCCTCCAAAATAAAGCCTACCAGCCCCCTAGTATATAGCTGCGAGTCACCTGCCCCCAGTATATAGCCAGCCAGCCTGCAATATATAGCTAGTCAGCCAGCCCCCAGTATATAGCATTTCTCCTGCACCAGTATATAGCCTGCATCCTGCCAGTATATAGTCAGCCTCCTGCCCCCCCATTATATAGTCAGCCTGCTGCTGCCCCCCAAGTATATAGCCAGCCTACTGCTGCTCCCCAATATATAGCCAGTCTGCCCCATGCCCTGCACAGAAAAAATTAAACTCTGTACTCACCTTTCTTTTGCCCCCACAGGTCAACTTTTTGCTTCGTGTCGGCAGCTGGCCACAGGTCCTTGCACGGGTCAGGCACACTGATGTCAGCTGACATAATAGTGTGTGCACCGCCATCACACAGGGCCTGTAGCTCCCCGTGGACCTGTTCAAGGGCCTGGTGCTGGTCGCCGACAGAAAACACGAACAGGACCTGCGCGGGGGATGGTTTTTTTGTGCTGAAAAACTGGGCTTATACTTAAGTATAACTTGCATTTATGTACTTTGATATTACCACTACTAAACTGCAGCTTTGACAATAAAAATACAAATCTAATGACATGCCGCTTTTCAATGTCTTGTATAAAACATACTTATACACATGTACAGTGTGTGGGTCATTTATCTTTATTCTGAGAATTTTTACTTATCTAATTTTGATTTGTTTTGGGCTTGTTCAGTTTATTCTAGGGCTCTTGCACACATATGTGTAAACAGGCCTGATCTCACAGACTGCTTATTGTGCATTGGAGGGGAGAAATATAGAAAAATAATGTAAGGACGTCCTGTTTGCTGGCCGAACAGCTATGCCGAACTGTATACACCATTACAGTTCTGGCGTGGCTCAGTCGGCAGACAGGATGTGTGCAAGTGCCCTTAGAGGGTGATTTATTTGGCATTTGAATTAGTGGGTTTCTTGTGTCTTTTTTAAATTACACAAAAGTAACACTATCTTGAACTACTCATATCATTCTATTTTCTAGTTCTGGTCAGGACTGTATATTTGATGAGAAATAGTGACTTTCTTAAGCCATTATGCAAAAATTTGCAACTTTTTCATACATCCACATTGTTCCCGACAAACTTTGTTGGCCGGGTGAAAAAGTTACACATTTTTGAGCAAAAATTCAAATATGTAAAGAAAGGTGCAAAAATAACGGAAAAAGGAAAATCCAAAGATAAATGACCCCTTCTATGTTCTCAATAGGGACAGACAATGCTAGACACCTCTAGCAGTAATTTAATTCCATGATCTCTATTTTCCCTTGTATATACTGCGTGAGGAGAGTCAGGAGGCCCCATATACTATATTTAGCCAATCCCCCAGAAATTGATGGGTTCCACCAATATACATTGGAAGTGTGGGGACAGCTTTGAGATCTGTCTATAGAAAACAGGTATCTGAAATGTCACGATTCCCAGTAGCTACATGACTGCTAAAATTCATTGGTATACAAGTAAGTGGCCAAAACCCTTATTGGAAAATTCCCATGAAGACAAAATTCTTAAATATATTCAGGATAACAAAATAACAAGTTCTCCAATTCAATGTTATTAACAAAAATATCAGCATTTCACAGATATAATTCCAACCTGTCTCTATCAGTCCTGATGTTTATATTTTGGTTGTCCCTGGCTATGACCATAAACTCAGTCTGACTATAGCCGGGCAGATGTTCCTGCCTGGTCAGATTTCTCTCATAGTAACATGCTTCTCTTGTAGCAGGGGGCAGTGAGCACTATCCAGTAGTGAGCAGAGGAGACCTGCACTACAAACTCTACAGACAAGATAAGATTTTGATCCAAAGGGGAAATGGGAATAGCAGACCTGACTGTGTGCTTTATTGATTCTGTGAGATAGCAGAATCAATAGATCACTCTGATCTGAGCTGTTTTTTTTCTCTATATTAGATATTAGTAGAAACTCCAGACACTAAATGGAAGTGTAGCTAAAATCTGTACCATGATAATCTAAATACATTGTCAGCACATGCATCTCATAGTACAGAGGAATCAGGAAGTGTCTCCTCTGCTAGTGCCCAACCCCACTGCTGAATCTTACAGTGACTAGCCTAGGCAATGATAGGAGCAAAACAGCAATACAACAGTCAAATTGCAGGTAATGGGTTACACATTATCTTTAGTGTGTAATCATCACTAGGGGATTCAAATTTGAGAACTTTGTTTCATGCGCAAACTCCGTTAACCGATGATTGACACCGGAACAGGAATGATTTTCTCTGTAGCAGTGATGGTCCTTTTTAAATGAAATTATGGTGAACACAAATACGACAACATGACTTAAAAGTTGGCTCAATTTATAATTACCGCTGTCCCATAGATGTAAAAGTAGTAGTGCTCCATCCTGAGCACCACCACTTCAGTCATCCAGGCATATGTATAGTGGAGGTATAAAGTATTTGATCGCAACCTACAAAGAATGGAGAGGTATGTAATTTTTATTGTAGGTACACTTCAACTGCCATAGACAGAGTCTAAAAAAAATCCAGAAAATCACATAGTATGATTTTTAAATAATTAATTTGCATTTTATTGCATAAAATAAGTCTTTGACACCATAGAAAAACAAAACATAATATATTTGGAACAGAAATAAATTAAAGAGGTCAGACATTTCCTGCATTGCTAGACCATGTTTGCACACACTGCAGCAGAGATTTTGGCCCAGTCCTCCATACAAATCTTCTCCAGATGTTTCAGGTTTACGAGGATGTTGCTGGTCAACATTGAGTTTCAGCTCTCTCCAAAGATTTCAGGCTTGGTCCAGGTCTAGAGATGGGATAGATCTCTTCAGGACCTTGAATTTTTTCATACAGAGCGGCTCCTTTGTTGCCCTACATGTGTGTTTTGGGTCATTGTCATACTGGAAGACCAAACCAATGGCCTACTAAGATTTGTTTTCTAAAATCTTGCAATACATGGTCCCATCCATCCTCCCTTCAATATGTGCAGTCTTCCGATATCCTTTGCAGAAAACCACCCACAAAGTATGATGTTTCCAACCCCATGCTTCCTGTTTGGGATGGTTTTCTTAGGGTTGTACACATCCTTATTCTTCCCCCAAACCCAGCAAGTGGAGTTGAAAATAAATGTTCTATTTTGGTTTCATCTGACCACATGACCTTCACCCATGCCTCAACTGGATCATCTGGATGGTCAGTGGGAAACTTCAAACAGGCTTGGATATGTGGTGGCATGAGCAGGGAGACCTTGCAAACCTTGCAAGATTTTAATCCATGATGTGTGTTACTAACTATCTTTGAAACTGTGTTCCCAGCTTGGTCAGTGACCAGGTCCTCCAGTGTAGTTCTGGGCTGATTCCTGAAATTTTCCAGAATCATCCTTACCACACAAGGTGAAGTCTTGCATGGAGCTCCAGACTAAGGAAGATTGACGGTCATCTAATGCTTCTTCCATTTTCTAATAATTCTGCCAACAGTTGTTGTCTTCTCGCAAAGCTTCTTGCCTGTTGTCCTGTTGCCCATTCCAGCCTTACGTAGGTCCACAGTTTTGTCCCTGGTGTCCTTAGACAGCTCTTTGGTTTTGCCTATGGTGAAAAGGTTGTAATGTGATTGATTGAATGTGTGGACTCTTGGATGTCTTTTATATAGGAAAATAGGTCAAACAGGTACATTTAATATAGGTAAGAGTGGGAGGAATTTCTTAAATAGAAAGAAACAGCACTGAGAGAGACAAAATACTTATTATTTGGTTGGGGATTAAATATTTATGTAATGTAAAATTCTATTTCATTTAGATTCTGTCTCACACAGTTGAAATGTACCTACAATAAAAATTAAAGACCTCTCCATTTTTTTGTAGGTGGGAAAACTTGCAAAATCAGTCTGGGATTTAATACTTATTGCCCCCACTGTAAAGGAAGTTCTGTATTTATGTATAGAGAATTATGTATTTCTTTGGGCCTCTGTGTGTATTATAGCGGTTGTGCAGTTGGGAAAAAGGACAAAAGGCTCTAAATGGGTTAATAATAAATACTATCAACTAGAGCAGTGATTTCTGTATTAAACTTGATAACTGTTGTTGTAACTTTTTGGGATCTTTACTAACCGTTGTACGTTTTTTTGTTTTCAATCATTTACATAGCAAAGGGTAGTCCAATCGAATACCCCATCATCTGCAGCACTTCACACCCACATGTAAGCAACCCATTGAGTCTTCTTGTTTCTTCATTATTATTCTTATTAATGCATTCCAACATCCTTAGTAATCCACTGAATTATTTAGCTTCTCTACAAAATGCTGATTATCAGTAGGTGTTTATGTGAGATTCATTGCCCTGACATAGGTTAAATACAGCTATGTGGAAGTTTACACGATTACAGTGGAAGACGGATGAACGAGACTACATGAAAGGGAATTCAGGAACACGGCCCTGGGAGAGAAATCTGCTGCTTGCTTTTGAGCTGTCTGAGCTTATTGCAGGCAGTAGCTGACAATGTACGAGAGCCTTATGTTGATTGTATTGCCATCCATTCACTTTTCTACTTACTCATTCTATGTCTAATGACAGCAGAAATTTATTCTGCGGCTGTCTTAAAGACCCCAGGGATAAGGTATTTCTGTCCAAGAGTAACGGATAGTCTTCCCATTGGGACATCAGAGTACATGTAGGAATAAGTACAAGTTAAACAGGAGAAAAAGCAGATACGTCACAGTGTGATTACTGAAAAGGTACAGAATGTAAAGTTTGCTCCATTCATCACCATGCATGGAAAGGCTAGCTGAATATTTATGCAAGTGTTCACGCCATAACAGGAATATTTCTGTCAATTAACTAAAGGCTGTTGGATAATCAATGTGGATGAGAGAAAATGAGATGCCTGTTACATGCCAAGCCAATGTTTTACGGGTAATCAAATGCTGCATTTGTCACTGTTCCCAAATGAAAACAAATATCTGAGTAACATCGATTTCCACATATAGCAGACACCCGTCAAATAATTTAATCTACCTTTGTAGGATCTAAAATAACTGTATGATAATTGTGTGAAAACATGTCTGACATATATGTCTTATTAATGCAAGTATAGCAAAAGCAGAAATCATGACTCATTTTTCCATAACCAATCGTCAGATATATGTAAGATTTATAAATATTTGTATAACAATGTACTACACATTGCTTACATAGCACCACTATATTCTGTAGTGTTGTAGAAAAATCTATTTGTGTCCACAGTGGGGATCTCCATAAATTTATTTATCTCACACACATGTTTTGTAGACCTTCGGTGGAACTAGTAGATCACAGATTATATAACAGCATGCAATGTCAATCAGCTGCCTCTAAAGCCAGTAGGATCTTGTCATGTATCAAGAATGGTATAAACTCTCAGAGTAGGGATGTAATATTACCATTGTATGAGGCATTGGTTTGGCCAGTCTATAAAAAGGATGTCCTAGAGCTGGAGAAGGTACAAAATTAACCCTGCCAAGACCAAGTTTTTTTGTGTTTCTGTATTTGACTCCTCTCCTACCACAAGCCGTAACATTTTTATTTTTTGTTTACAAAGCTATATGAGAGCTTGTTATATGGGAGACAATTTTTATTTTATCATGGCATCATTTAATATTCTGTGCCATATACCGGAGAGCTGGAAAAAAAATCCAAATCCAATGCTTCATTAAGCATTGCAGCTATCTTTTTGTGATAAAACCAGAGAGGTCTAAGACTGGTGATTAAGATACTGCCTTTCGTGGCGCCTGTCTTTTTACTACTGTTTAATGTGTTGCAGTGCCGTTGTATTCCAGTTTCATCTCTGTTACTGGCCTCCACCTTGCCTAGCCCTTCTTGTTAGTAGTGCAGTAGGTAAGGTGCATCGGCCAAGGTATTATCCCAGATTTATTGAAGCAATGCAAAGCACCCTTAAGATTATGCCTGATCTGAAAACTGCCCCTTTAAGATTTTGCTGGATGATGCTGAAACTGCACTATTCTTTAACAGCGCCTTTAAGATATTGCTGAATGATGCTGGAAATTCTAGTAGTACTTATACAGTCTGGTCCTGCACTATAGGATCAATTTTATATACCATATACAGTATTTTACCATCTTTTCCAAGAATAGATTTCCAGTAACACTTGCCAGATAAGATAAAGATGTTAAACATTTAATTTTCTTTTCTCTTTTACATGGGTAAAGCCAGATCAACCATTTCACTGTTATGTTAAAATAACCTAGAAGGACCAACAACAAACTGGAGTCCTTAGCACTTATCTTATAAACTCACAATGACTCAAGAATAGAGATGAGCGAGTATACTCGTCCGAGCTTGATGCTTGTTCGAGTATTAGCATACTCGAAAGAGCTCATTGCTCGGACGTGTATTTCCCCTGCTCGAGATCGAGCATTTAATTAAAAAAACACAGTGAAGAACAGTGAAGAATAGAATAAAAACAGTGAACACAGTGAACACAGGATCATTTAAGTGAAAAACACAGACATCGGGTAACAGGACAGAGACATCGGGAAACAGAACAAAAACATCGGCGAGGAAGACAGAGAAATCAGGGAAGAGGACAGAGACATCGAGGAGGGCAGAGACATCGGGGAGTAGCACAGAGAGATCGGGGAACAGGACAGAGACATCGGGGAGCAGGACAGAGAGATAGGGAGCAGCACAGAGACATAAGGGAGGACAGTGACATCGGGAATCAGAACATAGACATCGGGGAGGAAGACAGAGAAATCAGGGAACAGGGCAGAGACATCGGGGAGGGCAGAGACATCGGGGAGCAGCACAGAGAGATCGGGGAACAGGACAGAGACATTGGGGAGGGCAGAGACATCGGGGAGCAGCACAGAGAGATCGGGGAACAGGACAGAGACATAGGGAAGGGCAGAGAAATCGGGAAGGGCAGAGAGATCGGGGAGACTTCAGTGGAAGAAGAGAAGCGGATCCCGGGACAGCGCATCCAGGAGATCAGCACCAAGGACAGAGACATCGTGAATGGGGTTCTCACAAGAGAAGATCCCGAGGTCTCAGACACTTGCTGAAAGCTCAGAGAGAAAGTTGCAGATAAGAGATGACAGGACAAGTTATAAGAGGGGTTCACCAGGAGAGGAGGGAAGGACATAGAGGGTGAGGTATGGAAACATCTGCAATTTATTATTCACACACATATATATTGTTCTTCACATGCTATTTTGTTTGCACCATTCCCCGCGTATCTCCCGACCGAACATCTGCAATCTATTCTTCTCTGTGTTTTTCACTGTGTTTTTCACTTAAATGATCCTGTGTTCACTGTGTTCACTGTTTTTATTCTATTCTTCACTGTTCTTCCCATCTGCTAACTTGTCGGGAGATAATATACGTGCGGAACAGTGAAGAATAGATTGCAGATGTTTGCATACACCTGCTAACTTATCAGAAGACATTCTTTTACAATTAAATAACACATTTTATTCCCGAACCATGGTCCCTTTGAAAAATGCTCGAGTCTCCCATTGACTTCAATGGGGCTCGTTATTCGAGACGAGCACTCGAGCATCAGGAAAAGTTCGTCTCGAATAACGAGCACTCGAGCATTTTAGTGCTCGCTCATCTCTACTCAAGAATCTTTTGCTAGTTGTGTATTCAACTTTATGCTCAGCTGTCCACCTGTTGAAACTAAGCTTTTATAACAGCATACAGTCGGCATACAGTGGGTACAGAAAGTATTCAATTTTTCACTCTTTGTTTCATTGCAGTAATTGTTAAGATGAAAAAGTTCTTTTTGTATTTAAAAATTTCACTCCCCACCTTCAAAAATCCATAACTTTTTTATTTTTTCATGTAAGGAGCTGTATGAGGGCTTGTTTTCTGTGTAAAAAATGCAATTCATAGTGACAGTATTTAATATTCCATGCCATTAAGCGGAAAATAATCCAATTGTAGTAAAATTGGCTTGTAGACTTGGATTTTACGGCATTCACTGAGCATCCCGAATGACATATCTACTTCATTCTTTTGGTCGGTACCATCACGAGGATACCAATGCATATATATATATATATATAGGTTTTATAATTTTTTTTACATTTACGAGAATTATGAAAACAGAACATTGCAAAATCTTCATGTTGCTGTCGCTACTACTGGCGTTAATAATTTTTTCATACTTCAGTTTAGGGAGCTGTGTGAGGTGTCATATTTGTGACTTTTGATGACATTTTCAATGCTACCTTTTTTAGGACTTTGAGAAAGACCAGCAGGTTGAAACGCGCGTTGGGGGGCTGAACACCAGAAAGAAGAATTAAAAAATCAGAAAATAGGAAGAGTGAATAATAGCGGCTCTGCATTCTAGCCTTGCTCTGAAATCTGCCAATCCATTAGATATTCTTTATGGTGACAATTTGAGAGAAAAAGTTCAAAGAACTGTTGATAATAATGGACGTCAGCACACGCCCAGGAAGAAGCTGAGAACGCCGAAACCCAGGGTCGGGCGAGCGAATGGAGCTGTCCAAAGATGAAAACCAGGCACCTGGCAAATACAATCCCAATAGTGACACAAGGAGGTGACACCATCATGGTAAGGGGGTGGTTTTTCAGCTGCAGGAACAGGAGGACTTGTTGCAATTGAAGGAAAGATGAATGCAGCCAAGTAAAGAGATATCCTGGATGAAAACCTTTTTTTTCACCTTCCATCAAGACAATGAGCTTCAGCCCACAGTTAAAATAACAAAGCAGTGGCTTAACAACTTTTTGACTGTTCTTGACTGGTCCAGCCAGAACCCTGACCTAAACCGAGTCTAGCATATCTAGAGAGATTTGAAAATGGCTTCCACCAATATTCACCATCCAAGCTGAGGGAACTGGAGAGGATCTGCAAGGAAGAATGGCAGAGGATCCCCAAATCCAGGTGTGAGAAACTTGTTGTATCATTCCCAAGAAGACTCATGGCTATACGAGCTCAAAAGGAGCTTCTACTCAATACTGAGCAAAGGGTCTTAATAGTTATGCCCATTAGATAATTCCGTTTTTATTGTTTAAAAAATAAGCAAAAATATTTACATTTCTGTTTTTTGGGGGATGCAGAGTGTACATTAATGAGCAAAAAACATTTTTGATCTTAACCATTGGCTGCAATGAAACAAAGAGTACAAAATTTAAAGGAGTCGGCACTACTTTCCATACCCACTCTATTTCTCATTACATTTCTTTGATTATTCAACACAGTAGGATTGCTCTCTGCTAGATATTATAGCAAACTGGCAAGAGTTCATGTCCTGGAGCTAGTGTCATTGTAGTGTATAAGGTGTTCTTGTGCCGAACAGAAGACTATTGAGCATCTGGGATGGATTTCAAATTGCTCATTTTAACATGTAAAGCTCTTAAAATTTCATTAACATAATGTCAAATATTAACAAAACAGCTGTTTCTCCACTGCCAGCCAGTCATCAGAGCTACAAAACTGCCAAGAGCTACAAAACCAAAAGCTGGTAAGTAGCGATATTTAAATCGCATATCACCGCAGTAGCTTCAACAGTTCAAGAGGCTTAGAAAGAAAGGCATCATGATCACAGACAAGTGACAGCAAATGTCTATCAAGTAGATATATAATTACATATTTTTTGTAAGGGATTAGGTCGTCTCCTGTGGTAGACCAACACAATTCACCAGTACACAAGTAACTTAACTGCACACTCCATGTGATTTTGGTATAACTGACTCCATCTAGTTTAATTTAGCAGGATTCAAAAAACAAAACTGGCAAAAATAAATCCTAGGCCTCTCCCGCACAAATTAGACAAAGGTTCCCTACCACACCAGGTGCAGGCCTACTGCACCAGAAATTCCACAGTCCATGAAAGCCACAGCCCCTTTGGCTGGACTTGTCTCTTCCCCAGGGTGGAGCTACTGTGGGAAGTCTGTACCAGGTATTAATGCAGCTCTTTCAGCTGGCTGCTAATTACTCCTCATTGGTTGCAGCTTTTTCACATCCAGCTTTCCATTAGTCGACATACTCATTTTATACATAAATGTACTGTAGTGGCAGCTACCCTGCCACATAAATGTTCCACCCTTGATAAATACTGTAGGTTTTTTTCACTTAGATCAAGCCACCCTCTAGGGTCAAAGTTCCTACGTTTGGGATATTGCACTTACAGTCCTGCCTACAGTAAACACAACACTTTTCTATTCTTATAGACTGAGGGAATTTTGTACTTTGCAGTGCAAAGTGTTGTGATCCTTTTCAACAACATTAAAGGGGTTATCCGGGTTTTAAAAATTACTGAGGGCCGGCCTGGGGTGGGCTAGTTAAACATAATAAACTTGTACTTAACTCCTCTGGTGCCGCCGTTGTTCTGCGCCGCGGTCCCTTCGATCCGTGCCCCTGTTTGTTTACAGGGGCACAGAAGCCACACACAGGGAGCTTCCGCTCCACAATGTGGCAGGCTCCTCCCATCCTTCCCTATCTCTCAGTGTTGTAAGCGCTGGGAGATGGTGTTGGATGGGAGCTTCCGGCGCCCTTGTAATGAAACCGGCGCACAGAGAAGAAAGGCCGCATCGCGGGACATCGGCGGCGCCGGACGAGGTAAGTACATGTTTATTATTTTTAAATAGCCCTCCCCAGCCCTGCCCTCAGTGATTTTTAAAACCGGGATAACCCCTTTAACAAACATTTTTGCATAATTCCTCTTTGTGTAGATCAGATTATTCTGCCATTTCTTCAAGGACATAGCATGTTCTAGATCCTTCAGCCATTGCACCTCTTGTGCATGAACCTTCAATTTAGCCCATGTTTCAAATTCACCATTCTTTAGACTTGAAATGCCTGCATATGCTGTTCTTCTGTCAAACCTTTTATGTATACATTTATGTATCATGCGAGGTGTACAAACATGTTCATATTGTTCAAGTCTCAACCTGGTCACATTATTGTGAGACTTCATGTGTAGCATGACCAAGGGTGTGATCCATCCGATTCTCTTGCTCGCACAAGCTCGTAGTTAAAATTCTAGGGGGCTTGGCGACCTGAGGAGAGGTTGGGCTGCAAGACGGCTCCCTCCTACTTGGAGGCTGCAGAGTAGAGGAGCTTGTTTTTCCCAGCTCTGCACTTCCCATCTCACAGGATACAGCAGGCCTATAAGATTAAAAACTTCTGGCCTCCCACATGTGCAGGCAAGGTAATTTTTTTGCATCCATCTGCACCAAGTCCCTGCTACACAGGATGTAGGCTTCAACAGGCATTTGACCTGTAATGCATGACCCAGCGTGAGCACACCCAATGATATAATCACCACGGCGCCGCACAGCAAGGAGAAAAGGTGGTGTTTGCAATGGAAAGGTAAGTATAAACTTTTTTTAAAAAAAATCTGTCCACATTGGAGCATCTATCAATACTAGGGGCATTACTTCTAGCTACCGGGCACACCACTACTGGTTACTGGGGACATTACTACTGCCTACTGGGGACACCACTACTGGAAACTGGGGACATACTACTGGCAACTGGGGGCACTACTACTGGCTACTGGGTTCATTACTTTGGGGCAGGCACTGTGTCTATTGGATACTACAGGCTACTGTGAGGGGCACTTTGTCTATATTGGCTACTGTATGGGGTAATCTTTACTATAGTGGCGACTGTGAGGGGAATGTTACTATATTGGTTACTGTGGGGACATAATAATGATCTGTAGGGGAACAGCAGAACAGACAGGCAGTACATACAACATAGGATCTGTTGAGTTTATATGTAAGTCGGAACTGTATATTTTATCATTGTAATCCCAGCCAGAACTTTTTTGGTCTCTGTGACAATTGCATTTTAAAAATGTTGGGTTGTCATAAGAATCAATATTAACACTAAAGCTTCATTACAGACACATTTGATAACTGTTACAGCTGATCATTGTAGCCTAGGACTAAAGTACAATAAATCACCAATATTCATAGGTCCGTTTGTAACTAGGGGTCATATGTAAGTCGAGTGTAGGGGACCGCCTGTATGACGTTTGTGATAGGAAGATAGAGAAGCTGATGATGAAGCTGATGATGAAGTGGGGAACCTTACATTTTTGTGTTGCTTACTCTGCAGAGAGGAGTTGTGGATGACAGAAGCTGAAATGGCAGCCAGGTAGAAGGAGAAAAGAAGAAGATGAAAAATCAGATGTCATCATATTTACAGTAAGTGCTGGCTCACAATTCTGCACTCAATACTCAATGACTCACATTTATAATGTGTCTGCGCCAGCTTTGTGTCCGACAAGACAAAAGAAATGTGCACATAGTGCAGTTTACACAGTTTTTTGATAAATGAGATCAATAGTTTGTATATTTGGTACTATTTTTATGTACTTAGCTGCATTCTGGTGCTCCATTTATTTACTGAACTTGGTTCTGGTGCCATTTATGTATAGCACTTGGCTATGAGACTGTATTTATGGTATGATCTTGAACTTTTTTTATTAATAGTTTGGTAAAGGGGATGAATATGTCTATATATTAATTAATTTATGTATTTACCAACTGTCCTAAGACAGAAAAAGCCTTATCAGTCAGGCTTAAAACTTAACATTTATTAGTGTTCACTTAATAAACATCAGGGGATAGGTGAAATCAGTGAAATCTAATAATAGAGATAGAGATAATGAAGGTACAGATCCTCTCCAAATGAGAAATAGTTGTGGATGAGCACAAATTGTTCTGTAACCAGTTCTAATGGTAGGTTCTGCTTCTTCATGTGTGCCTGACATGCTGCTATTCCATCTTTGTGTGGAATGTTAGTGTATAGAGATTCCACATTCATGGTGGCCAGAATTGTACCGTCAGGAAGTGGGCCTACAGTCTTACGTTTATTTAAAAGGTCAGTAGTGTCCTGGATCTAGCTAGGAGTACTTCTGACCAGGTGTTTAAAGAGATTTTCCACCCAACCTGAGATACTTTCCATCAAGGTGCCAATGCCAGAAATAATAGGCCTTCCTGGATTGCCATCTTTGTGGATCTTGGGGTGCATGTGATGTTGTAAAGTAGCAATATTTTAGAAATCACAGACTTGGAATGACCAACTTCTCTTGCCATGGCAGAGGGTTTCAGTAACTTTGGAATGGCTCACTATTTCTGCTTAGTCATTGAAAACTGGAAAGTTAGGCTGCCAGATAATTAGGGTTTGTCTGATAATTAAGGAAATTAGCACCAATAGCCAGATTAACACCAATAGATTACAGGTATCTGAAAGTGTTCGCTAATTTTGCTCAGTGTTCTTTTAAAATTATCTCATTTACATTTACACAATTGTGTGTTGTTCTCTAATTTTGATCTGTTCTTATGCAATTTCAGACTCTGCTAATTAAGTTCATTCTATGAGCTTGCAGTTATGAGAGTGGGATGAAGGTCTTTTTTCTCTGCCTGAAGGTGTTAAGCTAAGTGTTCAGGATAATGCTTATCATAATGATCTTCACAGCTTCCTTCCATTCTGATCAGCTTGATGCCATTTAGAAAGAACGGAAAAAAGCCATTTAACAAGCCTTTGTTGATCATTTAAAGCCTGTGTATCTATGTGAAATGGGATTGAAAGAAACTGCAATGATCATGTTTGACTTAATGATAGTTTTACTATGGTCAGTTATAAGTAGATCAATGATATGCAAGTTATTGTATGGCTGTTTGGGTTTTGGTATATGATATAAATGGTACAGTATTAGTAGTTGAGTAAGCCTTGTGTTTGTCTCCAGTCATCTGTGACATACAGACATTAGTGTATTATGGGTAGAAAGATTTATTACTTTCTTAGTCTGGCCAATAAATGTTGTTATATTTTGGGCAAATGAGATGTTAATGTCTAGACTGGATTTGCTACTTTTTGACTAAAAAGTCACAAAACAATTCAGAACCATGGAACCTGAACCATGGAATCTGAACGTTGAAACCACTAAAACCTTAATTGTACTTCTGATTTCCTCTTGCCTTGGCTAATGTAACACCATGCTAATCAGTCTTTAACTTACTAAACTTGCACCACTACAATCTATTTTTAACACAGCGAAATATTTGGAATATACTGCCGTTGTTTAAAAAAAACTATTTATTATTGTTATTATTATTAGAACCAGTTCCTACGTTTTTCCTGATCCACTGTGGATGTAAAGAATATTGTCCCCTAATTTTGTGACTTTTTAAAACGTTGCACTTCATAAATCTGTCTACTTTACATATTTGCATATTTTTAAAGAATCCCCTAGTGGAGCATCAATGGCTATAAGACTCCATACCCCTACATGGCAGCCCTTATTGGCAGTCTCTGTGAGGAGAACTTTTACTTCCCAACCTTAGTTACAAGCCTCTCACTCAGCCAAACCAGTCCCCTATTCTGCACTGAAGAGACCCAACCAGGTCAAAACAGTACTGTCTACATTTGTGAGTCTGTTCCTTCTGAAATAGATTTACTGGTTTGGTTTTAATCCCGCATCATGTCATAAGGCCTCTTGTAGGTCATGCTTGGTACCAAAGGAGCTGCCTTATGAGGTAGCTAAAAGAAGCATGGTTTTCCTTATCCCATCCTGGAAAACTTTGCATATTTTCCCAGTACCACATTTAGATGGATGCACATGATAACGCTGAAGTTATTTGACCAAATTGAAAAGTTTAGGAGGTTTTGAAACATTTTTAAGTCAGAAAACTTTTAAATAGCTGCCATGATAGATACCTGCCCATTGTCTTTTTTTAATCAGGTCAGCATCAGATCTCATTGGGGTGGATTTATCAAGCTGTCTGAAAGTCAGAATATTTCTAGTTGCCCATGGCAACCAATCAATTTAAAATATTCATGAGCACTGGTAAAATGAAAGCTGAGCTGTGATTGCTTGCCATGGGCAATTGGAAATATTCTGACTTTCAGACAGCTTGATAAATCTGCCCTATTATCTTTTACAAGTGCTTTTGCACCTCACTCCTATTACTATTACACCACACTTATTTCATAGACATAAACAACTACTGTTGTAAATACAAAAAAGGTCAACCCCCTTTAGTGAAGTACAATCTCTTTCCTGATAAAACTTAAATGTGTTCTTTGACTCTACACATAATAACAATATTATCTTTCCGACCCACTAAGTAAGAAACCTTTTACAGTTCGGTGACAGTTCTGACTGCCTGGTTTGTCTTCTTTTGCTTCAGCTGGCACAATATTGAGCTGTAATTATGATGTCACCTTGTCTAAATCATTTAATTGCAGACTGTCAAAGAACACAATTCTGATTACATTTTATACTGTACTTACCTTCTTGTATATTGAGGCGCAAATCATCATTGTTTGCTTCTAAAGCTGTAGGTTGAAATCCAATTTTTCATTGTCATTGTCAATGCTACACTTGCTTAGATAATATGACTATCCAGCTGGAAACAGAGAAGGCTCATAGAACAATGTGACAGTGAATGTTTGCATGAGATGGATTTTTGATTTAACTTATGTTTTGCAGTTGATATAAATGATATGTTAAACATATAGTATTCTGATATCATAGAATATCAAGACTAACTGTTGTTAGTTATTTGCAATACATCAAATACATCAACGACCGCCATATCAGGATTTTGCAGCGGCTGCTGTAGGGAGATTATCTGATTCATTTTTTTCGTTTCAACAGATTTTACTAAAAACAGTAGCTAAACAGATAGCAAAATGGCACAGTCGACAGAGGAGCCCTCACAGAGGGAATAGGCATTAGTTATGGAGAGGCCTACATAGGGGGCATGAGCCAGCATGTTATGGAATCCAAATAGAGATCAAAACTTTGAGAATGCACAATATGGCAACCCCACAAAGAGGGGTTCATATATAAACAAAAATAGTAAACACATAAAACAGACAGACATACAGATGTAGGCAGGGGTTAAGCGAGGGAAAGGCAATGAAAGCCTATGAGAATTAGTACGATGGCTATCAGTAGGATATAAAATGATGTCCAGGTCACTTTATTGTGAAATCAGGGAGTTGGAGATAGTCTATCCAAGGTTGCTGAGTCTTAGTATAAGCTTCCATAAGATCCTCTCTTACTGACAAAATCTCTTACTGCTAGATTGGTTTCCCATTGAATCCCATTGAATGTTGACTTTTTATCCCTAGGTTGTTGATTTGGTATCAAATAGATTAGGAAAATACACTTTGGGTGATTGCAGCATTTTTGCATATGGTCATGATATGGTTACCACATGAAATGTAGCAGTTGTTGTAATGCAAAATGTTCACTTAAGGGAATGTCATAATGTTCAATAAACCTGGAGGCATTTATCACCTTGTCACAATCCAGAAATTGGAATAGTTGTGTCAGCCCCCTTGTTCTCCACCACACAAAAACAAGGGTATATACTCAATTTAAATCCTCACTACACCAAAATCAGTTTATGATAAGTGTAAGGGGCCAAGAGACTTGGGGGGGGGGGGGCAAAGGACCTGTGTCCCAAAATGCACTCAGCAGGGTGGAGGGTCAAAGAAGTTCCGACTATCTAAACCCACAACAAAGCCAGAGAGTCTCCATGAGCAGTAGTCAGCTGGGCAAGCCCGGCAGCTTGATCATGTTTAGCAACGTATGATACAGACATGCCTTTTTATGAAAATACATTAAGTGGGCCTTAATCCTCTTAAGCCTCTTCCCAACCCAAATGAAGTGAAAACCAGCTTTCTGGAATGCCTGTAGATATTTCATAACCAGTGGGATAGGCAGGCATAAAAATAGGTATAAAAGTTTTGGTAATGAATTCATGTTAAACAAGTTAATTTGGCCGACCCAAGAGATGGCATGTGTATACCACTGCAAAAAATCTAAATTAAAGGGGTTGTCTACTTTTACAAAATGAATGTTATTATTTGTGTAAGGTAAAGTTACACAATTTTCCAATATACTTTCTGTATCAATTCCTCAGCATTTTCTAGATCTCAGCCCGCTCATCTGCTAAAAAAGATTCTATGTTTACTTCCAGTGGATAGAAATGTGTCCATGGTGTTGTCATGGACAGGCAGGTGCAGGAGCTGTATCACATGGTTCTGATTACTCCCTGTGATAATAACGGCTTGTGCACTTGCCTGTTCATGACAAGATCATGGACAGATTTCTGTCCACTGAACGTAAACAGTGAAGCTTTCTATAGAAGGACAGCAAGCAGAGATCTTTTCATAACTTTTCATTACACAAACAATATCAATTATTTCCTGAAAGTGGATAACCGCTTTAAGTCATTATACATATGGGGACAATATCAAAAAAAGGGGTAATTCTGTCTCCAAAGTAGATAATATATATATCACAGGCCTTGAACCCAAAGTTAAGTTCTATAAGTCTCTTAGTATGAGAGGGAAGGTTACTAAACAGGGAATTAGTTTTGTCAAAGATTAGGTAGGGTAGGGCTGCAAAAGGTTTGGTGATAGTAAAGAATAAATAATCTGCAAAGACGTTAGCCTTATATTGTTTATTCCCTACTTCCACTCCCAAAATGTTAGCGTTAGACTTCATAAGTCTAGCCAACGACTTCATATCCAGGAAAAAGAACCCTGGGGATAGAGGACAACCTTGACTCGGACCCCGGGCAATGTTAATTGTCCGTATGAAAGTGGTTGGCAGTTTCAGCGGCACTGATGGATTGGAATATAATAGCTTAATGGTAGACAAGAAAAGGCATCTTACTTCAAACCCCACAAGTGCAGAAAGGAGGTATGGTCAATAAAGTGAGTCAAATGCCTCCTCTTTATCTAGGGCAAGAAGGACCATAAGAGTATTTGACAAATTAGACCTGTACATTAGTAAAGAAAGAGAACGGCACTCACTCCTTTGTACCGTATATACTCGAGTATAAGCCGACCCGAGTATAAGCCGAGACCCCTAATTTCAACACAAAAAAACTGGGAAAACCTATTGACTCGAGTATAAGCCGAGGGTGGGTAATGCATTGGTTACAGCCTCCCAGTATATAGTCTGCCAGCCCCTGTAGTAGGAAAAAAAATAACACTGTACTCATCTTTCCGACGTCCCCCATAGGTCCTCTTCTGCCTCAGACTGTCTCAGACAGAAGAGGACCTACGGGTGACGTCAGAAAGGTGAGTTTTGTCTTTATTTTTTTAGTTGACTCGAGTATAAGCCGAGTTAGGGTTTTTGAGCACAAATTTTGTGCTGAAAAACTAGGCTTATACTCGAGTATATAAGGTAATTTCTTCCTTAAAGAGCCATTTTTTTAAACATACTCACATTCAACAATATACATGGAGGAGGGAGGACAGCAACAACCCTTTTGTGGGTCTGCACTTCTTCCTGCTCCAACCTATCAAACCAAACTGTAATTTGGAGTCGGAAGAAGCGCAGTGCTGCGAAACAGCCGTCGCTCTCCTGCACATGTGAGTTGTTGTTGTTGTCCTTCTTACACCAAGTGTATTGCTTGGATGTGAGTGTGTTTCAATAAATGTCACTTTAAGAAAGAAACTACAAAGGGGTGAGTGTCATTCTTTATCTACTATTGCACGTCTCATTGGATTATATGCAACCCTGGATATTCCCATGTGATGAACTTTTGTGTACTGGCCACTGAATTCCAGAGTCATTAAGCAGTTCCGTCTATGTTTTTTCCTTCTATAAATCTATTTGACAAATTAGTCTGGTGAATAAGATTCAGCACCTTCCAGGTATTATCTGGAGCCTGCTGTGACTGAATAAACCTGACTTGGTCTTTGTAAAGCAAATGGTGTAAGATTGAATGAGTGATTGAAAGAATACCTGTCAGCAACTTGTAGTCAAGATTTAACAATAAGATAGTTTTTTGGAGATGATCTTTTTCTCGGGTTTGAGAACTACAGTGATTTTTTAATTTAAAAAGACATATGTTGATTTTCTACCCTCTGTTATCCCCTAAGAGAATGATTGCAGTGGTTACAAATAGATATGTGGGAATTTCTTATGATATGAGGCCATCAGTTTGGCAGGCTCCTCTACCTTCTCCAGAGACATTTAAAGTTTGACACTACTCTACCTCAGCATAGTGGGCACACGTCGAGGAGAGGAGGGGCTGCTCACCTCCGCCCCTCTCCTTAGAAAAACATGGCGCACGGCGCCATATTATGGGGAAAGATAGGACATGTCCTATCTTTTCCCTCGGTATGGAATGGTATGGTGTTGCCCACTGCCAGCCTATGGGGGATGTTTAACAATGTATATATGTCAGTCGCATGTATTCGTCTCCCAATGCAGCCTTAGGGAAAGAGGCCAAAGTAAGGAAATATGAGGTGGTAGATGTAGAAACATTGGTTGACCTAGCATGGAGCTTCATGTAACAGTCTGTAAAAATATTATGAGTAGTTGGGGAATTGGAGGCGGTGGAACCTGAGGAACTACGTATAGCATATGCCACATTGTTATGTCATTTACATGTGCAAAATCTATCAGGTTTAATGGCTTGTTTGAGTCCACTAGATCACGCATTCAGTGCGTTCATTAAGAATAACATCTATCTGCAGTTTGGTGTAGAATATTTGTTTAACAAGAAGAACATCTATCCTTGAAGAGTAAGAGTTACCTCTCCACAGTCCGTGATATTCACCGTAAATATAATCCAGCCCAAGGTCACTTAAAATGGAACTAATGAGAGCTCTTTTGGGGGTAAACCTATCCAATGATGGAGAGAAGAGGAGATTAAAGTCTCCCATACAAAAAAAACTATTTGATGGAAAATCCAGCTAAACACCTCAATATTAGTTGAAATGTTCAAATTGGAATTACCCAGGGTGCATACAAAATGACCAAAGCCAGTTTAAAGTCCTGGAGTTCACCCCCCAAGACCAAGAGACGACCATGAGGGTCCTGCAAAAGTTGATCCAAGTTGCATGCTGCTTGTAGAAGCAGGTCTCGCATTGCCAAATAATGCATTTTAAGAACCACATCTCATGGCTGGGTTAGCTGGATTTGTAAGGGCCCCATGTATTATTTTAAAATGTATGTACCGTATAATTTAAAGAGTATTTAAACATTGCACAACAGCACAAATATAACAAATGTTATTCAATTCCTTTTGGCTGTTTATAAGCAATGCTGACAAATCTAGTGATTTTAAGATATGTGTGAGTTGAGATAGAGGTGAACTGGAAACAAAAAGCCTCATGAACAAAAATAAAAACGCAGTGAGCCAAAATTAAAAATGTTGATAAACTTGTAGGCTGACCTTTATATTGAAAATTCCTTCTCCTCAGACATGTGCAGAATGTAACCTGACTTGGAGAACTCTGTTGCACTTATGTGTCAAATATCCCTATGTGAAATATCTCTCCTGAGTAACTGGACTGTATCTAGGCTACAGTGTTCATCCTCATTGAAGAGGTTGTTTGGGCTTTAAAAAAACTATGGAACCAGCCTAGGGGATGTGAAAACAAAAAAACCTTATGCTTACCTCTGCCCTGTGCCACTGCCTAGAAGAGCCGTGCCCCTGTTTGCTTATAGAGGCAGGTATGCCCATCTGTCCTTTGCCACGCACCTGATACAGCATTGAATTTAATGCTGTATCAGGCGAAGGGAAGTAGTCAGATGGGAGCATCTACCTCTGTAAACGGACAGTGGCTTTTCACTAATGGGACAGAGGAGCTAAACATAAGGGTTTTTTGTTTTTTACAGCCCCTTCAAGCCACTTATATAGTTTGTTTAAAGCCTTGACAACCATTTAATAGTTGATCAAACAGATCTGCACTGCCCAACATAGAAAACTTAGTTACAGAGCCAAGGCATTGTGTCGGGGAAAGAACTTGGAAACTCTCCCTAATTAATTGGTTTGGCTGATTTTTCAATCTCGGCTATAATAAAATTAGCCTTTATAGTAACCTCAATTTGTGATATGGATTTTGTGAACACTATGTAAACCAAACTTCTTCTCATCTCCTCTACTTTCTGGCACATTTGTGCTCTGTCCAGATCACTGTACTTGTCCTGGGCTGGCATTGCGATTCATAGCGTGTTCTTATTTTATATTCTTTGATAGTAGCTAGGTTGGCTCCACAAGACAAACAAGGAGGTCCTTTATATCTGTTGACAGATATTGTACTTGCCACTTTTCTAGAAAGCTTCTGTTTTCCACCTTTCGTTTGGCTATTTTTAGGAGGGGTGATATGATGTAACTGGTAGGTCACTAATGAATCTTACTTAGGGGGCACCTGTAGGTCCTGACACCCGCAGATCATCGTAGGATTTGTATTATTAGATATGAATGCACTGTCAACCAGTGGGCCATCACCTGTAGACATTTGGTATTTTCTGGCAGGCCAAATATAACTACAATGCAGGCCAAATGTGGGACAGATTTGACAACCCTGGTTTAAAGTGTTAATGCATTGTGTATTACAGGTTCCCCCTTACAAAGATATTTAACATAGTTCTATCATTTAATTGCTATGGAACTTCCATAAATATCACAGCAAGGGGACTGTAAATAGTGTATATCTCTAATGGTGTTGTTGACATGAAATTGTCACAGATGTCAGTAAGGGCATTAATCCACACTGGCAAACATATCAAACCATAAATTAACTTATTCATAATGATGACATAGTATTGACAACACTTACTGAAATAAATATGCAATAGCAATTGTTGGTGGTTACAGTTTTAAGATGCTTCTTTTATAGTCCAGGTGAACAAGCCTCATCCATGCTCTTCAGAGCCAGCAATGGGACGCAAGTACCCCTGGGGTACTCCTGGTGCACATGTAGTAATGGATCCCTGGGCAGATGGTGAAGTGGAGGAAAGGACTGCACTGTCTGTAATGATAAAAGGACTAAAAGGGTATATAAACTTTACCAAGAGCTCACTGCTCTGGGTTTACCAACCAATGGGAAAAATCACAAATAAAACATTTACTATAAACAGTGTGTACATTAACCCTCTAACAATCAGATGTAGTACCACATAATGCCACTAAATGGTAGTGTAGGAAAAGAAATGAGGAAGGTGTCCAGTGGAAATACATCAAATCTCTATGCTTAGCTTAACAGGGATGGCCACACTGGAAGCCAACTGATTTCTTCAGATGAACTTTTCAAACTTGATCCCCACTGTCATTTAAATGGAACCTGTCGCAAGATTTTCACTAAAACTGAAAGCTGTTCCCACAGCACTGTGCTAATTCCTATACTAAGAAAATTAGTTTTATAAGCCTAAATGGCACCTTTCCAGAAGGAGAGGCGAGTCACAAGTTGTGTGTGTTATTCATGCAAGTCACTGAGTAACTTAGCTCATGTTTCCAGCATCTGCCTCTTCCCTACTCCCTTCAGCAGAGCAAGGGAAATCAGGCATTTAATAAGCTAACTAAAGCTCCTGGGAAGATTTAAATAGTTTTTCATTGCTATTTATTCTTACGATATAATTTCTTTGACTGCTTCTACATTGTTCCTGGGCATTATGTGGCTGGAAATAATTTTGCTTTTCAGTTTTCCCCTACCCTCCTTTTTTGAAAGCCATACTTTTTTATCTTTCTGTTTACTACTATATTAGTTTCTAATGGCACCAATTATTGTCCCATGCAATGTACTGAGAAGCTGGAAAAAAATTCTGTGAATTTAGCACTATTTTTGCAGCTTTCATTCTGCTTTCCAAATGGCACCTCCCCTTTATTCATAAAGTCAGCGTGATCACAGAGTTGCAAATAGATAGTATGTTTTAATACAATAAAAACATTTGAAATCTTTTGAACTAAAAGACTTTGTTGCACCTTTTTCTTACATCAATTACTTTTTTTTCTTTGGTGTATGGACATGTGTAAGGTTACTTTTTGTGGGACGAGCTTATGTTTTCTTTGCTACCATTTTGGGAGACTGCATGACCTTTTGATCAATTTTTATTACATTTTTTATGTGTTCCAAATTGGTAAAAAAAAAGTGGCATTTTGGACATTTGGACGGGGGTTTCCTTGTCAGGAATAATCATTTTTATATTTTGGTAATTTGGGCATTTTGGGAAGCGGCAAAACCTAACATGTTTATTTTTATTTGTGTTCTAGGGAAATATGGGTGATTTGAACATTTTTAAATGCATTTTAAGGCCTCTTGAAACTGTATGGGACATTGTACCATGTAATGCAATACAACTGTATTGCAGTATATGGGGATCTTACTGCTGATCGGTTTATATTCGGCATATCATTACAGATTGTGCAGGATGAGTCTCAGGGAGTCTCATAGAGAGTACCATAGGAAAGGATCACCACCCCCATGACACCACAGTGATCCAAGATGGCAGTGTGCATTCTATAAATAACCAGCTTATATAATTTCTGAAGGACCTGAATCAACTTTATTACCGTTATGTAAACATTTATATAATAAAGTACTTAAATGGAAAGTCTTGAAGATTTTGAAACCTGACATAATTATTAGGTTATTATTAAAGAAGACAACTTTCTCATTTTATGTTGACCTGACATCTTGTCATCATCACAAAACCTTTTCTATCTTCAGAATAATTATTTGGTTTCATCATTACAAAGTAAAGCTCAACACCAATCGCATTTTTTTAATTTTAATATTGTAAGTAATTATGTCTGCAAAGTAAAAGCTTGTTTCAGGTTTGACAAAAACATTAATTGCATGTCATATAAACAGGTCACATATATTGAGATTTCAATTCAGTTGGACATGGAGAGCCAAGATATTATTTTTGAGCCTCAAGGTTTTTTGAATACCTAACCATGCTGAACAATACTTAGAATTATTTTATATTACAATGATCATGTCATACAATTGATGTAAGTAAATACAAAAACCTCTAAAACATAATCAATTGGCATGATGATTGCAGGGAAATTAGACATGCAGTAATCCCCCTCAGTCAATGCGATGACAACTACTGTCTGTTATGGTATGTCCAACTTTGCACATCAAGGGGCTGGTATTTTGCCTATTCTTCTTTGGACTTTCTATATCTTTTGCAGGTTGAGAAATGAAGTTTTTTCCAAATATCCAGAAAAATAGTAAAACTCTCCCATGGGTTTAAGAAGAGGACCCGGTGCGGTACGTTGTGTTATTAAATCCATAAAATCATTTACAACAAAACGCGTTTCGGACCCAGAATGTATCCTTTATCAGATGTTCCGAGTCCGAAACGCATTTAGTTTTGAATGATTTTATGGATTTAATAAACCATTTAAGAACATACAATGCCGGGTCCTCTTCTTGAACCCACGGGACAGTTTTACTATTTTTCTGGATATTTGGAAAAAACTGCATTTCTTTGGACTTTTGGTCGGTATTCACACCGAGAAAAAAACCTCCTGGAAGGAGCGCAATGTTACATATCTCTAAATGTATATATGAGTTGTGCCATCAGCGAAAATTGCGTTGTTGTACCTCTGGTCATGTTCAATTTCTGAAGCTATAAAAGTGTGAACTGAACTGTGTACTCAACTGTTTAAGGGCTTGTTTTCTACGTAACAAATTGAACTTCTTAGTGACAGTATTTAATATTCTATTCCGTGTACAGGGAAGCTGGAAAAAAATTCAAGATGTAATTTTCTTGTATGCTCTGTTTTAACGACTATGTGTGCTCCTCTTTGGGTCAGTACGATCACAAAGATAACAAATTCATCTAGGGGCAGATTTACTTACCCGTCCCTGGGCAATCCCCGACAATATGCAGCAAAGACTTACCGGCTATAGGGAGGGCTGTGAGCCCGATGTATTCACGGCGCGCGGTTTGGAACAAAACTCCCAGCTGTCATGGCGACCGATCGCCCCAATGATGTTAGAGGGCGTGCTGATCAGAAACAAAGATGTCCCTGCCCACATACCACTGGCATTTGAATTCCCCCAACTTTTTTTCAAAAAAAGTACTTATTTTGAACAACTGTAATAGTGATTTGGTAAAATGTTATACGGTCACTAGATCTAGACCTATGTTACTTGCTAAGATTCTGGTTGCACAATATTGGATGAGTGAGATCTCCCCTAATATATAACAATGGGAAAAGTTGGATAAGAAGGTGTAAAGGAATGCACATCTCAGCTCAAATAAGATTTAGCAGTGGCTTTTTTTTTTTTACAAGGGATTGCTTAATTGGGTCAGGGTCTCCCAAAGGAACCTCCAAACACCCGTTCAAATGCCTTCTCAGCGTCTAAGGAAAGCATGACAAAGGGGTTGGAGGATATTTAGGTGTGGTGTAGGAGTGTGTTGTAGGCAGTGAAAGCTTCAGTAATCTCCTCTGTTTCATGGACTGTCCTACCCCCTACTGTTTTGATAAACGGGATGTATGAAGTTACCTTTCTGCCCCATTCATAAAATGAACGCGAGCACAGGAGTCGCTGCTTCTAATAAGGCATTTATCTTCTGTCGAACTGAAGTGGACTCTTGTAGGAATTGTTTATGCTCTAACTCCAGGGTGTGCAATGAGAAGTAGAGGGACTGTAATTTTAAACCTATCCTACCTACCCTTTTATAAGTCTATAACCATGCTTAATGTGGATACCTCTAAGGTCACTTTTTAACATTTCCCATTTTATTACCTCAGGGACATAGGGAGTCACAATAGAGAGTTTCATTCAGTCTCCAATTGAAAGGTTTATGCTGGGCTGGGGCCAGGGAACGCATGCAAAAGACCAGGACATGATCCTTGCCCTTAGGACCCTATGGACACGTTCCATCTCAATTGCCGTCTCTACCATGTGACCAAGTAGGGTGTTAAAAATGCTAGTAAGTGTTGGTATGAGCTCCAGTGTCTGTATGGCTCCAGGCAGCCCTCTGACACCTAGATTGTTGCATCCATTCCTGTTCTCCAGGTTATCAATTTGCATCATCAATTGTCGCTGCTGTGCAGAGTGCACTGCTGCCCTTTCCTGGACATCAAGTAAAGTGGCAGAAATGTCAGATTACAAATTAAGTAAAGAGACCTTGGTCTGTACTTGCTGACTTCAGGTGCCTTTAAGACTGCTAGCTACAGTGTCCATATCCCTTTTGGAGGAAGGCAGAGCTAGCAGTGCCTGAAGCTCGGGGTGGGGAGACAAGAGTAAGGCTTGTTTTACGCCATTGAGTCCCGCGTGGGGTACACACCCGCTAACTGTTTATTCAGTGCCCCATCTGTATGAGGTTGTGCTATATGTGCCTGGCAGAATAATGACCTCTTGGAGGGAAACTTGAGGTTATTCTCCTCACTCTGCCTGTTTGCAGGGCCCTAACTAGGTGGAGTGTGCATCTGGGGCGCAGCTTGCTGTGTGCTCTTACCCTTTTGAGGGGGCGCCATGTTGGTCTCCAGACGTGCAGCAGAGATTGGTGCTGGGGTATTGCTCTGTGTTCTAGCTTCTCCGATGGGGGCAGACTCTGATGTGGCGGTGCCTGGAGTATAGAGGCTGCTTCAGCCAAGATCCGGTGGCCAGGATGCTTGGCTAGCGTGCTGTGCCTCCTGTTCTCCTTGTTCTCCAACACGCTCCAAAGCTCTGGGGAGGGGAGTACTTTACAAGATGTTGCCCACAATCTGAGGCAGTGGGAAGTGCTGCCTGTGGATGTAGAGAAGGCTTGCAGGGAGTGGAGCTCCCTCTAAAAGTGTGCCTCTCCCTGCATGGCTAAACACGCCCCCCAGTTTCCACTACTTTTGATGAATGTAGCACAATGGGGCAGATTTATCAAGCTGTCTGAAAGTCATTATATTTCTAGTTGCCCATGGCAACCAATCACAGCTCCCCTTTAAAATATTCATGAGCACTGGTAAAATGAAAGCTGAGCTGTGATTGGTTGCCATGGACAACTAGAAATACTCTGACTTTCAGATAGCTTGATAAATCTGCCCCAATGTGTGTGGGGTGCATCCCAATAGACAGTTGAAGGAGAACTGCTGCATATACAGACTGAGGTTTTGGGGGGCTGAATATAGACTGAGGGCAGTGAAGAGCTGTATATAGACTGGGCACTGTATATAAAGACTGGGGGCTGTATATAGATGGACCATATTAATGAAGGTCGTGTGCCACTGTTGGTTAATCTGGTGCACTTTTCATACTCCCCAGGCAAACTGCTTGTGGTTTTGCATCCAAATAGACAGTTGGAGGAGGGCTGATGTTTAAACAGACTGATAGCTGGGGGGCTGAATATAAGCTTTGTAGGGTGGTCTATATAGATGGGGACCGCGGGGGGCTGTATACAGACTGAAGTCTGTGTTGGAGGGGGCTGAAAAAAGACTGGGGCAGTGAAGGGATGTATATACACTGGGGGCTGTATATAGAATGGGGCTGTGATGATCTGTATATAGACTGGGGCTATGGGATCGGTATGTAGATGGGGGGTGTATATAGGCTGGGGGCTGTATATTGACTGGGGGGCTGTATATGGATGGACCATATTAATGAAGACTTTTTATAAATCTGGCGCACTTGCTCACTCCACAGGCAAACTGCACATAGTGCAGTTTACACTACTTCTGGTAAATGTGACACAATTTGCATGGGGTGCTGTATATAGATTCGAGTCTGTGGGGGGATGAAAATAGACTGGGGACAGTGAAGGGCTGTTTATAGACTGGAGCCGTATATAGATTGGGCTCTGTATATAGACTGGGGGCTTTGGGTGCTGTATCTAGACTTGGGGCCTTAGGGGAGCGCTGTATATAGATGGGTGATGTAAATAGACTTGGAGGACTGTGGGGGGCTGTATATAGACAAAGTGTGCATATTGACTTGGGGCTGTATATAGACTGGAAGTTGTGCAAGGATGTATGAAGATGGGGGCTGTATAAAGATGCTGACTGTAAATAGATGGGTGGTGTTAATAGACTGGGGGCTGTATATAGATTAGAGGTTTATACAAATTGGGGGCTGTAAATAGACGGAGAGTGTATATGGACAGTCTGTGCTCCATAAGTATTAACTGTTTCCTGTTTACATACAGAGTGTCCATAGTTTCCTTTTATACTTACACACAGGGTCCTGCATGTGCCGTCAGTGGTACTGCGGCCCGAATGTGATCAGCAGTGTCACTGACAAATAAAAAGGAGACCGGACACATTTCCACTATGGGGGGATTAGGTGGCAATGGACACCTAGCAAGCCGAAGGCCCCAGGTGATCCGCCATTGCCTCTTCCTGATAGAGCAGATCATCAACTGTGAGGTACTAGTTGTCACTAATGCCTGTGTCACGGACTGACTATTGGGGACTGACTATTTGTGTGAGACAGAGTCAGTCGGTGTAATGTCAGTCATTAGTAATGTTGGCAGCTTTATCTGATCAGGAAGCAAGCACTTTTTAAAAATTTGTCTGTGGAAAGAGGGGGGCTTCTGTTTTTTTTTTTGGTTGAACTTTTAGTTATGTCCAGGGCCCCACTGTCTAAAACCAGCCCTGCCTACTACAGAAACATCAGAATGTGGGAAGGGGTTAAAGTATATATAAGACAAATGCTGTATCCTTACCCTTTAAAAATAGAAAAAAAATTATCACATTTAGTGTTAATATTTTTATATTAATAAAATTGCACATTTCAGATAATTTAATTTTGGACAATTTGGCTTAAGCAAAATGATCCTCTATCCTTCATCTGATTAAAAGTGAGATTTCATGCTGTGTATGAATGTGTCAATTGAAAACCTGAATCATATAGGTGATACCAAAAAAACTAATCATCTTGAAACTAATACAAAGTTTAGTTCTCTCACATATTTGGGTGAAAAAATGTGACTTACTGCCGCAGTGACATATGCTGCTAGAACGCTACAGATAATGTGTACTGTATGAAATGCACTATAGACTAAACCTGGCAGAAAGCATTAATTAGCTCTTCTGGGTGGCATCACTGATGAGACCTGATAATTAGCTCATGATTGGCCAGGCTTCTAGCTCATTTGCATAATTACACAGATGAAGTAGCATTGAGAAAGCAAAGGTGGAACACTGGGTACAGAGGTGATTTTTCTATCTTTCACAACTGAACCCTGTAGTGAGTCGTTTAGATTAATCACCAGATAGAAAGTGCATTTTCCTATACATCAGAGCTACAAATGTCACATTTTTCAACAAATTGCATTTAAATAGTATGCTGTAAAGGCGCTTCATCCCTGTGTCCAATTATATGACTTGGCTTTTATGCAAATTTACCAGGTTTTATCAATACATTATCAAGTAAAAACAATTTAGCACTTTGCATTATAATTTTATTCCTAGGAGATAAAAAGTAGTATTTGACCCACTATTTCCCTGTTATATTCTACTCTCTGCAGCCTACATAGTTGGTATGCTTCATAAAATGACATTTTCCATCCGAAAACCAGGGCATTAAATTAAGGCTGTGTTGATGTCATAATGGACAAAAATTATCTGCTATGATGCATCATAAATGTTATGTAGATTTTCTTTTTAGATAGAATGGTGTGAGATGCTATTTTGAGTATCTAAAAGTTGAATAAACTGCTTGATTTATCAAGCTGTCTAAAAGTCAGATTATTCTTAGTTGCCAGCACCATTCAGCTCCGCTTCATTTAAACCAATTGCTCCATGAATTTTAAAGGGGAGCTGTGATTGTTGGCCGTGGGCAACTAAGAATATTCTGACTTTTAGACAGCTTGATAAATCTGCCCCAATAAGTGTGGGTTTTCTCTGGGTACACAAGTTTCTTTCACAAATCCAAAGAACATTACATATTGGGAATTTAGATCATAACCGCGGCCACTGCCTCAGACTGCCCCAGGCTCAGCCCGTGAGCCCTCTCCATACCCCCACAGCCGGCATGTGACAGGGCTTAAACTCTAGATGCTGAACTAGAATTTTTATAGCTTAAGAAATGCATTGTAAACATGTAACTTTTGATTGGATTTGAATGGTCCATGGGGTGGGAATCACTTACTTATCTGCAGCCAATTTCCTTCTTTTCAAGAAAGTTCTCCTACTTGGAACCCAACTACGATGTGGGAAATCGTGAACTCTTGACCAATGTAGAAATGGAGACACTTCCTTTAGTGGGCCAGTAAAAGGCTATTATTGATGATAAAAATCTATTGTATTTGGATAGCAGTGAGCAACTCACCCCCAGACAAGCTCATTGGGCATTAGACTTTACTCATTTCACTTTTATTGTTGCATATCATCCTAGTATTAAAAATGTAAAAGCTGTGAGAGCCGCAGTTCTCACAATTTTTCCAGCAATGCTCTAGAGATGACTCCTAAAGAATTCCTGTCCCACCGTGTCATGATTGCCATCATTGATCATGATCCGGCTACCTTTATTGCTCAAGATCTAGAACCTAGTTACACTCCTACAGATTAATTGTTCATATTTCTGTTCTTTTTTATGGGTTTATAATGCTAATTTCTCATCCTACAGGAAAATAATGTCTGCTAACTCTTCCACTGAAATCACTAATAAACTACTGTGCACAGTTGAATTAAGGGTGAACTGAAATTTGAAATGGAAAAAAATCTATATTCTCATAAAGTTCAGAATTCCACCCAGTATCTGGTACATTGGAAGGGATGTTGCCGTGAGGAGCAGATAGTCCCTGGCATCTTCATGCTCCACGCCTCCTCAGGTTATAACACAGCCCCAATCCTTCCAAACCTGGTGAGTCTAATGAGGGTCTGGTTTCTCTTTTTTGGTGCAAAAAATACTCACATAAGACCCGTAAGAGTTGGGATAAATCTGCTCCTTTGTGTTTTTCATGTTGGTCCAGGGAGGAAACATATCCTAAGCAGGCGGACAATAGGCAGAGACAGCTTGGAAGCCAGTTTAGTCTCAGCCCACTGACTCTGTCTCAGTCTGTTCCCAGACACTGCATTAAATAGACCTTATCCATTGTGATTTCAACTTCTTTTTAGATAGCTCATCTTTGTTCCTTTGAGTTTTCACTCTAGTTTCATTTTGTAAAAACTAACAGAAGCTTTTTTACAGTAGGGATATCACAATGACAAATGATTATCTTTTGGTCAAAAGACAAGCGAACCTTGTTAATACTACAAACTTTATTCAATATTACATTCTTTTACACTATTGTCAGCTTGTGTAAAGGGCCCTATAGGCTATAAAGAAATCACCTAGAAATCTAAAGGGCTGTTTCTTAAGTACTATCGCTTTGCGGGATAGATGTTAAAATTCTTGCCAATGTGAATCTCCTGTAGTGAAAAGCAATGTAAGTACACCTTTGATAGTAATTTTTTTTCTGAAATTTCCTGCCATTGAAAAAAGGAGAGTACCGTATATACTCGAGTATAAGCCAACTCGAGTATAAGCCGAGGCCCCTAATTTTACCACCAAAACTGGGAAAAACCTATTGACCTTCGAGTATAACATGGTGGGAATGTTCTTGGTCACAGACCCCACCAGTATATAGCCAGCTAGCCCCCTATGTATACACCTGTCCCAGTAGTATAAGCAGGCCGCCTCGCCTGCCCCAGTAGTATACAGCCCAGCCCATCTTGCCCAGTAGTATCAGCCAGCCCATCTTGCCCCAGTAGTATACAGCCAACCAGCCCATCTTGTCCCCCAGTAATACACGCCAGCCCATCTTGCCCCCATAGTATACAGCCAGCCCAGTGCTGCCCCCAGTAGTATACAGCCAGCCCAGCTTCCCCCAGTAGTATACAGCCAGCCCACTTGCCCCCAGTAGTATAACGCCGCCCAGCTTGCCCCCAGAGTAAGTGGCATAGTCAGCCAGTTGCCCCCTTTAGTATAAACAGTCCAGCCCCATGTAGTATCACCAGACCCAGTATATACAGCTGCCCCAGTAGTAATTACGCTTGCCCCAGTAGTAACAGCCAGTCCCAGTATAACAGCTCCTCGCCTGCCCGTATATAACAGCTTGCCCCAGTAGTAGATAGCCTTCCCCAGTAGTATACAGATTGCCCCCAGTAGTATATAGCTTCCCCAAGTAGTATACCGCCACCTCCGCCTGCCCCCGTATGTATACAGCTTTGCCCACCATAGTATACAGCACCCCAGCCTGCCCCGTGTAGTATACGCCTGCCCGTGTTAGTGTTACACCACCCCAAAAACTTATATACTCACCCTCCGGTAGGTCCCCGATGCGCAACGCTGCTACCCCCAATGCCCGTGCCGGCTTGTCTTCAGGCTTTGTCCCCGTCTTCCTTCTTCTGGCTGGCGCGCCATTGCTCTCACCCGGCGGCCCGCGCTAGTATTTAACCCTAGTTTTCTACCCCCTAATTACCAACATATGACTATACTTGACATAAGTTTAAAATAGCAGTATTGTAAGCTTAGAAAAGTAAATAATATTAAATAATTGAAACTATCACTGATGTTTTAGAGAATACTTTTAGATACCTGCAAGTTATTAGTGTTAATCTGGCTTTTTATTTCCTTAAAGGGTTGGCCACTGCTTTAGCATAATTACTGCTGTGTGTCTTATTGCCTTATTAACAATCGCTGAATGCTCGCCAATCATGCATCAGGTTGATGCTTTTTATGTTTGTGTGTAGACTCTCTGTGCACTCTGCACAGACACATAAACAAAGTCCTAACTGGTAAATAGGGGCACAGCAGGAGATGATGACTCATCCTGCTGCTGCTCCCTCCCACCTCCATGTGTTTGTCAGTGAGATGGACAGAGAGATAAAAAGACACATTGGAAGCTCCATGAGAGACGTACTGAAGAGTGAGAAACAGGAAGAGTTTCTGTATTTTAATGACTATAAAAATTGTAGATGTTCAAACTGAAAGCATCAAAACTATGAATTAAACACATGTAGAATATATACTTAAAAAAGTGGTGAAAACAACTGAAAATATGTCTAGATGAAAGCTGGCCACCTTTTGCTTTGATTACTGCTTTGCACACTCTTGGCCTTCTCTTGAATGAGCTTCAAGAGGTAGTGCACCATAAAAAAGATTTTCCACACTCACAGGTGTGCCCGTCAGGTTTAATAGTGGAATTTCTTGCCTTAAATTAGGTTGAGACCACCAGTTTGTGTTGTGCAGGAAGTCATGCTGGCTATATACTGCAGGGACTGGTAGGCTATATTCAGGGGTGGCAGGGGCTGGCAGGTTATATACTGGGGCTGGCGTGCTATATACTGACAGGGCCTGGCAGGCTACATACGGGGGGCAGGGGCTGGCAGGCTATATACTGGGGGGAATGGGCTGGCAGGCTATATACTGTAGGGGAGTTGTGTTTAAATTAGGTACCACAGCTACCTGGGTCAGCTATACTCTGACTTCTACAGGTAAAATTTTATGAATAACATAATAAAAAAACCTACAAATTTGGTATCCCGTGCTCGCACGACTCATAGAATACCATGACATGTCATTTTGGGTGCACAATAAAAGCATTAAAATCAAGCGTTTTTTTTTCACTGCATTAGAATTTTCCTTCAGGTCTTCCAGTACACATGGAATTTTAATACTGTCACTATGAAGTGGTAATTTGTTATCAGAAAACAATCCTCACATCTCTTACATGGAAAAAGAGTTCTAGATTTTTTAAGGTGGGAGGTAAAATGGGACAACGCAAAGATGAAAAAGGGCCATCAGTAGAGGTTAACATTTTTATTTTTAACTGTCCTAATGTGTCTTGATAAAAAGACAGCAAAACATTTTAAGGTATTGCAAAAAAAAAGTCAGGTGTTAAAGCATGAAAATTCAACTAAAAATGCTGTGGTCATTAAGACCTATTAAGGCTCCGGTCAGAAAGGGATTAAGGGGAATTAGTTTAAAGGAAAGTCAAGGCTATATTCACACTGCCTTGCCCGCCCGTTCCTCACCGTAGCGGGCAACGGCAGTGTAGGCGGAGAGGAGGAGGAGCTGAGCGCAGCGTCACCCCTCTCCCCTCTCCATAGCACCTCTGGCGCCCGGCCCAGTATTACGGGAAAAGATAGGAACAAATCCTATTTTTCCCGGGGGTACGTAAGGTACGGTGGCCGCACGAGGCAGCACCGTACCGCTCCCGTAGGTGCCGTGCGCCATAGAGTGTATGGGTGACGTATACGGCCGTATAACGTCGGCCGTATAAAACGTCTCCATACGTTTCGTTGTGAATGTAGCCCTAAGACTTACCAACTCAAAAGTAAAGGCAGCATGTTTAGGGCCATTTGAAGTCTTTGCCTATACTATTTATAATAAATTTAGAGCCATATTCATTTTTTTATCTTTTTTTCTTTAGGAGTCGACATCGTCAGAAAGTCCAGATTGGTTCATTTCAATACAAAGATTTTGGCAGCTTTGAAACAGATCAGGACAACATATTTGTAACGTACAAAAGAGTCATAAAAATAAGAAAGATTTAAAGATCCCTATTAGAGATGAGCGAACTACTCGTCCGAGCTGATGCTCGTTCGAGCATTAGCGTACTCGAAACTGCTCGTTGCTCGGACGAGTTTTCGCCAGCTCGAGCGTAAATGGTATCTTCCCGCCGTTTTGCTTTTGCTGTCAGAAACAGAGCCACGTCACAAGCCAGGAAGACTCTGCACTCCACCCAGAATTACGTGGTACCCTTACAACGTCGATAGCAGTGGTTGGAGCTGGCCAGATCAGGTGACCCTGGAAAGAACTAGCCCCTGTAGCCTGCCCGCTGGTCTATCATTCTCTGTCTGGAATGCCGCTAGGGAAGAGCTGCTGCTGGTCAGGGAAAGCGTTAGGCTGTTCATTAGATAGTGTTAGGCAGGAGAGTGATTCAAATAGAACAAGAAACAACAGAACCTTCTTAGGGCTACAATATGTTTTGATTTTACTTTTTTTTGTTTTGCTTGTGGCTGGGCTGCTGGCATAGTAGTGCCGCTAGTACCATATTGTGAGGAATTTGCAGGGAGACTTGCACCGTTGTTGTTTAGCTCTAGTGAACATGCAATCCACTTAAAAACACACCGAAGTGGGACAATTTATTAGAGGGGTTGATTAGAATTAGCAGGTCTGCTTTTATTTTTTTTACTTATTTTTTTTTATAGCTCAAGTCATATGCCAAAGCAGCGTGCTTTCACTGTAGGCTAGAAAATAGCCATAGGAGAACAACACGGCTTGACTTAGGCCTACAAAAGTAGCGTTATATTTTCCTTTCTGTTTGTTGCTTGTGGCCTGGGCTTGCTGGCATTAGTGTGCATGCTATACCATATTGTGAGGAATTTGCTGGGAGACTTGCAACGTTGTGTTTAGCTTCTTAGTGACACGCATATCCACCCTCAAACCCCGAAGTGGGACAATTTATTAGGGGTTTGATTAGAATTAGGCAGAGTCTGCTGATTTTTTTTTTTACCTTTATTTTTTATAGCTCAAAGCAATTGCAAGCAGTGTGCTTTCAGTGTAGGATACAAAAGAGCATAGGAGAACCCAACGGCTACTTAGGACGCCTACAATAGCGTTATTTTTCTTTCTTTTGTTTGCTTGTGGCTGGGCCTGCTGCATTAGTTGCAGCTAGTCCATATTGTGAGGAATTGCAGGAGATTGCTACCGTTGTGTTAGCTTAGTGACACGCATATCCACCTCAACAACCAAAGTGGGACAATTTATAGGGGTTTGATTAGAATTAGGCAGATCTGCTGATTTATTTTTTTTTACCTTTATTTCTTTTTATAGCTCAATCATATGCAATAGCAATGTGCTTTCACTGTAGGTAGAAAATAGCCATAGGAGAAACACAACGGCTTTACTTAGGCTACAATTAGCGTTATATTTTCCTTCTTTTGTTTGCTTGTGGCGTGCTTGCTGGCATAGTAGTGCAGCTAGTACCAGATTGTGAGGAATTTGCAGGGAGACTTGCTACCGTTGTGTTTAGCTCTAGTGACACGCATATCCACCTCAAACACCAAAGTGGAACAATTTAGTAGGGGTTTGATTATAATTATGCTGATTTATTTATTTTTTTACCTTATTTCTTTTATAGCTCAAGTCATCAGGCAAGCACAAATCCAGTTGTGGCTGTCAGTGTAGATTAGAAATATAGCCATAGCAAAGGATAGCATCTTTTGTTTAAAACAAATAACATAAAAACAAAAAAATAAAAAGTAAAGTTTAACACTTTAATTTGGAAAATGTTTAAACCGAGGCTAGGGGTAAAGAGGACGAGGGCGTGGACGTGGGCGGCAATACTGCGGGGTCAGAGGCCGTGGTCCTGGACGGGGGTGAGACAACCCCTGCTGTGAGGGAACAGGGGAACGACGCGTCTACACTCCCTAGGTTCTCATGTCTCAAGTATGGGACTCGTGGTAGAGCCATGTTGAAGCCAGAACAGTGCGAAGAGGTGAGTTCGTGGATTGCGGACACATGCTTCTAGCCATTGTCCACCAGTCAGTCTTCCACGCAGTCCACCTTGTCACCGAAATCAGCACTCCTCCAGCTCCTCCCCTCAGCCTCCTTCCCCCCAGTTCTGCCCCTCCCAAGAAATTGGATTTGAACCGGCATACTAGCTCTGAGGAACTGTTTTCTGGACCCTTCCACAGTCCACACCACTGTCCTTGCTGCGAGCAATTTTCGCGATGCCCAGGTTTCCACCGGTCGCAGTCTGTGGGTGATGATGACATTATTGACGTGTGGGAGAAGTGTGTAAAGAGGTGGTCGACGATGAGGAGACACGGTTTCAGACAGTGGTGAAGTTGTTGTCAGGGCAGGAAGTCCGAGGGGGGAGCAGACTGAGGGATCGGAGTGATGAATGATGGTGACAGACCCAAGCTGGGTTGATAGGAGCGGTGTGAACACAGTGCTTCAGGACGGAGGAGAGTCCTTAGCAGAACAGGTTGGAAGAGGCAGTGGGGGGGCCAGACGGAGAGGCGGGCCAGAGTGGTGCATCACGCGCCAAATGTTCCGTAGTCCAAGCTCCTGCGTGCAGGGCTAGATTTCAGAAGTCGAGGTTCTTTAAAGAAACCCGGATGACCGACGGACTGTGGTGTGCAACCTTTGCCAAACCAGGATCAGCAGGGGTTCCACCACTACTAGCTTAACTGACCACCAGTTATGCGCAGGCATATGAATGCTAAACACCCACTCATGGCACCAGCCCGTTCACCTCCGGCCGTGCACACCACTGCCTTCACCTGTGTCAGCTGCTAGTCAGCCCCTGCCCGGACCATGGCCAAAAACACCTCCCGTCGCGAAAACCCCATCTCGCACTCCACGATTCTCCACATCATCCATCCACCAGTCAGCTCTCCATACCCCAGACGCTGGAAGCGCAAAACGGAAGTATAGCGCAACCACCCAAACCCCACGCCCAAGCCTTAACGTCCACATCTCCAATGTGCTTAGCCTGGAGATGCTGCCCTATCAGGCTGTAGAGAGACCCAGCCACCACTACTTTTTCCCGATTGCCGTCCCAGCACAGCCCTGCACACGCATGTGCAGACGAACATCATCCGTGCCCTGACCAGCCGTTTCTGACAAGGGTCCACCTGACCAGAGACACGTGGATGAGTGCTGCTGGGCAGGGCCACTATATATCGCTGATGGCACATTGGGTTACCTGTGTGGAGGCTGGGGACCGAGTTCTGACACCTGGGGCTGGTCATAACTGTGGGCCACTGGTCCGGGTCTCAAAAGGCCTACTATGTCCTCTCTCCACCTCTCCACAACCCCTACCTCCATCCCCCCCAACTTCCTCACTCCGAATTACCCTCCGTGGGCATTCGCCATCAGTCGGGTAGTGCTCTAGGCACAGCAGCATGCCGTCGCTAAGCGACAGCAGGCGGTTGCTCAAACTGCTGGGCCTAGGCGATTAAAAGGCACACAGCCCCAAGACTATTACAAGGGCATCACGGCAGAGATGATCTGTGGCTGGCCCGCTGAACTGAAGCCAGGCTGGTGTTTGTGTGACAACGGCCGAACCTGGTGGCGGCTCTGCACAACTCGGCAGATGACACATGTGCCATGCCTGGCCCAGTGTGTTAAATCTCATAGTTCAGCGTTTCCTCCTCAAGACTACCCCAATCGTATGATTTGCTCAGAAGGTGCGCCGCATCTGTGCGCATTTCAGGAAGTCCAGCACAGATGCCTGCCACTCTCAGGGCAAGCGCAGCGCGCCACCAAGCTGCGCCGCTCACGACTGTTGTGCGACGTGCCCAAGGGATGTGGAATTCAACATACCCATGTTATCCAGAGTTTACCAGCAGCGCAGAGCGATTGTAGACTGCCAGGTCAACTTCCACCAGAATGGTAGTCAGGTCAGTACTTCCTCAAGTTACTAAATGAGGAGTGGGACGTGGATCGATTATCTTTCAAGGTGCTGAGTAAACTTTGAGGAGTCACACGATGGTCAGTGGCGATTGCCGCCATCATCAGCCTCACCATCCCGCTGCTTGGCCTGTTGAAAAACTCTCTGGTCAGCATGAAGTCGGAAAGCTTTGCGCTCGTCACAAGAGACGGGGAGAAGATTCCCTTGTTGATAGGAAAAGCCCCTTAGGTCTGTTTCTCAGCGCATATCGGAGGAACGTGGAGGAGAGTATGAGGGGGAAAGAGGAGGAATGTTGGCGAGACAGAAGAGGGGACCATTGTTCAGCTCTTCACTGTTCAGCATGTATGGGCAGAAAGAAGAGGAGTTTGGAGTAGTTGGGAGGAGGGAGGAGCTGAATGGGCAGTCAGGCCAGGTGAGGGGAGTGAATCTTGCGCGTTGGGACTCTGGCGCATAGGTAGATTTCATGCTAGGCTGCCTATCCGGTGACCCTCGCGTTCAAAGAATTTATTCCAGCAACCGTTACGGGGTATTCACTCATCCCTGGACCCACGGTAAAGCAAAAATCTTTCCACTCTCATCCCTGGAGAGGAAAGGAGTGAGAATGCATGAATACCAGCACCCGTGGTGCACAAGCTGAAAACAACAGTTCTTCCTTCTGGACAGCGCTAGAGACAAGTAGCGGGGGGAAGCGAGTAGGCGAGCAGGCAGCTGTTCCAGCCTGGCAGGGTACGCTTTTACAGGCCTTTGCCAGTTTATGTCACCCCAGCAAGACTCTGTCACCTGTCCCCAGTCTCGGCAGACTAGGCGATCTTTATAAGAAAGGTGTAGGGAGTACGTAGACTGACCATACCATCGTCTAAATGATCAACAGCTCTCCTACAACTTCTGGGTTTCAAAGCTGGACAGCGGCACAGAACTGGCGATGTACGCCTGGAGGTTCTGCCTGCCTGGCGCTAGCGTGTTGTTGTCCGAGTGGGTTTTTCAGTTGCGAAGCTGGTTCGCATCCTCACCGACTAAGCGTACACGCCTGTCGACCTGACAAGCGCTGACAGGCGACCTTATCACTTGAATAAAGCCTGGATTTCTCCTCCGGATTTTCCATTCTTCCACCAGGTGGTGGAAAGAAGCTCCACCTGAATAATGTGCCTCCTCCTCCTCCTCATTGTCCTCCTTCTCCTCCTCTTTGTACACTAATGCCTACAAACTGGCTATTTTTTGCCAGGGCCACTGGCTTAGCTATCTTACTCTTATTTATTTAATTTTTCTGGAGGGCCCCCTACCCAGTCCTCTGGTTTAAGCACTTTTTTGGAGTGCCACATACAGGCACTCATCTTTTTAATTTTTCTGGAGGACCACCTCCTGCTCCTCTGGTTTTGACAACTTTTTTGGACTGCCCATCCGGCAACTTCCAAATTAAATTGGTCTCCATAGCATCTCCCCATTTCGTCTTTTAATCTGCCTCTACAACGTTGTCTCCATTGCTACCCCGCCAAACGTCATCGCCATAGGCCTCCAAAAGTCGTCCATATAGCTGCCTCCATACAGTCTCCTTATCACACGAACTGTGTCAGGCAGAATTTTGGTTGTTTTCATGGATTCACCATCAAACTTGTTTTTAACTTTGTTGCCCCCCATGCTGTGTAAGCCACAAATATAACTGACTGGCAAACTTTTAGCATTTTTTATACCGATATTTTTCAGCCGTCTTCTTGCGCATCTGTTTACATTCCCCTCCCCGCCATAACCCAAACTATAATACGCTACTCTCACACTGGATCTTATACAAAAAGGTTCTTAGAGTGCTGTGTGGGGCAGTGCCTAGAGACATGGGCTTGGATTTTGGGCGAAAGCTCGCCTGGCAGCGGAGCCCAGCTCCATCTCAAGATCCAACTTAACATAGTTTTAACTGCAGCCTTTTAATAATCTCCTATCTAGTTCACTTCCTCCATACATCTCCCTTATCAAAACGAGCTGTGTCAGCAAATTTTCAGGTGTTTCACCAGATACAAAGCGGAACCTGTCGCCGCCATGCTGGAGACCTGAATTGCAATCATAGCAACGCGCCATATGGGATGCCCCATACTGTCTCTCTTAATCATGGAACCATTTCCGTAAAAACCATTAAAATAGAACCACTATGCTATTTCCAGTAGTCCCCCAGGCCCATTTGGGTGGTGAGGAGGCCGAGAGCCATGGGCTTGGAACAGGCCAAATCCGCCTGGCAGTTGACCGCCCCGTCCATCCCATATTAGGCACCGCAGAGGCATCCATGCATGCTGCCGCCTGCTGTTTCCTGTCCATTTTTGCGCCATGATCCCCCCATCGTCCACCATGTCTCCTTCAACTCTCTATAACCCAGACGTTTGATGGATACGTAAATACGTTCATGGAACTTTGTCCCTATTTCGCCAACCCTCTTGTGTTTCGACTAATATCCGTCACCCTTTTGTTCACCTAGGAATCATTTCACCTCCTTTGGTGAAACTATTCATTTAGGGTATGTCGCGCATGACACTCCTAGCCCTGCCACTGCTGCTGGGCCGCTGCCCCTCTGGCATGCCGTTCCCTTATAGTGTCAAGGTCAATTATGCCTGTTTTAGAGGCTATCTACCTCTCGGTCACTCTGTCATGACACCCATGCTGTTTGGCCATAATTTTGGCAATAATGGTTCGATTAAGCAGCCTCAAGGCAATCCATGCATGCGCCCCTGCTGTTTCTTCATTCGTGGTGTTTTCCATCCTTTTCTGAGGTTCCCCCCGAGGTGTTTTTGGGCCAAGCTTCCTACCTGTGCCAGACCCTTGGTCCCCTTGAACAATGCTGCGAGTCTCCATTGATCTTCATGGGGCTCGTTACTCGAAACGAGCACTCGAGCATCTGGAAATGTTCGGCTCGAGTAACGAGCACCCGAGCATTTTAGTGCTCGCTCATCTCTAGTCAGGATCATTGTGTAGTCCTATGTGAATATATCAAACCAACTGTCCAGAAGATTTAGGCCCCTTTCACACTTGCCTTTTTCAGGCGCGTTTTCTGCGCGTGCTTTTGACGCGCAGAACTTGCATTGCACTCTGACCCATTGTAACCAATGGGTCTTTTCAGACTTGCATTTTTTTTAACGCGCATTTAAATCTCGACATGCTCTACTTTTGCAAGTCACGCGCGTGAAAAACGCACCATACAAGTCTATGGAGACGCATCAAAAACGCATTGCACTCTGAGACACTTGCAAGTGCAATGCAAGTGCAATGCGTTTTTCACACATCAATTGCCATAGAAAAGATAAAGCTCAGTCCTGAGTCCATTTCACGTGCATTTTCTGCGCGTGAAAAACGCATTGAAATTGCATTGAAATTGCATCAAAAACGCGCATGAAAAACTGAGACACTGAACAAACTCTGACAAACCCTGATCGCACCCTGATCAAACTCTGACGTGATCTGCAACGCAAGTGTGGAAGGGGCCTTAAAGACAAAGGTTACCCTAGACAAATAATTCAAGACTCAAGGACCAAAGCAGAGTCATTTAATCAGATAGACTGTCTAAACAAAAAAAACAAACAATAAAACTAAAAAAGACGAGCCAAAATCGAATCACTTTACGTCAAATTTTATCTCCACATTCTCCAAACACTCATCTAAGATCAAACAGATTTTCAACAAACACTAGAACATATTATTCCACGACCCACACCTGGGGAAATCCCTTACTAAAACTCCCAGATTTACCTTTAGACGAAATACCACACTGTGCAATTCATTAGCACCTAGTCGCTTGAGAAAAACTAATAGTCAAGCTAGCAATCCCAAAACAACTTTTTTCCGGCCCTAAAAGGATCTTTCAAATGTGGACATGCCCTATGTAAATGTTGTCATTCTATTATACATAGAAAAAAAGAATTTTGTTCCAATATCACCAACGAATGCTTTCCTATAAAAACCTTTTTAAATTGCAGTTCATCCTTTGTGATATATCTTTTGGAGTGTACCTGTGGTTTGCAGTATATAGGGAGAACGACCCAATCACTTAAAAGTCGTTTAAACAACCACAGGGCCAACATTCAAAAAGCCACCCTACATGACTGCAACATAGATGACTTTAGTGTCACCCCTATAGAAGAAATCTATAACACCTGCCACCAAAGATTCAACAAGCTAAGACAACGCGAAATGTTTTGGATATTTAAACTCAAAACACTAATGCCCAATGGGCTAAATGAAACACTAGAAGATCCTAGATGACATCCTTTTAACAGCTTGTGTGTATTGTATACCCTCAGTCCACTCCACCTTTATGCTCCTACGGTGGTATATTCTATCTACTATTGCCTTTGTTTTCCGTGTCAGGTTTTGTTTTTTTATATCCATTTTAATTAATATAGATACCTATACATAAATATTCTTCACACTGGTATCTCCCTAAGTCTATACCCATAGTCCTTTTATGTGTCAACGGCACCTCCAGATCACACCTCCGCATCCCGTTTAACTTTTCCAGTTATCTCGGGTTTCCTAGGCAACATGTTGCTGTAGCGAGAGATTCAAACTTCCGCCAGTTGAGCTTTTATACACGCGGTGTTCACTCACCCCGCATGTCATGTACCCTGCGCTCCAGCACTGAATGGATCCAGCGCATAACAATTGTAAGTCATTTCTTTATACTTATGTTTATTGACATCTAAAAAAAGTTTTTTTTATCATCATCATAACACACATAGCCTTTACCAATTGCCATAGAATACTTTGAGTTTAACACTCATCCTTTTGCACCAAGACAAACCATGTCAAGCATTATACGGGCACTTTAGCTTATGATATATTTTTAACCATCGATATGTACTTTTATATGTATGTATGCGCATATGCATATATGTTTGCATATCTATGTGTGTTCTCATATATATATTTATATATGTATATATATTCATATTTATATTTGTATATTATGTATATTACCCATATATTTACTATGTATCATGCATTTGTTTTAATATCGTTTAGAGCTATTTCCATTTGTACTTGAAGAAGGGTGTTCCGCCCAAAACGCGTTTACAGTTTTTGGAATAAACAATTTAAACTTACCAGAAGACTCTCTTCATAATAGCGCCGTGCCAGCCTTTTTCTTGGTTTTCTAACCCCATTTTATGAATATATCTTGACATAAGTAAAATAGCTGTATTGTAAGCTTAGAAATAGTTTACAATTATTTCATTATTATACTATCACTGATGTATTAGAGAATACTTTTAGATACCTGCACGTTATTAGTGTTAATCTGATTTTAATGTCCTTAAAAGGGTTGGCCACTCTTTAGCATAAATTGCCTGTGTGTCTTTATTGCCTTATTAATAATCGCTGAATGCTCGCCAATTCATGCATCATCCTTGATGCTTGTTTTATTATTGTGTGTAGACTCTCTGTGCACTCTGCACAGACATATAAACAAAGATCCTACACTGGTAAATAGGGGGCAGCAGCAGGAGATGATGACTCACCCTGTTGCTCCCCTTCCCACCTCCATGTGTTTGTCAGTGAGATGGACAGAGAGTAAAAAGACACACTGGAAGCTGCCATGAGAGACGTACTGAAGGAGTGAGAAACAGGAAGAGTTTTCTGTATTTTAATGACTATAAAAATTGTAGATTCAAACTGAAAGCATCAAAACTATGAATTAACACATGTGGAATTATATACTTAAAAAAGTGTGAAACAACTGAAAATATGTCTTATATTCTAGGTTCTTGAAAGTGGCCACATTTTACTTTGATTACTGCTTTGCACACTCTTGGCCTTCTCTTGATGAGCTTCAAGAGATAGTCACCAGAAAAGATTTTCACATCACAGGTGTGCCCTGTCAGGTTTCATAAGTGGAATTTCTTGCCTTATAAATGAGGTTGAGACCACCGGTTGTGTTGTGCAGAAGTCATGCTGGCTATATACTGCAGGGACTGGTAGGCTATATTCTAGGGGGCAGGGGCTGGCAGGTTATATACTGGGGGCTGTCTTGCTATATACTGCAGGGCCTGGCAGGCTACATACTGGAGGGCAGGGGCTTGCAGGCTATATACTGGGGGGAATGGGCTGGCAGGCTATCTACTGAAGGGGCAGTTGTGTTAATATTAGGTACCACGGCTTACATTCGGGTCAGCTTATACTCGAGTATCTACAGGTAATTTTTTTTTAAATGTATGAAAACATAATAAAACCTACAAATTCGGTATCCCTGTGCTCGCACCGACTCATAGAATACCATGGACATGTCATTTTGGGTGCACAATAAAAGCATTAAATGCAAGCGTTTTTTTTCACTGCATTTAGAATTTTCCTTCAGGCTTCCCAGTACATGACATGGAATTTTAAATACTGTCACTATGAAGTGTAATTTGTTATGCAGAAAACAATCCTCACACAGCTCTTTACATGGAAAAAGAGTTCTAGATTTTTAAAGGTGGGGAGTAAAAATGGAAACGCAAAAGATGAAAAAGGGCCTCAGCATTAAGAGGTTAACATTTTTATTTTTAACTGTCCTAATTAGTCTTGAGGTAATTTTTGAGTAAGGTATTGCAAAAAAAAAAAAAAAAAAGAAGTCATGGTCGTTAGACATGAAAATTCACTAAAAATGCTGTGGTCATTAAAGCCTATTAAGGCCCGGTCAGAAAGGGATTAAGGGGAATTAGTTAAAGGAAGTCTAAGACTTACCAACTCAAAAGTAAAGGCAGCATTGTTTAGGGCACATTTTGAAGCTTTGCCTATACTATTTATAAGAATATTAGAGCATATTCATTTTTTATCTTTTTTTCTTTAGGAGTCGACATCTGTGCTAGAAAGTCCAGATTGGTTCATTTCAATACAAAGATTTTGGCAGCTTTGAAACAGATCAGGACAACCTATTTAATGTACAAAAGAGCATAAAAATAAGAAAGATTTAAAGATCCCTATACCTACAGGTGTTAGTCATAAGAGACAGGAAAAAGTTTTCTGTTGTGGTTCTATTTTCAATAGACCCTTATAATGCTCAACATCTTTATAATATACTGCACCTGTAAAACTTGTGAAACTTATGTTGCTGCAAAGTACTTTGTCTGTCATTTTTTGGTATTCGATGTTTTCAGCAGTTATGCAGGCTTGTATGTAGATGTAAATGCAGCTAAACACACTCAAAACATGACTGGAATGAAGCATTTTTTTGGGTGTAATTTTCAGGCAGCAATACACAGTATGTTATAAACATACACTTACGATATTGGTGTCTCAACAGTTTAAACACAGTTTGATTCTCAATGTTTCTTGTAGTAATAACAATGTATTTGCCTTGGATTTCTGCTAAAGCATGTTTTATTTCCTTGTGAGTATATCTATAGATTATTCAGGGCCAACAGTTATAAAATCAATATCTGTTTTCATTGAACCTGCTCCCTCACTAGCTGGTTTGTCTCCTGAAAATGTAGTCATTTACTTGAGAAATGATTCAGAAGATGAGGGTGTTTACCAAATCAATATTTTATCTCATCCATGAGCTGTTATTGTTTGTGTTTTGGATAATATAGGCTTTTCTATTTGTTACTTGTACAAGCTGAACATCGCAAAAGAGAAAATATTTATACTTGAAACTTTTCAATACATCTATACTAACAAATGATTTCATATTACAGGTCTTCATCTGTATAAGACAATATCATTGTATAATATTATATTTGATTATGTGTGGCTACTATTGGTTAGGCTGGTCCATAACATATACTATGGATCCCAGTGCTCAAGGTAGCTCCTCATAGTGGTGAGATTCAGGTTAAGGGCTTATTCACATGGCCGTCTGCGGGAACGTACATTTGGCCGCAAATTTGACGGCAATAGCGGCACGGCGCATGCTCTATCTTTCGGCGTGTTTGCGGCCGTGTCCCGCTATTCTCTATGGAGGGAGGAGGGGTCACCTCCTCCTCCTCTACAGCACACGGCGGTATGCCTGCACTGAATGTACCCTAAATCTGACTGTTTTACAAAGAACAAGATTGAAAAGTGGGGAGATTCAGAATGTTTGACTTTAGAGCAATGAATTTCAAAGCCAACTCCTTGTCCAGCAGTAGACACATTTTTACTGCAGCCATTCGAGGGGTTTTTCCTGAGAAATTTCTAATGTCCTTAACCAAATCTGAGCTGTAAAGGTGGACTATTTGTAGCATCAGCCGTCAGCGTCTTTAAAGAAAGCCTGTCACAAAAAATTTATCCCTTACACTCCTTCTGCCAGTAATACCTACTGGTAAAGGGTTGAAAGTCTTCCCCATATGCAAATGAGTAAAGAATAGTCGCATTCTGAAGAGAAGAGTCACACTTTTTCCAGGCTGCCAGTGAACCCCACATTCTACTTTTGATTGAGAGCTCAGTGTCTCTTCAGATATCGGCCTGAGCAGTCAGCAAGTCCTTTCCCTGTCCCCTTCCTGTCCTTTCCGGCATTCTGTCCTTCTTAGTATTCAGACTTAAGCACTGAAGATCTTATCACTACATAACACACCCACAATGGGTGGAGCCAAATTGCTATGGGTGGGGCCAAGTGACAATGGAAGAAGCCAATATAGGCAGAAAAGATTTGGGGAATGATGGTGCTGGTGAGCGGAGGCAGATTTAAGCTGGGACGTCTGCACTGCACATTTCAACAAAGGCATAGTAGGGGGTAAGTAAAGTTTATTGTGCCTGTTCTTGATGACAAGTTCTCTTTAACTTCACTTAGCCATGGACACAGTTCCTGTTGGTTTACATAGAAATTTATAAAAAAAATGTTGTTTTGGAAATGGTTCATCTGGTGTGGCTTCAAACTCAAATTACCAATTGAGTCAATTCTAACTGTTTGAAAATGAAAAAATGCTGTAAATTCAGGAGGAGACTCTCTGCTACTTCATCAGAAGCGTGGCTGCTGTCAAAAAGTTTAATGCACTCTGCATATCATCCCTTACTTGCAGAAGGAATGGAAAATGATTCACTATCCATTAACTAACTGGAAAACGGTAGGTAATAGCGTAGTAAATGAGTACAAGTGCTTTCAAGGATTTCATGGGTGAAGGCCATGGGCCCCCTAGAAGGCTTGGGCCCCGGACTATCGCCCAAACTACCTATCTTATAATCCAATACTGAGCTCACGGCACGGGAAGAGGTAGGTTGAGGGAAGATGTGAGAGCAGTTTCATGATAATGATGATGACACAGGGTCTTGGACACTAAAAGCGGTTTGCTGGTAGGAAGCTGGGTATACTTTTATATAAGTACATGTACATGTGATGTAAGTACAACACAATGCCATTAAGGATGACTCAAGGGCTGAGATCTCTTCAAATATATTGAGGGTTTGCTACATTATTTATGCCTAGATGCTTAATATGGTCCTTTTTCAGGCAGAGAATCTAGACTTGAAGGGGTATTTTCATCTCTGCATTGACATTTAATTGAATTAATCTGTTTTGAGTAGTTGTCCTTTGGTACAACCACCCCCACACTTTGGCAGCGGTGGTCATGCATGGTCAGTGTATATGCAAAAACTGTTTCTTTGTACAAGCACTCCAGCAGAGGTGGTTGTATCTAAAAACAAAAATCTCGTATCTAAGGGACAGCATGACTACATTAATGGGAAATTATCTTCAGGTACATTTTTTAATATCTTCCTATTGAAGAAATGTATCCATATGATATATGAATTCAATGACATGCCCATGGCCAGATGAGAATACCCCTTTAAAGTTCTATTTATGTGGCATGTTTATTAGTAGATATCAGGACTTTTTGGAGTTAATCTTCTACTTTTATGCCAGCAGACGTTGAATTTGAATTGTAGCAGTATCTACACACCCACAATATTGGATTGAGTTGTAGGGTAGCTATAGCAAATAAGATAATTTAACCCTTGAAAAAGTTGCAATTGTGTTTGCTAGACTCATCATAGAAAATCAATGCCTGTTGAATAAAGAAGAGGTAATAGGAGAATCTTATTCTGCTCAATATTGAGATGAAATTGTTCACGCTAGCATTGGATTTTGCTGGAAGAAATATTTGCTTCCTTTGACTTTTCTCTGCAGCCAGAAGGGATAATAAAAAGCTTGAAGCTCTACGCAGCTTACTCCATTAATTTATTCTTTGCCTTCCCCTCAGGTGTGTGTTCCTTTTTCTTTTATTTCAATACTTGGCTCAGACCAGACCTCCCACTGTAACTGAAAGCACTTGTCTCAGGCTTTCATACATGATGATAATTTTCTTATCAAAGTGCAATTACTATCTAACATCTAGTTCATCCCATTTGTGAACTTTCATGAAGTTTTCCCCTTCATTGTAACATACAGATAAGTTCTTTTCCATCTGCTTGTAACTCCTGATAGCTGTCTTCACAATTCATCAGGCCATATGGCATACCAAATATATCTTAAAATAGAGACTTTTCACACTTTTTGGAAAACAAAGGGCCAGATGTATCATTCTTTTTTTTGTAGGCACCTTTTCATATTGTTGCACTGTTTTTGTGCCAGGTTTGCTCCTAAACACCAAACTAGCTGTGCAGCAATAATAACCATGTTTTCCACATTTATCCTACCAATCCAGATTTTTTGTTGCACTTACTTATGATTCATCATCAGCAACTTTTTCATTTGGGTGCAATTTAGGCGCAAAAACTCTCCAGCCCCAAAGTGGGTTATTCTGAGACGCAAGCACTGAGCTCTTGTGCAGAGCAGAGTATCCCCTATATAGTACAGCAGCAGAGCTCAGCAAGACACTATGTGAAGCCTCTGTTTACAGTTCAGGAGCTTTTATTTACAAATAGTCTGCAAAAACAGCAGCTCAGAGCAGGACAGAAGATATGTGTGTGGGGGAGAGACAGCACAGAGATGTGTCCCCATGTAGCAGGAAGACCAAGCAAGTTCTGAGGAGTAATACTGGCTAGAATTATAGGGGGGGCAGCAGAAGATCAGGATCCCCTTCAGGAGAAGCCTCTGCTGAGGAGGTCACTGGGTGCAGCTTGTCACACACCTGGGTTTTTGCTGTTAGTGTTATTTCCATCCTGGGGTGTGGGGAGAAGCAGCGGAGCTTGTAGGAAGATCACATGTAAGTGCCCAAATCTAACATTGAACCTGTATTGCGCCTAAAGTAAAGTTCAGTTACACAAGGAATGCAACTCATCACAGATGGTTGTATGATAATTCAGGCGCAACAATGCGCCTCATTTAGGCTCAAAATCTGAACTAGTGCGCCACAACTATGATACATCTGGCCCATAGAGGGTATGTGCTTGACAATATTATTAGTTACTATTATATTCCCATCTTGATATCTTTGTCCCTAAACACAAATAAACACACTTAAAGATAGACACATATATAATAACATATTAGTTAGTATTATCTAATATATAAGTATTATGTAACATTTACAAAAGTAGAATCATGTGTGATATGCATATCTGGATAATTCTTGATGAGTTATTGAATTTTAATGAGGAATTGAAGGACCTGCTGCAAATACTTGCAATCTTAAAACACTGAAGGCAAAGGTGTAAAGCTGCTCATAAAAATCACCATTTTCCTATTCATCTCTTCTGCTTCTTATTCTGAAAGGTTTTCTATACCCTCGCTGTTTCAGTGTAGTTTCATAGAATTGTATATTACAGCAGATAGTCTTCATGACACCAGTAGATGTAAATTATGTGTCACATCCTTATGTACTCATAGTGGAATAAATTTATAACATGTAAAATATAAAACAGTAATTCTTCATTTTATGACTTAGTGAAAATAGGAAAGTAATGGATTCATAGATTTCCTTTCTCCATTTGTATGATTCCCAATGTACTCCTATGTCTTTTAACACGGCTTTAGAAGATGGCTGTCAACAATGTTTTCAGAGTTCAAGTACTTAGTATAAGATATTGAAAGTTCTTTACTCTATATTCTCATCTCTTTTAGATTATAATCTCATTCAATGTAGTAATTTTCCACATTTGCCTGCTTTGAAGTTAGGCAGCCCAATGTAACTGTTGTCAATGTATTGCATTTTTACCTTACAGTTATTCTTCTTGCTCAAATACATTTTGTAAATCTAAAATCTGATATACTGGAAAAATGACTACAATGGCATAATAGAAATAAAATCATTATATTTGAAAATAGGCTCGCCATTGATATGTATGAGCAGCGAATTTTGAGGGAAAATGTGTCACAGCACAGTAAAGAAAAACAGTTTATGTGGCACTTATGAATATTTAATGCATATGTTATCCCAAGAAAACTTCTAGGAGTGAAATGCAACTGTGATAGTTAAAGGAACACTGTCACCAGAATTTACCACATTAAAGAGGACCTGTCACCAAGAAATTCGGCACTAAAGTAAGCAGCTCCTAGTGCTAAAACAAACGCTGCAGTGTTAGAATGATAGCGTTATTGGAAACCTCCGATAACGCTATCTAACACTGCGGAGGAGTACATAAATGCCGAACCGCTCTCAACGCTGTCCGGTGTATTCATGATGGGGCGGTCTGAAGCGCTGCCTCTTACCCGGTACCACCCCGCTCTCTCCATAGGCCGGTGGTGACTTTAGTAAGCAGCTCCTAGTGCCAAACTTGTGGGTGACAGGTCCTCTTTAAGCTATGATTTCCTTCAGGTAGGGAATTAAATGTCCTTTGTAGAATTCCCTTCTTTATGTTTAGCCCACCTTTTTACCTATAAAAAAATCCTCCAAAGCAATTTGAAAATGAGCTGGGAAGAGTCATATTTTGCCTGAGAGGAGTCAAGTTTAGAGGCTGCAGAGGGGTGGCCACTTCAAATGCCTCTATCTTTTCTTCTATAATATCTAGAAAAATGCTGGTCTATTAAAGCTAAGAATATTACCTTTTATATAGCATCAGGTATGTGGTTTTGTAAGCTGCAGAACTGGAGATATAGGTAGTTAAAGGTACTTATTTATAACTAAGCAGGCAATAGTTCTATGTCTATTTTTGGAGCTCTGCTGCCAATGAGATTGATTTTAATGGCTTTGGCCCTTTAATAAATGTTCATTTGCTCTAATTTCTGTGTGGGATTTTTTTTTTCAAAAAGTCCCAACAAAGTTTTAAAATCCTTAAAAAGTAGTCCCAGCAGGGGACTGGAGTTACTATTTTTATGGGACTTTTTGCAACAATTAGATTATAGGGGTTTTGTCCATGAATAAAAATTTTCAAATTTCAATCCCCTAGTGATGTTTACACAATAAAGTTCAATTTTAACCCATTAAATTGCAATTTTACTCAGTTTTATTGGTGTTTTAGCTCATTTCATTCCCTAGGCTTGTAAGTACAAAATTCCAGAGTGTGCATGGGGACTTTCTAAGCAGACACATTATGATCCCTCTAGTGTGTGAGATGCTGTGTGCTGACATGATTCATTTAGCTTCTGACATTCTTTATTATCTGAAACATAGAAAGAGATATGAGACAGATCACAGATGATGAGATTCATGAGATGGATATAACACACAATGACATTCTCTGCTCTGCTATTTCAGCAATAACATACACTGTTAGCTCACCTGTGCCTCCATCCCCTGTATAAAGATCTTATCTGCCTGTAGCTTGTAGATTTACTCTCCTTTACTGGGAGGAAGTCTGTGTGTGTGTAAGCTCCTCTTGGAATGCAAGGTGTGGGGCCAGTGCAGCTTCAGGCAGGAAAACAATTTGTCCTGCCCCACCCTAGACTTATGATATACTTTTGGATCCCGGGGCAACCAAAATTTTATACACCAGGACTGACAGAGACAGGTTGGAATTATATCTGTGAAATGCTGTATTTTTTAAAATTAACAATTAATTAGAGAATGTGTTATTTTGTGATCCTGAATACATTTAAGAATTTGTCTTTGTGGGAATACCGGAATGCTCCTTTAATGAAGTGGCAGAAATAGCCCTGTAAGACTTTTTAGCAGTGAAAGGCCCAAAAAAACCTCCATGCAACTTTTTTGCAGCTTTTTAACACCAAAAAAGCCCAGCAAAACCAATGAAAAATAACCCTCATAGTTGAAAATGAACCCACTTCCCGCCCATTTCTTTAATTGCCATTATCTCCCATTCTTTATCTCACAGAACCACTATGATGTCACATGGCGGTGAGACCATCACATCATATTTTGTGCGGACCGAACGTAGAAACATGCCTTTGCGCACCATGCCCGGTAAGCACAAGAGCCGCAAAAAGAAGATGCTGGAGCCTCATGGAGAGCCGGAGGTAAGTACTAATTCTATTTTGTACTCGAGTATAAACCAAGTATACTGAAAAACTTTGCTTATATTCAAGTGTATATGGTAAACACATGCATTCAGATGAATATAAGAGATTTTCAATTGTAGATTAGGTATATGTGGCAGAATTATCTGTCTACATTTCTTCACCAAAAATAAAAAAACAGTCTGCACCACATTTATCAAGGGTTTAAGTCACAAATAGACACAAATCGAATAAAAAAAGTGGCATCAGGAAAAGGAAATCGTCTGCTAATAGGAGGTGCAAAGTATGACTAGACAGTTTTAAACTAGGCCAGATTTATCATTCAGCATAAGACACATTGAAAAATCTAGAGCATAATAAAACCTATCTAGCTTATGTATGCATTACGTCAAACATGCTTGATAAATATGCCCCATAGACTACTGCTTAGCACTTCCAAAATAACAACTCAACAAACTGCTCATAATGAAAGAGATACAGTGGAATTGTTGGTTCACAAAAGGCTAAACTGTGCTATTCATTTGATCATAACTCAAAATTGGTGAACCATATATATTTAATGGGGTTCTGGCCTTTTAGTAGATCCAATATCCATCTCCTCCAGGGCCCAAACTGGCGTACGGGGCATAACAGCTAATAAACTGGCAGAGATGAGGTAGATATACAACATCACTTATTAAATTGTAGAAATGCTCAAGCAGCTGATTTGTGGCTAGGAGGTTACATTAGGGGTCAAATATAATTTTTTTAATCATTTGCTCTCGGACCTCCGTGCTGTTTATACATATGAACTTCTTGTTTATTGAATAAAATTGTGCCAACGGAAGACATGTGCAGTAATCTGATTCATAGATTTTCAAACTTTTTCTTTACATTATTAAAATATTGTGTAAAGACAAAGGTTACTAATGGCATCTGACAATAAATAAATATGTTCACATGTTTAGAACTTTACTGGTTACATTTCCTGTTAATATCTCTGTTGGGTTTTTTTCTTTTTTATCTCTGCTATTCAAGGGTGGTAAACGAGCTAATGGTAACATTACCTATAAGTGTACCCCTGGAACCTGTAATTATGTAATCTTGCAACTGATTGCATACTGTTTTGTCCTGTTGGTGGTCACTATTGTACACCATTAAAAATGGCCTGAAAATGCAGTCTCCATAAGTAGACATATTGCCTCACATGACGTACATCTTTGGCATCTAATTAGCATAAAAAGTTCCCTGTTCTGCACAGATGAAGAGCAGAATCTTTGAAACAGCTGTCAGAAAATGTCTTTGTGGAAGAGAAATTCTGGTTTGGCTTTTATCCTAAGTCATATCATCAGACATAGCTAATCACTTTTGACCATTATTGTACAGTCCCGTATCCCCCCAGCAGTCCTGGATCTTGCTGCAAGAAGGACCCAACAAAGCTGCTACCTCTCAGAGCACTCCAGTGTGAGTGAAAGCTAGCCTACGGGGGACAGAGGAAACACACCAGAGAGTCTAGTGTCAGAGCAAGAAGGAAACTGACACACCATTACTGCTGGTAATATACATAAGATGATGTGATGAAAAATAGGGATATATCAAAATTAGGGAAGGTAGGTGTTACTCCCCTTTTAAATTCCTCTACTCAGAACAGGATGCTTGGGCAATAAAACCAGCATCTCTAAGAACCAGAATTCTATCATAAAATTAATCGTCCATTGATGATATTCTCTAAACATCCATTTAGAAGGTCATCAAGAAGTGGTGGCCAAAATTCTGAGGTCACAGCTACAAAAAACCCTCTTGCTAAACACATCGAAGGAATATGGGACATAATTCATATTTTGGCCACATGCTTTTCTCTAATAACTCTATCCAGGACCCTGCTGCTACTGCTACGAAGGCCATGGGATGACATCACAGCAACAGGGAGCAATTAAATAATTCCTGAAATACTCCTATCCTCATGATAAGTATGCATGTTTGTATTGGGACTCATGAGGGAAAAGATGGAAGACCATGTTTGTAGGATACCCGCATGGCAAGAGCATATATAAGATTCTGAGGCATACAGATATCTTAAGCATACTGGGCTACATTTATGAATAGTAATAGGCAAACTGCACTAAATGAAGTTTTCTACACGCATGCGCAGGGTTCACCAGATTATTGAATACTGACGCATGGTCTTCAATTATCTGGCAACACCCTGCACTGCCTTCTATGTTTCTTCACATAAACATTTTTATTTGTTTTAAAAGTTTTCCTTTTTTAACTTAAAACTTTAATTCAATATCAATTTCTTGTGCTCTAACAATTCCAGAAGATACGTTACCTAAAGTAACAGCTTTATTAGTGAGTGTAATTATGTATTTGGGCATAATCTATGTAAGGTTTCTCGTCAGTCTGAGGGTGCGTTCACACGTTGCCGTTACAATCAGCTTTGAGGTGGTTTTAGGTGAAGTTTTGTCAGTTTAACAGGTGAAAGACATTAACTGAACGAGTGAATTTGATTTTGAGGGGAAACCTACTCCACAAATCTCATTCACCTGTTCAGTTCATGCCTTTCACCTGTTAAATTGACAAAACTGCACCTAAAACCACCTCAAAGCTGATTGCGATGCAGTTTTAACTGCAACGTGTGACCGCACCCTCATATATGACAAGTGGTGGCAGCCAGTGCTGGACTGGGGTGTAGAGGGCCCACAAGAGGAACTGAGTCTATGGGCTCACCTTCTATTTCAACAAACTTGATTTATCATAAACACATAAGGCATTGCCACGTCCAAAAATGCCCCATCTATCAAAATATAATAACGTTTTTTCACTGCATTTAACCTCATAACGGAAAATAGTGCCCAAGGTCAAAAATTGCACTTTTTGACAATTTGAAAAAATATAAAAAATGTAATAAAAAGTGATCAAACAGTTGTACAGTCCTAAAATTGGTAGCATTGAATGTCATCAAAAGTCACAAAAAATTAGACCACCCACAGCTCCGTACAAAGAAGTATGAAAAAGTTATTAGCGCTTGCAGATGGCAAAATAAGAAAAAAAATATATTGTACATTTTTATAAATGTATGAAAACATTATAAAACCTATAGAAATTTGGTATCTCCATGCTTGTATGGACCCAAAGAATGAAGTAGACATGTGATTTGGGGCGTACAGTGGAAGCTGTAAGAAAATGGCGCAAATGCATTTTTTCACCATTTTCACTGCATTTGGGATTTTTTTCCTGCTTCCCTGTACACGGCATGTAATATTCAATACTGTCACTATGAAGTGCAATTTGTTACACAGAAAACAAGCCATAACAGAGTGCTTTACATGTAAAAATAAAAAAGATTTTTAAAGGTGGGGAGTGAAAAATGAAAACGAAAAAACAAAAAAGGTCCAGGTTGTTAAGGGGTAAAAACGCACCAAGAATGCATAATGTGACTGCACCCTCATACGTAAGCATTACATTTATATACTACCTTCATGAACATTTACACATTCTACATGAATACACACATAAATTGCACTTTTATTCACACTAAATACCACCTGTACATGAACATTCCACATACATCCTTGCATTACATGCACATCTACATTCCACATACATACATATTAGATAACTACTGTCCAACAGTATACTTTAAGGCAATCATATTAGATCTGCAGCTGGGGCTTGGAGGGGGCATAAAGGCTGCTGGGGGTGGCCAGATGATAAGAATGAAAAGATTAGGGGAGGGGCAAAACATGGGAGTAAAAGCAGCTGGGGGGGTATATCACATAAGAAGTACAGCAGTAAGAAGTAAGCAGCTGAGATGGATCTCAGGATTGAGCAGCTGGAGGGAGACACAGGCGGAAAAGGTAGTGGAAATATAAGAAATAATTCGGAAGAGCTAATAATGAAGTTAGGAGGGAGGTGCAGAGTACAATAGAGAGGAGGAACCAGCCTGCAGGAAACTGCCATAATCTTCTGGCTTCATTCTACTTCCTGTGCAACTTTTTCAGCCTCCCCCTCCTGTCACTGCCGACTGCATAACAATGTAATCAGCGCATGGCTGGAGAGGGAGGAAGACAGGATATCTAGTGAGGAGCCTGTACTGAAGCTCCAGCTGTATTCAAGAGAGAGCAAGCAGCTGCAGCTCTGCTGAAGCTCCGAGCTGGTGGGCGGGGCTTACTCCTCTCGGTGTCCTCTCCTGTCTGTAAGTTCAAATAGCGGGGCCCACCGGAGGTTTCTCCGGTGCTCCTCTGGGCCAGTCTGACACTGATGGCAACTAAAATTCACTCCGGTTCTGGAAGGCAGAGAGCTGTCAGAGGACGGTCCAGCAGGATCCAACAGGCATCCTTTCTGTATGTAAGTATGTGATCCTGACAAATCTGTATTGGCCAATCTTACAAATTTTGAAGATGCCTGTCAAATATCTAAGGCAGTGGTCCCCAATCTTTCAGTATTAGGGGACCAGATGCACCCAAATTTTTTTTCAGGGACCCTTGGTCTCTGTAAAAAAAATTTTGTGCCCCAAAAATATATATATAAAAATATATTTCCTACAGCCCCAACCTAAAATGCTCCCTTTTCTTTAGTGCCCTCTTTATAGTGCCCCCTCCCTTTTCTGTAGCCCCCCTATATAGTGCTCTCTTTTATGTAAATCACTCCCCTTACTGTAGCCTTTTACAGCCAACCAAAGCAATGTCCCCTGCAGAACCCCAACAGTATTGTCACCTGTCCAGCCCCCATAGCAATGTCCCCTTCCCAGCCCCCACAGTAAGGTCCCCTGCCCAGCCCCCACAGTAATGTCACCTGCAAACCCCCCACAGTAATGTCCACTGCACAGCCCCCATAGCAATGTCCCCTGCACAGCCCCCACAGTAAGGTCCCCATGCAAAGCCCTGCACAGCTCAGCAGTATTCTCCCCTGTCCAGCTCTCATAGCAATGTAACCTGCACAGCCCCCATAGCAATGTACCCTTCAGAGCCCCCACAGTAATGTACGCTGCACAGCCCCCATACCAATATCCCCTGCACTGCCCCCACAGTAAAGTCCCCATGCACAGCCCCCCACATCAATGTCCCCTGCACAGCCCCCCACAGTAATTTCCCCTGCACACACCCCCATAGTAATGTCCCCTGCACAACCTCCGAGTATTGTCCCCATGCACAGCCCCCACAGCAATGTCCCTGCACAACCCAACAGTATTCTCCCCTGTCCAGCCTCCATAGCAATGTACCCTGTGCAGCCCCCTACAGTAATGTCTTCTGCACAGCTCCCCACAGTTATGTCCCTGCACAGCCCCCACAGTAATATCCCCTGCCAACACCCCCATAGTAATGTCCCCTGCACAGCCCCCATAGTAATCTCTCCTGCTAAGCCCCCCATAGTAATGTCCCCTGCACAGCCCCCCACAATAATGTCCCAAACACAACCCTGTTAAAAATAAAAAGCTGTGAACTTGCTTCCAGTGCTCCTCTTCTCCCCACGGCTCCAGGTTCTTCTTCACTCCACGGCTTCCCGGCAGATGGTCAGAGACATGTCTATGCGTGCTGTCAGTGCGAACACACTATTTTGTAAACGGACGTGTCATAGTATGAGCACGCCGGCAGCACGCTTAGAAGTGCCTCTGACTGTCTTCCGGCAAGCCGCAGGGAGCATGGGAATGTGGAGCTGTGGGGAGAAAAGGAGTGCCGGAGGTAAGTATACAGCTTTTCTTTTTAAATTCTTTTGCCCATGGCCCGGGACTAGGTGTTCCATGGCCCGGTTCTTAGGAACCGCAGATCTAAGATAAATGGGGTGCTCTCTTCCTGGTAGATTTTATGGGAACTAAGAATAACAGCCGATATCTAACTCCAGTAAGAAAGAAAAAAGTTCTTTTTGTGATCTAACTCTAAAACTAGAAAAACAGATGGTAGCATGGTTTTTCTTCACTATCACCAAAATGTACCTGTTGTCTACGAGGTTACTATAGGTCACAATAAAAACATATGGTTCTTTGGAATGCAAGAGGGTAAAATGTAAAAGTAATCCTTGATTATTTGAGTCAGTTTTCCTTTTCTGTTAACATTTCATTAACATAGATTTATTGTATTAATAATAAATCTGTAAAGCCACTAATATGTTTCTTCACTTATGAATGTTGAGAATTAAACCTTTAAATTGTTATTTGGATAAATAAAAACATTTCCCTTTAACCTGGCGTTCTGTATACTCTCAACATCCATTGAGACCTCTTTAGGTAACAACACAGATGGCTGGCAGCCTCCTGACAACAATGCTGTTTCATTCTGGGCCTTGGGTTGCAGAACTAAGCACAGCTGTGTATATAACAGCTGGTATCATACAGGACTCATTACAGCTATATATACCACAGTAAAGTTCCTGATCACCCAGAATCCACTGTCTGCTCTATTGTTATAAAACAGTAACAGTTAATGAATAATAATAGATTGCTGCTGCTGCGAAAGAGATTTCAAATGATTTCCCAGATCTAAGCAAGATGATTAATCATGATTTCTCAGACTTATTACCTGCAAAAACGGTCAACATTCAACTGTCAACATCTATGTTTTTCTTCTCCTAGCGGCTTCTTGGCTGACGGTTAGAGGCACTTCCATGCATGCTGCCGGTGCGCACATGGCCGATTATGTCATGTGTGTGCACACTGGCAGCGCACGTGGGCCCTGTGGTAGTGATGGGAATTCCGGCTCTTCTTAGTGAGCTGTCTCATTAGGCTCCACTCACTAATAAGAGTTGACTCTTCTGGCTCCTGAACTGCTCCCTATTAAACATATAATAGGGAGCCGCAGGCCAGACAGGTGCCCCGCACCACTTCACTTTTTACCCGATATTATCGGGTTAAACGGGGTGTGGTGGGTCATTTTGGGGCAGGGTTTAGTGAGCAATCACTACCCTGTGGCTCCGGGCCCAGGAGGCTGCATGGGCCCAATCCAGGGTCAGACTGGCCATTCATTTCACCAGGACAAATCCCGGTGGGCTTCCTGATCTGTGGCCAGGTGCTAGATTCCTAGACAGAAAGTGTCCTCACTAACCCTCTCCAAGTGGCCCCCTGCCGGTGCCTGTGTGTGAAGGACTGGGGAAAGCAGCAGTAGTGATCAGGTTGCTCCCTGCAGCCTCTGAAAATAGCAACAGCTGATCAGCATAGTGCAGTGGTGGCGAACCTATGGCACTCATGCCATTGCCCCAAGACAGAGTTCACCAAACAGGACCAAATCCACCAAATCTTCCTGCTGTGCCAGGCAACTGCTCTCAGCACTATTTTAAAGCATTGACTGTTTGGAACTGCACGAAAAATGAAAAGGTTTTGACAGAAGATCTTTGGAGGTCATCCTGTTGGACCCACCATTCTTCCTGTACAAGGAGACCCTGGAGAGAAGCTATAGCGATAGTCTGAATTTGCCCTCCTTCTTTCAACTGTTTTGGTGGCCTCAGGTGGCCGATATAATTAAAAGAGTAAAAGATTAGGTAACAATGAGTTACTTCTTAAAATGCCATGTTGGCACTTCACAGTAAATAAGTAGATTTTGGATGTTGCTTTGGCACTCAGTCTCTAAAAGGTTCGCCATCACTGGCATAGAGGGTCCTTCATGTCGCTGCTCCCTGCTCTCTCTCTCTGTTCCTACTAAGCACCGCCCACTTTGCACACAACCAGGAAGTAGACAGCACAGATCCATATTGGTGACTTCTCCCCAGCCCTATCAGCCCTGACAGACATCTGCTGCCCCCCGGCATGTGGAGTCTCACTTCACAGAACTTAGTGAACTTAGGCTGGGAAAATATAAATGTATTGTATAGGCTGAGTTCACATGACGTTATTTGCCATACATTGTAAGGAAATGTCGTGGGGACATTATGTATGCCAATGTATAGCGCAGACTGTATGCATATACTGTATTTCTATACAGTGGGATACAACGCACGGGGACCCCTCCATCACCCTGAATGCGGGGGAGGAGTGCACATCGGCACTGTACAAGGGGATTCCACAGGGATGTCAATGTCCTTATATTGTCAATGACATCACCGGATCCCCCCTCCTGCTGAGTTATGTATGCACTCAGAGAGTCTGGAGGACAGATGCAACACTTGCATCTGCTCCCCAAAAACTTCTATTGCCTTCGCTGAGAGCATATGTCCCACTGCAGCAGGCAAAAGGATGGAAAGAGGTATAGTGGTCAGACGAAGGCAATAACTATGCCACCGTCTGCCACTATATGTCAATGTATATGCTTAGCTTTCCCTATGTACATATAAGCTGAGCTTTCACGAAAAAACCTGCTATGAACCCAGCCATGTGTGTATCGTATGAAATTCAGAAGCACCTTACAAGTGGTCAGTGTCACACAACAGTGCTTGGCCGTGGAAAAACTTGTGCTGGTCGGATTCCACAGACCGAACACAGTTCAGAGAATCCTTGCATAATTATGATTCAAGAAGTCTCTGCTGGCCAAAATGCAGTGGCGAGGTGTGCTTTTTTTTGGTAAAATGGGCATTTTGGGACCTGGTGATACCTAACATGTTTATTATTTTACTAGTTTATTTATTTGATCTTTTAGTTTTTTTGTAACTTTTTTTTTTAATTGTAAAAACATTTTTCCCCATACACCGCAATCCTACTGTGTTGCAGTGTGTAAGGATTTTGCACCACATCTATACTGGCCTGTTACTCACAGACTGTTACAGATACTATCTAAACACAGTATTTTCTTGTACATAGGGGAAGTATTATAGTTATATACTTCCTACATACTTTTGCAGTACTGGGGTGGTCCCTTGAAATTGAGCAATATATTAATGCAGCCCTTGGACCAATAAAGTTTGCACTAGACTGACATTGGGAATTATTTACATTAGAATTCAGACTGACTGGATGGTGAAGATTTATCATATGCAGAAGCTCCTGCCGCACACTACCACATAATGCAAGAGGCTTAAGCCTTGTGATGTATCTGCTGGGCAAAACTATGCCAGGTCCGACCTGGTGTAGTTTTGCATAAAAACCTGCAAATGTTTTACACAGAAACAGACCAGCACAAATGCCCTGAGCCCACCCACTCTGCTGGCCGCCGTTCCCGTCTATGCTCCCTCCACGGCCAGTTGGCGTGGAGGTGACGTACTTGCTGTAAGAAGTTACGCAGTACAAGAATTTGCAATTCTTTCCCTTTTTCTATGCCAGAAAACTGTCGAAAAGGAATAACAATTCTCCCCTAAATGTGTTCTACAAAGTATAGCTGAATCGCATGGTAAAGCAGGGAGCTAATGGTTTCTGGCCTTGACATTCTCTAAAATTAGCCTACCTTGATTGGGGACCCACATGAATGTGTTTGCCCCCTGTTAGCTAAACCCCTACCTGTGCCACTGGGACATATGGGAGCTTGGGACAATACTATGGGGGCTGGGCTATGGACATTACCATAGGGGCTGGGCTGGGGACATTATTATTAGGGGCTGTGCGTTTTTCAGGGTGCTCTGCTGTGGACATTTTATTAATGAGGGGAGGCTGCTGGATATTTTGTTAATGAGTAGAGGCTGCATTTTCCACAATAGAATTTAACTCAATAAGTTTCCTGGTGTATTTTGTGGTAAAATTAGGTGCCTCAGCTTATACTGAGGTCGGTAAATACTTGAGTATATGTGGTATAAAAAGGGGGCTACAGAAAAAGGAGCACTATCAGGAGGGGGCTACAGTAACGGGGGGGTTGCATAGAAGAGAGCAATATAAAAGAGGGGTTACAGAAAAAGGAGGGGGCACTGTAAAGGGCTAAAGAAAAGTGAACTGTTTAGATCGGGCGCTGTAGGAAATGGCACATTTTATGGATTTGGGTTAGATATGGGTTATTTGCAGGGCACAATTTTTTTTCCAGAGAGCATGTGTCCCTGGAAAAAAATTTGGATGCAGTTAGTCCCGGAATACAGAGAAGTTGTACTGGCTACTGGAGGCAACCCCTGTGACTACCGGTTTTGGGGGCAGGCACTGTGACTATTGGCTACTAGGGGCAAGCACTGTGACTTTTGGTAACTGGAAGCAGGCACTCTTATAATGGGCTACTAGAGGCAATTGCTGTGATTATTGGCACTGTGGGGCAGGCTACATGACTAAAGGCTACTTTTGGCTACTGAGTGGGAGCACTTTGACAATATTAACTATTTTGTGGGCACACTGTAACTATAATGGCTTATGTGGAGACACTGATATAAATGAGCTTCTGTGTGGCTGCAATGTGACTATATTGGCTACGGTCAGAGAGCACTGTGACTATACTATGAGTGCACTATTACTATATTGACTAATGTGGGGGCACTGTTATATTGGGTACATTTGTTACCCACTATTACTATAATGGTAACTATGGGGACATAATAGTGATCTCTAAGGAAACAATAGAACAGTATTAGGTTTGTGATAAGAAGGTGGAGGAGATGATAATGAGTTAAGGAACTGAAGATTTTGTTTTGCTAAATCTGCAGAGAAGCTACCATAGTGACCAGGTAGAAAACGAATATTACAGACGTGTGATCTGGGAGTTGCCAGATTTACAATAAATGCTGGTATTCTGTACTCAGTGCTGAATATTTATACACTAAACTTGGTTCTGTTTTTATGTATTAAGCTGGATACTACATCACAAAGAAAAATGTTTAACATTGATGTCAAGCATTATCATCTGACATTATTTGTCAGTAGCCAGGACTATGGCATGAATTATGTGATTTAAACCGATTCATCCTGGAGGAGATGCTGATAAACCTAGCTGGCAGAAGGGACTCAGGATAATGTAACTTCGGAAGCTAGACTGCCAAAGGGGAAAGATGAGTACAATGAAGAGGATTTGGACGCCTAGGAAATGGGTGTTTTATCACCCCCAAACAGGAGTTGGAATAGGAGGATATGAAGGGTGAAGTAGAAGACCAGGCAGATGACCCTGACACATCTTGGCAGTATGCAATGGAAATGAAGGTAGGGATTCTCTCTGACTCCCTGGTGGAAATGGCCAGGTCGAAGTTGGAATATTTACCACCATGTTAGATCCTTGTACCACAGAAAAATGGGGGCAACTGATCATCATCAGCATGACATGGAGAGGAACCTTAAGAAATCTAAATGAGTGTATCCCATTGAGGATACAAAGCCTGAGTGAAGTTGGCCCCCCACCTTGTTCAAATCAAACAAAATTGGTGTCAAACATTTGTGCTACGTTTGTGGTGGTTTGTGCAGCAGAAATTATTGTTTGTGCCACTATCATTTTTAAGATTTTAATAATAGTTTCCAGAGGTCATCAGAGGTGACATGGATCGCGGGGGCACCCGTGACAGTATCCCCCCCCTTTGGCCTCCCCCTCTTCTTCGTTCCAAGAAACCTTTGAAGGAGACTTCCATCCAAGATATTCTTTTCAGGCTCCCAGGGTCTCCCCTCAGGCCCGAACCCCTTCCAGTCTACAAGGAAGAACCGCTTACCCCTCACGGTCTTCATGTCCAACACCTCCTTGACTTTGTAGACATCAGTAGAGTCAGCCTCAGGAACAGGAGGAGGAGAATGTTGATAGAAGTGGTTCAAGATGACAGGCTTCAGGAGAGAGACATGGAAGGAGTTCGGGATGTACATAGATGGAGAAAGGTGGAGTTTGTAGGCCACTGGGTTGATGTGCTTGATTACTTCAAAAGGACCAAGGAAGCGGGGACCGAGTTCGTAGCTAGGTATCTTCAGCTGGAAATATCCGGAAGATAACCACACCTTGTCACCTGGAGAGAAGACAGGAGGAGTCCTATGCTTCTTATCAGCCTGAGTCTTGGTGAGATCAGTGGCTCGGAGGAGAGACTGGCGGGTTTGTTCCCAAATGGATTTGAGGTCCTGCACCAGAGCCTCTACCCCAGGGACAATGGAGGAATTGGGCAGCGGAAGAGGTGGTCCATAGACCACAAAGAAAGGAGCTGCCCCAGCAGAACCAGAGTCCAGGGAGTTTTAGGAAAACTCAGCCCATGGTAGCTTATCAGCCCAGTTATCTTGACGGGTTGAGAGGAAGTGGCGGAGGTAACAGCCCAAAGTCTGATTAATTTCTAATTAACCATTCGACTGAGGGTGGTAAGCAGAAGAAAAGTTTAGATTAACCTGCAGTCTGAAAACTCAAGGTCAAACACGATGTGCAACGGAAGTCCATGCAGCCGGAAGATATGCAGGAAGAACAAACTGGTTAGCCATGGAGAAGACAGAAGACCTGGAAGGGGAACAAAATGGGACTTGGAAAAGCGGTCCGCCACCACCCAAATGACAGTATTGCCAGAGGAGAGAGGAAGATCAGTGACAAAGTCCATAGCCACGTTAGACCACGGACAACTGGGTATCGGCAGCGGAAGTAACAGTCCAGCTGGTTTGAGATGAGAGGCTTTGTTACGGGCACAGGAGGACCACGATCCCACGAAATCCCGGTTGTTTTTGACCAGATCTGGCCACCAGTAGTAGCTGCAAATGAGGGCCACAGAACGTTGCACACCTGGGTGCCAAGCCAATCATAAAGAATGTCCCCAAGACAGAATCCTCTTCCGGAGAGTAGGTCTAACACTCGTCTTGCCGGGAGGTAGCTGCCGAAGATTCACCAAAGCTGCAACAACAAGTTGTTCAGGAGAGATGATATGCCGAGGAACTGGCTCCTCTCCAATGACATCCAAAGCATGGAGCAGGGCATCAGCCTTGACATTCCTTTCCGCAGAATTGAAGTGGATTAACAAGTTGAAGTGTGAGAAGTACAACGACCAACGGGCTTGCATGGGATTCAGGTTCTGGGCTGTCTGGAGGTATAGTAGGTTCTTGTGGTCTGTGAACATCCAAACGGGATGGATAAAACTTTGGAACCACACAGGCGGTCGAAGAAGAAGAAGGTTTTTAACTGTGACCTTGTTCATCCCGCAATAGTTAATGCAGGGACGCAGAGAGGCATCCTTACTGGTGACAAAAAAGAAACCTGCACCAGAAGGAGAGGAGGACTTGCGTATGACACCTTTTTGCAGGTTCTCTTTGATGTTCTCGGGCATGGCAGCCATCTCAGGAACAGATAGAGTGTACACACGGCCTCTAGGAGGTGAAGTTCCAGGCAGCAGGTCCACTGGGCAATCATAAGGATGATGCAGTGGCAAAGTCTCTGCCTGTTTTTAGGAAAAAACTTTGACAAAGTCCCGGGAGCATCCAGGCAGACCTTCCAGAAACATGGGAGACACAGAAGAAGTCAGGACAGGTAGAGGTGTCACCATGCAGCGTAAGTGGCATTCTGATCCCCAGTGGCAAAACATAGAAGAACAGTCTTTCTTTGTGAAGTGCTCCAACTTGAATAGAGACTGTAAGTGTGGCACCGGACCAGATCGGACAAGATTTTTCCACTGACTGCATGTGGCTAGGGGCTTCTCGGGGGTAACCACCGGAATGTGATGCCGGGAGACCAGAGTGGCATCCACCAAGTTCCCCGCAGAGCCAGAGTCCAAGAAATCAGAAACTTGTATTGGAGTTCGGGTACCAACACTGAGGAGCAAAGGAACAGTCAGGTGTTGAGAAACTGCATACACATGCTTCTCCCATGAACCCTAGGTGCTGGCGTTTCCCGGACATTGGGGGGCAGAAAGGACACGTTCCAATAAAGTGCTTGGGACTGGTGCAGTACAGATTCTATTTGCAACGTCTGGAACATTCCTTGGCGGAGAGACGGACCTTGTCCACTTGCATGGGCTCCTCTTCAGACAGTGCAGCTGGAGCAGCCTTTGTAAAACCGAAGCCAAGTCAGGTAGATGTGGAAGCTGGGCCTGTTGTTGCTTGTGATGCAACTCTTCAGCATGCTCCATGAACCGCACGTCTATCCGAGTGGCCAGGGAGATGAGACAACTCAGAGTAGCTGGCAGGTCACGAGCGGCCAATGCATCTTTGACCTGAGATGAAAATCCTTTGTTGTGGACAGGGCTGTGTCATTCCACGCGATCCGTGAGATGGATAGTGGGGGCACCTGTGACAATGGGGTGCTCACTATAAGCCAACCTGGCTGTTGTACATATAACCGTTTCAAGGGTAGGGGTTCCAAGGTTGATCAATGTTCTGCTGTTGTGTGCAGCTCCTCTAGAAAGTAAAAAATACCATTTCCCAAATTATTGGGCTGGTTGCATGTAGTACAAAGAACAAGTAGGCTAAATGATATGGCGCTGACCACCAGAGTATCCGTGACTGTATCTACGGATAGCTCGGCTCTCGCGCACCCATCAAAAGCTGGCATGGCGCATGCACAGCATTCCGAGTGATACACCGCGTCTCCCTCACTGCATACCTCAGTTTGTTTTGGTGCGCTCTCACCAACATGTAAGTTTCTGATATTCAAATCTCTATGTTTAAGTTTCTGATCCATAACCTTTACTGGTTCTTGCCTATTACGCAATATTGTATGCAATTAAGCTAATGAGCCAGCTGTTTATGTCATGTGATAAGATGTATAGATCCCTGTGCTGTAGACACTGTTAGTCCTACCTTTGAAAAAGGGTTGTCTAACGCGATTGAAGAACTTCTAAATGTGTTTTATACTTCCTAATTTTAATAGTATTTTTATACAGTTTTTATAAACTGTTAGTGGTGATAAACAATCTTAGAGTGGAGCCAGTGCCTACCATCGTGGATACTCCAATCCGGTGGTTAGCACCCATATCGTTTCGCTCGCCTGTTCTTTGTACAACAAGATTGTATAGAATTCCATTTATAGCTGTGTAATGCTTCTGTAGCTCAATAGATAAAATTAATTACAAAAAGTCTCCATTTAACTGCAGAATTGTGAGCGCATGGGTAATAAAAGTACTTACTAGAAATCCAGTGACAAATCATAAATAATCATCTATTTAATCAACAATATGATTTGGGGTGATTGGTGTTGGAAGACAAGTGTGTAAACTGGCAAAATCTACATGTGGGTTGATGAGGTTGTTAAGCCAAGGACTATTGTTAATCCAATTGTGGCCCTTTATCCTATACAGAATCATATAGTTATCATGAGTTTTCGAAATATACGGTATTATATCTAAACCATTGTGTTGTTTTGCTGGATTAACAGCTCTCCTTGCAATTTTAAAGCTAGACTTTTACGATGTTTTCCTGACCTTCCAAAGCAAACTGGGAGTTGTATCTCGATTTCTAAGCTGTTTTTTTTAATGGCCGGCCCTCATAATACAAAACCTTTGAGGCGTTCCTAATGAATATTTTAAGATGACTAATCCAATTATCTTTAAAGCTTTGTAGTTCTCTTTAATGCCAATGTAATGAACAAAAAAAAGCCACATTAAATAGTGAAATAATCCTATTCTAATTTTTCTGCTGGGATTATATGTCATGAAACAAGTAAGTCTGGAGACCAATATTGTTTTTTTATATATTCATATTTATTATCCTGTAATGTTTCACTGTCTCAGATACCATTTAATTAGGAATCATAGGTGTCAGAGAAAAGCCATCATTTCCTTTTAGAGCTATAAAAGAAATGATTGCATCGAACATGAGATTTTTTGTGTCATATAATTTGTTATATGTTTAATTATTATTGCTTTTTGCCCTATGTTTTTATATCCTAAAATGTCATCAAAGCTCCTAAGAATAATCATGTGACAGAACTACCTTCTGCACATTTTCATAGTGGAAATTCTCAGTCTAATTTTACTGTCATGTGTGATACCTTGAAAATGCTGTAGCTACACTGATGCAGGCACATATCTTGTTTAATCTCTGAGCTGAGTGGTTTTGCTAAAAATTTTTTTATAAAATTCAGGACCTAGGGAAAGCTGGGTGCCTACATAAACATATTACACACAGATCTTCCTGAACTGTGAAGACAGAATTAATCACCCTGAGCTGGATCACTCATACATAGCAGCTGCAGTGATTGTTGACTTCTGCCTGTTGGGGATAACAGAGAGATAACCTTATTCTCTGGTGCAGTGCATAACTAATGTGAGAGGAAAAGCGTGAAACCAGACAAAGGAGCGAGAGTTCTTCATTATCATAATTTTATAAGCAAAGTCACTCATCACAGGGATTGAACAAGATATGATCTTGCATCAGTGTAGCTACAGCATTTTTAAGGTATGTTTGGTTCATAATGCAAATTTATATGTCTTAACGCCTCTCCGCCCCAGCCCTTTTTCTTTTTTGCTATTCATAAATCTGCTATCAATATCGCTTTATTATCTGTTTTTACTTTAATAATTTTTGTGTCCTAGTATGTTTATTAGATCAGGATGTATTGGATTTCTGAACCTATTTTAACTCTTGACAGGGTGTATTAGGTTTGAAGCGAAATGCAACCAATGGTTACTAATTGCGCTTCCGGGGTGCATTACATCAGAAGGCTTCAGAAAGTGCATCTCAGCAATCAAACAGCCCATCGCCTGTGATGAGGTATGCATCTACCCTCTCCTTTTGCCTCTTGAATAAAAAATGCATTGGATAACATTGGATAGTCAGTTTTATATTTTGATTGGGCATTTTGGGACAGGAACATATCTTACAAGTTTATGATTCAGTTTGCTTATATGTCTGTTCCTGCAAAAAGGGATTTATTTTATTTCTTTACATTTTTAACTGTTTTCTTCTATGTATTTTGCAATTATTTTAGGCCTCCTATGATGTTACAGCTGTAGTGGTTCTGGTTACACAGTATATTCACAGTTTATTACAGACATATTGCAGTATACTGTAAAATGTTATGTAGTACAGTATAGATCCTGACCCCCACCCGCGAGTGGTTGATATATAATATCTGTAACAACATCATTGGAGTTTCAATCTTTCAAAATATGGTGGGCACATTTTTAGTAATGCATTAATACCATGTACATTTCACTTGATATGACATTGAAATTACAAACTTACAAAATAAAAAATGAAGTTGAATAGTTTACTATATGCAATGAATTCCTAGACAGTGCTGCTGATTACAGTGAAGTTTTCGGGTGATTAAGCATTTGCTATAGAACTAATAGTTATTGCTGTGAAATTTAATGATGCCAGTGAAATTGCCATTTTATAGTCCATTTTGTGATACAGTGAATTCCTAATGTTATATACTCTACAGTGCCAATTCCCTAGTGAGATGAGTGATAAAATGACAAGAGCCCAAGGCATTAGTAAACAATGGTACAGATACACAAGTGACACACATTAACAGGTAATGTACATTTACATCATATTTGAATATGACTTTTCTTAATGGATTTTGTTGTGTTATATTATGTTCAAGCCCAGATCAGGCAGAATTGGCATCTAGCAATGCATAGGAGATGAATCCACCAAAATATAGACTTCTCATGACCAACTTAAAGCTCAAGAAATGCCTGTTCTGTCATTTCAAGTGCTATTATCAAAATGGCATGGTTCACCTGGAAATAAGTCCAGAGTAAAGCCTTCTTCCGCTAGGCAACAGTAAACATACTGACACGCCCTGACAACTTACTGGCTTCCAATTCACCAGTTCCTGTGCCCAATTTGCTTCTTAAAGGACCAGTGCATATACTCTACAGTGTAATCTTCAGCTCCACTACAGCACATATTCCTGAAAATATTAATAACCGCTAGGAAAGGTATCATAGCATAGTATACTCAGGTTTGAGTGCCTGTGCTTATCCCTGTAGACCGACAAAGCACTGACACATGAATTTTAATATTGAATCATGGAACAATGGAAAAGGGTAATAGGTTAAAAGTGGACAGCCACCAACAAGATGCTGCATTGACATATGGGCAGAAGATACTTTTAGCTATTGATCTATTCTTTTTACTGCTTAAGTGACATGAAACCGTTCAAGATCTGGTCAAAAGTCTCAGGAGAGACAATGCTAATTGTAGGCCTGAAACTGACAAAAAAATACAGAACTGCTGTCTAATCAGTTCTCACCTCTCTCCATATTCCCATTCAGCTACTGCATTGCGAATCACTGCCATTTTCTGTTCATACAACCTCAGAGACGAAGGTTGGAGGTGCTAACCCAGCTGTGGATGTGTGTCTGCTACAGCTAAAACTTATGCTGTATCAGGCAAGTGGCAGTGGTCAGGAGGGCGCTGCGGTCCCATGTAAACATGAAGAGGCTAGCGGTGATGACCGTAACATTTTCCTTCTCTCTATTTTACTTATAAGTATATTATTTTAAGCCTAGCATCTTCACTAAGAACAATATTAAACATCTAACCCAAACTCACACAAGCTTGACGAATATTTACACAACATAACCCAAGTAGAGTAGAAAAAGTTTCACAAAAACATTTACCATGCTTTCTCTCTACCCATCTTAACGACTGCAGATTGATTTAATTAAAGAATTTAGCAGAGGCATTAGTGGTTTAGGGTAAGAAAGAGTTTCTCTGTATTATCTATCTTTTCTGGGACCAAACGCAAAGAGGAAGAGGGTGACAGACAGTTACGGGATCTAGTATGATGACACAGAATTTCACTCCCACTACCATAATATAAATGTTGTAAAGAATATATGGATATGCTGAGCAGATGGGGGATATGGGATGCTGGTAGATTCAGATCCCTAAATATGGAGGATTCTTTCCGTCAGCTCCTGAGGTTCATATAGAAGATCCCCATCCTCAAAATAGCAAAAAAAAAAAAAAAATCAGCAAAATAGCACTGGAGCCTGGGCAGGTGAGTAACTGCTGAACATAATTTACTGGTTAATTAACCCATTATTTTTTAAGACTGCCAGTGATATTCGTGTCAGCAGGTTGCCCACATGGCACACATTTATCAAAAGTCATGAAAACTGCATTGAGTGCAGTTTGCCTGTTAAGTTTGCAAAGTGTACCAAATTAATCAAAAGTGATGCACCCTGTACCGCTTGGGAAGTAAGCACCATGTTTGTTTTAGTGCACCTTTAACAAAGGCCGCATTTACACAAACGTATGCCCGCCCAGCCATAGCATGGTCTGGGGCTCTGGAGAGGAAAGGTGACCCCTCCCCTCTTCATAGGGGAGCACAGCGTACAGCACATGGGGAAAAATAGGGCATGTCCTATCTTTTTCACAAGTTTGCGGCCGGACATACGTTCCCCTCCTGTTCATGTAAACACAACACATTTCTGTTGAGTTGCTGCAGTAAATGTGGTGCACTGCCTGAATTGGGACCGGAATGCACTTTTAGGTGCAAAATTTTGTGACACAAAACTGGCAACGAGAAAAGATAACTTGGCACTCCTTATAGGTCAAAAAATTAGGAGAATTTATTTAATCCAGAATAAACAGTATAACAACCCAACAAAAATTATTATTTTGCAACGTTTTGGTCATCAGGATGAAGGTTTCTGCTAGAATAGAAACAATGAATACATGATTATTAGAGATGGGCGAATTTGTTAAAATTCGTTTCGACCCGATTCGCCGAATTTTTTGAAAAAATTAGATTCGACTCAAAACGAATCACGTAAAAAAAACAGGCATTTCCTGGCTGTAGAGAGCCTGTAGGGTGTTGTAGAACATTGTGCCATGCTTAAATATGCATAGGGAGTGTGGTTTGGTCTTCAAACAATGCTGTGTTTTAGTATGACACGCACATGACAGCTGCGGCTCTTAGAATCGCTTTACTCTCACTTCCATGTGCACTTACATAGGCTAACTTCCCCAAATAAGCGAAACGGGAATGCAGCCTGACAAGGTAACGTCTGTGCCAGCTCGAAAGGACTGAGCTGAGGGCCAAGATCCCACTATAACATCAAAGAGTGCACTCTTTTTACACTGAGTGGCACAATGATATAGTGCGTTGGTGGCATCAGTAGCAGCAGAAGCAGCAGGAACCCGCAGAGTGGCACAATGATATAGTGTGAAGGTGGCATCAGTAGCAGCAGCAGCAGGAGGAGCCCACAGAGTGGCACAATGATATAGTGTGTTTGTGGCATCAGAAGCAGCAGGAGCCCGCAGAGTGGCACAATGATATAGTGTGAAGGTGGCATCAAAAGCAGCAGCAGCAGGAGCCCGTAGAGTGGCACAATGATATAGTGTGAAGGTGGCATCAGAAGCAGCAGGAGCCTGCAGAGTGGCACAATGATGTAGTGTGAAGGTGGCATCAGAATCAGCAGGCGCCCGCAGAGTGGCACAATGATATAGTGTGAAGGTGGCATCAGAAGCAGCAGGAGTCTGCAGAGTGGCACAATGATATAGGGCGTTGGTGGCATCAGTAGCAGCAGCAGCAGCAGGAGCCCGCAGATTGGCACAATGATATAGTGTGAAGGTGGCATCAGAAGCAGCAAAAGCGGCAGAGTGGAGCAATGATATAGTGTGTTGGTGGCATCAAAAGCAGCAGCAGTAGGAGCCCGCAGAGTGGCACAATGATATAGTGTGAAGGTGGCATCAGTAGCAGCAGGAGCCCACAGAGTGGCACAATGATATAGTGTGAAGGTGGCATCAGAAGCAGCAGGAGCCCGCAGAGTGGCACAATGATATAGTGCGAAGGTGGCATCAGTAGCAGCAGGAACCTGCAGAGTGGCACAATGATATAGTGTGAAGGTGGCATCAGAAGCAGCAGGAGCCCGCAGAGTGGCACAATGAAATAGTGTGAAGGCGGCATCAGAAGCAGCAGCAGCAGGAGCTCGCAGAGTGGCACAATGATATAGTGTGAAGGTGGCATCAGAAGCAGCAGGAGCCTGCAGAGTGGCACCATGATATAGTGTGGATGTGGCGGACAATTCCAATGATACCACAATTGTGGTATGATGGAGCAGCACTTGTGGAGGCTGAGGTGGTGGTGGAGAAGGAGGAGGCGGACACTGGCGCAGGAGCAGCAGTTTGACAACGTGGAGGAGAAAGCGCCGTCTCTTGTTGAAGTTGTTGGTGTGGCTGGGTGGGAAGCACATTCACCCAGTGGGCCGTAAAGGACATATACTGGCCCTGACCATAATTACAGCTCGACACGTCCGCGCTGCCATGCACCTTGGAAGAAACTGATAAGCTGAAGGACTGGCCCACCTTCTGTTGTACATATTGGTGAAGGGCTGGCACAGCCTTTTTGGAAAAAAAATTGCAGCTCGGAACTCTCCACCTCGGTTCGGCACAAGCCATTAGTTCTCTGAAGGATGCAGAGTCCACGACTTAGAAAGGGAGAGACTGCAGTACCAACAACTTCGACAAGAGCACGGTCAGCTTCTGCACCTTAGGATGGCTGGAGGCATAGAGTTGTCTTTTTGTAATTGCCTCGCTCAACGACTGCTGGCACCATGTGTAGCGAGGAGCAGGAGCATCTGGACCGGGAGATTATGTCAAAGACAAACAGCTCCCTTCGGCAGAGGTGCTGGAGCCTTGACTTGCAAAAACAGCATGTGTGCCACTAGGTGCTGCTGCTGCGCCTGCAGGATGGACCGCATCTGACACCCGTTTCTCCCAGGCCATTGGATGTATGCATGTGTTGGCGCAGGGCCGTGGTGCCAAGGTTAGCTCCCTGGTCACGCTTCACTTTCTGCCCGCAGATACGACATATACCCACTCTCGGCTCCTCTAGTGTCTTTACAAAAAACTGCCACACCGCTGAGGTGGTAATTTTACCGCCAACACTCTGCACTGAGCGACTACTACCGCTGCTGCCTCGCTGAGCCCCTGTGCCACTGCTTATTTGGGCCTGCGAATCGGATTTGGACCCCGCGGACGTTTGGCTCCCGTCCTCGCACTGCTGCCACCCTGCTGACTCACAGCCGCAGTAGTGACTTGCTGGCTGCTCCGCAAGCTGACACTCTCTTAGCCCGACGATGATGAATCCCCTGCTACACCCGGCTCCCAAGTGCGATCGGCTACATCATCGTCAATTTGCGTTTCCCGGTCACTGCTACTCTCCTCACCGATGTCAGTATGCACAGCCTGCCAACTGCAGGAAGCAGTGGAAGTCTGCCCCACCTCTTCACTGCAAAGCAGCTGCTGACTGTCCTCAAACACTACGTCCTCGCTGAATAGTGGCGCGGAGCCCAGACCACCTAGTAGCTCTCTGGCTGCGGGAAAGGAACCGGACAGAGCCTGGTTGAGGACAGGTGAGGGCAGCTGACCTGCTCCTGGGCCATTCCAACTAATTGTTGTATCAGAGGAACCTACGGACTCTTGGCTGGGGTTGTCAGATGTTATATTTGAGGAATTGGATGACCTAGTCAACCATTCAACAACCTTTGGGTTGTTGATCACAATCTGACTGCCACTAGATGATAACGGCAGTTCTGGCCTCACAGAGTCACCCCTGCTGCGACATCCCCTTACTGTGCTGCCAACTCTGCCTGCTCCACCTGCCACCTTTCTGTCTGACATAGTGGTTTGTAAACTACGTGGATTTCACACGTAAATCTGGCTGTAAACTAGAGCCCCCAAAAGGTATTGCAATGTGCGTTATACAGATACCCCACAACTGACAGTGTAATTTCAGTGAAAATCACTGTATAAACTACGTGTCAAATCCACGTAGTTTATACAGTATCGGCTGTACACTCAAGCCCCCAAAAGGTATTGCAATGTCTGTTATACAACAGATACCCCACAACTGACATGTAATTTCAGCGAAAATCCTTCTATATAAGTACGTGGATTTCACCGTAAATCTGCTGTAAACTAGAAGCCCCCAAAGGTATTGCAATGTCTTGTTATACATATACCCCAAACTACAATGTAATTTCAGCGAAAACACTGTATAAACCTACGTGGATTTGACACTTAAATCTGGCTGTAACTACTAGAGCCCCCAAAGGTATTGCAATGTCCGTTATACAATACCCCACAACTGACAGTGTAATTTCAGTGAAATCACTGTATAAACTACGTGGATTTGACACGTAAATCTGGTTGTAAACTAGAGCCCCCAAAAGGTATTGTAAATGTGTCGTTATACAGATACCCCACAACTGACAGTGTATTTCATTCAGCGAAAATCACTGTATAAAGTACGTGGATTTGACACGTAAATCTGGCTGTAAACTAGAGCCGCCAAAAGGTAGTACAATGTCTTATACGATACCCCAAACTGACAGTGTAATTTCAGTTGAAAATCACTGTATAAACTACGTGGATTTGACACGTAAATCTGGTTGTAAACTAGACCCCCAAAAGGTATTGTAATGTGCGTTATACAGATACTCCCCACAACTGACAGTGTAATTTCCAAGCGAAAATACTGTTAAACTACGTGGATTTGACACGTAATCTGCTGGTAAACTAAACCCCCAAAAGGTATTGCAATGTCCGTTATACAGTATCCCCACAACTGACAGTGTAATTTCATCACCGCGAAATCACTGTATAAAGTACGTGGATTTGACACGTAAATCTGGCTGTAAACTAGACCCCCAAAAGGTATTGCAATGTGCGTTATACGATACCCCCACACTGACAGCTCACTACTGCAGATGCCTGAATGTCAAAACATAGCTTTCTTCTCTATTCGATTTTGTCACTAAATAGAACTGCTATTTGGGTATCAGATCCGCCATAAAGAACAACCAGGGATTAGTCCCACCAATCGCTACTGCAGAGTGCAGGAAGTCAAACAGATTTCTTCCTATTCGATTTTGTCACTAAATAGAACTGCTATTTGGGGTATACAGATCCCCCTTAAAGAACAACCAGGGATTAGTCCACCAATCACTACTGCAGAATGTATGAAAGTCAACAGATTTCTTTCTATTCGATTTTGCACTAAATAGAACTGCTATTGGGTATACAGATCCCCCTTAGAGACAGCGAGGGATTGCAGCAAGAATCGCACAGCACAATAGCAGCACGGACGCTACAAAACATGAAGTGTGGCTGCTAGATAGAAAAATGGCTGGGTTTATAGGGCTGTGTGAATCACATAAGCCTGGGCCGGTCGCTGATTGGCTTCGGGTCTGCATATGTCATCGGGGTGTTTTTGGTTCCTTTTCTCCTTCCAGAGTTCTCTGCCCCATGTTCTCAACGCCCCATTAGCAGAAACTGAGGGGAAAAAAAATACTTTGTTCCCGTGAATCAATTTTTCCTTGAAATTATAACCAAGTTAGATCATCAGAATGATTCGCCCATCTCTAATGATTATATAAATGTTACAAATTAGACAAGAGAGTATAATGCAGTGATTGGTCCACGGATTGATATATAGAGAACTTTAAAGGTGGCCAGTGTGGGGGCAATAGTCGGTTTAAAAAATTGGTAACAGAACGTTGTATGGCATTGCGGGCATGTAGATGCTGGTATGAATAACTTTGATAATCAGAGACACGAGTTCTACCTAATGCAGTCTAATGTGTCAGAAACTGACACGCCACGCACTGCTGTCATAGCGCCGCAGTCCTAGCAACCGCATCTCTTCTCCGTTCTACTTATACCTTACAATCCGTTAAGTTACAGCCAACTTGGGGTCATTTGCTCGTTACCCACCATTGATGTACCACATTAATATCAGATCCAAATACTTTAATTCACGTGTCTTATCTTTGGGAACGGTCATCCATATTGTATTCCACCGCTGTACTGAATAAACATCTCTTGTATATGACATGCGTGCCAGTTTTCTGACACATAGAGCCTGCATGTGTTTCTAACTTGTATCTCTGATTTCTTACAGTGTTATTCATACCAGCATCTACATGGCCCGCATGCCATACAACTTTTGTTACCATTTAAACCGACTATTGCCCCCACACTGGCCACCTTTCAAGTTCTCTATATATCAATCTGTTGGACCATATCACTGCTATTATACTCTTTGTCTATTTGTAACAACTGAATTAAATAAGTTCTCCTTAATTTTTGACCTATAAGGAGTTCCAAGTTATCTTTTCTCTAATATATGGTGTAGCTCCTACTTGTGCACTCATATACTCCAAAACATCGAGTGACTTGTATTTTTTCCAACAAAACTGGCACAGACACTTTATAAATAACAGGTTGCAAGCAGTTTGCACATTCTTTTCAGTACAAAGTCAGTCAGAAAACCAGCGCAAACACTTAATAAATGTGGGTAAAAATGACAGTTATTACATGCTCTATCTTTCACTGTTTCTTATAGCCAGGCAAACACACTCCCTATAGAGAGAGTCGATAGGGATCCTGCCCAGGCGTAGCATACATTCCTGTGAAAGAAGCAAATCTGTTTTTTTCCGTCGCCTGTGCAAGACTTCATGAATCTGCTAAAGGTTAACTTTAGCCTATTCCTCATGTCTAACTAGATATAATAGGGTCATTTTGTCAGTCGTCTTTTAAACTTACAAATTCCAAAATTCTAAAACTGAAAAAACACAGATGCATGCTGGAACGATGAAGCGCCCATGCCAACACAAGGCTCTATCTAATACCAAAGTATAACCTGTTGCACAAATGTTAATGTTACGCGACTGTGACATTAGTGTTTAAATTTGACTGTATTCCCAGATCTCATTGGTGACTGAGATGGGATATGACATTGTTATCACAGCTATGCAGCAGCTAATGATAACCTGCACCAGCTCTATTGTACTGCTGTATAATCTGTCTTTTATCTTATTCCTTTCCCCAGTCACAGTAACGACGCCCCTTATCTGTGCAACCCGACCTCATTGTCCCTCCCCATCATCTTTCAGAAGACAAAGCCAGTGAGGCCTGCCCCCCGTCCCTGGAGAACCATCATTTTGTGAATGTGGAATAAGTACTTAAAGGGAAGACAAAAAGAATTTTAACTAATAAAAAAAATGGATAACAAAAGACAATCAACTGAATATTCACTGATATTACAGGAAGGGATATGTAAGCTGAAAGTGTTAACTTGCAGCTATGGTAACATTTTTAGTTTGTACATTAGGCATTTAAAAAGATTTGAAAGTTCTAAAATTATATTTGCTAAATTGTGTATTGAGCAAAAAAAAATAGAGTATTGCTAAAACTTCTCTGGCAGCATACAGGACCAGCCAATGTTTATGCATATTTTAAAAATGAGGTTTTACCATGAAATGTATTGCACAATGTAAATGTGAAAGTAAAGAAGGATCCATACTTATTTACCATGTGAATCCATTTCTATTATGTGGACCCTAATCTTACTCCCAACTCTGATGATGTGGCGTTTCAGTGTCTGAGTCCACCTGTAGGCAGCACACACAAACATACTAGAGTTTTTGCGTAAGAAGTTATCCAACCGGATCTGGTAGCACAACTATTTACTTTCTTCCTGTCACTTGTTTTTTGCCTTAGTGCCCTTTGAGGATGCTCTCAATTTTTGCCTTTCTACACATTGATAAAAAAAAACATTGTAGCCTATGTGATAGCTGTAGATTGACAAATGTGTTATACATATTGGGGCACATTTACTTACCCTGTCCAGTCGCGATCCCGCGGCACATTGTCCTCAGATGTCGGGTCTGCCGGGATTCACTAAGGTCGTGCGCCTGTTATCCCCAGCAGGTGTTTGCTGCTGCGCCCATTTCCACCGAGTTCGCCTTCTTCTTCTCTCTCCTCGTGCATGAGCCCCATTGTGCCTATACAATATTTAGGAGAAAAAAAAATACAGAACTAATATCCCTTCCAAATAGTGCAAGGCACCTAAGCAGTATAATCACACATACATTATAGGTAGGGATGAAAGTCTTTCTACTTATTGTTCCATAAGGATTCCACAGCAAGAACTGTAAACTTGTTAACCTCCTTTTATAATAATACTTATCCGGATGGATAAAATTTTCATTTTTTAATTCAACTGGCTTTCACTGGGCACAGTAAAAGGTTGTACATTTAAAGTGGGAAGTCTGGGGGCACAAGAGAGGGGGAGCTGCTGGGAGAGGGAAAATAGAGGAGGAGCTGCTGGGGGAGGCAAAGAAGCAGATGCATGCTGCAGGGGAAGGCAACAAAGGAACGTGAGCCTGCTGGGGGGACAAATTAGAGGGGGCAGCTGTTTGGGGGTTGCATAATATATGGGAGCTGTTGGGGGCACAGTAAGAAGGTAGGTACAGTGGGAAGTGCTGGGGGCAAAATGAGGGGGAGATACTGGGGAGGGCAAAAAATAGGAGAGGAGCTGCTGGGAGACAAAATTGTGAGTAGCTGCTGGGAGCACAATATGAGGAGGAGCTGGGGGGCACCATAAGATGGGTAGTTTAATACGAGGGGGAGCTAAGGGGGACACTATCAGAGGAGCTACAATATGATGTAACTGGGAGAACACAATGTTGATGGGAGATGGAGGCACTAAGTGGGAAATTATACTGTGCGTGGGTGGTGTAAAGGGATATACAAAAAGGCTTGGCTTAGGGCCCAAAATGTCTTCATGATTATCGCATATGGGAGGTATGGTGTAAATAATAAATATTTAAGTCAACAAGTCTGGAAACAGTTATATAAATGTTGGTACAGTCAGTCATTTAACTCACACATTTCTGTATCTCTTTTTTACTTGCTTATAGAGTCCTGCAGCAGAGTTGGCCTTATTGTCATAGTAAAGAAACTCTCCCCTATTTTTCTCATAATTTCCCTTAATTTACCTCTTTTTCTCACTTCCTCATTTGCCAGTTATTCCATGACAGAAAAAAATGAGCTTGACCTATCAAGATTGGCATCTTTCCCAGCTAAGGCTACATTCAAGACGAACATATGGGGGGACGTATATACGGCCAACTATTACAGCCGATATACGTCCCTATAGACAGCAATGGGCGCACGGCGGCATGTCCTACTTCTATCTTCTCTACGGCATCGCGTGTGCGCCTTAAATCCCTTTTGGGAGGGGCAGGGGTGAGCGGTGCTCTCCCCCTCCTTCTCTCCCGGCATTACCGTGTGCTGCCATGCCTACAGTACGGCGGGCAACGGCAGTGTAAATGTAGCCTAAGTTTGGTGGTGATCCACTCCAATACAATCCATTAACAATATACAAAGATGAACAAAATCGACACAACAGGTATATAGAGATAATATACACTAGATAGGAAACCTGCAAGAACAAACAAATCGAAATGCCTACACACATCCCACACCAATGCTTTATTAATGGCTGTACCTATTCTTCTTTATCCCCAGGGAATAAGTATAGTAACTCCCATGACATACGTGATTAACAAAAGGCTACATAGGTTTTGAGATAGAATATCTAAGCAGAGGTAAGCCACCCTCTACAGACTAACATGGCACAGCATAATACAATCCACTTCTAGTGCTGAGGAATGATAATGTGGAGACTATAAATCTACATTCAATGATACATATCCCACTATCACATAATACAGGAATGTGGAACTATGTGGATATTTTCTTGGGTTAATATTTCACAGCAGTGATATTTGCATAATGTTGTTAAATTAAAAGGCTTTAAAGGCTTTTCTGTCCAAACCATTCCATGACTATATACCTCAGGCTTTTCAACACTTTTAAAACACAGATTAAATTAAGCACCTCTAGTGTCTAAACATTCTGACGCTCTCCTTCAGAACAAGCTAGATCTGAGCTTGTAATTACATATTAACATCCAGGCCACTGCTGTTTGGCACCCATCTACCAATGATGCCAATTTATCATACAGACCCAGGCTGTGGTATCACTTATTATCTGTAAGTCTAATGCCTTAAGCATTAGCCATCAACTACAGTACTTTAGATAACTACAACAGTTGAGTCAATTGTTTTCACCTCCAGCTCTGAGTTTTCTCATTTGACACATTTTGTACATCTTTATGAACCTTCTCTTCATGATAGGAATTCCACATCCGACATATTGGATATCTCAACAAAATGGTTACATCTCTGGTAAAGGGTATAACATTATCGTAAATCTGGCTGTAAACTAGAGCCCCCAAAAGGTATTGCAATGTCTGTTATACAGATACCCCACAACTGACAGTGTAATTTCAGTGAAAATCACTGTATAAACTACGTGGATTTGACACGTAAATCTGGCTGTAAACTAAAGCCCCCAAAAGGTATTGCAATGTCCGTTATACAGATACCCCACAACTGACAGTGTAATTTCAGCGAAAATCCCTATATAAAGTACGTGGATTTCACACGTAAATCTGGCTGTAAACTAGAGCCCCCAAAAGGTATTGCAATGTCTGTTATACAGATACCCCACAACTGACAGTGTAATTTCAGCGAAAATCACTGTATAAACTACGTGGATTTGACACGTAAATCTGGCTGTAAACTAGAGCCCCCAAAAGGTATTGCAATGTCCGTTATACAGATACCCCACAACTGACAGTGTAATTTCAGTGAAAATCACTGTATAAACTACGTGGATTTGACACGTAAATCTGGTTGTAAACTAGAGCCCCCAAAAGGTATTGTAATGTGCGTTATACAGATACCCCACAACTGACAGTGTAATTTCAGCGAAAATCACTGTATAAACTACGTGGATTTGACACGTAAATCTGGTTGTAAACTAGAGCCCCCAAAAGGTATTGTAATGTGCGTTATACAGATACCCCACAACTGACAGTGTAATTTCAGCGAGCAGCAGCAGGAGCTCGCAGAGTGGCACAATGATATAGTGTGAAGGTGGCATCAGAAGCAGCAGGAGCCTGCAGAGTGGCACCATGATATAGTGTGGATGTGGCGGACAATTCCAATGATACCACAATTGTGGTATGATGGAGCAGCACTTGTGGAGGCTGAGGTGGTGGTGGAGAAGGAGGAGGCGGACACTGGCGCAGGAGCAGCAGTTTGACAACGTGGAGGAGAAAGCGCCGTCTCTTGTTGAAGTTGTTGGTGTGGCTGGGTGGGAAGCACATTCACCCAGTGGGCCGTAAAGGACATATACTGGCCCTGACCATAATTACAGCTCGACACGTCCGCGCTGCCATGCACCTTGGAAGAAACTGATAAGCTGAAGGACTGGCCCACCTTCTGTTGTACATATTGGTGAAGGGCTGGCACAGCCTTTTTGGAAAAAAAATTGCAGCTCGGAACTCTCCACCTCGGTTCGGCACAAGCCATTAGTTCTCTGAAGGATGCAGAGTCCACGACTTAGAAAGGGAGAGACTGCAGTACCAACAACTTCGACAAGAGCACGGTCAGCTTCTGCACCTTAGGATGGCTGGAGGCATAGAGTTGTCTTTTTGTAATTGCCTCGCTCAACGACTGCTGGCACCATGTGTAGCGAGGAGCAGGAGCATCTGGACCGGGAGATTATGTCAAAGACAAACAGCTCCCTTCGGCAGAGGTGCTGGAGCCTTGACTTGCAAAAACAGCATGTGTGCCACTAGGTGCTGCTGCTGCGCCTGCAGGATGGACCGCATCTGACACCCGTTTCTCCCAGGCCATTGGATGTATGCATGTGTTGGCGCAGGGCCGTGGTGCCAAGGTTAGCTCCCTGGTCACGCTTCACTTTCTGCCCGCAGATACGACATATACCCACTCTCGGCTCCTCTAGTGTCTTTACAAAAAACTGCCACACCGCTGAGGTGGTAATTTTACCGCCAACACTCTGCACTGAGCGACTACTACCGCTGCTGCCTCGCTGAGCCCCTGTGCCACTGCTTATTTGGGCCTGCGAATCGGATTTGGACCCCGCGGACGTTTGGCTCCCGTCCTCGCACTGCTGCCACCCTGCTGACTCACAGCCGCAGTAGTGACTTGCTGGCTGCTCCGCAAGCTGACACTCTCTTAGCCCGACGATGATGAATCCCCTGCTACACCCGGCTCCCAAGTGCGATCGGCTACATCATCGTCAATTTGCGTTTCCCGGTCACTGCTACTCTCCTCACCGATGTCAGTATGCACAGCCTGCCAACTGCAGGAAGCAGTGGAAGTCTGCCCCACCTCTTCACTGCAAAGCAGCTGCTGACTGTCCTCAAACACTACGTCCTCGCTGAATAGTGGCGCGGAGCCCAGACCACCTAGTAGCTCTCTGGCTGCGGGAAAGGAACCGGACAGAGCCTGGTTGAGGACAGGTGAGGGCAGCTGACCTGCTCCTGGGCCATTCCAACTAATTGTTGTATCAGAGGAACCTACGGACTCTTGGCTGGGGTTGTCAGATGTTATATTTGAGGAATTGGATGACCTAGTCAACCATTCAACAACCTTTGGGTTGTTGATCAACATACTGCCACTAGATGATAACGGCAGTTCTGGCCTCACAGAGTCACCCCTGCTGCGACATCCCCTTACTGTGCTGCCAACTCTGCCTGCTCCACCTGCCACCTTTCTGTCTGACATAGTGGTTTGTAAACTACGTGGATTTCACACGTAAATCTGGCTGTAAACTAGAGCCCCCAAAAGGTATTGCAATGTCTGTTATACAGATACCCCACAACTGACAGTGTAATTTCAGTGAAAATCACTGTATAAACTACGTGGATTTGACACGTAAATCTGGTTGTAAACTAGAGCCCCCAAAAGGTATTGTAATGTGCGTTATACAGATACCCCACAACTGACAGTGTAATTTCAGCGAAAATCACTGTATAAACTACGTGGATTTGACACGTAAATCTGGCTGTAAACTAGAGCCCCCAAAAGGTATTGCAATGTGCGTTATACAGATACCCCACAACTGACAGCTCACTACTGCAGATGCATGAATGTCAAACAGATTTCTTCCTATTCGATTTTGTCACTAAATAGAACTGCTATTTGGGGTATACAGATCCGCCATAAAGAACAACCAGGGATTAGTCCACCAATCGCTACTGCAGATGCAGGAAGGTCAAACAGATTTCTTCCTATTCGATTTTGTCACTAAATAGAACTGCTATTTGGGGTATACAGATCCCCCTTAAAGAACAACCAGGGATTAGTCCACCAATCACTACTGCAGATGTATGAAAGTCAAACAGATTTCTTTCTATTCGATTTTGTCACTAAATAGAACTGCTATTTGGGGTATACAGATCCCCCTTAGAGAACAGCGAGGGATTGCAGCAAGAATCGCACAGCACAATAGCAGCAGCTGGACGCTACAACATGAAGTGTGAAGTGCTGAGATAGAAAATGGCTGGGTTTTATAGGGCTGTGTGAGATCACATAAGCCTGCCGGTCGCTGATTGGCTTACAGGTCTGCAGATGTCATCGGGGGTGTTCCTTTCTCCTTCCCAGAGTTCTCTGCCCCATGTTCTCACGCCCATTTAGCAGAAACATGAGGGGAAAAAAAATAACTTTGTTCCCGTGAATCAAATTTTTCCTGAAATTATAACCAAAGTTAGAATCATTAGAATTGATTCGCCCATCTCTAATGATTATATAAATGTTACAAATAGACAAGAGAGTATAATAGCAGTGATATGGTCCAACGGATTGATATATAGAGAACTTTAAAGGTGGCCAGTGTGGGGGCAATAGTCGGTTTAAATGGTAACAGAAAGTTGTATGGCATTGCGGGCATGTAGATGCTGGTATGAATAACACTTTGATAAATCAGAGACACGAGTTCTAACATAATGCAGGTCTATGTGTCAGAAACTGACACGCACGCACTGCTGTCATAGCGCCGCAGTCATAGCACCGCATCTCTTCTCCGTTTCTACTTATACCTTACAATCCGGTAAGTTACAGCCAACTTGGGGTCATTTGCTCGTTACCACCATTGATGTACCACATTATATCAGATACAATACTTTAATTCACGTGTCTTATCTTGGGAACGGTCATCCATATTGTATTCCACCGCTGTACTGAATAAACATCTCTTGATATATGACATGCGTGCCAGTTTCTGACACATAGACCTGCATGTGTTATAACTTGTATCTCTGATTTCTTACAGTGTTATTCATACCAGCATCTACATGCCCGCAATGCCATACAACTTTCTGTTACCATTTAAACCGACTATTGCCCCCACACTGGCCACCTTTCAAGTTCTCTATATATCAATCTGTTGGACCATATCACTGCTATTATACTCTGTTGTCTATTTGTAACAACTGGATTAAATAAGTTCTCCTTAATTTTTGACCTATAAGGAGTTCCAAGTTATCTTTTCTCTATATATATGGTGTAGTATCCTACTTGTGCACTCATATACTCCAAAACATCGAGTGACGTGTATTTTTTCCAACAAAACTGGCACAGACACTTTATAAATACAGGTGCAAGCAGTTTGCACATTCTTTTCAGTACAAAGTCAGTCAGAAAACCAGCGCAAACACTTTAATAAATGTGGGTAAAAATGACAGTTATTACATGCTCTATCTTTCACTGTTCTTATAGCCAGGCAACACACCTCCCTATAGAGAGAGTCGAAAGGGATCCTGGCCCAGGCGTGGCATACATTCCTGTGAAAGAAGCAAACCTGATTTTCCGTCTGCCTGTGATAAGAGCTCCATGAATCTACTAAAGGTTAACTTTAGCCTATTCTCATGTCTACTAGATATAATAAGGGTCAGTTTTGTCAGTCTTCTTTTAAACTTACAAATTCCAAAATTCTCAAACTGAAAAAAACACAGATGCATACTGGAACGATGAATGACCAGGCCCAACAAAGGCTTCTATCTAATACCAAAGTTATAACCTGTTGCACAAATGTTAATGTTACGCAGACTGTGACATTAAATGTGTTAAAATTTGACTGTATTCCCAGATCTCATTGGTGACTGAGATGGGATATGAGCATTGTTATCACAGCTATGCAGCAGCTAATGATAACCGTGCACCAGCTCTATTGTACTGCTGTATAATCTGTCTTTTATTCCTTTCCCCAGTCACAGTAACTGACGCCCCTTATCTGTGCAACACGAGCCTCAATTTCCCCCATCATCTTCAGAAGACAAAGCCAGTGAGGCCTGCCCCTTGTCCCTGGAGAACCATCATTTTGTGAAATGTGGAATAAGTACGTAAAGGGAAGACAAAAGAAATTTTAACTAATTAAAAAAAATGGATAACAAAAGAAAATCAACTGGAATATATCACTGATATTACAGGAAGGGATATGTAACCCTGAAGTGTTAACTTGCAAGCTATGGTAACATTTTTAGTTTGTACATTAGGCATTTAAAAAGATTATGAAAGTTCTAAAATTATATTTGCTAAATTGTGTATTGAGCAGAAAAAAATAGAGTATTGCTAAAACTTCTCTGGCAGCATACAGGACCAGCCAATGTTTATGCATATTTTAAAAATGAGGTTTTACCATGAAATGTATTGCACAATGTAAATGATGAAAGTAAAGAAGGATCCATACTTATTTACCATGTGAATCCATTTCTATTATGTGGACCCTAATCTTACTCCAACTCTGAGTGATGTGGCGTTTCAGGTCTGAGTAGCCACCTGTAGGCAGCACAACCAAACATACTAGAGTTTTGCGTAAGAAGTTATCCAACCGGATCTGGTGAGCACAACTATTTACTTTCTTCCTGTCACTTGTTTTTGCCTTAGTGCCCTTTGAGGATGCTCTCAATTTTTGCCTTTCTACACATTGATAAAAAAAAACATTGTAGCCTATGTGATAGCTGTAAGATTGACAAATGTGTTATACATATTGGGGCACATTTACTTACCCGGTCCAGTCGCGATCCCGCGGCACATTGTCCTACGAGGATTCGGGTCTGCCGGGATTCACTAAGGTCGTGCGCCTGTTATCCAGCAGGTGTTGCTGCTGCGCCCAGGTCCACCGGAGTTCGCCTTCTTCTTCCTCGTGCATGAGCCCCATTGTGCTATACAATATTTAGGGAGAAAAAATAAATACAGAACTAATATCCCTTCCAAATAGGCAAGTGCACCTGAAGTACAGTAAAATCACAATACAGTATAGGTAGGGATGAAAGTCTTTCTACTTATTGTTCCATAAGGATTCCACAGCAAGAACTGTAAACTTGTTAACCTCCTTTATATAAATAATACTTATCCGGATGGATAAAATATTTCATTTTTTATTCAACTGGCTTTCACTGGGCACAGTAAAAGGTTGGTACATTTAAAGTGGGAAGTGCTGGGGGCACAAGAAGAGGGGGAGCTGCTGGGAGAGGGAAAATAGGAGGAGGAGCTGCTGGGGGAGGCAAAGAAGCAGATGCAGCTGCAGGGGAAGGCAACAAAGGAACGTGAGCTGCTGGGGGGACAAATTAGAGGGGCAGCTGTTGGGGGGTGCATAATATGATGGGGAGCTGTTGGGGGCACAGTAAGAGGTAGGTACAGTGGGGAAGTGCTGGTGGGCAAAATAAGAGGGGGAGATGCTGGGAGAGGCAAAATAGGAGAGGGAGCTGCTGGGGAGACAAAATTAGTGGAGTAGCTGCTGGGGAGCACAATATGAGGAGGAGCTGGGGGGGGCACAATAAGAGGGTAGTTTAATACGAGGGGGAGCTAAGGGGGACACTATCAGAGGAGCTACAATGTGATGTAACTGGGACAACACAATGTTGACTGGAGATGGAGGCACTAAGTGGGAAATTATACTGTGCGGGGGTGGTGTAAAAGGGCATAGCAAAAGGCTTGGCTTAGGGCACAAAAATGTCTTCAGCGAATATCGCATATGGGAGGTATGTGTAAATAATAAATATTTAAGTCAACAAGTCTGGAAACAGTTATAAATGTTGGTACATCAGTCATTTAACTCACACATTTCTGGGGCGGAGCCTGACTGAGCTGCATGGAGGACGCTCGTTGCTGAGCTCCCGCGACACAGACATAGCTACACGGAAATCTAGCGGCTATACTCACCTGAAATGGGCAAAAATAACAAAGAGAAGCCTACTGAGCGATGGGGCACGCCGAGATCCAGGAGAGGACAAGGCGACATCGATAAAAGAGGGGGAGATACTGGGAGAGGCAAAATAGGAGAGGGAGCTGCTGGGGAGACAAAATTAGTGGAGTAGCTGCTGGGGAGCACAATATGAGGAGGAGCTGGGGGGCACCATAAGAGGGTAGTTTAATACGAGGGGGAGCTAAGGGGGACACTATCAGAGGAGCTACAATATGATGTAACTGGGAGAACACAATGTTGATGGGAGATGGAGGCACTAAGTGGGAAATTATACTGTGCGGGGGTGGTGTAAAAGGGCATAGCAAAAGGCTTGGCTTAGGGCACAAAAATGTCTTCAGTGATTATCGCATATGGGAGGTATGTGTAAATAATAAATATTTAAGTCAACAAGTCTGGAAACAGTTATAAATGTTGGTACATCAGTCATTTAACTCACACATTTCTGTATCTCTTTTTTACTTGCTTATAAGAGTCCTGCTAGCAGAGTTGGCCTTATGTCTAGTATAAGAAACTCTCCCCTATTTTCTCATAATTTCCCTTAGATTTACCTCTTTTTCTCACTTCTCATTTGCCAGTTATTCCATGAACAGAAAAAAATGAGCTTGACCTATCAAGATTGGCATCTTTCCCAGCTAAGGCTACATTCAGACGAACATATGGGGGACGTATATACGGCCAACGTATATACAGCCGATATACGTCCCGCATAGACAGCAATGGGCGCACGGCGGCATGTCCTATCTTTCTACGGCATACGGCGCTGTGCGCCTTAAATCCCTTTTGGGGAGGGGCAGGGGTGAGCGGTGCTCTCCCCCTCCTTCTCTACCCGGCATTACCGTGTGCTGCCATGCTACAGTACGGCGGGCAACGGCAGTGTAAATGTAGCCTAAGTTTGGTGGTGATCCACTCCAATACAATCCATTAAACAATATACAAAGATGAACAAAATCGACACACAGGTATATAGAGATAATATACACATATGATAGGAACATGCAAGATACAAACAAATCGAAATGCCTACACACATCCCACACCAATGCTTTATTAAATGGCTGTACCTATTCTTCTTTATCCCCAGGGAATAAGTATAGTAACTCCCATGACATACGTGATTAACAAAAGGCTACATAGGTTTGAGATAGAATAGCTAAGCAGAGGTAAGCCCACCCTCTACAGACTAACATGGCACAGCATAATACAATCCACTTCTAGTGCTGAGGAATGATAATGTGGAGACTATAAATCTACATTCAATGATAACATATCACAATATCACATAATACAGGAATGTGGAACTATGTGGATATTTTCTTGGGTTAATATTTCAGCAGTGATATTTGCATAATGTTTGTTAAATTAAAAGGCTTTAAGGCTTTTCTGTCCAAACCATTCCATGACTATATACCTCAGGCTTCTTCACAGTTTGAAAACACAGATTAAATTAAGCATCCTCTAGTGTCTAAACATTCTGACGCTCTCCTTCAGAACAAGCATAGATCTGAGCTTGTAATTAACATATTAACATCCAGGCCACTGCTGTTTGGCAGCCCATCTACCAATGATGCCAATTTATCATAGCAGCCCAGGCTGTGGATCACTTTATCTGTAAAGTCTAATGCCTTAAGCATTAGCCATCAAACTACAGTACTTTAAGATAACACAACAGTTGAGTCAAATTTTTCACCTCCAGCTCTGAGTTTCTCATTTCTTTGACACATATTTGTACATCTTTATGAACCTGTACTTCATGATAGTAATTCCACAGTCTGACATATTGGATATCTCAACAAAATGGTTACATCTCTGGTAAAGGGTTTGAAACATTATAGCAAGCCCAGCTTTTTTTATGAAGTCTGGGCCTTGGACATTGGAGGATACCCACGTACAACAAGCACTTTGGTCTGCACAACCACTACCTTACAGCATCACTATATCTTGATTGATGATCTTATTGTCCGTTATACAGTAAGATAGTTTATTAGAAGTCAATTGGTGGGAATGTGATAGATGGCACACTGTTACACTATGGAGGGAGCGGGAACAGAGAACTCCAGTGACATAGCTGAACTGCAACAGCTGTCATTCACCATCCATTACATCACATCCTTACAGTAAATCAATTTTTCAGGTCAAGCACCTCTTCTTATGTTAGTAAGAATTATTTAAGTTGCTAACTATTACAAGTACAGTTGTACCAACTAGTTAACAAACTCATTTGTGAGGGTCTACCTGCTGACACCTTTGCCGACCATAAGAATGGGGCCCCATCCATCTGGAGAACGGAGGTCCCTTTCTCGAAAAAGGGATAGAGTGGCAGAATAAGCATGCATCCGGGTACTTCTTTCAACTGTATAATTTTTTGGCTATTACAGTACAACGGTCTGCCATTCATGTGAGATAGCTGCGTGCAGTGCTCAGCAATTTCTAAAACTTCTATAGTATTGAACAGAGGAACAGGATGCATGTTCATCCTGTTGCTCCACCCATTAGTTCGAATGGGACCCTCAATCTCTGCATTGCTGGGGTCCCATTCTCGTGAACGACAGGAGTCCCACCAGTCAGACTCTCACTGATAAGCTTGTTATCCACTATCCTGTTCAGTCATGCTGCCTATTTGTGTTCCATTCCTACCTAAGATCCTTACCTCAAGGAAGAATGGTCGTAATAGTCAAAATATAAAACTCCCTGTGCTGCCATAGGACTCATTGCATCAGGATCTCTATAAATCCTTGTTGCATTTTGGGTCATGTTGGTTTACACCTCAAAGGGAAATGTCCCTGTATATTTAGATTAAGGCAATTGGATTTTGGATAACAAACAACTAGCAATGCACAGGAAAAGCTGCACACAGTTACTGTATGTGATTCCAGTGCACAGCTATGTTTTTGTTTTTGACATAATATATTTATGAAACATATGTATTGTCCTCATTTGGCTTTCTCACAATGAGGACAATGACATATGGACATTTACACTTTACTGTAAATGTGCCTTTAAATTTAAAAGACACAATAAATGGGTTGCATCAAGTCGTTTTACAACGGGCTGTAAAGGCTTTTAAGCAAGGTGTCTACCGCGAAATGTAATTTTTATAGGCTTTTTCATTTAGTATTTAACAAATCTGTCTTGGGAAAGCTTTCTTGAACTTCTTGGTCCTTGAAGTCATTAGTCTTTAAGACTGAAAACACAACTGTAGATATAACAGTTTTAATGCATGCCCTTGTTAGTTAGCAATAAGTTGATATGTATAACTTCTTGTGCTTTAGATTGAGGTTTGCAAACACATTTTATGTACAAAAAGTTTTTAAAGTCCTTTACTGCCAATTTGCAGTAAGTGGCTTAAGGACAGTATATTATTATGACAGTTTCACTAAGCTTATATGTCAAACAATATTCTGTAAAATAGTTAATGCCATTTGGCTAATACAGGCCATCCCCATCTTAAGAACACCAGGCCTATAGATGGCCCCTAGGCTACAATGATCAGCTATAACAGTATATCAGTGATATCTTCCTCAATGTTCTATATTAGATTGACAGGCATGTGGCAAGGAGGGTGGCATTGAGTGTAGAGGGAAATGGGTGAGAGTTTTCAATAAGGAATAAATGAAAACAGAATACAAGCGGTCCCCTACTTACAAACAGACCTGTGGTAATTGGTAATTTCCTGTACTTTAGCCCAAGGCTACAGTGATCAGCTATAACAGTTATTAAAAGTGTCTGCAATTAACCTTTATTGTTAATCCTGGTTCTTTTGACAATCCAACATTTTTAAAATCCAATTGTCACAAAGACCAAAAAAATTATGTTACAATTATAAAATATACAGTTCCCACTTACATACAAATTCCACTTAAGAACAAACCTACAGAACCTATCTTGTACGTAACCTGGGGACTGCCTGGGGATAGTCTTAAATGCTGCCCACACAAAAGAACAACCCACGAACTGATAGTGAGACTGGGATGGAATTCTCATAAGTAAAAGAATTATAAATGTATGGATGAATCTGATCGGGGATTAGGTTTTAAATTCCAAAAATGTTTTTAAATACCGGTCACTGTTTTAATTATTTAGCTGTTTTGACTACTGTAACACCTGTGACTAACTTTGGACTGAGTCCTTCAGAAATGTAACTACAAGACTCTACTACAAGTTTAATACATTACATAAAGAACATATTTTATAGTATTAATTTATAATACACAACAGATGGGGGAAACTGCCTGACAAAAAAATAAAACCATAAAACATATTAACGGACGGATGGCTACTCAAGGCTTGTGCACTCCAGAGAGGTCCTTGGTTATTGAATTGCCAGTTTCAGCATGATGAATTGATCATAAATTTACCTTTTGTGGTTCACAATACATCATATGAGGATTCACAATGAAATAATCCACCGCAGGCAAAAGTTTCATTTTTTTATTTTTGTTCAAACATTTTTTTTCTACAGCAGAATATTGTATTTCTCATTTACATTTATAATAAAAAAATGTAAGAATCCATTTATTTTCAGGATTTATAGAAAATAGGACATAATTCACAGCCTATATGTAGCACAGAAACTCAGCTCATTCTAATTGCATAGTGTTAGAGTGGTAATATTTTGGATTTGTTTTGCTTTCACAGGACCTGGGTTTCTGGTTATTCAGTGAACTATGAACTTATTTGTATACAAAAGTGTTTTAAAGTCAAATGAGAGGCCATCTGTCCGACATCTAAAGTTTGACCAAATCCCAGGTCATGCAACAGGACTATGATCATACCTAATTTTAAGACCTCCTAAGGACCAGCATGGACCCATGATGCCTTGTTTGTCACCTGTAGGTGTGAAATCTGCTCATGGATCGATAACAATAGGAAAAAACTACCTAACCCACAAAAACAGAAGGGTATAGGACAGTGGTGGCGAACCTATGGCACGAGTGCCAGAGGTGGCACTCGGAGCCATTTCTGTGGGCACTCGGACCACTCAGGGCAGAGTTCAACAAATAGGACCAAATCCACAAAGCCCCAGGCAACTTAAGAGATGCTGCTCTCAGCGCTATCTTAAAGCAACACTTCATTGTTTGTTAGGAACTGCGGGAAAAGTGAGAAGGTGTTGACAGAACTGCAATATCTTTGGATGTCATCCTGCTGGACCAACCATTTTTCCTCTACAGAGAGACTCTGGAGAGAAGCTACAACGAGAGTCTGAATTTGCCCTCCTTCTTTCAACTGTATTGGTTGCCTCAGGGGGGGCGATACAATTGAAAGATGTGGAAGAACAGGAAGCAATAAGTTACTGCTTCAATTGCCATGTTGCCACTTAACGGTAAATAAGTGGATTTTGGTTGTAGTTTGGGCACTCTGTCTCCAAAAGGTTCGCCATCACTGGTATAGGACCTCCTACATGGGCAGTTGGAGTCGTGGAAACCATGGAAATGTGTATGTGCACATTGAAATACTTGAAGCTTTGTTTAACTTGGCACAACAGTGAAATGACAAAGAACTAGGCATCCCTCAAGAATTTCTGTAAAGTAAAAAACAAGAAGAATATTGGTCTGGTAAATTGAAAAGAGGCATGTAACAACAATAAAATAGCTGCTGAAATATCCAGCCACCACTGCATGTACATTTCATGTAATAATACTCTCCTATATTCTTCATTTGATTTGGCTTAGGGTGGCTGGATAGAGGCCATTTCTTATAAAGAAAAATATCCTGGTTTTGTTTTGCCAAAACTTTCATAAAGCTTAACAACAGCACATGGGCTCAGATGAGACCAAACTTGAGGTATTTTATTTCACACAAAGACAAAAGAACAAATAAAAAAACACAGTTAATAGGGTTGACCACTTCCAGCAAATAATTGATATTGTTTGAGTAAGGAAAAGTTATACAATTTTCCAATATACTATCAATTCCTTGCAGTTTTCAAGGTCTCTGCTTGCTGTCCTGCAGGTGAAAGCTTCTGTGTTTACTTACAGTGGATAGAAATCTGTCCAGCCAAATTTGAAATCCGATTCCAATAAAATACTGTGGATTGACTTGAAGAGGACTATTTACAGGAGATGCCCTCACCATTTGGCAATTTTCCAGGGCTTATGCAAGAAGGATTAGGCAAAGATTGCCAAGTCTAGGTGTGCCATCTTTATCAACTCCTACCCTATGTCCTTGTGCACACGCACCTTCTTTTTGGACATGTGCTAAGCCACTGTTGCCACGGCTGGCCCATGTCCCCATAAATTTCTATGGGCTCACATGGCCGTTGTTCCTACTGCCCCTGTGTAAGACTGCTGTCATCGGCGTTTGAGTGGATCTCACAAGCCAATGACATACAGGCTGCAAACACTGGTGTGAAGTTATGCGATCATATAATTATAGTTCTTTAATTTTTCATCCTAAAACAATTTTTTTTTTTGAAAAGTAAATTTTTATTGACATTTTTATCAAACAATACAACCATGTATGACTGTTGACATTAGGATACAAAATAGCATGCATATGACGTTTTGTCTATCTTTACAATAGTCTGCTAGTTTAATACATAATCATCTTATAGATGGACAAAACCCAATAGCTTAGTTGCTCATTATTATATGCTCTTGAGCAATTTTGGTCATACACCATAACACTATATTTAACAACAACAACTCAACAACCAATGGACGCAGAGGGAAAGTATTTAAACTCACCTCTCTCACAAGCGAGGAAAATACCTAAGAATGATGTGGAATGCTATTATTCTAGGGAGCTTTTGAGAGATGTTATGCTGATAAGCCTGTTGTATCAGGGATTAACCGGGGATATAGGTTTACCCAGGGGTCCCACATGTCTTTAAATTTCTGAGCAGTCCCATTTCTATAGGCTATTAATTTTTCGTAAATGCAGTGTTCTGACATCATGTCGTTTAGTTCATGTAAAGTCGGGGGGTTACTACTTTTCCATTTCCTTGCTATTAGCAACTTAGCAGCTATTATGATATGACCCACCAATTTACGACTCTTAGTTGGTATTTTAGTAATCCCCACTCCTACCAGTGCCAATACCCTATCCGGACTAATGGTTCTTTTTGAGATTTTAGAACAGATGTCAAATACCATGTTCCAGTAGGTTTTTAATTTTGGGGACTCCCAGAAAATGTGTGGTAGGGAGCCCTCAGACCCACAATCTCTCCAACACTTTCCAGATGTACCTGGATACATTTTTGCTCATCTCTTTGGTGTAAAGTACCACCATGTTAAGATTTTCTGGTGTACTTCTAACATGTTAGCTGAGTGGGATGCTTTAGAGGCCCAGTAGAATGCTGAGGCCCATTCTTTTTGGTCTATGTCTTTCCCTAGGGCTTTCTGACATTCTATGAGGAGTGCCATGTGGTTCTTGGCTTCCTTTTTTCTTATAGCTTCGTATATATGTTTAGTGGTCTTCAGAGTTTTGCTAGTTTTCCCCTCTAATACTTTAGTTAAAGGGTCTGGGAGGGACAGAGAAGGAGTAGGGCCCCTGGGTAGTAATGCTCTTATTTGGGCATAAAGAAGGAAGTCTGCGTCCGAAAGCATGAACTTAATTTTCAGTTCATGAAATGGGATTGGACTGTTGTCTACGAAGAGGTCGCTAAATGTGTGGATGCCTTTAAGAACCCAATGTTTGACTTTAAGGTTGGGGTTGATTATGCTCGCAGTCTCCAATGGGATTACATTAATACTAGTCAGTGGGGAAAGTGAATGTAGTGAGGTCAGTAATTTCCAGATTTTTATCGATGTTCTTATAGTGGGCAAAGCTTTAGACGGGAGTGGTAAATTGTCTCGGATTGTGTGGGCAATTAGAAGTGCCCTCAAAGAGTGGCCTCCTATTAAATATGATTCTATCTCAGGCAAAGAAGAATGAGGGTAAGGTCCCCCACAGGCCTTCAAGCATTGGGCCCCAATTGAATTGGAACTCCCAATCCCCCCTGCAATTTTGGTTTGTATAAAACGTCTTGAGATACTCTAGGTTTCTTACCTTTCCAAATGAATTTTAGCATCTGTTTATGGAATTTTTGCAATGTCGACTTAGGGATGGGAATAGTCAATGCCCTCAGAAAATACAGTATCTTTGGGAGGATAAGCATTTTGTATAAGGTTATTCTATCCAGCCAAGATGGTTCTACCTTGCCCAAGGCATCGATTTCCCTGTGTAGGTCGTGCAAGAGGGGGTGGAAGTTAACTTTTGCTAAATTGGAAATGGGGGAGCAGATCTTCACCCCGAGGTAGGTTATTGCTTCCTCTACCCATTTGAATGGTAATGCCTCTGATATTTGTTAACGAAGGTTTTTGGGGATATTCATACCTAGTGTGAGAGATTTGTTGGTATTGACTTAATAATAGGAGACTTTGCCGAAATCATCTAAAATCTGCATAACCTCTTTCAATGAGGTTAAGGGGTTTGATAACATGAGAACTACGTCATCAGCAAAAAGCCCAATTTTATGCTGACTATTCTGGGTAGTTATTCCTCGGATTGAGTCCCTCTCCCTAATTATAGATGCCAAGGGTTCCATTAACATAACAAAAATCAATGGGGACAAAGGGCAACCTTGCCAGGTGCCATTAGTTATATCCAAAGATTGCGATACCTCCTAAGAGTTGCAAAAGCAAACCCCCAATGGATCCTGTCGAATGCCTTCTCCGCATCCAAAGTAAGGAGCAGAGAAGGCACTCGAGAGGACTCCATCACTGACACCACATCAATGATTCTCCGAGTACCATCCGACGTCTGACGTCCTTTTGTAAACCCGGCTTGGTAGTTTTGGATTATGCTAGGGAGGATTTTAAGCAGCCTGTTAGCTAAGATTTTAGCGTAAATATAAAATTAACCTCCGCCTCTATGTTCTCCTGTTATCGCTACAGGTGATAGAATAAAATAAGCATACCGCACTGCAGTGTCTTTTTCCAATAGGGGAGTCCCGGTACTCACAAGTCTGAATGTTGTCCTATCAGGTCAGTGGCTCGAGACCCACACAGAAACAGAGAGGTATGTATGTCTTCCCTTGGTATTTTCAATTCAACGCGAGCTGTCTTCCCAGCATCTCCAAGGTAAGCGGTAGTTCCTGTGCTGCTGCAAATTCCTCCCTCCGTCTCTTTCACAGTCGTTCCACCTGCCCTGTCCTCCCTCCTGTTCGTTACTCAAATGAGAAAAGGACACACGATGGTGCAGCAAGTTCACAGTTGTTAAAAAGATTTTTAATAAAAAATACTCACAAACGTTGAAATATAAAAAGGCCTTAAGTACAAATACACACTCGGTAATGCATGCCCGACTCCAAGTTTCGCCTAAGATGGCTTCTTCCGGGGCTTACCGGCGTGTTACAATGCGTGTCTTTCATATATAAATTATACATCAGTATACACAAATAAATTTATAAAATACATATTCAAATGTTCCTCATTTTTTTGTTGTAAAAAGACAAAATGTAAGGGGTAAAATGTATCAATACTATAGAACTTTAGATCCCCGTGGTTCAAAGGAAAAAAATAAATAAATAAATATATTTTTTTTTTTTAATTTATTTAAAAAGACTGAACAGGTGCATACACCCAAGTGCATCCACCCATACATAGCCCTCGGGCATTCAAAACACGAAATTCATCCAGTTGTAGAGTAATATTATGAATACTAAATATAAAGTGCTATAGTGCTTGTAATTACTTATAAAATTATTATAAAAAACATTTAATTTCAAAATCTGCATTTAGTCCAAGTGGAGTGAATGTTTTTAGTTGAAAGATCCAAAAAGATTCTCTTTGACTCATTTTCCTATTTAGATCCTCACCTCTCCAGTGTGCAGAAACCCGTTCCAAACTAAAAAAAGAGGAACCTATATCACCCTTTTTGGTGATATCGTGCATAATGGGCGGACTGCAGTGCGGTATGCTTATTTTATTCTATCATCTGTAGCGATAACAGGAGAACGTAGAGGCGGAGGTTAATTTTATATTTGCTCTGTTGGAAACGAAGGGGTCAGCTTTGGATCTTTTCTGACTTTTTCCTCCTTGCGCCGTTCTTTTCCTGTCAACCATTACTTGCAGGTAGAGGGTATCATATTGTTTATTTCATATAAGATTTTAGCGTATATCTTAATATCACTGTTTAACAGGGAAATGGGTCTAAAGTTAGGAGGAGATGTGGGTTCCTTCCCTGGCTTTGGCAAGGTTACTATGGTAGCTTCTAGCATTTCTGGAAGAAGGGTTCCACTGGTCATGGCTTAATTAAAAACTTTTAGCATGTGGGGCCCCAATATCTGGTAGAAGGTCTGGTAGTATTCGTTCCCAAAACCATCCGCACCTGTTGACTTTCCTTTCTTGGCCTGTCTTATTATCTCACATAATTCCTCTAGGGAGATAGGGGAATTTAATTCCTCTAGCTGATCTTTGGAGATAGATGGAATCCTGGCTCTTAATAAGAAATTATCAATTTCGTCTTGATTCGGGGCATAAGTGTCACCGGAATTTTTTAGGTTATACAGGTTTTCGTAAAATATTTTGAACATATTGGCTATTCCTTGGGGGTGTGTTTCTTTTACTATTGGAGCTTTGGTCTTATAAAGAAACGGGATCGCTGTCTTAACTCTCCGAGGTTTAGCCCTCGCAGCCATAAGTCTGCTTATTAAAAGCAGAATAATAGGATGCTTTGATGGATGTCATTTGTTTATTATAGTGAGACATTAAAGCGGATCTTAGGTTTTGTCTGGCTACAGTGAGTTCTGAGTATATGTTTGCGTCGTATCCCGATTGAAGGACCAGTTCAAGGGATTTAATTTTTTGGATGCTGTCATCAATTTTCTTATCCTTGGCCTTATTTAGTTGAGCACTAATTTGCATGAGAGTGCCTCTAATTCCAAATTTGTGGGCTACCCATAAGTCTTCAGGGGTAATGTTGTCTACATTATTGGTATCAAAAAATTCAAGCATAGCTCTCTCTATTCTTGCCTTCAATGACAGTAGATAAAAGATATAAGATGAATTTCTCCATCTCCTAATAGGAAGTAGTTTAGGGGATAGGTTAAGTTCTAAATAGATTGGAGAATGGTCCGACCAAGTAGCGGTGCCTATTTCTGAGGAACCAACCCAAGGAAGTGTGTCCCTATCTGTCAGAAAAAGATCTATTCTGGAGAACGTCTTATGCCTATTGGAGACATATGAAAATTCTTTGGATGTGGTGTTACAACACCGAAAGCAATCAAATAAGCCCTCATCCACAAGCCATTTGCCTAATGACGGAGGGGATGTCCTGCTCTGGTTCGTTGAGTCCATCTGAGGATCAGGGACAAGATTAAAATCTCCACATAGCACCAAATGGCCCTTTTGAACCTTTCCTATCTTCCTCATCAATTTGTTTAAAAATCTCTTTTGCGAGGAGTTTGGACAGTAAATATTGGCTAGTGTGAAAGGTACCGAGTTTATAGTACAAACCAGGACAAGAAATCTCCCCCCATCGTCTACTATTTCTTCCTATACACATATATTTACACTATTGCGAAGTGCTCACCTCTAATGGAAGTGTACCTATGGCCCATTAGAACTAGAAACAACTTTTTAACTCGTAAACCATAACATTTAGTGGCAATGGAGGGGACACTGTGATCCTGCTGCCATTGCCTTACATTTGCTGCCAAATTTCTAAAGAAAAATGTGTACAGAAAAATCAGAAAAACAGGATAATTCAAAACTTGTTGGTACATGAGGGTAACAGTCCGCCTGCAGCTTTTCGACTTGTTACCTAAATATAGAATGAGAAAGTGAGGTTTCCTCCTTCACAAGCTTTGTCCCAGTCCTTTTGGACCTTTTGCTGGTTATGAGGTTGCCGTGTATTCGGTATATCCGCCTCTTCTATGCCCCATTTAGCCAGTAGTGGTGGACCATCTTCTGGGCAGTTTAGGATGTAGGTTATTCCATCCTTGCGTATCAGCAGCTTCAATGGGAATCCCCATTTATAAGGGATCTTCTGCGCCCGTAATGCTCCTGTTATCGATCCAAAGCGTTTCCTGGCTTGTAAGGTTGCTTGGGTCAGGTCTTTATGTAAAGACCCTTTGAGAGCCAGGATCATGCTTTTTATAAAGGATTCAGATGCTGGTTGGTCTGATGAGGGTAGGTCTTCTAGCAGGACCCCTGCACCTGTGTGATCAGATTCTGAATGGCACGTACCTTTTGCAGTGTCAGACAGTCTCTGCCTCTGTTTGTCAGGGATCTGTCCTGGCGTGTGTGGCTCCCTGGATCTATCCGCCGCCATTGAGGATCCTCTCCCTTTGCTTTCATCTATGTTTGCCGGGCCCGGAATTGTCTGTTGGGATGATTCTGGGCTTATGCCAACTTGCCCTATTGCTTTTGCGGGTCCTGTCCAGGGCAATGAGGGAGCTGGAGAAGAGCCGCTCAAGCCTGGGGAAGAGGCGGTCGAGCACGGAACGGAACGGAGCTCACTCACATGCGTCCTTTCCGGAGCACAGTTAGGCCACGCCCCCCCATCCTAAAACAATTTTTATGTATTTTCAATTGAGAATATTAATGAAAAGTTCTTGGTTGATTTTTACATGACATAAACCTGATGTTTAAAAATCTTGTGAATTTAGGTCTGCGGTTCCTTTTGTGACAAATATCCATTGAGAACTGAGAATGTGCCACTGTGAAAGGGAACCTTGAACATTTATACACATACAGCTAAGAAGCTGTGAGTGCTGTCAGTGGTGAAATAAGAAGTACATTTTCATCTTAAACAATCAAATTTTAATGATAAGGAGACAAGTAAGAATAGAAATTTGATTTATGATGAGACATAAGGACAATATACTGTACAATGTCATAAGTCATATGAGAAGAACATGCACAAAAGCAAAAAAAGGTTAAATATAAATCCACTTTATGTCCTTGCTGTCTTTAAAGAAAGTAGTTCTAATGTAGATTTGCTTCTTTATGAGAGAAAATTTTTGTGCTATGATTTGACAGCATGGCTCTATTTACAAGAAAGTAGTGGTCATAACACAGCCTAAATGACTAGCTCATACAATAACTACTAAATAAAACAAAAACTCTAGAGGTGGGCTGGGGGGCTGTTAAAAAAATGAAATCTGTCCTTACCTCCTCCGACTCTCCTGGTCTCCTGCGCTGCTGTCCCTTGGTGCCATGCCCATGGCATACCCACCCTAAACCCTGAACAAGCATATGATTACAGCTCTGGGACAGGGGATGGGTGGGTGTACCAGGAAGCCGAAATCAGTGGAAGAGGAGGTGACATGCCCTTGTAAACAAACAAGTGCACAGCACCAAGGATTGGCAGCCCTTGAAACTGGGAGTGCCGGAGAAGGTAAGTACAGCTCTATTTTTTTAACAGTCCCACCCCAGCTCTAGAATTTTTATCAAAATTGGACAACCTCTCTAAAGAGGACCTGCCAAGGAGATTTGGGACACTAAACCACCCATAAGTGCATATGGACCTGTGGTTTAGTGTCCCATATCACCCTTTACCAAGTCCCTATGTAGGTGCTATCAAAATAAAAAAAACATTTATCTCACCTTTATTCTACCCCCACACCATGCAGTCATGCAGTGAGACTTGCACAATGAAGCTGGGTTGTACAGCTCTGGCTGTGAAGTACTGCACAGGCGCGGGGAACACAAGAGATGGGTCCGATGCGCCTCGTACTAATTTCAAGGTAAGAATAAAGATTTTTTTGTTAGTGCCCATGGAAAGACTTGGTAAAGGTGATTTGGTACACTAAACCTCAGTGTCCCAAATCACCCTGACAGCTTCTCTTTAAAATGCTAAATAATCACAGTGGTCAGACTGCTTGTGACTATATATTTATGACCTATCCTGTGGGTGTGATATATGCTGTTAAGGAAATTCCCTTAAATCATATGTATTACTTTAACATATGGTTGGCATCGTAATATACACTCACCGGCCACTTTATTAGGTACACCATGCTAGTAACGGGTTGGACCCCCTTTTGCCTTCAGAACTGCCTCAATTCTTCGTGGCATAGATTCAAAAAGGTGCTGGAAGCATTCCTCAGAATTTTGAGTTCATAGGGGGGCGTTGCATGATGGCATCATAATCACAAGTTAAGCGGCAGGATTGTCAATAAGCTTCAGCATCCATAAATGGCGAGAACTCCGTCATCCAGCCGGTCCTTAACAGACAAGAGAAGGGGCTCACTAGTACTCTATATGAGTGAGACTCTAAGGATGACTGTGGAGCCATTTGAGTACAGTGAACTCATTGTTCAAGAAACCAGTCTGAGATGATTCCAGCTTTATGATATGGGCGCTTATTCTGCTGAAAGTAGCAATCAGATGTTTGGTCATAAAGGTAAGCATGGTCAGCAACAATACTCGGGAGGCTATGGCATTGCAACGAGCTCAATTGGTACCAAGGCCCAAAGAGTGCCAAGAAAATATTCCCCACACATGACACCAGACCACCCACCCCACCTGAACCTTGATACAAGGCAGGATGGATCCATGCTTTCATGTTTGTTGACGCAAATTCTGACCCTACCATCCGAATGTCGCAGCAGAAATCAGACTCATCAGACAGGCAACGTTTTCCAATCTTCTACGGTCCATTTCGATGAGCTTGTGCAATGGTAGCCTCAGTTCCTGTTCTTACTGAAGAGTGGCACCCGGTGTGTCTTCTGCTGCTGTAGCCAATCTGCCTCAAATTCGATGTACTGTGCGTTCAGAGATGCTCTTGCCTACCTTGGTTGTAACGGTGGTGAGTTGATTCACTGTTGCCTTTCTATCACTCGAACCGTCTGCCCATTCTCCTCTGACCTCTGGCATGAACAAGGCATTTCCGCCCACAGAACTGCCGCTCACTGGATGTTTTTTTTTTTTCGGACCATTCTCTGTAAACCCTGAGATGGTTGTGCGTGAAAATCCCTAGAATCAGCATTCTGAATACTCAGACCAGCCTTCTGCACAACACCATGCACGTCAAGCACTCAATCACGTTTTTCCCCATACTGATCTCGTTTGAACCGTGAGATTGGTCTTGACCATGTCACATGCCTAAATGCACTGAGTTGCCCATGTGATTGGTCGATAGAATTAAGTGTTAACGCAGTTGGACAGGTGTACCTAATAAAGTGGCCGGTGAGTGTATTTTGCTGCATTGTATCATGACATAACTCTCACTGTGTATCAGTGCAACATTCATAACTGGTTTATTGATTGTTCAATATTAAATAATTCTACCGAAAAATAGTTCCCTTCCCCTCACTGAATCATAGCATGTATGCCATAAATTGCTGCTTAAGAATTGAAAGTCAACCAATTCCAAGTGCGCATATGCGTTGATACCTACACTGGTATACATGTTCAATCAGTATTCTTCATTAGTAACATTGATAACATACATTGAAATAGTCATATAATAATCAGCTACTGAGATCTTTACAACAAACTTTTTTTTCACCATCTTTTTTGGGGAGAAGATGCTGAGCTGAACACATCTGCATTAGCCTTTGAATCCGCTAATCAGCTTGTGTTCTTCCGGCTATTACAAGCATCTTTACTAATTAGCAAAGAAGTTGGGTGGCCCTCTCGCAGATGAAATTACTAGTGTATCACTGTATAGGGCATGTGGACTCCATGATTAGGGCATTGTTCTGCTTAAAGGTATGTGACTAATCATATTTGACCGTTAGGTAGTTATATTAAGAATATGTTGTATAATAAGGCAGTTTACTTGTTTTAAAGGGAAGGTATCAGAAGAAAATTAACAATTTATTATTTATTTTTAATTAATTTTAATGACTTAAAATAAATATTTATCAGAATTTAATTTAAAAATACTTTTTCCTGCAATTCTTATTCTGAAAAGGATTAGTTATAAAATGATGCCTCTTCATTCTGCAGGCGATTTGTGTGCAGTAGTAACAAAAAAAACAAAAAAATATTATATAGAAGTATACATTTCTGAAGAGAACACATCTTTCCTCTGCACATTCTTCTGCTTCGACAATAGATGAATTCACACTTTCTAGCTGGACCACTGGCCAACATTTACTAACTATCACGAGCGGCGACACATTTATGAAGATGGGATCTTGATTGCCCAAATTTTTTCAAGTGCACTAGTCACGGGTGTGTGCCACATTCTGTTGGCTTGTGACTTTGTTGATCTATAAATGTGAAGGCTTGTGCGAGTCTGCGCGAAACACCCTATTAATATAAATGTTTAATATTTAAAATATTTCTTTATGATAACAAATTACAATATCAGATACAGATTCCAACCATTAAAGGGAACCTGTCATCAGCCCCCATGCTTGTAAACCAAAAGAGGACCTTATTTAGCTATTTCCTTGTTGCGGCCATGTCTTTAAGTTTCCAATGCCGCCTGCAGCCTAAAAAAATTTACTTATCTCTCTTTTAGCATCCGACAGGGGGTGGGGTTTTCTTCATGCAATCACGCAGACATTCTCCGTCATGGCCACCTCCTCACCTAACTACGTCTCTTTATCTCTCTGTACATGCTCTTTGAATTCCTGTGCATAGGCGTTCATATTGACCATAGCCAGCTAGCTGAAACGTGATGCAAACATAGAAGAAAACCCTCGGGTTCTTCCACTAGGCACGCACGGTTGGTATCAGTGATGAACGGTGCACTGGAATTGAACGAGACACTGGCCAGACGAGGGAGTGGAAGAGGCGACGAGGGACCTGAAGGGATACCTCCTTGACTGTAATGACGAAAATTACATTTTTGGGCTGCAGGCAGCATTGGAAATGTATTAAGACATTTCAGCAACAAGAAAAAACGCTAAATAAGGTACTTTTTGTGGTTTACAAGTTATATTAGATATTTATGTTCATATAGATTTTTTAATATACTATTAGTGGTGATGTTTTTCATTTCGCATTATTTCACGCCTAAAAGTCCAAAGGTCTTTTCCTAAGGAGACTGATTAAATATAATAAAATGTAAAATGTTTCAATCATATAAAAAAGTGCACAAATTCACCCACTTTTCCCCAGACCGCATATAAAATAAACAAAAAACATGACTTTAAAGTCATTGTTTCCGAAATCCCAGACTATTAAAATAAAACGTAGATTTTTTCCCCATTTTACAGATAAAAATTTGAATCAAAGGTTGTACATTCACCAATTTAGAAGTTTAGATTTAGAATATTGCTTGAAGAAACATTCTTGACATTTTCTTTTTAAAAATTGCCATCATACTATCTATATATTGTTCATGAAGTTATCTTCAGTTATTTCCATATAAAGTATGTGAAATTGTACGATCAATCCTTTTTATCTCAATCTGACAATGTGGAGCTTGTGCATTTCTCGTGAATGAAGCCTTGATCATTAGTTTATCCATTGCATTCTAAGCAACCTGCTTGTCATGAAACCATTAGGTTTATCAGTGTGTGTCCTGCTGTGGCTCCTGAGAAGGTTGGAAGTGTGTGGGTTGACCTCTCATAGAAGGCGAGATGACAGACCCACATTATGTTTGAATAATCATTTCTGCTCACTGTCAGTTGTGTAGCTTTGTTCTTTTTATAGCTTACAAATTAATACTCAGGTCACCAGTCATCGCAAACAAGGGGCTGTGCTGCTCTTCAAGAACTTATTCCCATCAAATTAAAGACAAATTTACATCGCATAGGAACATTTGATCAAAATACTTTGATAAAGACGTGCCATGCAACTAAATGTTACAATTTTTATTCTGACATATAGCAGCATAAAAGAGAAACTTTATTACATAGGCAGAGACATTGGCAATAAGCATTTAAGCTGTGAGTGGGCTGAAAGTATAGAGTATGATTTGTATTGTTACAAGACATGACTGTCCATCCTTATTTTTTTCTTTGTTTCTTAAATAACGGTAACATATTCAGCTATTCTGTCTATTTATAGTTCACATATCTGAAGGCATGTTGTGTGCTGCTATGTAAAAATTAGCAAGTTTCATAAACAGTTGCAGGAACTTTAACTTGACTTCAATGGCTATTGTAAAATATCATGTCAATGCGTTTCGGTCTCAGATTGATAATTGAGAACACAACATATATGAGCTTAATGCCCTGCAGCCCATGGGTGCATAAAAAATTATTTACATACTCACCTTCTAACGCTCTCCGATGCTCGCGCAGCTCCTCTTCCTTCAGCTCATGTCTCCAGTGCTTAGTCACATGAGAGGAGAAGAGCCACCTGAAGCATCGGGGACCACTGGAGAGTGAGAATGTAAGTTTATTCTTTTTTTCATACAATCTGTACAAGTATGTGGGTATATACTGTGAGTTGTGCCTTGCTTTCCTTTACTCATTGCTGAACATGTTCAGATACTGTATGTTTGTCCTGAGCCACAAGATCCTACAAATAAAGCAAGTTTGAAAAACCCCACACTAATTCATCATAATAACTTTATGATGTTTGCAAATGCTCGCTTCCCTTTCACCCCTTCTGGACCAGGTCCTTTGGTTTTTACTTTTCTGTTTTTTAACTTCCCTTCATCCAAAGCCATCACTTTTTCATTTTTCTTTATAGAGCTGTATTGGGGCTTGATATCTGCAGGAACAGACTGTACCAATTTGTGTTATAAATAGATATTCTGTGCAATGGAAGGCTGAAAAAAGGTCTGAATGCTGTGAAATTGGAAAAAAAACCCAAGCAGTTTGCACCAGACATACATCTACCTCATGTAGTCTTCTGCCAAGAATTCTTCAAAAATCCCTTTTCTTAATACCCCTCACCCTCATTATCCAACGATATCTCTTTCACAGCCATCATGCCCCTACACCATTTGCACACACATTATACAGTACATTGAAAGCAAATAGCATTAAAAGTCTGCAACTTTTCCGCATATACTTTAAACTTCAGTAATCATATTAACATTGATATTTACAGAAATAACACTAAGCTAATGCTTAACCCCTTCCCGACATTTGACGTAATCATAACTGCATGGCGGAGGTGCGTTCCCGCAAAATGCAGTATTATTACGTCATGCTTCTGGCGCCGGCTCCTGAACGGAGCCGGCGCCAGAAGCTGCGGGGGTCGGCTATATATTATAGCCGCACCTGCCTCTAACACCCGCGATCGGAGATTTCTCCGTCGCGGTGTTAACCCCTAGCACGCCGCGGTCGCGCTGACCGCGGCGTGTCAGAGGCATTAATGCAATTTGAAGGGAATCGGACCCCCGCGGCGCTTACCGGGGGGTCCGCTGCTCCGATCGCAGCCCGGGACTGCCGGTGCCCGGGCTGCGAGATCTTCCTCCGGAAGCCGGTCCTGCCTTCTGGCAGGACCCGCTGTAAGACACTGGGCATGCGCAGCATCTCAGTGTCTTACACTTACACACAGTGCAATACTTCTGTATTGCACTGTGTACCCTTTAAAATAGCTTGAAACAAGTGATCAGAAGATCACTTGTTCAAGCTTAGATGTCATTACCTGTAAAAAAAAGTTAAACAATAATAAAGGTTTTAAAAATAAAATAAATAATAAAGAAAGTGAAAGTCCCCCCAAACACCACATTTCCCTTTACACAAGTAATAAAGTATAAAATACACTAATCCAAAAAACCCCACTTATTTTGTATCGCCGCGTCCCGTAACAATCTGTACAATAATCCTAATCATAATTGGCCCGCTCGGTGAACGTGGTAAAAAAAAAACCCAAAACTTGCCAAAAATTAAAACTTTTTATCAAATTGCTTTACAAAAATGTTCTAACAAGTGATCCGAAAAAGTTACAAGCGCCAAATGCTACCACTGAAAAGAACAACTTATCACGCAAAAATAAGCTCACACCAGCTCCCCCTTTTGCCTTCAGAACTGCCTCAATTCTTCGTGGCATAGATTCAAAAAGGTGCTGGAAGCATTCCTCAGAGATTTTGGTCCATATTGACATGATGGCATCACACAGTTGCGGCAGATTTGTCGGCTGCACATCCATAATGCGAATCTCCACAGTTGCGGCAGATTTGTCGGCTGCACATCCATAATGCGAATCTCCTGCTCCACCACATCCCATGCTCTATGGATTGAGATCTGGTGACTGTGGAGGCCATTTGTGTACAGTGAACTCATTGTCATGTTCAAGAAACCAGTCTGAGATGATTCCAGCTTTATGACATGCTGCTGAAAGTAGCCATCAGATGTTGGGTACATTGTGGTCATAAAGGGATAGACATGGTCAGCAACAATACTCAGGTAGGCTATGGCATTGCAACGATGCTCAATTGGTACCAAGGCGCCCAAAGAGTGCCAAGAAAATATTCCCCACACCATGACACCACCACCACCAGCCTGAACCGTTGATACAAGGCAGGATGGATCCATGCTTTCATGTTGTTGACGCCAAATTCTGATCCATCCGAATGTCGCAGCAGAAATCGAGACTCATCAGACCAGGCAATGTTTTTCCAATCTTCTCCTGTCCAATTTCGATGAGCTTGTGCAAATTGTAGCCTCAGTTGCCTGTTTCTTATCTGAGAGTGCACCCGGTGTGTCTTCTGCTGCTGTAGCCAATCTGCCTCAAAATTCGAGTACTGTGCGTTCAGAGATGCTCTTCCTACCTTGGTTGTAACGGTGGTGAGTGATTCACTGTTGCCTTTCTATCACTCGAACCGTCTGCCCATCTCCTCTGACCTCTGGCATGAACAAGGCATTCCGCCCACAGAACTGCCGCTCACTGGATGTTTTTTTTTTTTCGGACCATTCTCTGTAAACCCTAGAGATGGTTGTGCGTGAAAATCCCGTAGAGATCAGCAGTTCTGAATACTCAGACCAGCCCTTCTGGCACCAACAACCATGCCACGTTCAAAGGCACTCAAATCACGTTTTTCCCCATACTGATGCTCGGTTTGAACCGTGCAGATTGGTCTTGACCATGTCTACATGCCTAAATGCACTGAGTTGCCCCATGTGATTGGTCTGATAGAATTAAGTGTTAACGAGCAGTTGGACAGGTGTACCTAATAAAGTGGCCGGTGAGTGTATTTTTGCTGCATTGTATATCATGACATAACTCTCACTGGTAATCAGTGCAACATTCATAAACTGGTTTATTGATTTGTTCAATATTAAATAATTCTACCGAAAAATAGTTCCCTTCCCCTCACTGAATCATAGCATGTATGCCATAAATTGCTGCTTAAGAATTGAAAGTCAACCAATTCCAAGTGCGCATATGCGTTGAGTAACCTACACTTGGTATGACAGTGTTCAATCAGTATTCTTCATTAGTAACATTGATAACATACATTGAAATAGTCATATAATAATCAGCTACTGAGATCTTTACAACAAACTTTTTTTTCACCATCTTTTTTGGGGAGAAGATGCTGAGCTGAACACAATCTGCTAATTAGCCTTTGAATCCGCTAATCAGCTTGTGTTCTTCCCGGCTATTACAAGCGTCTTTACTAATTAGCAAAGAAGTTTGTGGTCCCTCTCGCAGATGGAAGAAATTGCTAGTGTATCACTGTATAGGGCATGTGGACTCCATGATTAGGGCATTGTTCTGCTTTAAAGGTATGTGACTAATCATATTTGACCAGTTAGGTAGTTATATTAAGAATATGTTGTATAATAAGGCAGTTTACTTGTTTTAAAGGGAAGGTATCAGAAGAAAATTAACAATTTATTATTTATTTTTTAATTAAATTTTAATGACTTAAAATAAAATATTTATGTCAGAATTTATATTTAAAAAATACTTTTCCTGCAATTCTTATTCTGAAAAGGATTAGTTATAAAATGATGCCTCTTCATTCTGCAGGCGATTTGTGTGCAGTAGTACCAAACAAAACAAAAAAAGTATTATAATAGAAGATAACATTTCTGAAGAGAACAAATCATTTCCTATGCACATTCTTCTGCTTCTAACAATAGATGAATTCACACTTTCTAGCTGGACACACTGGCCAACATTTACTAACTATCACGGAGCTGGCGACACATTTATGAAGATGGGATCTTGAAGTGCCCCAAATTTTTTCAAGTGCACTCAGTTCACTGGGTGTGTGCCACATTTCTGTTGGACTTGTTGACATTTGTTGATCTTCATAAATGTGAAGGCTTGTGCGAGTCTGCAGCGAAACACCCTATTAATAATAAATGTTTAATAATTTAAAATATTTCTTTATGATAACAAATTACAATTATCAGATACAGATTCCAACCATTAAAGGGAACCTGTCATCAGCCCCCATGCTTGTAAACCAAAATAAGGACCTTATTTAGCTATTTTCCTTGTTGCCGGCCATGTCTTTATAAGTTTCCAATGCCGCCTGCAGCCTAAAAAATTTACTTATACTCTCTTTTAGCATCCAGACAGGGGGTGGGGTTTTCTTCATGGCAATCACGCAGACATTCTCCGTCATGGCCACCTCCTCACCTAACTACGTCTCTTTATCTCTCTGTACATGCTCTTTGAATTCCTGTGCATAGGCAGTTCATATTGAACCATAGCCAGCTAGCTGAAACGTGATGCCAACAATAGAAGAAAAGCCCTCTGGGTTCTTCCACTAGGCACGCACAGGGTTGGTATCAGTGATGAACGGTGCACTGGAATTTGAACGAGACACTGGCCAGACGAGGGAGTGGAAGAGGCGACGAGGGACCATGAAGGGAGTACCTCCTTGACTGTAATGACGAAAAAGTACATTTTTGGGCTGCAGGCAGCATTGGAAATGTATTAAGACATTTCCAGCAACAAGAAAAAACGCTAAATAAGGTACTTTTTGTGGTTTACAAGTTATATTAGATATTTATATGTTCATATTAAGATTTTTTAATATACTATTAGTGGTGATGTTTTCATTTAGCATTATTTTCACGCCTAAAAGTCCAAAAGGTCTTTTCCTAAGGAGACTGATTAAATAGTAAATAAAATGTAAAAATGTTTCAATCAAATAAAAAAAAGTGCACAAATTCACCCACTTTTCCCCAGAACGCATATAAAAATAAACAAAAAACATGACTTTAATAGTCATTGTTTCCGAAAATACCCAGACTATTAAAATATAAACGTAGATTTTTTCCACATTTTACAGATAAAAATTTGAATCAAAAGGTTGTACATTCACCAAATTTAGAAAGTTTAGATTTAGAATATTGCTTGAAGAAACATTCTTGACATTTTCTTTTTAAAAATTGCCCATCATACTATCTATATATTGTTCATGAAGTTATCTTCAGTTATTTCCCATATAAAGTATGTGAAAATTGTACGATCAATCCTTTTTATCTCAATCTGACAATGTGGGAGCTTGTGCAATTCTCGTGAATGAAGCCTTGATCATTAGTTATCCATTGCATTCTAAGCAACCTGCTTGTCATGAAACCATTAGGTTTATCAGTGTGTGTCCTGCTGTTGGCTCCTGAGAAGGTTGGAAGTGTGTGGGTTGACCTCTCATAGAAGGCGAGATGACAGACTCCACATTATGTTTGAATAATCATTTCTGCTCACTGTCAGTTGTGTAGCTTTGTTCTTTTTATGAGCTTACAAATTAATACTCCAGGTCACCAGTCATCGCAAACAAGGGGCTGTGCTGCTCTTCAAGAACTTATTCCCATCAAATTAAAGACAAAATTTTACATCGCATAGGAACATTTGATCAAAATACTTTGATAAAGTAACAGGTGCCATGCAAACTAAATGTTACAAATTTTATTCTGACATACAGCAGCATAAAAGAGAAACTTTATTACATATGCAGAGACATTGGCAATAAGCATTTAAGCTGTGAGTGGGCTTGAAAGTATAAGAGTATGATTTGTATTGTTACAGAACAATGACTGTCCATCCTTATTTTTTTTCTTTGTTTCTTAAATAACGGTAACATATTCAGCTATTCTGTCTATTTATAGTTCACATATCTGAAGGCATGTTGTGTGCTGCTATGTAAAGAAATATTAGCAAGTTTCATAAACAGTTGCAGGAAACTTTAACTTGACTTCAATGGCTATTGTAAAATATCATGTTACAATGTGTTTCGGTCTCAGATTGATAATTGAGACTACAACATATATGAGGCTTAATGCCCTGCAGCCCATGGGTGCATAAAAAAGTAATTTACATACTCACCTTCTAATGCTCTCCGATGCTCCGCGCAGCTCCTCTTCCTTCAGCTCATGTCTCCAGGTGCTTAGTTACACATGAAGAGGAGAAAGAGCCACCTGAAGCATCGGGGACCACTGGAGAGTGAGAATGTAAGTTTATTCTTTTTTTCATACAATCTTGTACAAGTATGTGGGTATATACTGTAAGTTGTGCCTTTGCTTTCCTTTACTCATTGCTAAACATGTTCAGATACTGTATGTTTGACCTGAGGCCACAAGATCCTACAAATAAAGCAATGTTGAAAAACCCCACACTAATTCATCATAATAACTTTTATGATGTTGCAAATGCTCGCTGCCCTTTCACCCCTTCAGGACCAGGTCCTTTTAGGTTTTTACTTTTCTGTTTTTTAACTTCCCTTCATCCAAAAGCCATCACTTTTTTATTTTTTAATTTATAGAGCTGTATTGGGGCTTGATATCTGCAGGAACAGACTGTACCAATTTGTGTTATAAATAGATATTCTGTGCAATGGAAGGCTGAAAAAAGGTCTGAATGCTGTGAAATTGGAAAAAAAACCCAAGCAGTTGCACCAGACAATACATCTACCTCATGTAGTCTTCTGCCAAGAATATCTTCAAAAATCCCTTTTCTCAATACCCCTCACCCTCATTATCCAACAATATCACTTTTCAAGCCATCATGCCCCTACAAACAGATTGCACACACATTATACAGTACATTGAAAGGCAAAATAGCATTAAAAGTCTGCAACTTATATACTTTAGCAAACTTCAGTAATCATATTAACATTGATATTTACAGAAATAACACTAAGCATAATGCTTAAAGGGGTTTGGCCATGAAAGAAAGTTCTCAGATGTATTATCCCCTAGTCATGTTTACACAATGAAGATCATTTTCAAACCCCAAACTTTACTATTTTACTTACTTTAATTGCTGACTTAGCTCCTACAAGTCAATGATGGTCATTGTAAAATTCCAGTATGTGGGAAGGGACTCTCTAAGCAGACACTTCATGATTCCTCTGTGCTATGAGCTGCTGTGTGCAGAAATTGTGCTTAGATTGTCAGGGTCCAGGGTTTATCTACTTTTATTTAGCTTCTGACCATTTTACTAGTTTATGACACATAGAAAAAGAGAAATGACACAGATCAGATATGATGAGACCCATGAGATATAAAACACAATGAAACTCTCAGTTCTGCTCCCTCATCTAATCAATAAAATACATAGTCATCTCGGTTTAAAAAACCATATCTACCTTTAGATTGTAGAGTAGGTCTCTGCACACTGGTTCTTGCTGGCAGGAAGTGCCTGTGTTTGAGTTGCTCTTGTAATGCAGGGGGTAGGGACAGAAGGCAGAGAGCACTGCAGCCCAGCAGACAAAAGAAGCTATTCATGAGAAGAATCCAAACATAGTCAGAAGACTAATGGTCATGTCCAGGGACAACCAAAATTGTATACACCAGAGATAGATTAGAATTATACCTGTAAAATTCTGTATTTTTGTTGATAACAATGAATTAGAATGCGTGATTTTGTTATCCGGAGTATATTTAAGAATCTTGTCTTTGTAAGAATATCCCTTTAAATAGTTTGTGGCATTAATATTTATCCACTATCCCCAGCTGTTGGACTATCCTACAATCAGCAAAATGGTACATCATAGCATATGCATTTCTGGGATTCAGCCTTGATTTAAAGGACATCTACCACCAGGATGAAGGTAGGCTTTAAGGGCTTTAACATTATGCAAATGAGCCTGAGGGGGGCCAGGCTCCATTAACACCTATGGACCTCTCAGGCTCATTTACATAATTTTAAAAGGCTTTTTTGTAAACACCAGGGCCTAAGATGCCAAACTAAAAGCAGACCCTGTCAGATGGGGCACACACCAGAGTGCTTGTTTTACAATCCTAGTGGTAGATGTCCTTTAAGCATATCCAGTTAAAGACAAAAGAACACTGAAGGGAGCTCTGTCCTCTAACAGCCTGGCAGAAACCTGATGTCAAGAGAGGATCAAGGGAATCTCTAATCCATCATTCTGCTGCTTGTGCTGACCCCCCCCCCCAATCATAAATGTATCCCTTATTTTCTATGTATTACCAGCATTCTCTTGCTGTGTTAAAAATTGTGTGCATTTCTAAACGCATCTGTGTTCAGAGAGGTGTGACTCGCATTTTTGTATTGCGTGAATATGGCCTTAGGTGGCACCAGACATGTTTGAAAACAGGGATCAGCAATGGGAAGAAGAAGAAAAGAGGCACATGAAACTTTTTTTTTTTAAGTACAAAATTAATAATCTCATGCTTCCCATGTGCATTATATACTCTGTGCATAGTACATTTAAAAGTCTAGTATCGGCAACCCTTCTCTTCCCATTCCAGGCCTGGCCAGAGGTGGTGCCCTAGAGGGGGGTACCCTCCCTCTGTCTACCATTTGTCCCAGCCCTGGTTGTGCCAATTTCTACTTTCATAGTGAAGTCCAAATGACCCTTTCCCTTTATTATTTGGGTAAATATCATGAAAATACCACATTTGTATAAATTGTTTATGACATTTAAAAATGTAAAATATATTTATTTGCATCGCTATATAAACTGTTGATATGAGAGTATGTCTCGCTGGGATCAATCCACAGGTACTGGCAAGTGGCGAAACATTTTTGAAATGCTTATTTTCTGGAGATTACTATTGGGTACGGTATATGTGTAGGTTGGCAGATACCCCATATGCCTAGATACCACAGATGTGTTTTTCCAACATACAAGATCTTGTGTTACTGAATGAAAAAATATCGGATAAAGTGAGGATGTCAGCCTGTAGCGGACGGTGAAGCAGAAAAAAAAGATTTATATAATGTTTGTTCCTTTACAGACAATAGGATATCCTCTATGATTTGTATTAGACAATAATACATATATGTTTTAGTATACACATACGGCTTCTTTTTTGAGCCTCAATCATTGTATCAAAAGAAATACCAGATAATCACAAATCTTCTTAATTATTGATGACCTTTTGATAAATAGAATATTCTATTTCTCTCATGACTTGTTCCCACCTGAGCCCAGGGTGCAAAACTTCAAGTGAGCAAAACATCAAAACATGTTTTGCACCACTTCAGTCTTTGGCAAACTGGTAATTGTTTTCTATCCATAAAATAATTTTTAATCACTTTTACAAGATGAAAGAAAACAAACCAGAATGGATCAAACTTCCTCAGCTTTTGAAATTCTTTTGGCTGAACTGGAGGGCTACTAAAGTTTATGTTTTATATAAGCCATAATGAACTGTCCCATCTTAATTATCAATTGTTAAAGGGAACCTGTCACCAGGGACCTCATTTTCACTAAAGACAGATTGTAAAAGCCCATGACACCTGCAGTGCACATCTGCCTCTCTGCCTTTTCTAAGCATTTGCATTACAATATAATTGTGTGTTATAACTTACTCTTGCATCCTGACAAAATCCTGGGGTAGTCCCAGGGGCTGGACTTTGTTTTGGATGCATTTCAAAAAAACAACATGTGACTTGTCTGAGCTGCAGGCTGCCTCCATCTTTGTACTCCTGTACAGCTCGTCCCTCCCCCGCTGATGTCATCTCACCAGGCTGTGACCTCTGAGAAGGAACAGGAGGAGGAGCTGTACAGGAGCACAAAGGTGGGGGCCAAGCTCTGAGGAGTGAGTAACAGACAAGTCACATGTTGTTTTTTGAAATGCATCCAAACCAAAGTCCAGCCCCTTTGACTAACCCAGGATTTTGTCAGGGTGCAAGAGTAAGTTATAACACACAATTATACTGTAATGCAAATGCTTAGAAAAGGCAGAAAGGCATATGTGCACTGCAGGTGTAATAAGCTTCTGCAACCTGTCTTTAGTGAAAATGAGGTCCATGGTGACACTTTATAAGCTATCCAGATATTACCTTTTTGTTTCTAAGCCGTTTGTCATTTTAGAGAAAATCATTTATTTTATATTTATGTAAATTTCTTCTAGACACACCAGGACTGTTGGCACACCAATTTTCTATGAATTGTTGGCGATTCTAAACTGATGGATATTCAGACTACGTTTGAAGGTTTGGAAGATGGGGAAGAGTCTGATGTATTTTAGAAGAAACTTCCTGAGAATTGGGGATGCACAGGAGAATTCTTGGAGTTGGTTGTGAGAAGGTTTGATAGTAAAGGAACGAAGCAGATTGGTGGATATAGGATGATACACAGTATTCTGACTATTTCAGGAAGGGGACATGTGGATTTGGACAGTTTTGTAAATCATAGTTAATATTTTAAAATGAATTTGTTTAGAGAATACTGGCAGAAAGGAGAGCTAGATGAGAAACCTGGAGAGGGGTGGATAAGGCAGGCAGCAGACTTAATGATTGATTGGAGGGGCATTAACTGGGACACAACAAAGGGCAATGTTGCAATAGATCCTGCAGGTGATGATGAGTTCACGGACAAGCAATTTTGTAGACTATAGGTTGAAGAAGGATTGTATGCAAGAGATGTTTTTGAGGTGGAGGCGACCCATTCTATTGAGGGACTAGTTGTGGGTGTTATAAAAGAAAAGAGTCAAGGGTTACTTCAAAGCAGCAGACATTTGTAACTGGGGAGAATGTGGAACTATTAATTGTGATGGATAGGTCTGGAGGGAGGGATCTGTTAGCTGGAGTAAAGATCCCCATTTAGCACAAGGAAGCACAGACACAGTGGCTAAGGGTCAGTATCACCAAAGCATATCTGAAACCACCAGTTTATGAAGCCCTACAAATTTATCTTTATCTTTCTTTTACATTTACAATGCCTTGATTCTTTTCATCAATTCTGTTGTAGATATAGTGGTGTGTCTGATCATTTCTCGGTTACATTGCCCAGTTTTGGTCAAGCAGTTGCTGCTAAACATTAACCCCTGACTTTTGAGCACCTGCATGTTCTTTTTGGATAGAAGAGTCTATCTTTTGGCAACCATTCTAATGTCATAATTGGTCAGAACAAGTTAAAAAACTAAACCTTAAACACACTGTGGGTCATTTATTAAGGGCCCGAATCGCGTTTTTACCGTGGGTTACCCGAATTTTTCAGTTTTGCGCCGATTTTCCCTGGTTTTTGGCGCACGCGATCAGTTTGTGGCGAATCGGTGCCGGCATGCACGTGGTGGAAATTGGGGGGGGCGTGGCCAAACGAAAACCCGATGGATTTGGAAAGACCGCCGCTTTTTTTTTAAAAAAGTGTCACTGGACACGCGCTTACCTGCACCCAGCAATGGATCGCGAACTCCGGCGGACCTCGGCGGACTTCAGCGCAGCAGTGACACCTGATGGACGTCGGAGGAACTGCCTTAGTGAATCGCCGGAAGACCCGAATCCACCACAGAGAACGCGCCGCTGGATCGCGAATGGACCGGGTAAGTAAATCTGCCCCACTGAGTCATGTAAAATCTGAGAATTACATCTTGGATTTTCTGCAGTTCCTCTGAGTAGTGCATAGTCTGGCCTCGGGGTGAATTTGCTAGGATGCCTTTTACTTGGATTGTCTTGAAAGTTATGATATGTTATTCATTCTTCTCACTGCAGAATGATTGATGGAATCGATCTATAGCTAGATAGGAACGAATCGAAGTGGACAAAGTAGTATTTGATCTCAAGTTCATGAAAACTTTGATTCATCACAAAGCCAAAGTACCTTATATACTCGAGTGTAAGCCAACTCGAATACAACCAACGCGTGGGATGGACACGCTCATTCCCTGGTTACCTGGGTTTCTCTGCTCCTTTTACAGCCATGCTGACTTCAGGCTTTTGCATTTAGGATGGTCATTGTGGTTATTATGCCCTGGCTATGCTGAGCATATAGTGTCTGTACCTGTATTTACCATACTGACTATATTATCATTGTTTGTTTACATGCACTTTATTGTATCATATGAATTAGGGACGCCTACCCTCGCCCCTATTCAGTGTGTATTTGAGCAGTAACCCTTATGACTAGTGGAACCAGGGATGTTTGTTGGTGAGTTTATCATACTCACCACATCGAGTTTTCAGTGTAGTTTCTACACTTTTTAATTGTTTTTATATTGTTTGTCTGGTCTTTGTTGTTTGTAAATTAATAAAGTAATTTTGATATTTATTTTTTGGGTTGTTATGGCACATCTTTTCTTGTGAGTTTACATACCTGGATATAGAGAATATGTAAGGAAACTCCTTTACCGCAGCCACTACTACAGTCACACGTTTCTATAAATCACCCTAGGCATTGTGCGAATATTCAAGTCTCTACTAACAGTGAGTGACTACAACTATCTAAAGAATATAAGACTGCAAGTTGTTAAATAGTAGCAATACTGTTTATATAAACACCATATGTATTTGCATTATGTACAATTAAGACCATCGGTTCGGAACATACTCTAATATATGGTGAACAATACCTATGAATATATTGCAACATATAACAATCCGCAAACATAAAAAATCTATTTTATTAAGTTTATGATCTGGAATTAATATCTGGAACATTCATGAGTTTGTTTCTTTCTTCCATCACTTTTGATCTTCCGATTTGGTTTAACCGACTATCGGTCTCTTCAATGACAAGTTACCATAAGCCCAGCCTGTGATTTTTATGTTTTTATTCTTTATTTTATTTTATAAGTTTAAATTTTATTCTCAATGTATAATACTTAAGCTATATAGTCTGATGTAAATTTCTGTGCAGAAAAGCTACTATATAGACCTGTATCATCATTTTATGTGTTTTTTTGTAATAAATTGTATTTTTGTAAGTAGAGGTTAGTGCTCAGCCTTTTTTATTGAGTATTGCGTTCTTTTTCAGTCTGTTTCACACCTGGACATTAGTTTGCAGCCCATCCACTACAATTTCCTGCACACTCAGATTGTTGGGTATAGTGCGGGTACAATATTTTATTAATACTGTATTAGACCTAACTGCCGTACTACTTATGCACAGTAACCATTTTACTACCAGAAAGTTCTAACTCTGCATGTTGCAGCAATGCAGTGATGGAAATGCACACAAACTCTCATCACAGAGTCACATTTCATGACTATAGATGAGCAGACCCAAACCTATTGCCAGATGCTCCTAAACACAAACACCATGTAAACACAATCACCACCTGAATGCAAACACCGCAACACAAATAGTAGATAAACATAAACGCTATGAAAACACAAACGCCACATGAACACAAATGTGCTGCCAATGCAGAGTAAATGCAAATGGAACATAAAGATGGCACAAACGCCATGTGAATGTAAATGCCACATGAACACACATGCACATGTCACATGATTGCAAATGCGATTTAAACGCCACGCAAATACAAAGCAAGTGCCATGTAAATGCAAATCCAATGTAAGCACTGCACAAAGACGACGCAAATGGCATTTCAATACAAACCCAATTATGAGTTAGGATGCACCCTCATTCCCAGAAGAAATCACCTTGCCTCATAAGATAACGTAATTGACCTACCTACCAGGCAAATGCTTCCCCCCCTCTGTGTTTGAAAATAGAAAATGATAATTGATACAGGCTTTCCTCTGTCCCATGAATAGAAATGTTAACTGACACAGACTTTGCAACTCCAACTTGCATGGGTGTTTGCAAAGTGCCTTAAAATGGCTGCTTAAGAATAAGGCAAAATAATACTTCAAAGACAATTTCGGAGTTGGGGAGCCAAGAAAATAGAAATTAGACCAATGGACCAACATTTCAGAATGGTGTTTGAAATTTAGACAGTATATCCGTGGAAAAAAGCATGTGTTTTTTCAGCTAAAGTGCGACTTTTCAGCCCCTCAATGGAGCTGTTTTCAGAAAAGTATTGTTAATTCATGCTGGGAAATGTGCTGGGCATATCTTCTTCTCCTCAGGAGACCCATAGAAGGAGATATGACATAATTATGAAATATGTCCCCAACTTTTCACCTTGATTCAGGTGTAGCCACGAACCTCTCACATGATCAAGCAGGCAAATAAGGTATTTAGTCAAAAACAACATGCCAGGATCATTTCATTGTCAGTTTCAAGGAGATACAGGCAGTCCCCGGGTTACAAACTGGATAGTTTCTGTAGGTTTGTTCTTAAGTTGAATTTGTATCTGTAACCCCAGCCTAATATTTTTTGGTCTCTGTGACAATTGGATTTTAAAAATGTTGGTTTGTCATAAGAATCAGGATTACCAATAAAGCTTCATTGCAGACACCTTTAATAACTATTATAGTTTTTTATTGTAGTCTAAGGCTAAAGTGCAGTATATCACCAACAACCAGAGGTCATCTGTTAGTCGGGTGTTCTTGTAGGATTTGTAGGATTGTCCATTGTTTTCATCAGTTCTCCTTTGAGGATCTCTATACCAATCCAATTTGTAAGATGTCTGTTTTTTCTTTATTTTAGCCCTTTTTTTTATGTGTGTCTGTTTATTTCACCATTTTTGTAACCTACAAGCAATGTGCCTTTTTTGCATATTAAATTGTCATTTAATACGTTTTTTTCTTGAGCTTTATACATTACCATAACTCTGGAGAGGTGAAATACTGCTAAGCTGTGTTACCCTGTGAGTGTCTGTGTGCTAACAGTAGCTATAGGCAGTGAGTGTCCAGGTGAACTGTACTCCGCCCCCTTGGGGAGTGTGTTTCTGGGTTTATATGTGCGGTCCTGGTGTGGTGTCTCATAAGCCGCAATTGTGAGTGGTAGCAGCGATGAGGTATATGGAAAAAGTGTGTGATTACGGGAAATGAACTCCTCAATTAACGTTTTTTTTGCATTTTTGGATGGGAGTTTTTGCCATAGATAAACTTACACAACCTCTTAGGGATTTTGTATTCTTAGGGGAATTCCTGCAACAATGACCAAACATGTAATAATTTATTTGCTATGTTAAATCAGTGAAGTTCAACACAATTACTCTTTCCCTGAGGGGGAGAAGGGAAGTGTGAAATGAATTACAAAAGTACAAAACAGGGTTTCCCCAGAATAAATGAATGCAGTATAGATTGATCAAGCTTGTGCTACATAAAAGGAACATTTTATAGATTGTTTATGTAGTCATTATACGAGTGATCATGTTCCTTTAGGAAATCTAATTGTAAACCCATAATCTACACTTCCAACACATCATATGATTAACTCTTGGATAGCTTACCGTATTTAAAACCTGAATTGTTAATGAAATACAATGCAATTTTTCTAAAAGTATAATTCTCAGTCTGTCGCAATATAAATCCGCAGATATTGTCATGTCACTAATAAAATACCATGTATACTCCAGTATAAGCCTAGTTTTTCAGCAAAAAAAAATGTGCTGAAAACCCAAACTCAGCTTGTACTCGAGTAAAAAAAAATATATCAAAACTCACCTTTCTGGCTTCCCCCGCTGCTGGCTATATACTGGGGGATATGGGCTGGCAGGCTATATACTGGGGGGCAGGTGCTGGCTATATACTATGGGGCAGGGTCCGGCAGGCTATATACTGGGGAGGCTGTGACCAATGCATTTCCCACCCTCGCCTTATACTCGAGTCAATTGGTTTTCCCAGGTTTTTTTGTTAAATTAGGGGCCTCGGCTTATACTTGGATCGGTTTATACTCGAGTATATGCGGTAGTTTATCTGTATTACCATTCGAAATTAACTTACACTTTTATGGAATTACTGTTAATTGTTGCTTACTGTTTAGACTTAATATTTAAGCCAAATTACACAAATCAATATTTTAGTTTTAGTACTTCATTTCCTTTTCCTGTTTTTCTCCTCTTTTTTTTTTTTACTTTTAGCGTTGCATCCGACTCAGTTTTCTCTTGCATACTTTCTGTAACAAAAAGAGAAGCTGATAAAGTTTCTAATGGTTTCTCTTTTACCGGTTAGTTGTATCTCATTGGAGAGTTGAATTGTCATTTCAGGTGACAGGTTCCCTGGTGTGTCCCAGAACTGGGATGAGGTATTTCAAATTTCAGGGAGAAACTTTAAATAGACCTCAGTTAGGGTTATAAGGATTACATCTTCAAAAAGTACAAATATTCTGGTGTTAAAGCTTCTTTTTTTAGCTTGATTAATATTGGTTAGGAATTGGAATTCCCAAAGTAAAACAAGGATAGAGGATTGGTTAAATTTAACATTTAAAATGAGGACATGTGAATCCACATGCAGGATGTATACAAAGAAGAATTAAAGAGCATTTTGTCTCTTTACCCCCAATTCAGAGGACTCTTTATGGGTTGGTTTTGGGGATGGATTCTATTGTAATATATTATGAATATTTTGTACAGGACATTTTATTAATACTGTGATTAAATATGGTTATAATGTTGCTGATAAAACAAAAAATGTTTATGTTAAACCTACCCGCGTACCTGACTTATCTCTCCCTAAACAGGAAAACCTGATAGTAGGGAAAGGGACTTAAGGATACTTTGGGCCAGTGTATTAAATTTGGACCCCAATAACAAAAGATTGCTGCAAGTAAAACTTGGCGAACTGGCAATCCCAGCATGCACACAAACAACTGATACCGAATACAGGAAATAGGGCAATAGGGAGGACCGGAATAACGGTTAAAAACCAGGGCAGGTCCACAAAACACTCACTATTAAATAAACAGAGACAAAGGGGAACAGACAGGAAAGTGGTGAGTGAATATAAGAGAACACACAAACTTCACAGATCCTCTCACAACAGTCAAAGAAACAAGCTACTACAGAACATAGCCAGGGATAAGCTGCAGATGCAGCAATACCTAGCAAATAATGAATGACAAAACCAGCCTTAAATGGAGCCCGATTACTCCTGATAGAATAATACAAATTAACACAGCTGAAACCTAAAACCACCAGCAGGTAATGCAGAAACACCAAAAACAAAAAGAACCGGCTAGAAAGGCCAAAGGACACCGTTTCAAATACTGACACCATATCCCCCAGCCTGAATGGCAGCTTTTCAGAGGCCAGCAATTTAGTAATGCTGCTATTCAGGACCAGAGCTCATGCATGTGATGGAACAAACTTATGCTTTCTTTTTATTATCTGGTCAGACAGGTGACCTCTTCACTCAGGAGGTGGTGGAACAGGCAGAACCAATCAAAGCAGCAGAGGGAGCCTGAGATGTCTATAAACTCTATTTAGTCCACTACAGGTTACTTTGCAGGTGCCTGGTTTTAGATGAGGTGCTCAGATTGTTAAGATTTTGGGCAAGCTTTATGGACTGGCTGCACAGCATGCAAATCACATGTGTTCTGTCTTACGCACTCTGGAAGAAAAAGTGCCACGCCTCAAACAACAGTTGAGATGGGCCTTGTTTGTTGGGACTCTTGGTACCGGCAGTAGCAAGCAACAACATGGCTACCAGCTGACCGCTGCACCTTTGTACTCTTTTGCTAGTTATTCTTGCTGCCAGGAGCCAGCAAGTCTTTTTCTGAACTGTTACTGTCTCACAATAGTGTAGGGTCTAGGACCTCAACATCAACCCTTACTTCTTCTACAACTGAGGCCTCACAGCTGCCCTCTTTCTCCATTTGCACATTGCGGAAAAAAAGCTACTGCTGTAGATCTCTTCTGATGGTCTGCCATCCATACCCTAATCGTCGAAAACAAGTTCTTGAGAATCCTGCAACTTTATATCTGCAGGGGCAAAGAATCCCAGCTAGGATAGTCACCATACAGCATGAATGACTGCTCCATGACATTTGTCTGAGATGTCTTTGCTGTTTTGAAGGTGGGTGAGGTGGAGGGCTCCATACTTTCTGCATGGCGAAGACAATCCCATGGAAGTTGAGACACTGTCTGTCATGTAATTGACCACTGCCTAAACTTTGTGTGGCTTACTGTGGCCTACTCATTGTAAAAGATATCATATTTCTCTCCCGATGCCATCTTGCTCAACCAGATGCCACCTTGTGCCCTGTCATACATTTCATGATTCAGCCGCCATCTTGTGTAATATTGTTTGGACGACTAGAGAACCATCACAGTATATTTAATTATAACACTCTGTTCCCTTAAGAATAGGCTTGGGGACAGCAATAATGGTACCTCATACAGGGATGAGGATGCTGGAGTCCCCATGAATTCTGTTCAGAACAAGGACATTCCTTCCTTCAGTAAGGCCATCAGCTGCCCGCCAACTCAGGAATTTGGGGTAAATCATTTTCAGGGGCTGGGTTCGATGAAAGATCTCTTGTGGGCTGGGGGACATCCCCAGTGGTGGTCCTGGGGGGCCTTCTGGAGGGTTCCTCATCACCGGAGGAGGAAAAATAAAGGAATGGGGCATCCTCCTCTTGAGTGACAGTGTCAGCAAGAAAGATATATGCCTCTCTTGCTCAAAAATATCTTTGGGATGAATAGCACAATTTTATGTATAAATGTTGTATTGTATTGTATTGTATGTATTTGGTACTTTAAAACATGTGGCGTGATGGATCATCCGGGAAATAGCAGTGAACTGGGGGGGGGGGATGGACCGGCGTGGAAACTCCTCTGAACCACACTGCGAGATGGATGGCTGGAGGGGACAGTTGTCATCTTGTGTGGACCTAATATTGTTGGTCCGGACCCACTCATCACTAGTCATAGGTAAGTATTGTCCATTAACTGCAATAGCCACATACATACTGTAAGTTTAATGTTAATTCTATCAATAAAGTTTTGTTTCCTTACTTTATAGATCAGGCTGAAGTGTAGAATTATGCCGACACTGTGGCCCTGGAGCAGGGATAGCTAAGAGCCATTTATTAAATATCTATAGAGCTGCGTATCCTCATTTAAATACTATTTGCATGTAATGTCATTTTCTTGTCACTTTCTGATCCTTAGCAGTGACTGCTCCACTCTGAAGACTGTCAAAATGTCAAGTCAATTTCACAAGACGATGTAACAGATTTATCTTTATCAAGCTGATGTCACCAGTAACACATTTGAAAGACAGGAATTTGCCACTGACTGTTATGGGTTAGTTCCTTTGGTATTACTAAGCCTGATCATAATACCAGTACAATATGACATTCTGTACACATTATGTTCTCAATATGTATTGTTTCACATGTATACTTTCTATAGAATTATCTTAAATACTGTTCACATAGAACAAAATGATTTAGACATAAGGAGATCAATATCCTTCTCCCATATAAGCTTTATGAACAGATATTGGTATTTGCTCAGAGTGTATATTCTTCTTTCTCTGCCACAGTTGGCAATCATTGCCTTATTCTGGGTCTCCACAACATTAATTCACCTTAGATTTGACCTTCAGTCTAAACACTTTATTACAGTCTGATGTGTTGTTACAGGCCTGGCTTGTGCCTATGAAAGCACTGGTATTTTTTTTTGTACTTTTTATACTTGTACTTTGCGTGCTACTTAATACAACCAGATATGAACACTTTATTACCAATGGCTCCTATTGACAGTGTGCCCTATCTAATAAAATCATGGGGAGACAAATAATAAGAATCGTCTTTATTTATATGGCCTCATCAAATTCCGTAGTGCTTTACAAATCATAGGGGACATATGTTATACAGATAAAATATTACAATATAATATTTATACAAACAGTCATATGGAACAATTGGAGTGAGGGCCCTGCTCACTAGATCTTACAGTTTATGAGGATGAGGTGGTGACCCCAAAGGATAATGGTCCAGTTATTGGGAACAGTATAAAATAATTAAATAAATAAAAAATTCTGCTGCCTGAACCAAGGTAAATGTGACTACAGAGAAGCCTGGAGCTTGGTATATATCTGGTGTTTTCCGGATAACCGGCATAAACGTCCTTTGTCTTTTTTTATTTAGTAATCACTACTTTGGACCTAATTTAGCATTTTTAATTTGTTAAGTGGTATTGGTTCAAATCTTCCTGACCGTGGTTCCATGGCCTCTACAAATACCATGATATAATAAAAGGAACCTGAGGTCATCCTGTTATTCCAGTAAGCTCAAAAGTACAAAAACCTCAACCAATCAACAAAAGTGCCTTAAAGTGCCAGCATATTACGATGTATGTATAGCCCATTTATATTCTATTGAAATAAATGGTTTGAGCTATAGTCTGTATAGTCTCCTAGTATGATGGAAAGGCTTGCCCTTTCCATAATTACAAACAGCAATGTGTATGTAAACCTAGTTACAAATAGCCATAGAGTGATGTCATGTTCTTTAAAGGGAACCTGTCACCAGGAGACCCATTTTTAGCACTCCCCCAGTCCCCACAGAGCATAGTACATACACTGCCATACCTTTCATTAGCATGTGCTGTGTGACTAGGCAGTTGCCAAATGGGAGGGACTGGAAAGGAGCAGTTCCCCCCCACCCTTGGGAAACATGTGACCTTTTCAAATATATGAATAACTCCCCTCACTCGGGATTGGCTGTAGAGGAGCAGGGGGCATCGCTAAGCCAAGTGATGGGTGTTTTCATATATTTGAAAAGGTCACATGGAGTAGTTGTTCCCCAAGGGTGGGGGGAGGACTGCTCCTTTCCAGCCCCTCCCATTTGGCAACTGCCTAGTCACACAGCACATGCTAATGAAAGGTACAATATAACATATCTTTTTTTCTGTAAAACCAATTTTTTATACAAAAACACTTTGGCAGTGTATGTACTATGCTCTGTGGGGACTGTGGGAGTGATAAAAATGGGTCTCCTGGTGACAGGTTACCTTTAAATACAAGGGATAAAAAACATTATTAAAGGAAATTAGTAGTACCCAATTTTCCACCACTAAATGATTTGGTTTTATGAGAAAAACTAAAAGCATCAGGAGGTCCATTTATTTAAATGTTGTCTATAAGGTCCCTGCAACCTATATGTGCTCTTGCCACATATATATAAAAGGATGGAACCCAATCTTTGGCAGTCTAAACAAAGCCAATTAGTTTAGACGGACATTATATAATATCCAAACTGTACTAGTAGTCAAGTTTACAGTTTGGCTAGAATTCCTGTATATTCTGTCTATTGACCTTGACCCCCAAAATAGGTCTTGTACCTATTACTAAATAAACAGCTTGCTATATTTTGCATTTCATGTTCATGTTTAGAGACTCCTAATGGGTATTTACATTATTAAGTCGTTTGTTGGCTTATTGCAAATAACTTGCTGGTAGGAAAAAGGAAATGTCTGCTGGTTCATAGTAACCACTTTATTGATTACAGCTCAGCTCTACTGTAGCTACACAACATAATTCCAGATAAAGCACAGTGTAACCCCTCTGGTAATGGGAAATGAGCTGTGGAAACAAAAACTGAATGTGGAGCATTTTTCAAGCTGTCAGCATCACAAATGGCACTATTATGCAGCATAAAAGATCTTTTTACAGGAAGTAAATATTGATATTTTACTGAAAACTATGACTAAAATGACAAAACAAATCTGAAAGTGATAAAGGTAAAAGAAGAAAATATTTGAATCCAGTTTTTCCCTCTATTATATTAAAATTTGCAGTAAAGGATACAAAGTACCGTATATTCCGGCGTATAAGACGACCTGGTGTATAAGACGACCCCCCTACTTTCCTGTTAAAATATAGAGTTTAAGATATATTCGCCGTATAAGACCCCTTTTCCAACGAATTTTTACAAAAACCGAAAAAAAAAAAAAAAAACAGATTTGAATTTAACATGCTCCTTTTTAATTTAAAAATTCTTATGACATGCAGGATATGCAGGAAAACTGTCGCTCATAAACATAAGGCATACAACAACAACATTACCATCGTCCATTTTAACTGTAAATGTCATATATGTACCTTAAATTTTTATTTATTAAATATTCCATGCCATGTACTCGAAGCGGGAAAAAATTCCAAATGCAATGAAAGGAAAAAACGCATTTGCGCCATTTTCTTGTGGGCTTGGATATTAAATCTTTCAGCCCAAATGAACATGTCTACTTTATTCTTTGGTCGGTACGATTAAGGGGATACCAAATTTGTATAGGTTTTATAATGTTTTCATACCATTTACAAAAATGACAACCTCACTGTACAAAAATTTTTTTTTGATTTTGCCAAATTCTGGCGCTATAACTTTTTATACTTTGTTGTCGGAGCTGTGGGGGTGTCTTTTTTGAAAATTTGAAAATATTATGATATCATTTTTAGGACTGTATGACATTTTGATCACTTTTTATAGATTTTTTTATATTTTTCAAATTGGCAAAAAAGTGCCATTTTCGACTTTGGGCGCTATTTTCCGTTACGGGGTTAAACGCATTGAAAAACAGTTGTCATATTTTGATAGATCGAGCATTTTCGGATGCGTCAATACCTGATGTGTTTAGGATTTTTACTGTTCATTTATATTTGTGTCAGTTCTAGGGAAAGGGGGGTGAAATGAAATTTTAGTTTTTTTTATTATAATTTTTTTTAAACTTTTTTTTATTTTTATTTATACTATTTTTCAGACTCCCTAGGGTACTTTAACCCTAGGTTGTCTGATCGATCCTATCATATACTGCCATACTACAGTATGGCAGTATATGGGGATTTTCCTCCTCATTCATTACAATGTGCTATCAGCACATTGTAATGAAGGGGTTAAAACGAAATAGCCTCAGGTCTTCGGAAGACCCGAGGCTACCATGGAGACGGATCGCTGCTATCTTTTTGAGGCTGCCGGCAGCAATCGTTGTGAAAACACCCGCGATCAGTGCTAGCACCGATCGCGGGTGTTACCGGTAAGCCTTTGCTGCAATATGCAGCAAAGACTTACCAGCTATGGAGAGGGCTCAGCCCGTGAGCCCTCTCCATGCAGCATGGCCCGACCGCCATGAATACACGGCGGGCGGTCAATTACCGGCGTATAAGACGACCCCAGACCAGACAGAAGATTTTTCTATCTTCAAAAGTCGTCTTATACGCCGGAATATATGGTATATATAATATGACTAGGATACCTCGTAATAATAATATTAATTATAATCTATTTTAGGTAGAAATTGATGTGATGTAAGAGATGTACAATTTTTGCTTATTACTATATCAAAATGCAATTATATTTTTCAGTAATTTGTTAACTCTACTTGTAAGAATAAATACTGCAAGTTTCGCTTATCAATGAGCTTTAAAAAATGCTGGTGGAATATATTGTCTGTATACTAAACCAGCCAATTAGCAGCGAAGAACTTGACCTAACGATAAAAACCTCAAAGAACAATAAAGCCCCAGGCCCAGACGGCCTCACAAATGAATATTATAAAACCTTCTATAATACTCTAAAACCCTTTCTCCTGAAGACTCTAAACTCCATAATAGAAAAAAAAGAAATCCCGGAGGAAATGCTCCAATCGCTAATCATAACTCTCCCAAAACCCGGTAAATGTCCAGACAGGCCAATGAACTTTAGGCCAATTACTCTGCTAAACGCAGACCTAAAAACCTATGCCGAAATAATAGCCAATAGACTCTCCTCACTCCTACCACTTGTAATTGACAAAGACCAAACCAGTTTTATTAAAGGAAGACAAACACTAGACAGCACTTGAAGAATCCTAGATATAATTCAAATAGCTGAGGCCCGACGTACGCCTTCTCTACTCCTCTCTTTGTATGCGGAGAAGGCGTTCGATCGGGTCCATTGGAAATTTATGCTAGCAACGCTGGAGAAGTTTGGACTCAAAGGGAACATTTTAGATAGCATAATGCTACTCTACTCCAAGCCATCCGCACAAGTGCGCCCCCTTTCCCTGTTAATATTTATAATGACCATCGAACCCCTAGCAGAACTAATAAGAAGCGACCCGAAAATTTTAGGCATTAAAATAGGAAACGATGACCATAAAGTAGGCCTATTTGCGGACGACACCATCCAAATTCTCGCAAACCCCTCTAAATCTTTATCGGCCGCAATGAAAATTATCGAAGAATATAGTCGAGTCTCATACTACAAATTAAATTCATCAAAGTGTCAAGTGCTAAATATGGGCCTAACTTCTTTAACAGTCGAACCTCTTAAAAAAATATATAAGTTCCAATGGGAAACTCCTAATATCACTTACCTAGGTATAAAATTAGTTTTTCCACATAAAGAAACAATTAACATTAACTACAAACATTTACTAAGCAAAATTAAAATTTGACAAGTTCTAACTATCTTGGTTTGGGAGGATAGCGACAGGCAAAATGTGTATAATACCATCCATTCTGTATCTATTCCGCAACTTACCCATCCCAACCCCTTTGAAAACACTCCAAACACTCCATAAACTCATATGGTCCTACATCTGGAAACACAAAAAACCTCGCATACAAGCCAACATTCTGTTCCAACCAATTAAATAAGGCGGACTAGGCTGCCCATCGGTAACACAATACTATAAGGCCAGCATACTAGACCAACTAAAGCTTTTCTGGTCCTCTGACAACAAAAAACACTGGATCAACATAGAAAACAGCCAAGTTCCTCCAAACGACGTTAAAGCGTATCTTTATAGCCTATCGATTTTCGCCTCACATTCCAAACCCCCTTTAGCGACTATAGCCGCAATGGACAAATCTCTCCAAAACCGAGACCCTAAGCATATTCCCCCAAGATGTTCCGATCAACAGCTTGTCTGCAGGTATACATAATCTTGGCCCTATATCCTGGCTACCAATAGACTCAAGAAATCTGGGAGATATTATCAAAAAACTAAAAACAATAGAATCCCTAACTAAGGATATCCAAACAACAAGAATAAACTGGCTACAATACCACCAAATCACAACAGCCCTCAATAAATCCCAATTCAACTTCAGCATAGAAAAAACCGCCATTACAAAGTTTTTACTGTCTTCCGACACCAAACAAAAAGGATTGTCAACTTTTTATAAACTATTAATAGATACTCAGAGGCTATACAGTCACACCTGAATAAATGGTCTGACAAGCTGGATACTACGTAGAATCAGTGAAAAACAATGGCAAATGGCATTCAGTATTCCTCCTAAAGTATTTAGATGTATTAACCATTTAGAAAAATAAGATTCAGCTGGTACTACACCCCCCATAGATTGTCCCGAATATACCCAGACAACATTCAAACTTGCTGGCGTTGTCACAGTGACAATGCTGATATGTTACACATATGGTGGCACTGTAACCACATAAATACATTTTGGGAAGCCATTAATGCTCTGCTGACTAAAATATGTATGTTCCCAATTGAGCTATCAGTCCTTCAGGCTCTTTTCTTTATAGATTTGGAAGAATTTCCTCATACCCATCTAACAGTGATCACTCATGTACTTATCGCAGCCAAAATCAAAATTGCCAAATACTGGAAAGACCCTGTCCCACCGTCTCTAGCAGAAGTCATTAGCTCAATAAATGAAAATTGTCTATACAAAAAAACTATCCCTAAATTCCTTAACAATTGGGATATATGGCTAAGCTCATCAATGTATAACCATGCAATTTCTATACAACCACTACAATTCATTGTACATCCAAATTTGTTGCCAAGTTAATGTTCTCTTGGTTATTTGTTTTTCTTTACGGTTCTCCGTTTTACATTGTTTTATTGATATTTCCTGTACTAACTATGTATAAACAACGGAAAAAATTTTTTTGATTGCAATTTATTGAACATGTATGTATCATTACTCAAATCAATAAAAATTTAATGTTCGGAATATATTGTCTGTAATATATGCAAAACTTTGGGGGGAAATAGATCTCGTTTTTTGCTAAAGTTTAATCGAATGGATTAACTAATTGTGAAAGCAATCAACAATGCCTTTTTTTTTAAGTATAAATTGTAATTCCCAAATGTTTCATATAATAACATAACAAACAGTACATGATCAATCACATTGATGCAACACTACTACAAAACAGCACAGCATATACAGATATGATCTAAGTTTGCATAAATGCAAGGAAAAGTGATGAATAGTTATATACTTCCTAAAAAAAATCAATGTACACTAAAAGAGTACAGAACATACTGTAAAACATAAAAGCCAAAACCCAAAGATCAACACACAGGCCAGCTGTGCAATATTTTTGACATGGATGTATCCACCATGAACTTATGTACAGGCAGTCCCCGGGTTACATACAAGATAGGATAGTTAGGTGCCTGTGAAGGGGAGGAGAAAAGGGTGAGAAGCTAAAAGGGGGGCAATGAGAACCCAAAAGAAAGCATCACCATATGAAGAATTATATAGTAACTCCCTTCACCAGCATGAGTTAAAATGCAGAGTGATCCATTGGTTCCATGTGTCATGAAAAGAGGAGAGAGAGTTATAAAGAAGTACAATTAACCGCTCAGATGTACATTGTTCAGCAAGGAGGTCTCACAGTGAACCAATTGGAGGGGGTGAGTTTGATTTCCATTTTCTGGCAGATTTGGATTGTTTAAATATCTACCCCCAAAACTGCTAGTGCTGGGTTCATAGAAAAATCCCTTTTTTAAATGGAAATCAGTGGAAAGATTGGAGTACCCATGGCCGTTACTTTAATAGACTATGCAACTGACCCATTAATAAGTAGGGTGTGTCCTGGTCAGAACCATTTTTCATGGATCACTCCTGGTTAGCGCCAATTAATTCGATCTAATAAACAGGGACAGCTGTTTCTAGACAGAACATGATTGGTACATAGAGACTTTCATAAGATTACATGCAATTCAGTAACAGGCTGGGTGTTTCCGAACCAGGTTTTACAAGGTCAGGACACTTGCAGAACTCTCATGGAAACCTGCTTTGCAGTCATATTATGATAAAACATTGGCTTTACTGCAATTTACTTGTCAGCTAGTATTTGGCCAGAACAGAATTATCCACTTACCTTGAATTTTGTTGCACTTGTTGTTACCTTTGACATAGAGGCCACTAGATGGTATGCTCTTTTAACATATTTCCTCGCCCTACTTCTACTGAGTCCATGTGCACTTGGTCTTGTACCAGTCTGCACCTGATATGATTGGAGTCCAGTAGAGAGGAGGAAGGGTTTTTCACTCTGGTCTAGGGGGGATTTAGGGGTGTGGTTTAAAGGACTGAAAAAATACTCAGCGTCCATAAATGAAATCATTGATTCATAAGAAAATACTCAAAATAAAATTGCACATTGTTTAAAAACAACAAGTTGTGAAAACTCACAAAATCAAATACAGATGTAAAAGCAAAGCAAGTGATAAGTAAAATATGTAGGCTAGATGGATTATAGAGTTTTATACAGCAGCATTGTCGTTCTGCTAAAAACAGCAAAGCGTGCTTAACAAGTCTGACATTTTCAGGCAGGGATTTCCCTCATTGTCTTTCATTATATCCTCACAGTGAACACAATTTTGCAGGTAAATACGTGTCACCTTCAATGCATTTCACGAAGTGCTAAAAAGCCTAAGACAGGGAGAAAACCTGGACTCTCTCAATCAGATAATTAGGTTCCTTTCACATTCCTAATGAACAGTATATAGAATCTGAAGACATTCCAAAAGTCTCTGATCTCTTACAATACAAAGTGCCATAGATTTTTATGGACCAAAAAGAAAATCAATAACCCATTATTATCTCAAACAATGCGTCACTCGTGGAGAGGCGTATATTTATTTTCAAAAAGAAGATTGATAAAAAGGCAGCAGTCTGATGAGATTTAAATGCTGCATGTGGGAGAGGGCTAATGGGGAAGAAGAGGGACTGTCATTTATCTCTTTCGTTAATGTAATGTGGGATGCAGAAAAATGCTTGAGAACAAATTGTCTGCATAGTAAGTAATTTGTGTCAGAAAGTCATTAAGAGTCTAAAGATTATGGAATGGTTATGGAGTTATAATTTATGTTTCAAATAAGGTCATTTGATCAACTTGGAACTACATGAGACATTGCTTTCCATGGGATGTACTGTACAGTATATGAGCAGATAAAAATAAATGATTGGAGCTACAGTGCCTGACTATTGTCATTATTAACCTCTAATATTAACCCGTATTTATCAAATAGCCATCTACCTGCAAAAGAAGTGAGGTCACATTTCTCTAAAAAATAAATTATTTCGATTTCAATATTCAACTACTAAAAATAATACAATATTATTTACTTGCCTGCTTTCTTAAAAATATAACGACAGGAATGACATGGGGGTCTTTTTTGTAACTTATTGTCTTTCCCTTTTTCTTTTCTGTTCTGCCCAATGTTCTAGATACTCTGCTGTATGCATAAAATGATGCTAATACTTATGTATGCATTTAGTTTCCTCTGTAATATAAAATATGTTATAAAGTGCAGGAATATGAGCATTCCCAGATTGTATTCCCTGTTTTTATATAAATGTGTGTTTTTTCTATGTCCTAATGTTGTGCTCACCAAGAATATACGGCATTTCTGCTATTTGCAATAGCGTCTTGGTTGCCAGGTTACAGGGGAAGTGACGTTTCACCGGCTGCATGAAGAGCCTGGTGAGGACGCCACACCATAGAGGCTAGAGAAAGCGCCCGAGGGCGCGAAGCGGCTGTTGCCTTTTCTAATCCCCTGCCCCTAACTCTATCCTGACTGGGTTTTTTATGTCGGACCTATTTTATCCTATCATGACATGAAGAAGATTTTTTTTATCGCCGCAATCTTTCTTTATTCTTTGCATCTAAACAGTAGTTTACAGAGTCATTTCATTATCTTGTATTATTTGGAGAAAATATGGGAATTATGGAATTCATACATGAAAGACAATTAGGTGGTGAGAAAAAGGAATAGAAGGATGGACCTTCCATAAAACAATGGTATTCTGGGTGGAATCCTGTTTAGGTGTTTCCTGACTTTCATGAGATAAAACACATTTGTACAAAGAGCTATATTCCTTAAAAGTGTACCTCACATTTCAAGAAACTTTACAGTAAGTAGTCAAGTGTAATGGGGATACAGGGATACTGGAATCAGAGAAAACAGACAGGACAGTTAATCCTAAAACTCCAGCCGCCCTTAACAGCTCTGCCTGTTTCTATGGGACAACCCCAAAGATGGTCCCTCCCTGTGTCGTTCAGGAGCTGGTGCCAGAAGCTTGACGTAATAGTACTGCAAAATGCGGGAACGCACCTCACACCATGCAGTACTATTACGTAAAATGTCGGGAAGGGGTTAAAACCAAAGAGAATGATACCTACTTTGTGCTGCTCACCCTTTTCTTTCCAAAGCTATGGCATTTTCAGTTCTGAGAGTTCAAACTGAGGCCAACTAGCTTGCCCACAGATCCCATGATGCCTTGTGTTCTCATTCAAAGTAATTTAGCATTAAATCTATTTAGTTCCCCACAAATAAATCCACTGAAGACTGCACGGAGCACATATAGGATGTACGTGGTGACGAGTCGACCCCAGATGGAGGCTAGGCATAGCTGAAACGCGTGTCGTGGAAAGCGTTACACCGGATACCCTGGTGCTATCACTAGTAAAATGAGTGAGTTCTATTTACTACATATCTATATTAATACATATACGTTATAAGAAATTCTCTGTTTATAGTTTTGCCGGTCAACCCCCCCCCCCTTTTTTTCTTTGGATGAATCTTTCATGATCTAACATATATACTAACTTGCACCTTAGGGTGTATGTGGTATCAGGGGTAATGAACTCTCTGCTTTAGACTGCATTGCTGCCTTTTTTAGAAGTATTTTATTTGATTGTTATAATAAAGCTCAATTAATTTATTTTTGCCTCTTGGCTTTAATTTTTCACTGCTTTGGGATAATATAGGTAAACAAACAACTCCCAGGAGTCTGTTTGCTTATACTACGGACTCCAGGACTTGTCAGCACAGGAAGAGGAAGCGGCCACTGCAGGATTCAGATAATCTGAGGGGTATAACAAAGAAACTGCTTGATTTAATGAAGATAATAATGAACATCAATACAACTAATAGGATTGTTTCCAAAATCAAATAAGCAAGGTGAAGCACGGTTGTTATCACGGGTGCCCCTGCGATCCATGTAACGGATTGTGAGCGCACCTGTACCCCTCTCCATGGCACTGTGCCACCCAGCCCACACTCATTTCTCCATGCTCCTGCTCCCATCCCGGCTAGGCCGTGCACATCCCCGCTCCCTTGGCCGTGCACGCGCCGGCACTCGAAGATTTAAAGGGCCAGTGCAACGCTGATTGGCGCTGGCACTTCCGGGTTTCCCATAAAGACCGGTGGCTCCCTTCACTACCCACCAGATCTTTGTACTCATATGCCTCAGAGAAAGCTTTCCCTGTGATTCCCTAGTGTTCCTTTTTCTTCCGCATTGATCTCTTGTTGTCAGGGCCGGCGTCAGCACCCGGCATACCAGTCAAGGTTGCAAAAAGTCACTAAGGGTTCTATTCTGTTCATTTCAGCCTTGTTCGCCAGCTTTTAGAAATTTTTTTGCAACTTTTTACAAAATCGGAGCTTGTCAATGCAACTAACATGCACCTAAACATCTGGATACAAAAGATAAATAAAGTGAGTACTGCTTGGACTTGTGTACCACAAGGTGAACTGAACTTAAATAGTTAAAATACTGAGAAGTTGAAAAAAATTAGCAAATTTGCCATTGCTCAAAGATTCTAACATTTCACCAATGTTTTGACTGCAGAATCAACTTCATATCTTTTGATATGTTTCACCCCTTATACCTATCAGAAATACAGGAATTGTCCAAATAGGACAATTGTCCAAAAAGGATTTAGCAAAAAATTCACATTTTTTTCGCAGCAGATGGTCTCTTCCCTTTGATAAGAAGGGTTCTTCTCTTCACCCCTGTATAGATTATGTGTATACTTGAGTATAAGCCGATATAAACCTCAAGTATACACCTCGCCTCGGCTCATGCTGGAGTAAAAAAAAAACAAAGTTATAACTCATCTCTCCGGCACCCCCCGCAGGTCTTCTGTTCAATCCGACTGGCAGTGGCAGCAGGTCCGTGCGGCGTATAGTTTCTGCACAGACATATATTTCACAGTATAGAGGGCATGTATTTAAACCACCATAACCGGATGAAGATAGGTCAACAGCACTTTGATCTTAAAACTTCAATCTTAAACTTTGAGACATATAGTATGAAGTTCTGAAGTTATACAAAGAACATGCATGCATCCAGCTGTTTATGGAAATGGCAGAATATGGAAGATAGAAGATTAGGAAATACATGAGCTCAAGTCTCTCCTTTTTGTTAGTTTCTATGTTTTCCCTGTACTAATCTCCCACTAATGGTTTCATTATTGTGTTTATCCTTAAAGTTTTATAATTGATGAGGGTGAGATGATTGTGTTTTTATGTGAGTCATAGCTCAATCCTTTTTATTTTAGATTTATAATGACTGATAATACAAGCCAGATGAAACGTGTAGGATTTAATTGCCAAATCAGGATGTGTGAAATAACAACGTATGAAAAATTCATATCTATCAACAAGAGTAGTCTAGGCTTCATTCTTTTATTAAAATGAAGATTTATAAAAGGGAATATAGCGAATAAAAGTTTTCTCTGTGATCCAATACTAAATATCAGAATCAGTATATATATATATATATATATATATATATCAGAATATCAGTGATCTTACTGGAAAAGTAAAAAGCTGGAAAAGTGAAAGTTGAAGAACACCGCAAGTACATACTCTCTGGATTATCTATGATGTATTATAAAAAATTCCTTCAATAAAAATACTATTTAAAAAAAAAGTTGAAGGACACCATTACCAAGTACTGTGAATACACTTCACTTGCTTTCAAATATTGGGTATAAATAAAAAATCACATAGAATTTGAATACTCACTTAATCCTGTTAGCTTTTAACACTTAAGCGCTTTTGCTGTTTTCACTGCCTAACGCTACATGCACATGGTCAATGTTTTTGTCCATATGCTATGTGGTGATTAAACAGCACAAATGCTTTTCTATGGGTTCAGACACATTTCCATGGTATCCATGGCCCTTTTTTTGAGCTAACTTTCCAAGTTGCAAAACCAACCTACTTGTGTTTGAGCCTCGGCAGTCTTTTCTGACGTCAATGGCTTCGGACTGTACTTGACAAATCTGTGAAAGGGAACCTGTTTCATAGAATCAAGCCATATGATGGGCAGGAATGATGTTAGAAGGATCTTGAAAACACACTAGATTGAAACTCTGCCAGGGCCCTTAATCCCAACTTATCATACCCATAGTGCTGCAAGGGCAGAAAAGCCTCTAAACAGATGGAGATTGGAATATATATATTCCTTTTCCACCTACGCATAGTATATTACTCCCAATATGTCTACTGTTCTGAAAGACTAAACAACTTTTCATGTAATGTGGTAGAATGGTCAAACAGATTTTAGAAAATCCTGATGAAATATTTCCAATATCTGCACCATTTATTTCTCCCCCAAAGGTTTAACGATCAGACATATTATTCCGTTTATAACATGCATATTCCCATTTATAAAAGAGCTTGAGCTTTGTGGCATTTCCATACCCTATAGCATGGGTAGGGAACATATGGCTCAGATCTGGCTAGGATCTGCATCTGGCTCTCAGGCAGAACTTTAATAAATAGTGATGGCTGCTGTGTGTCTTAGACTGATTACTGGACACAGGCAGTGATGTTACCGCTGCCTACGCCCTTTGTACGACCCAGCAGTCAGTGGAGTAGTGAACCCCCTGGACCACAACGGACAATGATGTAAGCAGACACCTGGGACCGGAATCTAAGTGGCACCCGGTCTTCACCAGGGTCTGACTCAAAGCAGGATGGTCTTGCTGTGGTGTGGTACCACCAGGTCGTTCCACAGGTGAAACTTGTCCACGGTAGCAGCCAAGGTCAAGGCACACTATCACTTAGCAGTCTCGTGGTCAGGAACAGGCAGATGGGGAAGGCAGGCAGCAATGATGCGAGGTCAGGGATGGAGCAAGTAGTCAGGATTGGCAGCGAAGGAGCAGAATCAGGAACAGGTCCGGGGTCACAACAGGAGGTCAACACTTGGGAAGGAAACACTGTGGAAAGCTTCCTCACAGGCATGAAGCACTAAGATCTGGGGTGAAATGCTGGGAGCCGGCAGTCTTTATATAAACCCGGGAAGTGGGTTGCGCCAATCAGCACTGGCCAGCTGGGACGGGAGCAGGAAAGGACCACGGACCACAGACATGGGCACGGGTGTGCCTGCGATCCGAGACGTAGATCGCAGGGCTACCCGTAACACTTGGACTACCTATCTACTACCTATCTATGCATACCTATACCTATCTATGCATGTGCATATTGTACGGCTCTTACGGAATAACATTTTACAATATGTGGCATTCATGGCTCTCTCAGCCAAACAGGTTCCTGACCCCTGCCCTATAGTATACTTTACATAGTCTTCAGGGTGGTTGCATGTCTATTAACCAATTATAGTCTAAGTGCTGGGGCTTTTTTTACATGAGAGCTGCTTGACTGTCTGAGGATTTAGTGCTTTTCATTTTTCATTAATGTTTCTGAAGGAGTAGAGATACTGGTGTATATCAAGAGCACAGAAATTTGTTGGGAATCCTACAGAACTTATTTGTGTGGGTGTAAGCTGATAAGTAATCGTAGCAGGTATAGAAAGAGGATTTCAATAAGCTTAGAAACAGCCTCATAATACAAGTTCCTGAACTCAAGACTGGAAAGTGCTCAGAGAGATGTCTGTGTGGGAGGACTCCATTGTGACAATTTTACTAATCAGCTCCGACTCGCTCTTCCTCCTGTCATTTGTAATGTATTAGTTCAACCATTATCCAAAAGGTCTGCCTGATCATTGCCACTTGTCACTGGCATTAAAGGGAAGCCCCTCACCTTTTGAGATCATTGAGCTGGCAGTGATTGTCATTGTGTGCTAAGAGGCAAAAGCTGTATTACATTTCATGAAAACGAATGCATTCCCCGTCATTGTATTAGAATAGTAGTAGTCTTCTATTTATCTCTAAAATGAACATGTTTATAGAAATAAATCTGCACTTTGAGTCCATTGTGGGAATAGTGGGCTATAAATATGTACATAAAACTAGAGGAACCAAAGAAATTACAATACTCATATTAACTTATACAGGTTCCATGAATTTACCAACTGACAACATTATCATTACTTTGTTGAAATAGCGTAAAATGTAAAATGAAAAAATTTAGGAAGTGCTTACCAAAATATATGTAAAGTAGGCAGTGTATCAGCTTTTTATTTCTTTTACAACATGATCTAAACTACTCAGCTCCAGACTAGTATGCACACCTTTTAGTGTATATCAGCAGGAAGACCAACATAATTTATTATTATGAACAGTCTGTAAATTGGGACTTTTTCCAGTTTTTCCAGTGACTGCCATGTTGGTAAAGTGTTCATATGGGTATTTTAGGATAAATAAAAATGGTTAAAACAATGAACCCCTTACTAGCTCACCTTTTTGCACCACAATGACCATGCTATTTGTGTGGTTTTTGTCAATGCCTTCTTCAAGCTATAACTTTTTAACGATACCTAGCTGCATGGGATGTTTCTTAGGGAACAAAATGAAATTTGTGATAGCACAATTTTGGGTACAGAGTACAAAAAAATGGCAAATGCCATTGTTTTTAATAATACATTTTGTTGTATTTATTCTGCAACATAAATAATATTAAAACTTTTTTTTAACTAGGTATATGAATACAGTGTTACAACGACAAGCAGATGTATGGTACAGTTCATTTTACTGTCTAATATAGACAACAAATAGAGATGTACCAGCTTCTTGATGTTAGTGTAAAACAACATTTAAAATACACTGTAATGCCAAATTATTGTATTGTATCATATTAGTGATCAAGGTATCAAATGTGTAATTCCCCTAGTGGAAAGTTTTGAAAAGAAAAAATAAAGTTTTCTAAAACAATGAAAAACACAACTATAAAAATTATCCTTTTACCCATGTTATTATATACAGGCGGTCCCCTACTTAAGAACACTCGACTTACATACGACCCCTAGTTACAAACGGACCTCTGGATATTGGTAATTTATTGTACTTTAGTCCTAGGCTACAATGATCAGCTATAACAGTTATCACAGGTGTAATGAAGCGTTAGTGTTAATATTGATTCTTATGACAACCCAACATTTTTAAAAATCCAATTGTCACAGAGACCAAAAAAGTTCGGGCTGGGATTACAATGATAAAATATACAGTTCCGACTTGCATACAAATTCAACTTATGAACAAACCTACAGACCCTATCTTGTATGTAACCCGGGGACTGCCTGTATGATTTAAAAAACTAAATAGTAATAAAAAAATGGGTATTCTGTGTCTGTAACATGACAATATTATGTTACTATAGCCATACTGTTAAGGGCATAAAAATCCATTTTAGTGCCTCCTGTCCCTACCCCAAAAATGAAAGGAAAATGTTATCAAATAATTCTGTTTGTTTTCCTTCAGAAAAGAATCCCTAATAAAGCGGTGTGTTTCATTATTCACAATAACTGAACAAATAATTTTAACACTGATTTTAAATTCTAGAGTGAACAGTGCAAATGTATTAGTTAATACATTAGCAATAAATTAGTGACGGGCTGGGACAGGCTTTTAAAAAAAATATAAACGGGTACTCACCCCCTCCACTACTCCTGATGCCCCGCGCCATGGTCCGTCTGATATGTGCCACTGTAAACAAATGTGCCCCTGTGATCAGGGAGCTTCCGGATGGCAGAGGTGGCCGGCCACTTCCATCAGTCTCTATCTCTCAGCATTGTAGACACTGGGATATGTGATGGATCGGAGTGGCTGGGCCGACGGAAACAGCTTCTGTGCCGCTGTTTGTATTAGACAGACCACCACGCGGGATATCAGCAGCGACGGAGGAGGTAATTACACAATTATTTTCTTTTAACAAGCCCACCCCAGCCGTTCCCTAATGTATTGCTAATCTCGGATAACCCCTTTAAATGGCCATTTTATTTCATTCCCTCACATGAACCAGTTAATACATTTTTTTCATTATTTACTATTTTATCATAAAAATGAAGCCATTAGAAAAAATACAATTTTTCTGCAAAAATCAAGTACCCATATGCCTGTGTCAGATAAATGAATCAATAAAATGATTAACTGGTGTGGCACTTATATGTAGAGATTTGTATAGTATAATGTAAGAGCTAGTTTACAAAATGTTTTCGGGTATGTGGGAAGTTTATGTTGCTTTCAAGTTTACCTTAGAGTATCAAAATGGAAGTTGAGAAGTGTAAAAACTATTTTTATGTGGCTCTTACTCCAATTTTACTTCCAACACTCCTTTCTTCTAAATTCAGTGCTGATTCCCCAATGAAATAAATATTGTTAATGTTTTTTTTGTGAATGTCAGTGCAACAATGAGACAGTGAGAGCATTAAAAGGATGAACACTTAAAGGTCAAAGTCCCATATCTCTCCACCATGCATGGGTGCAATTATTACACATAACTGCAGGAAATTGCCGCTAAATGAGATGAGAGAAGCATTAGCATGAAAATGAGTGTTATTTTATTAAAATACCGATCTTCATAAAAAGGCCATTGGCATAATAGTGACTTCTTTTAACCCATGAAAAACAAGCCCTCATCAAACTGGGTCATAACTACATAACAGAGCTTTACTAGAAATGCTCAGAAAAATAATATTCTGCCTGTAATAAGCATACGGTTTCAAAATAAAAAAAAAAAAATCTTCATTCAACATTATTTATGTTTGATCATATCTTCATGATCCCAGATAGCTTACTGAACAAACCAAAAAACGATAAATCATTAAATATTTGTAAGGATAAGGTTTTGTCCCTTATCTCAAATCCTCCATGTGAATCCTCCTTGAGGAGACTCCAGTCTGTGCGAGCCTGTATGCAAAAAATTGTAAAATGCAACAAAATGTACCTGTTTCTAGAGATAAATGAAGAGTGGACACTCAGAATAATTGTCTGTAGTGGGACCCCTTTATGCCACTGATTATTGAATACGTATGGACTATTGTAAAAATAATGGGACACATTTACTAAGGGTCTGCGGATCGCGATTCTGTCGGGTTTCCCAAAGTATTCTTGGGAATTCTTTCTGCATGCAACAGAAAACGGGGGCCTGCCGTCGGACAACCCGGCTGATTCGGACAAACCACGGAATTTAAAAACGAAATTGTGTCGCAAGATCAAGCACTTACATGCACCAGGAAGAAGAAGGTGAACTCCGGTGGACCTCAGCGGGTAAGCGACACATGAAGGAAATTGGACACACGACCTTAGTGAATCGCGGCAGACCCGAATCCTCGTCGGACAACGCACAGCGGGGATCGCGACAGGACCAGGTAAGTAAATCTGCCCCAATGTATCTTGTTTCTGTCTGAGTATGTCTCCATTATGAGTTTTCCCATGCCAAGAATAGTTTTAAGAGAGTTAGCAATACAGTTCTTAAGGAATATAAGGAATCATTTTATTAATTGTAGAATGGGACAAATTGTTAATGGCAGGTACATCTAAGCAGACTTATTGACCATGTGAGTAACATTAATTATTTTTTGCATCAGGCCAGGCACGTTATGTTAAACCAATTTATTTCATATTCTGTTTGCTTACTTGCTATTCTATCATCCCCTGCTGAAATTTTCCTTGACTCCATTATGATCAGGCTGATCCCTGCCTTTGTGTTATAATATTGCTTCTGCCTCTTAATTAAAATGATAACATAATGCACAAATTTTTTGCAACATCACACTGTACTAAGCATAATGTAATTTTTAACCCAGAGTGTTGTTGCCACCTTCTGAGTCTAATATATCATGCTTTAATGCCTTATTCTTTAAATACATGCTCAAAAAAACAGAATTGGGAATTGAAAGCGGGATTGATGTGATTTCCAGTTTCACATGATTCCCCATGTGTGTATACTGGGGAGTTAACTGCGTGTAAATATTTTTTCCCAAGATTCCAACTCATTCATATGATTCCACAAACATCATAGGTGGGAGGTTCTGTGGACTCTATTTGAATTGAGGGGTGTTTGAATACACTGCTGTTTCATTTATAGTCTGCAGTCTTGTGTCAAGGACTACTAAATATAACTGAGTATAATGCAAAGCCATCTCAGGCAGTGAGTAAGACTTTGAATAGAGTGATAGTATGCATGTTTAACTACAACTCCATTAAATTAGGAATATAGGTGATAGGTTGTTTCATAGAAAGTTAACAGTGGCCGCCCTAATCACCCTCCAGAAGTTTAGCATTTAGCAAGTCTGTACTGTCGGAAACAAATCAATTGCATCTGCGTCTTTAAGGCATACATGCACTTGATAGGCAGTGTCAGGAAACACAGATTCTACCGTCTGTTGCACACACGTAGAAGAGGCAATTGGCAGCGCCAAGGGATCGATTTTATAAATGGCCACATATTGTCTGCAAATAAATGAAATGGGAGGAGGGGAGTCATGTGGATATTGGGGGGGGGGTATATATATAATTTGATAAATTAGGGGAGCTGTATATAAGGGATTGTATATAATTTAATTTAGCAGCTGTATATGGGGGATGTAAGATATTAAATAACTTGAGGGGTGCTGTATATAATGAAATAAACTAGAGGGGGCTGTATATAATTTATTAAAATGAGGAGACTGTTTAAATGCGCATATAATGTAATATAAAGTAAATTAGATTGGCTGTTTAATCAAATCGGGAGTGTGTATAAAAATAAATAATTATTTTTGCACTGCATATAAATGCATTAGGGTGATCTGTAAAACCATTAGTTCATTAGTGGATGCTGAATATGAATTAAAGAAAAAGTGTTTTTGTGATGCACACTATCCCCTATAGGAGCTGCCAAACAGTCACAGATGGATCCCACATGTAGCAATTAGTAAAAATAAAACAGTCTGACCGGAGCTCCTTGTGTGTCCTTTTATATATCATTTGATAAATCGACGATTTCACTCCTTTCCCAACTATGTTCCAAATTCTTCAGTACACTTCCACACAAACGGTATTTGGATGATCGCTATTCAGACAGTTTTAAGCTGCGTTTTCTTGCATCCTGTAGCCAAATAGTGTACAGCTACTATAGAAGAGATTAAGCAGCAGATAGGGTAGTATGTTCAAATATATGGAATTTATTTTATTAAAACATACTCACAAAAGCGAACTAGCGAGTCCACATGGTGGATTTTATATGCGCATGATTTTATTCTATTTTGTGAGTATGTTTTAATAAAATAAATTCCATATATTTGAACATACTACCCTATCTGCTGCTTAATCTCTTCTATAGTAGCTGTACACTATTTGGCTACAGGATGCAAGAAAACGCAGCTTAAAACTGTCTGAATAGCGATCTATTCCCATCCAAATACCGTTTGTGTGGAAGTGTACTGATAATTTGGAAATACGTTGGGAAGGATGAAATCATCGATTTATCAAAGGATATATAAAGGACCCAAGGCTCCGGTCAGACTGTGTTTTATGGAATATGACATTAGTTAGTGCTTGTATCATAATATAAATAGGGTAGTGTATACTTATTAGGAGTTACATTCACAGGTGGTCCCCTACTTAAGGACAACCCTATTTACAGTTTGAACCTACTACAGCAGACCTCTCTCCCACTCGTGACCTCGGTGCAGCTTCTTGGAAAGTCTTCTACTATGTCCTCAGGCCTGCAAGATCACTGTAAGGTGTGCTCTAATTAGGTTTTATTGTTAATCCTTCTTTCCCATAACCAAAAAATGTTGAAATCCAATGTCACTGGGATAAAAAAAAAGTTTTGTCTGTTTACAATGATAGAATATACAGTTCCGACATACATAAAATTCAACACACTTCCTTCAAATCTAAGGAAGCGATCTGTACGTACCTGGGACTGCGCTGTATATATGTTGGGGTGCGCTTTATTAATTGTTACTAAACAATTTAGGAGCGTATATATATTGTGGGTGGGTGCTATACATTATAACCTCAATTAAATGGAAGGCAGTATAAATTATGAAACATTGCAGCGGCCATATAGTATTTTTATATTCTGGAGCATAGAATGGTGGAGGAGTATATATTATCTAGAACAGAGAGAATGTTATCCAGGTTATACTAAATTGTAAGTCACCGGTGGTAGTTATGTGGATAGACAAAACTTTGTTTCTTGACAAAGCAATGAAAACAGCAAAACACAGCATTGTAAGCGCCCTGCAGGAAAGGTTTAGCCTAGCTCATGGCTGTCACCACAATGTGCTTTTGGCTTGATATTTGAGCTCTAATGCTTAAATGCACCTCTTTTTAGTTTTTCTATAAACCTGTAGTTAAATAGTATGGATAATTTTTCATATGATGGGATTTATTGACCTGTAAGAGGCCTAGGAACAGGGATAAGGCTTGGACTACTAAAGTAACTCGATATTTAATGTATTTTTTCTTTTTCTGGCTCTTTCTCTCTTCCTTCCCTCCCTCAATCTTCCCTCACATTTCCCCATTTTCACGTGAACCTGGGGTGTTGGACATTTCTAACTTAATTTCCCCCCCCTTTTATATAAAATACAAACTAATTTCTTTTTTTCAAACTGGAGACTCATAATGTGCGGGGCCTCTATAGTCTACATAAAGTCAGGGAACTTTTGAAGTGTACACTACCAATCAAAGGAGATTCGTTACCAAGGATTATTTTTGGCTCATTCTTTGACCTTCCCAGGTGCTTGAATGAGACAATTCCACAAATCCCTTCCTATTTCTGGAGATAACAGGTAGAGTCAAAAGTTATTTATAGCAACCTTAGACATTAGGATACTTACTACAGCCCACAAACATTGTTGAGCCAAGAAGCCACCCTTATAGGGAAACTATTTCTGTTAGCTTCCACAGAACGCAAAAAAAGAGGGACTTTACATTGCCCAAGACTAACATCTGCCATAGCAATGTTTGCAGTCTTCCACATCCCTTTTATTACACAATGGCACTCTGACATTAATTTCACTGGACCCATGCACACAAATGTGGTTTGCACTGATCTCTGTGGAAGCTTGAGAAACCTCAGAGTAGGTCACGTTCCTGCCCGTGGCTGCGGAATTTCCATAAAGTGTATGAGAATGAGAAAATTCAGATGCAACCAGGCGCAAAACTAAAGTGGTAGCAGCCATAGTAGCTGCTATGGGCATGGATGTCAGGGGGCCCAGCCACCGGACCTGACCAGACTGCAAGAATGAAGGAGAACATTTACAGCAGTGTATAGATATTTAGCCAAGTTCACTACAGCTAAGCTATGTAGCCTCAAAAAGAAAACTGGGGGGGGGGGGGGGGGGGGGGCAAGTGTCAGGAGCGCAGTACTACAAATCTCCTTTCCTCTATTTCTACACCATGTGCTGCCTTCTTATCTGTGGCCTTTTGCCCCATCTCCCTCATAATGAGCAGTGACAGCAGGAGATGAGTTGAGAATACTGCGGATTGTGAGTGGTGTATATACCTACGGATGTGTATGTACTTATGTTAGTGTATGTATGTGTATACTGTTTGTGTATACTATGTATTTGTGAGAAAGTGAGAAGGTTGTGTGGGGAAAACCGCATCTGTCCTACAGGCAGATGAAATGCTGGTGGAAAAGCCCTGGGTTTGTCTGCAGTAACCCAAGGTTAATGCAGACATATAAGCAGGAATAGGTCTGTTTTGTCTGTGTTGCCTACGTACACACAGACCCATTGGTAATGTCCGTACTGGCCTGCTTATTATGGTGTAGGGGTAGGCTGGTAGTGGACTCTACTCCACCCGGAGCTTCGGTCCTGGGCTTTTGTATTAGCCCACAGGTTGCAGGTCACAGGCCTCGTTAGGGCCTGATTTGTCTGCGGCCCAGAAAGCAGTAGAGAAGGCCCTACTGGAGAGCTGAAAGTGAGATTGCATTCTCACAGCCAAGGTAACTGAGGGTCTCTGTCTTGCTGCTGGCCAAGAGCGTGTGCCAGGCAGCCTGGTACCGGATAGCTAGGGTCCTCAAAATGTATTAGACAGCAGCCTAGCCGGGCAGGATTACTTTTATAATGTTTTTGCATGTGCCATAATCCAAGGCTGAATTTTGTGTCTGTTTTTGCAAGGTTGAATAAACACTTATAGTTGGACTTTTCAAACCTGCGTGTGTCACTGCTTCTTGCACCTGCTACCTGTCAACATACCACAGCAATTCCCCCACATGGTGGATTGGAGCGGGCAAAGTGAAGTGAAGTACACTAGTGCATGTCCTGGAAGTTGACAGCACTGAAGCTGCAAGCACAGCCAGGAGGAGTTAATCAAGCAGCTTTCCATCCAACTGGCAGCAGCAAGACAAACAGATTGCTGCCAGCGATAACAGCCCTGACCGCTGCTCAGCAAAGGACTGTCCCAGCACTGACGGTGAAGACCCCCAGGAAACGAGGTCCACAAAGCTTGACCAAGATGACCGCCGAGGATGATGTGGAGGCCTAATCTGACAGGCTTTGAGAGGGTGGCCACCCGAGAGGTTGCCACACAACACTGGCAGAGGTGTTGGCCCCCTTCCTCGTCGCTGATCCCCAGCAGGCATACTACGACTGAGCGAGGAGTATGCCCGGGACTACTCCAGTAAGGCAAGATCTTGGCCCCTAGGAGTGGATCAGCATCCTACGCAGCTCAAAGATGAATAGCGTGGAGATACCAGGAGGCGCACCCACCGAGGGGGCAGATGCACAACTTGTTCACATGTGGTCCGCAAGTGGCTTCAGCCGGAGACCATCAACCCCAGCCCAGATGGTCGAAAGGTTGTTTTGGACCGTTCCTGGGGCTTGCCGGGTGAGATCCAACAATGGGTGGACACGGGGGACCCGTTGATGCCGCATGCTCTGGTGGGTTTGGTGGAGAGGTTTTGTGCCACTCAGGCCTACCTAACAAAGGAAGCCTTTATACCAAAAAAGAACAGCCTTAAGGGCACGGAACGGGGGTCGAAAAGCATATAAAATGATAACACCGAACAGGAGGGGGGGCCACAAAAAATTCCACGGGAGCATAGACGAGACAAGGAGGGCCCACGAGTGTCCTGAGAACAAAATAGTACCGAATAAACCAACCAAAGCACAAAAAACCAAGATAACTGCATGCACAGGCAAGGGTGAGGGAGGTAAACATGGGCAAGGGACGCTGTAAGGTTGGTGGCATGCTGAGTCGAACTTGTGCGGCCCACCTGTGACCTCTGCCATGAGCCGTCATGGGACACGAATTGGAGCGGTCATATTGTAGCGCGGTTGCCTACCAATAATCGCAACCTCGCGGCCCAGCCCATCGAGCTGCGAGGCTTCCTCTCATGCAGCAAGGAATTTCCTGCGAAGTCATAGAATGAACTTAGAAGACCAAACCAAATGTCGCGGGTAGCATACAGGCTACCTAGACGCCCCGAAACATCTGCTGCAGGTGAGTAGGGCTCCAGGGCACAAAAGAGGAAGTGTGCCTGGGTGTGGTAGGGCTTGTGGACGACAGGGCATCCAGCCCGTGCTGCGTACCAGCCTGCTGGAAGCTCCTATGGTACAGTCAGGTGACCTATGATGTAGGCTTGTCGGTCCCCGGGGGTCGTGAGATACCCAAGTCGAGAGGGGGTACACCAAAAGGAGGCAGACCAAAACAAAACAACTAAATGACGAAGGCTCGTAGATACGTCACTGGACCGTGACGGGTACACAGCACTAGCCGCGGCCACACCACACCATTAATTAACTTTCCGCCAGGACTGCGTGGTGGGGAGCGATAAGAAGACCTACAGAGGCACTCGAAGGCAATTCTAGTAAACAGGATCCTAATAGCACAACAACCTTCTCACGCACCGTATCTTTGGCGACGGCTACTGGGGTCCCATGTATCTGTCTCCGCTGAAGCCACTTGCGACCAAAGTGAACAAGTTGGGTACTCGCTCGTCGTGTGTGAACAAGAAATTATGGCTGGGTGTGTTGATGCTCCTGTGCTGCCTCGTGGGATCATGATCATCTGCAAGAGAGGAACAAGCGCGGCCTGTGCGGGTAGACGACGAGGAACAGACAGCGATGGAGTCTCGCCGTAGGGGAGAGCTAGGCTCGAGCGAAGAATGGCAAGATGGCATTTTCCCCCTCTGATACGTCTATACGGCAGGGAAACTGGAGTGAGGTAGTCAGCACACCAGGACCGCAGTTGTCACTTCTGATTTCGGGATCGTATCTCCGTGACAGATCGTAGTTGGCTGACCTCTCGGGGAGAACTGCACTCAAGAGACGGGGGTGCCAAAGCGTAACCGCCTACTGCTCAGGTCCGCGCCATAGTCGTATGGGGTCTAGAACCTCAATCTGCTGCTGCGGCTGGCAGCGCACTCATCAACGCAGGTCAAGCATGAGGACATACGTTGTTTCCCCCACAATATACTCCGGATGGTGGTACCGCGTCAAGGTGATGTTTGGTCCTACCTGCAGCATTGATACTGTCCGGTGCACACGGTAGAAACCGTATCCACGAGGGGAGGCGGGAACTATAATAGGCACCGAAAAGGTAAGGGAGGGGGAAAAATGGTGGCTCAGAAACGCACATATCAGTAGGATGGGTTAATGACCATACGCACATAACATGGATGGAGGGCACCTCGGTACTACACAAATCCTCATGGGAACGACATCTTGTCAGCGTTTTACTTGGACCAGGAGTATAATATGATAGGGTAAAAAGTCATAGTGTGAACTTGCCCTGATTGTCAAATTGCATGCTCCCATGGTACACTTTCCGAAGTCCGATTGGTACCACCTCGGCCCATTATTGAGTACCCCTTTGAAGGGGTCGCCATGGCGAGTGGATTGGTCGAGTGCTGTGTAAGTCTAGAAGGGGTACTGGCATGCAATGTATATGGGCATGCAGCATATCCTGTGGTCGCGTCATGGGTCGATTCATGGTCACCCGATATCCTGAGGAACGCATCCCATCGTACTGGACGCACACACCGCTCCTGGCGAACTTACTAATAAGCTAACAAGCGCTTGATAGTTGGGTGGGCGTGGGGGGAGGGAAACCAGTGTTGCATGTCGGGCGGGTGGGGAATAAAAATTCCGCACAACAAGGGAGCAGTCGCTACAGACGGGGATGATACGGCGCACCGGGGAATGACAAGACTGGGGTCGGCTCATTGCTTATAAAGTATGCAAACAAGTCACACCACAAGGTAGGGCGGGGGAAATATGGGCGGGGGCGGGCGATTCGGTGGGGGAAAGGAAAGAGAGGAAAAAAATAAAAAACTGTAGGTCTCACTATTTACTCACCCTCATGTGTGGGTGCCATATCCGCAGACGAGATGAAGTGTGGTATAAACACTGGTTCAACAACACTTTAAAAGATTATGGTGCTAAAAAAGGTGGTACAACACGCATTCAGGAAACAGGTGACGATGGAGATGTACTATTGCCAATAAATTGAAATAATAGTTCGTACAACATCCGAGAGGTGCGACCACACAGATCCGTCGTATGCTGGTTTACGGGCAAAAGCCCGTAAAAAATTATAAGAGAGGTAATATGGTCAGTAGCCATTGACGCGGGACATACGCGCACTCGGCTGTCTATCCTGACACATAGGTGGACGGCAACGCGAGACATGAGCGGAACAGAGCCACCCCGCCCACAAAGTAGTAAATAGACCTGCACGGGGCATCAATAAAATAGACTGGCTGACTGAGTACGCAAAGGCACGAAAGAGGTATGACTCACTCGTCCATAGGCCCATATGCTCTAAAATGATGTGGCATAGTGTAAGAATATTGCAATCCGTCACGTGCTCTCAAACTCACCTCAAAAGTCGTCGGACTTCTAACATATACTGTCATGGTCTGAGCACGTCGCACAACAAATCCTAGAGGCGCTTTAGTCGCCGTATGACGATGCGTGTCGCCATAGTGCGCTGTTGCCTCTGCACCTCCGTGCGGCATCATGTAGCTGCAAAAGTAACTTTTCCCAGTGCAGCTCAAATGGCAAGGCAACCGATATGAAGGTTATAAGATTCAAGGGGGATATGGGAGAGTGGTGTAAAAACATACTACAAAACGCGATCCAAGGCCCGAATACGCGGCGAAAACAAGCACAAGCAATAAGGAAAAGACTAATAATCATGTAAATCTGTGTGAAGGCCTGGAAAAGACAGAGAAGTAGTCTGCATACAGAGATGGGTCGCGCCAGTCCACCTCCTGCGCTACCTCACAGGCTGCAGATAAGCCGATGCGGAGGGCGAAGTGCGAATCCGTACCCTTACCAAAGAGCAACAGCGAGAGGCTCGAGAGTGTATAAGCAAAATACAGATGTGTTCTCAGAGTTGCCTCGCTACACATCTGTAATTAACATGATTTGTCACTGAGCCAGGGTGTAAGGGTAAAGATTTAGGCCGTACCGAGTCCCCGAAGCTCGTAGACAAGCCATATCAGAAGAAGTTCAGAAGATGCTGAAGCTAGGGGTATTGAGGAGTCCAAAAGTGAGTGGGCAGTCCAATTGTTCTAATTCCCAAACCGGATGGGACGTGCGATTTTGCAACGATTTTAGAAAATTGAATGAGGTGTCTAAGTTTGCCTATCCATGCCGGGTGGACGAGCTATTGAGAGACTAGGGGTGCTCGGTACTTCCCACCTGGATCTACAAAGGATATTGGCAGGTACCCCTGACAGATAGGGCTAAAGAAAAGACAGCCTTTATCACCCCTGAGGGCCTTTTTCACTATTGTATTACCGTTTGGGCTTCATGGGGCCCCCGCTACCTTCAACGGTTAATGGCACATAGTGTTAAAGCCACATAGGAGATACGCCTCCGCCTATCTAGATTACATTACATCTACAGCCAAGACTGGGCCGAGTCACTTGGCAAGGTACAGGCCGTAGTGAACTCTCTAAGGGCAGCGGGCCTGACTGCAAACCCCAAGAAGTTGTGCGCTGGGAATGGAGGAGACGACACTATTGGGGGTAGTGATCGGTTCGAGGTATAATTAAACCTCAGGTCAACAAGATGACGCTATACAGGGTGTGCCCTCAACCAGTGAGCACAAAGCAAGTCAGGGCATTCCTGGGCATTGTAGGGTAACTACAGACGGTTTATACCAAACTTGCACATGTCGCGCTCCCTGACAGACCTGCTGAAGGGTAAAAGGCCTTCCATGGTGCGGTGGAATGAACAAGCAGAAGTGCTTTTCAGGCCTTGAAGTCTGCGGTGTGGATCTCCGTCCTCATTGCGCCAAACTTCAAGAGAGAGTTTATTGTGCAGACGGATGCGTCAGATGTAGGACTGGAGCTGTCCTTCTCAGGAGGTGAATGGCGAGGGAACACCCCATTACTTACCTGAGCAGGAAGCTCACGCCAGCTGAAAAAATACAGTATCGTAGAGAAGGAATGTCTGGCGATAAAGTGGCATTAGAGTCCCTGACGTACTACTTGCTGGGACGACAGTTCAGTCTCATAACTGACCACTTCCTCTCACGTGGATGAGTAGAACTAAGGAGAAGAAGCCAGGGTCACTAGGTGGTCTTGTCCTCCAAAATTTCAGTTTCATGGTGGAGCACCGAGCCGGGAGCTACAGCAATGCGGAGCCTTGTCCCGAACGCATTGCTTAATGTCAGGAGTTCGCCCGTGGTCTGAACTGAGGGGGAGGGTATGTGAGAAAGTGAGAGGTGTTGTGTGGGAAAAACCGCATATCTGTCCTACAGCAGATGAAATGCTGGGTGGTAAAAGCCCGGTATTGTCTGAAGTAACCCAGGGTTATGTAAGACATGATAAGCAGGAATAGTCTGTTTTGTCTGTGTTGGCCTAGCTAACACAGACACATTGGTAATGTCCGTACTGGGCCTGCTTATTTGGAGTAGCGGGTAGGCTGTAGTGGGATCCTACTCCCCGGGCTTCGGTCCTGGGCTTTTGTATAGCCCACAGGTGCAGGTCACAGGCCTCGTTAGGGCCTGATTAGTCTGCAGGCCAAGAGCAGTAGGAGAGGCCCTACCTGGAGAGCTGAAAGTGAGATTTGCATTCTCACAGCAGGTAACTGAGGGTCTCCGTTTGCTGCTGGCAAGAGCGTGTGCCGGCAGCCTGGGGACCTGGATAGCTAGGGTCCTCAAAATGTAAGACAGCGCCAGCCGGGCAGGAAGACTTTTATAATGTTTTTGCATGTGCCCTAAGCCAAGGCTGAATTTGTGTTCTGTTTTGCAGTGTGAATAAACACTTAAGTTGGACTTTTAAACCTGATTGTCATGCTTCTTGCATATCTCCTGTCAACTACCAGAGCAATTCCCCACAGTATATACAGTATACTTTATGTGAGGGTTTATGATATTTATATACAGTATGTGTTTGTATATATGCTGTCTATATACTGTAGGAGTGTATATATGGCATATGCAACATCCCCCACCAGGGCTAGCCTTTTCTCTTGGGCCTGGAGACAGCCAGGGCCCGGAATACCTGAGTGGCTGGCGGTTGCGGCTGGGTACGCTAGTGTCACGGTGCTTGGTATGGAGACCGGAGGACTGTCCTACAGCCGGAAGGTCTCCAGCAGGTGGTGTTGCGCAAGAAATGATGAGGGAGAGGCTGTTATAGTAATTTCTGGGGCAACCCTTTGAGCTATGGAGTATGAGTCCCTGTGTAGGTGGGTAGGCGCGTGCCCGTGATGGGATAGCATAGTAGTAGGGATGCAGACGGAGGCAGACGTTGTACTAAAAGCAACTTACACGTTCTTTATTGGGAACCAACAGGAACAGTGGATAACAGTGGGATAACGTGCAGCTGGGGATGCACTTGGAGAGAGAGACAACCAAGGGATTGATCACCAGCCTGGATGCAGGAGCAGGCTGGGAGATAGCTGTGTCCGTATAGGATGCTTCAGCTTTCCTGGGTTGCTTCAGATATCACCCTTGAAGGTAGGATGACATCTCTTTACTCTCACTAACTCCTCAGAGCTCGTACCTGTCTATACTGGTCTGAACTGGCTATTCTTTCGATGACTCCTTGTCAGACTGGACTCCTGACTGACTGCGCTCTCTTGTTCTCCCACACACTGACTGAACTGACTGTCGACTCTTGTCAGTCTTCTGATCTCTGACTGACTCCTGTCAGTCTGGCTCTCTGTCTTTCCTGACAGATGACTGAACTGACCGTTGGCACTCTCCAACCGTCACTTCTCCTCACTCCTGGTCAGGTGGTGGTTACTCCTCAATTACATCCAGCTTACAATCCATTAAACAAGATGTGATTGGCTATGGAAAGACATCTCATTAAAACAATAACTCCTGCCTTGCCAGGCAGGACTCTATCCGCTACAATGTTCCCCAATGTGTGTAGTGACCTGCTGTGGGTGTTGATCAGACTCACACAGGTTGCAAGCTACATATTGGGACGTATTCAAAACAACCCTCTGCCTTGTATCGGCAGGGAGTTGTCACATGTATTAACTATATGTGCATGCTACATTATGTAAAGGAGCACCGATGCATAATAGTGGTCATGCCCTCCCGTGTCCCATGGTGGGCCCTTGATGTATTGGCGGGGCACCGCAGGGCAAAAAACTATGCCAGGTCTGACTTTCACAGGTTTTTCAGAATTATGACCCGGGCCCGCCTCGGGCCCGCCAAATTCATGCGGCTTCCGACCCCTTTATGCACCTCGCCCACATGCGTAGAGATGGCGTAGTCGCTGGAAGAATCGCAAATTCCATACACAAGAATTGCAATGCTTTCACTGCTTCTACACCAGAAAACTTCTCTGACTATTAACTGACTTTGACTGACTCTATTGTATGCATGATAAGATCTATAGACCATAATCCCTCTTAGTCAGTGGTAAAAAAAAATAAAAAACTCCAAAATGCCCCAACACTACGTTGTTCCCATTTCAACTCATTACATTTAGAATAAATTTGTATAGTAAAATAAATTACACATAATTAGACATAACCACACATAATAATCATAATACTTTACAAGTGCCATCATAATTCCATAGTGATTTAAAAAGGGGACAATACAAAATAAAATAAGACATTACTGAGTACAAACACATGAGAATAATAGGAATGGCGGCTCAGCTCGCAAGGGGTTCTATAGTCTTGGGATGAGGGGGTGACACAAGAGGTATTAAGAGCTTCGTATAATGATCCGAGCCATTCTTTATAAGGGAACAGAATAAAATAATTTAATAAATAAAAATGCTGCTGCTTGAACCAGCCATCAGCCGCCATCTTGTTCCAAGTCGGGAGTGCAGAGAAGCCTGGAGCTTGGTATCATATGGTGATTGCCTGATGACATTCAGGAGTGAGGACACAGGATAGGTCAGTTAAGATAGAATATTTTAAACTGTATTCAGAAGGAGATGGCAGTGCCAGGGCTAACTTTTCCTTCTGATACTCCTCTTTTTTATCCTGAAGGACCTTTCACAGGTAAAATCTCTTCTCCTTAGGTTTAGAGCATCATGAAGACTTCTTTCTGTGACTTATTCTGCAAATTTGTTGCACAGAACTGACCACATTTGTCCTAAACATATACTATTATACCCCTCACAACTAAAAAACAACTGTTTGTAGCCTAGGCAAATAATCCAAGCTAATACTAAAAAGTGAACGGGCATGATATGTCGAATATAGTTAGTTGGATACAACTACTTCTGGGCTCGACCGGGTCGATTTGAGTGACAGGGATGTAGGGATTAAAGGGGTACACGCGGTCCCATGTACAAAGTAATTATTTCTTGTTCTTTAGTAATCTTTTGGACAAATTAGAGACACTAATTTGGGGGACCACCAGAAATGAAATTGCCAACCTACTCGCACTTATCTTTTTGTGGGTATTTTAGGCGGCTGAGAGCTGAGGGGTACGTGAAAAGAGCCTAATGTCTTAGATAGAGGCCGCAAAGAACTTCCCCAAATTCCTGGAAAGCCTGCAGTGACAAGGCGCCAGGGGGGGAAAAAAGTTAGGCAATTAGTAACAAAAATAGGAGGGGTGACAGGATAGCCAGGGGAAGTGAAGTACAGGGTCTTAATTTATATGGCTAAGCCAGCCGCAACAACGCATCTGCCAGGCCCAAAAATGGGGGTTCACACTGCCGTACGACATGTAATCCGCACACCTTTTCTGTGATCTTTTTTGTTTTTTCAGTTAATGCCTGTGCGGGTTGTGTCAGGATGGATGATTCAAAGTTCTAAAAGATCATATAGGATGATATCCAATCAGCGTGACTATAATTGTGGTCGGTGGATGGAGTATTGGTTGACCCCTATGTTTGTGGATTTAACCTGATAGCAAAAACAGAGGTCACAAATAATGTAGCCATGCAGAAAACGCACCCTCCTCACGCCAGAAGGTTAAAAGTGCATTGTTCGATGCAGAGATCTTGAGGCAACAAAGACAAAGGGGATTGAGAGCTATTGTAGGTGTTCTATGCAACCACAGTAACATTGATTTTAAAATGGAGTATGTCAGACGGCAATAGATGAAAATTCGTGCACAAAAGTCGTGACTTTGCTAAGAAGTAAAGGACAATACAAATGTTTGGGTGCTTAGCATATATCGGAATATACAGAGAAAATAAAATAGAAAAGGGGGGCCGTTGAAATAGACACTCACACGTAAACACCAAACAATATTTATTTTCAATTTCTTTCTGGCTCTGTAGAGATTTTTGTACAGGTTGTATTAAATATTACATCAGCCGAGAAAGAAAAATTCAAGGGATGGCGAAGTGTGAAGGTCCTTAGTGTTAACGAGCCCTACGAAATGTGTGGTCATGTAGCGAAACAGAGGTGAAAGCACATGGGGCTGACAAAGTAGTTAGTTTGGTTACCAGGGGTGAAATTTCATCGTATGCTATTAATACTATAGATAAGTGGCTCGTAAAAATAGTAAGAGAAAGATCCCATTTGAGCAAATAGCCTTGACAAGAGGCAACGTTGGGAAAATCAGCAACCTTAGCAACACATGTATGGAGCAACAGTCAGCACATCAATCTTAGAAATGAAGAACAACGTTAAATAATTGTATCACAGGAATGGGTACCATCACCAGTCAATAAGGAGATCGCCATGGCAGGTTGATATCGTTCTCACAATGGGACGGGGGGCTTAAGAGTAGACTTGGACTGTACAGATGATCAGATTCGGGCACTTTGGCCTTTTTTAAGGTATCATGCTTCTGTATTTGTACTCTGTTAAACATTTAAATATGCGATGTAGTGGGTACTAAAGAGTGCATTCATTGTTCCAACATCATTCTCCTAGCTCATTTAACCATCTTTCTCTTGCCGTATGAAAGTGAGATGCACCAATTTTGACCCAAATCATCCTACACAAGGAAAAGTATGAGTGAAAGGGTAGTCGAGGGCTCAAACGCGGGAGAAGCTGTGGACAGTTCGCGGTTAGGATGTGAATCGTACAGGAGATATCTATAGGGTATATGGGGTCAAATTGAACAATTAAAAAGGGAAATTGAGTTATCTTGTGTAGGCAAAATTCAGACGGTGGAAGGCAATTGGTATTTGTCTAGAAAAAAAAGAAGCTGGAAGGGGAAAAAGTTTAAAGGTGTGACCAAGCAGGCGTGTTGAAAAGGGGGAAATCAACTCAGTTAAAGCACACCCGACTGTGTGTAGAGATTCGGCGGTGGGGGTGCGAACAGTGTGTGGGAAAATCAAGCAAAATACAATTGCTGGGGTAGCACCGAGAATAAACATAGATGCTCTGTAAGAGCGTGGCTGGAATAAAGGCAAAGTGAATTAAGCCGAGCTAAGGAATAAAAGGCTGCTAAAAAAACTGAAAGTTGTGGTGCAGAAATAAGGCATATTCAAAATCAGCTATTCTGATGCAATTTTGAAATAAACAAAATGGAGCAAAGTAAAACATGACAAAACACTTCAAGAAATGGGCAAGGTTATTGAGACGGCCAAATGAGACGTTTAACGGCATAACACAATAGCTCACAAATAAAATGAATTTTGGGCAGCATGGAGCGGTAATAATTTCGTTCTTTAGGCAGGCCTGGGCTAAATTAAATTCCGCATTCGTTCAACATATCTGCCTTAGTGATTGTTTGAAAAGGTAAGTTTCATGCACTTCGGGGTGCCCAAAGACTTGTCTATGATTAGTAAAGCAAATAAAGGGTGCGTGACTCACAAACTCCCAATAACAGGTCAAGAGTTTACGATGTATTAGGAGGGTGGCATGAGGTTAATGAGCATTTCGTATATGTTAAGAATATAAAAGCGTAGATAGATAGAAATTATACCAAAACACAATGCTGAGTTTACATAGGTTCGACGGTCGTATAATAAATCTGTGCAGTGTGGTAAATATCCCAAGGGAAATGTGGGATCCTGAACAACTAAGTGAGGATCTCAGCGTTTGTGGTGTCAAATCTACTATGCCGCTAAAAAGGAATGGAAGATTGGGCACCAGTCGCGACGTTAGTGTACTTTACGGGGGGACCATCTCCAATATTCTGTCACCAATTCTTTTGCGTCATGGATTTTTCGCAGAGGAAATAAAGGGTCTCGATGATACCTCAAACATACCCATTGAAATGTGGACGCAAAAACATAAAATTTACAATTTTGAGATAAATCAATCGGCCGTCCCTAATTGGGATAAGGGATGCGGATGACTCGCGATACACACAACTACAAGTGGACACGACCTGCCATATGGTGGGGGGGTGGGTAATACGTATCTTTGTACGGTTAAAGTGTTGCGTAAATCTGTTCGGGAAGCAATCGGTTAAAAAATCCTTCAGACTCAGTGGTGAGATGTGGTGTGGCTCAACTCTGCATGGTTTAGATGATTTTCACACACTGCTCCGTAATGAACGATAATCCTGGATATTAGATGTTTCTGTGACGCTAGGAGGGGAAACGCCAAAAGTCAAAAACGGTTTGTTGGTGCAGAAAGGATACTTGAAGCAAGAACCATTTGGACTCACAAGTTAAAGTCAAAAAAACGGAGCACAAGTCGAGAATCTACAACTAGGACGTATGAGGGGGGAGTAATCTACCGGGCCCGACAAAAGGGCTGTGCCTAAGTAGGTTTTTTGGTACAATTTACTTACCCCTTAGTGGTTTGGTCAGCTTGAATTTAGTATCCCTTATTTCAATTCCTGAAAAAGTCGGTAACTCTTTAATCTCATTTTCATAGTCGTTACTACTGTATTATTATTTTGTGGTTGACACATATTGCCAGTGTAATCGCTAGTTGCAAAAGAAAACACATCTAAACCGTACTGGATGCAGTTGCTCTCAACCACTCCTGACCCCCTGTGTGGCTAGATATTTATCATTCAGACCCAGGAGATCCTAGAGTCTGACGATCCAGCAAGCCTACTTCGGGTTCTAACAACAACATTGGAGGTATAGTGGTCGTGTCCGAAACAATACCAAGGTCTACCCCACTAAGGATAGATGTGGCCCGATTCCACATCAGGTGGATCCCTTACGACAACCTGAGGAAGTCGCATCAGTAGCCGAGGTGGGTACTCTCAGTGGTGATGAATGTCCATACCGGCCCAGTGAAAACTGGTGGGCCTGGGGCATGATGACGAATATCACATCCTTCGACTATTGATGGACTTGACAATTTAGGCCAACTTTCTTTCTACTTGGTCTCTGTTCGTTAGTTCTTAACATGTTCATGGGGCTTCCCTTTCTTCGATTTACCGGTTGATTCATGCCAAACTATATCATACACACTTTACAATAGGGGACCCAGTACATACAAGATAGAGGAGCGTGTGGCAGCGACACCTTGAGGTGAAGAAAATTGAGATTCTGAATAGTATAGGGCTTCTTAAATTCAGGATAGTCAATCGTAGTAAACATGTTCATTAGGATTCTAAAAAGTATACTACCCCTTTTGGGAAAAATGAGGAAATTGCATTACTACTTGTTGCTTATGTGGATCCTTGTTACTAAAGGACTAAACTGATCCCCGTGGTGTATAGTGCGCATATGACAGGTATGTTTCATGTTTGTAGCAGGGGCATTATTGGAAAATTTATTGTTAAAAGGAAACAGTATGGCATGTGTGAAGCCAATGTGTTTCTAATGATTATTTGTTCTGTTCGTGAATAAATACAAGTAATAATTTCTGACTTTTAGGAGCACTTATACAAAGAACGACTGGTGGTCTGTCGTCCATCTTTTGTTTCATCTATATGCGCGGGGGATCCGGTAATTGTGTTGGGCTATTGAGGGTACTCATTGGTAAGCTAATGTGTGGTGTCGTGTGAATCACTCGCTGCCGACATTGTGTTGGTGTAATTTTGATAAGTCCACGGGTCTGTCTGGCTGAAAGCGACTGAAATATCCATTAAGCAAATGTCAGTGCCCGATGAACTGTTTCTCAGGTCACCATACCCATGAAGGGGTGCAGAAAGGTAGGCAAGGCATGTCAGCAGACACAAGGGACGACCTATTTATAACTATCAGTTGGGAAAGAAGGTACAAACAAAAAAAGGTGAAAAAGGAGCGGGCGGGGATTGTAAAGAATTGAGAGTCTGACAGTCCGTCGATTAAATATTGAAAGAGCAAATCGTATAAAAGTGGGCCACTGCCCGCCCGGAAAAACCAAAGACAGCAATAGGGGTGGGATTCGCGCCCAAAAAGATATGCAATGAGAGGGGCATACCTAACGGCGAGCGAGTGCCAAATCACCACAATCCACATGCGATGACGTGGCAGGTGGGACAACAAAATCCCGGGGCAATTCAGGGTCGCAGAGCATCGCCAAGATGCGCAAAATATTCGGAGGAAACCTGACATGAGTTAAAAACATAGGGATACGGTGGCCTTAGATAAAAGCTGGAACACCCCGAAAAGCTGCGGTACCGTTTTGCATGGGTGAATTACCAGTCGGTATAGTGCATAGAGCGAACTAGTTTAATAAACTCTATATGAAGCAGCCTACATTCTGATCCCTGTACCTATAAATCCCATTATATCAGGATTATCTGCAAAGGCCAAACCCCAAAATATGATCTAGAATGTAGAGTATTGAGGGAAAAAAATCATGATGACTAATGGTACTCATGGTACATATGTATAATAAACCACAATAATAAAGGATGTAGGTTTTGATGCCAACATTTACAAGTAACGCAAAAAGGGGGAAAGAAAAATAGGTAACTCACTGAAGTCGAGTGAAAACGTAGAAAAGAAAATACGCGTGTGTGGCCTCTATGCCCAGGCTAAGTTTGTACAATCATACAATAATGTCTTGGGGGTACCGATGGAAAAGGGAAAGTGGAAATACGTGCAAAACCCAATAAAGACAGAGTAAAGTCTACATTTCTAAAAGTACCCTAGTTGGTCATAGACTTTCTAAGTGATTGTTAAAAAACACACATAAAAGGAGAATTTTAAAATCCAAAATGATTAGTTCCGGATGACCATACCTTCACAATGTTTGCCTATAGTAATTTACCTATGTATACGATCACTTATACGACAATGTAAGGGGATCTACATTTCTCAAGAACCTATCCTCAGGACGCAATCATCCCCGGTAAAGAATGACATGTTGTAAACAGATGACTCCAGGGGCATATAGACATAGTGTTTTACATAGTTAAGCCAAGGACATACATGGCTCTACTCATCTTGTAGTTGATCATATAGGTAGTAGCGGCTTCTCTAGTTGGGGGGGGGTTACATGTTTACAGTCCTGCTTAGAGGTGTTATGTACTGGGTCTCTCATAACTTTTTTTACATATGGCTATATAATGCATTGTTTTAATTACTTTTTTATGTTTTACATTAAAAGTTGTTAAATAAAAGTAAAAGTAAAACAAAGCAATGAGTATAAACTTTACTTTGCAGTCAGAGAACTGCCCTACTGGTATCACAGACCTTATACTCTGCAATCCTGCTGAAGTAAAGCAGACTTATACCTTATTATTCCATACATTTTTTCTTATTTCCAGCTTCAACATGGAGCTGATAAATAGACTTGGCTTTTATCACTTTCTTCTTACAAGGCTGAACACCAAATTTAATGTCTCTGCTGTTTAGCTGGCGGGAAAGAACACTTCCATTATGAATTACCAGGAACTATTACTGCTTGTTTGCTCCTGGTTATTATGATTTCTACTCTGCTCAAGAGAATCCTGATGAGGCGAATAGAAGGTTAACGTTTGTATTGAAATAGGCGTTTTGAAATATATGCTTTAACCATAGTAGCAAGTCATCGAAAAAACAAAATACCCTTTTATACCCTTTAATATATTGTTTATGTGTTGCACATTTTATCAACTGCATTTATCCACAAGGTGCTGTATGTCCTATTCACTACCAAAACTGGATCTAGGATATATTTTGATTTAATGATAAAATGGAATTTAACTTAGGGGCTAAATACCATAAAATTCATATTTTGCATTAATTTTATACATGTTTGCAATCATAAATAAACATGGTTAATTTAACACTCAACCCCTTACTCTAGCTCACGAGAGATGCAGCGAGTCACATAGAAATGTCTGCGCTGGTGTAACTCGTTTGCGAGGACCTCCCCTCCGATAACTTTTCGCACGCGATGGTCGCGAAAGGGTGAACCCTAAGGCTCCTCGCCCACGTGGTAGCTTGGCCATATACAAACCTTGTGGAAGCATCAGAAAAGGTAATGGAAAGCAATTAACTACACTCGAAATGGACAGAGCACAGCCAGGGTGGGCCAGCCATGCACTGGGATTGCCTCTGACAAGTTCTTCTCTAATGCGAACCATCCCGTAGTAGTGACTAGCCAAAATTCCGGGCAACAGGAACATCATGGCAATAGACAGAGTGAAGAATGAAGCTATAGACATCTATAAAGCATACATATCTGACCGACCCTCCTAAGACCATGACATATGGTGGGACGGCATGTCGAGGCCATCCGGCCAGCTAGCGCTAGAGAGTGAGACTACTATGCAGTGGGCGACATACCGCTAAGATGCTGAACTCATGGTCAGGCTTCCAAACAAATGGGTGTCAGATGGCAGGAACAAAGATGCTTCACTAAGAAGCTGCTAGCCTCAAAGAATAGTCGGTACACTGGTAAATAATGAATTAAAGAGTTAAATTGCCCGAGTATTGATTATATGTGTATTACACACAGTTATACAGCAGGGATGGCTACAAGTTACATGGAAGCATGTAAACAAGCCCCAAAATTGGCTGTGCCTCGAAATCTACGCATCGTTCGGTGAATAAGCGGGAAAACAGGCTAGGAGGCGAGGCGATGAACAGCTAGGAGACTTAGCGGGGGCTGCCGAGTTACAAACGATGTTTACGTTGATCTGGCCTAGACTGACCTGAGGCTGGCGCTCCGACTGTGCCAGGCGAGCCCTTTAGCTGTGGTCGCACAATCCAAGAGCCCCTGTCCATCTATGGCTACTCCCCACACAGCAACTTCTAAGAACTATATCTGTAATAAGATCCAAGCAAGCTGCTCAGTAGCGTTTCGTTAGTAAGATGTTCTTTTGGATATGGCAGGGTGATTGGAACTGTAACAGGAACATGCGCTACGAAAGCGCTGAAATAATATCGGTAATATGATAAAAGTTTTGCTCTAGATTTTGGGGATTACACACCAGGAAGGGCGAACAAGTTAACAAGTTTGAAATGTGGAGCATCGAACAACCCAAAATAGTCTGGGCCTGACACAAGCTCTGTTGGATAACTGGGTCCATGTAATGGATGCAGTGACCTGTAGTACGATGTAAGAGTGTATCTGCCGTTAAAACTCGTTAAGTTGGATCTTTGGCATGGAATCGGCCGCTCCGCTGCCAGGGTCGATCTTTCGCCACTCCAAGCCCCTTTTCTCTCAGTCTACTCCCCAAACAGCACTTCTTAGACCGTTTGTGATCAGATCAGTGTAGTAAGCGTTCTTCATAACATGTTGTTGGGATATGCGGGTGAGGGGAATGTACAGCAAATGCTCAGAGCGCATGAAAAATAGTAGGTCGGGTTAATCATAAAAGTTTTTTTTGCCATTATATTTTTGATCACAGCCAGGGTTGCGACAAAAGTTAACAAACTTTGTGTGAGAATGCCCTGGATATTAGCTCTTGGAGCGGAGGGGAGGGCGGTGTGCCCTTTTAAAATACCGCGCCTTAGGCACTCAGCAGCTTGAGCAAAGCAAAAAACCACCCTGCTGTAGAGCTTAGGCGCGGCACGGCTGCTGGATGGCCTAGAGCTAACCAGAAGACTTGATTTCTTGGCGCCATGCCCACTGGTTCGGTACTTCGGAGGAGGAAGGAGGTGGAGGGGGGTGGGGTGGGATTGGAGGATGATTGTATAAAGTGAGACTAAAGGTTCAGCCTTTTGTACTCCTGGACCAAGAGTCTCGAAGCACCGCCCCCCCGTCAAAGTCTGCGAGTCCCGGCAATCGTGGATATGACGCACAGTGGCCCGCATGGTCAGACTGCTCGATCCAGATGCCATACTCACCAAGTAGTGTATTAGGCGTTCTATCAAGTTTGGTGATAGGCGGTGAGGGGAATGTAAAACAGATGCCGGGCAAAGAAGCCGCTGAATAGATATCGGTTTAAACACTCATAAAATTTTCAAGCACCAGTAAGATTTGGTGTAATAGACACAGCAGGGTGGCTACGCAAGTGAACAACTTTGAACTGTTAGAAACCAGGAAAACAAATCCGGCACATTTTGTGCCTGACAACACAAAACAGTACCCTTCTTCTAGTGAACTAGGCGAGGAAACGATGTCATGTGAGGCAGTCTCATATTGGATACGCATCGTTTTTGAGTTAAGGCCAATGGAGAGACAACGTGTGGAGGCAGCTTATTGAGACAATTTCATCTTGGATAGTGTGCCTGGCCTGTATGTGGCCATCCAAAAGTGTCATTTCAAACCAAGGAACCAGGTAGGCTGGCCCATACAGAAAAAATGGAACTGTTGAGTCTGCCCTGTAGAGGCAGTCCAAAAAAGTGTTCAAAAACCATAGGAGCAGGTACGTGGTGGCCCTCACAGAAAGAATGGCAACCTAGATTGAGTGCCACATGATCATTGGCGTCCCATGAAAAAATGTTTATCACAAAACACCTGATAGGAGCCGGTAAGGATAGGCTGGGACCCCACCAGCAAAGTTGGAATACGATTGGAGAGTGCTGTATGCTTCAGGCACAAAAAACTTTTCAGACCACAAGAAGGAGCAGGCATAGTGTGGCAGCGGCTCCAAAAGACAATTAAATCGATTGAGTGACCTGTATGTGTCAGTACGAAAAGTTTATTCAAACCAGTTCAAACCTAGGGATCAGGTAGGGGGCCTCTCCTATAAAAAATGAATAGAGTTGAGTGCCTGTAAGTGGCCACTCCCCAAAAATTGTTGTTAAAACCGAGAACAACCCCGGGTGGTGCCGGCCCTCCATACAAAAAATTAAATGTCCCGATCGCGCAAGAATTTTTCACTTTTTCACCTCCCCTCTACTGGCCTGACCTTCCCCATTTCCTTCCGTCCCTTCCGTTTCTTCCATTTCCTCCCTCCTCCAACTCCTCCAACTTACCTCTATCTAATCAACTGCCGCATCAACACGCTGACAACAAGTGAAGTCTGAGCAATGCTCCGCCCCTCTTGGGTTCTACGCCAACATTCTCACATCCTCTTTCCTGCGGTCATGCTGTTCGCCGTCCACCTTTCCTCTCGATAATGCGGATAACCTAGACCGCTGTGAAGGTGCTTTGGGCACTCAACAAGGGAATTTCCTTCCCCCGTCTCTTGTGGACGAGCTGAGGCAAAGCTACCGCCTGCATGGCTTGCGCGAGCAGCTTTTGTGTTTTCAACAGGCACAATGCCGGGAATTGGTGAGGCCGGACTGATGGCGAGCTGTGAGCCAGACATCGCCGCACTAGTCATGACCCACGTCTGTGTTGACTGCCTGCTACAAAGTTACGCAGCACCTTACAGAATGATCAGACAGTCCACTGTCACACTCCCTGCGATTGTAGCTTGAGGAAAGCGGTCGCTGCCTGACTACCCCAGTTCTGGTGGAAGTTTGACCAATCCTCGCACGCAAGTGTCCGGTGAGCAGGGGTCCTACTGTTATGGAGTTGCGACGCGGCGCACTGCTGCTGTTCCCTGAGAGTTGGCAGCATCTGTGCTGGACTTCCGTGAAGATGGGCCGCACAGAAAGCGGCGCAACCCTGTGCGGAGTAACACTCTTACAGAATTTGGGGTACATGAATCTTGAGGAACCACTTCTGAACTATCAGATTTAAAACACTGGGCCAGGCAATGGCACATGTGTCAGTACACTGTCCTGCCGATGTTGCGGCAGAAGCCATGCCTCTATCCCCCGTAGGTTAACGACGAGCCCCGTTGTAGCACACCAGTTTACCTCCCTGGCTTTCAGGTTTCAGTTTCGAACATGCGCACCATCATAATAGTTCCTGCCGGACCGTGCATGCCACTGTAACTAGTTCATATCTGGGCGGTAGACTGCCTTTTATTCGCCCCCTAGGCTCAGCAGTTTTGAGCACCGCCCTGCCTGTCGCTTAGCGACGGCGACTTGCTGACTCGTGCCAGGCTAGGGTAATCTACTGACATCACTGCGCCACATAACACCTCACGACCAAATTGGATTAGCTATATAATCGGAATTCAGTGAGTTCTTTATTTTTGATTTACTCTGATTTATTGATTCCTATTATTTCACTTTTGTAGTCTTCACCTTTCCCCTATTGTTCTTCCGCCCCCTGCCCGAAATCTCGTCCTCAGGCGCTACGTTCACATCAGTATATGAACCATGACCCAGGGATGCAGACTCTGTCCCAGCCCTCACACCAGTGTAAACCGGCCAATTAGCCTGTCACAGCGATATAATAGTGGCTCCTGCCCCGGCAGACTCGGGTCCACGTGTCACGTGGTTCAGTGTGGAGCCTGTCAAACGCGACGTAGGGATCCCAGAGGCACAGGGATAATTTGGTCTGACCTGCTGGTGCAGGGACGTGGGACGCGGCTCATCGGGGAAAAGTAGTGGGCTGGGGACCAGAATAGCCGATGGGCGAGACCGCACGCCATGAGGTTGCGTGAAAGGCATACGGTCCTCTACTCCTACAGCGGAGCATAATTCCGATCGGCCAGGCTAAGGCAATCTGGAGATGGTGAGCCATTAAGGTGCTTGGGCGGTGTCGGCTTGGGTTGCAACTATATTTTTTTTCCTCTCACATCTCCTTCCTCCTCCAAACGTCTGGTGGTAATGTAGAGCTGAAACGGCTGGGTGGAATGCTGTGGAGGAACGTGGAGGGCGACGATGGGGTTTTTTGTTGCTCACGGTGTCATCGGGCATTGGGCTGACTTCAGCTTACACATGGGGGGGGAAGGCAGTTCAGTGTGACTGTGCACTCGGCCTTGGAGGTTAACCTGGCCTTGGTTCTTCCACCCTGATGTCGGGTGATTTTCATTCATATTCCTGCCCCGCATAGCTGTTGTTAGTTAAGCTAGTGTGGTTGGGAACAGCTCCTGCGATCTGGGTTTTGGACAAAGGTTGGTCACATCCACAGTCCCCTGTCGGTCTATTATTGAAACATCCCATTCGCGATGTTTCCTTAACAGATACCGATATTCCAGGTACTTCCTGAAAATCTAGACAGCCCTCGCCGGCGGGATGCCCACTCGCCACTGGAGCTTCGCCTGTCACCTACTGACACAATTTGGCGGCCTGTGCATGCCCCTGCGCTTGCCCTGCCTACTTTCTCCGCTGTCCCACACACTGCCCTTCTTTTGTCCAACCCTGTTTTCTGCTATAGGACGAACTCTACCTCCGTCCAGAAAGCACATGTGTTCACACCCGCCTCTCAACCCAACCAACCGCTGGGGGCTGGGGCTGTCACCTCAATCATTGAGTCCATCTCCCAATCATTCCTGCTCCCACCTCCCTCTCCCCTCCCTGATCGGACTTCACGCTGCCCTCTACAACACTTCACCACTGTCCTGACAACCTTGTCCTCCAAAGAAAAAAGAAGGAAAAAGGCAATAAAAAACTCCATCGACGGACCGCTCTTTACAACACTAAGTACTCTTCTGTCCCTACGTCCCAATAAGGTCAATCAATCACCCACATGACTGCAATGGCAGACTGCGAACTGGTGAGAACCTGGACACATCTGAAAGTGGCAATCAGCAGCAACCGTTAGCTCATAGATTGGTTTTGATCTGTGGGGAAGGGTCCCGCGTCGAAAACAGTTATCCTCAGAGTATGAAAACTGCACAATGGTGATATAATCATAAAATTTGCCCACGAATTCTTCTTCCCTGGAGGTGGGGCAGAACATGTAGTGGTGAGTGAGGCGTGAGGTAAGCGCAGGAGCTAGAGGACTGCCGATTTTCGGCGTTGACAGTGGGGACAGCTGAAAGTGGAAGACGACTTGTGGGACAATGCTCGAAAGCTTGTCGGCAATTCCACGACCATCACCTGTTCCACTGTTCTGGTCATCTGGCCAGCAACAGTACTGCGAACTAACCACGAGTCCACGCTCAGTGCATTCGAGACATGATGCCCTAGGGAGTGGTAGCTCTGCTCGATTTTCTTATAAAAGAAAAGAAGCCCCTGCCTCGCTTTGTCCCTCTCATCATTCATAGTGTTGTAGTACTCACGGCACCGCTTGTCCATCTCCCTATCACTGCTAGGGACCGCCACGGCCTCTTGCACTGCCCACCCCTGCCAAGGGTAGAATGGACGGTCCCCTCCGCACCACGTCCCCGCCCTGCGGACGCTATCATACCTCCCTACCGCTCGGTACCTTAGACCGACCTTTTAAAATGACAGTATATCCCTTTAATTTTTTTGTGTTTTTTTTTCACGTTTTGTTTTTTTGTGTTGTATCTTGCGCTGTTTCTCTTAGGTTTTTTTTGTGTTTTCTTTTTTAAGTTTTCGATTGTAAACACTAAACAATGCCTATCTGGTGGCGTATTGCAGGGCTATGTTCTATGCGCGGCAAGTGATCGAAGGGGCACACTGATGCAAGGACGCTGAGTTAGGAAAAAAACGTTCTTAATAAAAAGGAATGAACAGACTCGTGCCGAATTGGAAATCACCCACTAAAAATTTACCACTTCGTCCTTGCGATTTATATGTGCGTCACTAAGCGCTAAACACCGCGGTCCGCAACTGTCTCACTCCATAATTCATCACAATTGGCTAGTAAGTGCACTGCAGCAAGACAGCCCACCAGCAGATCAAAACCAAATAAATATATATACGGCTTATTGGTTAGGCTGTAGAAGGTAAGGAAGCCGTTTGAATTAGCCTTTGGCTATTTTCTAGCCCAGTATGGAATCACACTGATGAGATTTACGCTGAAGTTTTATTAAAAAAAGATGGGAAAGTGAAGAAAGAGATAAAGTAAACAGGAAAGGGCAGAAGAACTTTGCCTAATTTGGAAATCCAACCCCTAATATTTTCCCACTTCGGAGAATCCTTTGCGATGATTGTGCGTCACTAAGCGCTAACACAGCTGTCGCAAGTCTCACTTCACTATTTCACTTCACATCACCCAATTCCCTCACAAATTTGATGCTACAGTCATGATTATCAACTCGCAGCATGGACAGCCTACACAGCGAGATCAAGCAGGCAGAAAATACGAAGTGCGTAAGATATAAGCTATTCGTACTGTCGTAGTAAGACGTAGATCCGATTGGGATTCTTCACTTTGGCTATATTTACTCGCCATAGCCAATCATGAAAAGCATCATAAACTGCATGAAGACATAATGACTCAATCTCCCTAGTAGGTTGGTAAACATGATACGACGTAAAAATAATAAAAGGAAACACAGTGAGCACGGTGTTTCGGTCTTGTGCCATACATTGACAATGCCAATTAGCCACCCCCCTATACATTTGCTCCCCACTGGCCCGGTCCTTTGCGATGGATATGGGCGTGCTGCGTCACTAATTCGACTAAACCCAGCGGTTCGTGCTAAGTCCCTCACTACTCCAAATTCCTCTCAAAGTTGGCTTAGTATATGCACTGTTAGCAAGGACAATAGGCCACCCCTGACAGATCACCACTAAACCAGATATATATATATAGATATAGCTACGCTAATGACAGTAGGCGTAAGTAAGAGCCTGTCTTTGGATTCTCCTTGGCTAGTTTCCTAGCCAAGTATTAAAACGGCACAACATCAGATCTGATTGAGATAACGCTGCTTTTTGTTTCCTTCCACCATAGACCGTCACTTCATAAGTGTCACCGTTGTCCTCGTTTGGTTCCGCCTAGGGAAAAAATCCTACCCTATAATTTTCCTTTCCCCGGCCGGTCTTTTGCGGTGCCGATGGATATGTTCCGTCACAAACTAAGTCGTCTTAACACAATTGCGGTCGCACGTTCTCACTATCACTTGCTCCCAATTCCCCTCAAACAATACGCCCAATTAGAAATATATGCACTGACAGACAAGGACAGACACATCCAGCAGATTCTAACCAGAAATAAAAATCATTATAGACGCTATTTTGTAAGGCGTCAAGGTTAGAGGGGGCCCGTTTGGGATTCTCCTTTTGGCTTCGCGCTATCTTTCTAGCAGTAAGTGAAAGCATACACTGATGAGATACATGAACGCGCGAAGATTATGACAACAAATAAACTCAAAATGAAAAGGAATTGGCAGACTTGTGCTAATTTAGAACCACGCCCAATTACCTAAATTTCTCCCCTGCTACTTCGGTGGGGATCGGTCTTTGCCATCTTTGCGATGGATATGTGCGTCCTTAAGCGTGCTACAAACCCAGACATTGCGGACTCGCAAAGTCTCAACGGGAAAAGAAAAAGAAAAAGAAGATGCTCACACTAAGAACTCTCCAGCACCCTACACGGTCTCCTAAATTGCTCACGAAGTGTAGCTATTATAATATTATGCAACGTTGCAGCAAGATGACGCTACCCATCAGGAACATCACACCGAACATCGCCCAAACATCCACCTTATATAAAACATTCTATTAGTAATCGCGCTGAATGTAAGCCCAGTGTTAGGAATGGCCTCCTTTGGGCTATTTTTTTTCCTACGCCAAGTATGAAGCACATCTGATGACATTACGCTAAGTTTTGAAAAAATAACGTAAAATAAAAAGGAAATGGCAGACTTTGCCTACTCTGCAATCCAAGCTCTCCCTAGTATAAATGTTACATTCCTAATCTTTTCCCACTTCGGGAGGGCTTGGCAGGATAGGATGTGTGAGCGATCACTAAGCAGCTACAAATCAGGTCGGATCGCAAGTCCCCGGTCACTCCAAATTCCTGCAAAGTATGCTAGGTGATATTACCACATGCAGCATATGGTGGTAGGTAGCCTCACCTAGCTAGACATCAACCGAGAATAAAATATACTACTAGCCTAATCTCAGGCGTATCAGTCAAAGATCTGGGGGTGCCAGTTTGGATTCTCCTTGGAAGCGATGCTTTCTCTAGCACAAGTCTGAAAGCACACATGAGCATGGGAGCTGGTTTATGACAAAAGAAAACTAAACGTAATATAAAAAGGTAGAACGACTAGACCTGCATCTAGTAGCTAAATGGAAACCTCCACCCCTAATCAATTGTTTTCCCCACTTTGGTGTTAGGAGTGGCATATGCACAGCTAGAACACAGAACGTTAGCAATCCGCAGCCTGGTCAACTTCCTCACAATATGGTCGGAATGAATCAAGCTAGCTGCACTATCTAGATTGCCGTTATTATCATGCAATCCTCCTAGCCACGAGTGTTCCCATGTCATCACACATCACCCACTGTCAGAAAAAGTATAGCACTTTCCTTGTATGCCAGCCCTAGCAAGGCAGCTGAAGGTGGTGTGACATCTTGTTTGAATCATCTCCCTCTGCGATCAGTTAACTCTACTTAGCTACCTCTACCCAACGCTGTGGTCCCCTGACCAACAGCAGCGCCTCCCCTCTCCCTTCCGTCTAGTGCGCAATCCGATGACCACAGAATGACCGCTGGCAGGCGCGAGTGCAGTAATCGCAGCTTAGTCTGATCGCGCAGAGGGTATACCGGATCTGGCCAGCCGAACCACTCGCATCGACGGTCTAGAGGGGAATCCACGGCAGCTTAGGTAGGAGTGAAGTCTCTCCTGGCTTTGTTGATTGGCTCTCCTGTTATTCACGGTCCACAGTCCAAGACGCTAACGGAATCCATCAGGCGGGAGCTTGACGGCCCATTTTTTCCTCCCTCGAGCGGGGCTGTAGTTTCTAGTGCTAAGTTATTCTTTTGGGAGCAAAACGTAGCTCAGTTTAGCAGTGAAACGTGCATATCATGGCATCGCCGCGGACACTGCCAGTCGAAGCTTACGGACGAGGTATGTTCGCAAATCTCGTCTATACGTCATACACTGTTTTGGGCATAACCACATGAGGATTGCCTAATGCATAAGGCGTAGTGGTTTTTGTCAATGGCCTTCTTCAAGATAAAACTTTTTAACGATCCCACACAAATAGCTATCACTATGTGGGACGTTTTTCTTGAGGGAAACGCAAGGTGGAAATTTGGATAGCAACATTTTTTGGGTAACAGAGTAACAAAAAATGGCAATGCCATTGGTTGTGCTTGTAATACTATACAGACCATTTTGGGTTGTATTTACATCCTTCGTGGTGTCTATCATAATCAGCTTAGCGAACTGATTAGTTTTGTAAATCTAGGTCATAATTTAATAACATTTGGGTTACAACTGAACAAAGCAGAATGTATGGTCACAGTTTCATTTTCAATTACAACACCGTCACTTCCATATAGACAAACAAATAGAATGTGTACCAGCTTCTATGCCGTCTAATGATAAAATCAACTATTTACATAATAATACAGCATCGTAAGTAGCATAAATGTATAATCTTGTATGGTATCATAGTAGTGATCAAGGAAACGCTCCCACACGCAAACGATGTAACATGTCCCCTAGTGGAAAAGTTTTGAGATAGAGTACAATGCGATTAAAGTTTTGCTAAAACAATGAAAAACACACTATAAGAAATTGCCTTGTACGCCATGTTATTGAGGTATAACATGTCAGGGAGAGTAGGCTGGTCCCCGGCCTAGCTTAGAGAAAAACACCTCTAGCCCATACGGTGGCTCGCCTGTATCACATTAACTACATAACATACGACCCCTAATTACAAAACGTATCCTCTTATGGATTTGGTGTTAAGTAATTATGTACGTTAGTCCTCTATGGCTCATGATCATCTGTGCATAATAATGATCTTATCAGTCTCTCACAGGTGTAAATTGAATGCGTTATGTTTAATATTGAAAATTTCTTCTGACAACACACCAACAATTTTTAAAAAAAATCCAATTGGCACAGAGCACCAAAAATTTTCGGTGGCTGTGCTAAGGGATATACATATGATAAATATACAGTTCCGACAGATGCATAACTATAAGTATCGCGTCTTATGAACAACACTCAGAAAACACTAATCTGTATGTAACCCGTTGCATCTGCCTTGTCTGTATTTAAGAAAACGTACGTGATAGTATGAAAAAATGGGTATTTCTGTGTCGGTAACCTGACAATATTATGTTACTATAGCACTAGACTGTTTATAGGGCATAAAACCTCATTGTTAGTGCGGTTCTCCTGTCAGCCTACCTCACACCAATCTATACCCCCCAAAAATGACAGGAAAATGTTAGTCAAATAATTCGTTTTTTTCCTTCAAAAGAATCCTAATAAAGCGATAGTGTGTTTTCATTATTCACATAAACTCGAACAATAATTTAACACTGATTTAATATATCATACCGAGAGTGAAACGTGCAAATGTATTAGTAATACATTGCAATAATTTAGTGACGGCTGGGACAGGCTTTTAAAAAAAATATAAACGGGTACTCACCCCCCTCGCCTACTCCTGATGCCCCGGCCATGGTCCGTCTGATATGTGCCACTGTAACAAATGTGCCCTGTGATCAGGGAGTTCTCGACCGGCAAGGTGGCCGGCCACTTCCATCAGTCTCTATCTCTCAGCATGTAGACACTGGGATATGTGATGGATCGGAGTGGCGGGGCCGACGGAAACAGCTTCTGTGCCGCTGTTTGTATTAACAGACCACACGGGCGCTCAGTGATGCAGCGCGACGGAGGGTAATTACACATTATTTTCTTTTAACAAGCCCACCCCAGCCGTTCTCTACATGTATTGCTAATCTCGGATAACCCTTTAAATGGCATTTATTTCATTCCCTCACATGAACCAGTTAATACTTTATTTTTTCTCATATTTACTCATTTTTTCATAAAATGAAGCCATTAGAAAAAATACAATTTTCTGTCTGCAAAAACAATACCCATACCTGTGTCAGATAAAGAATCAATAAAATGATTACTGTCGTGGCACTTATATGTAGAGATTTGTATAGTATAATGTAAGAGCTAGTTTCAAAATGTTTTCGGGTTATGTGGGAAGTTTATGTTGCTTTCAAGTTTACCTTAGAGTATCAAAATGGAAGTTAGAAGTGTAAAAACTATTTTTATGAGCTGGCCTCTTAACTCCAATTTTACACTTCCAACACTCCTTTCTTCTAAATTCAGTGCTGATTCCCCAATGAAATAAATATTGTTAATGTTTTTTTTGGTAATGTCAGTGCACAATGAGACAGTGAGAGCATTAAAGGATGAACACTTAAGCCAGTCAAAGCCCATATCTCTCCACCATGCATGGGTTGCATATATTACACATAACTGCAGAGAGAATTGCCGCTATAAGAGAGATGAAGAGAAGCATAGATGAAAAATTGAAATGTACATACAATCGAAACATAAAAAGGCCATTGCGCATAATAGTGACTTCTTTTAACCCATGAAAACAAGCCCTCATCAAACTGGTCATAAACTATAACAGAGCTTTACTAGAAATGCTCAGAAAATAATATATCTGCTGTTAAGTAATAGCATACGGTTCATCAAAATAAAAAAAAAAACAATCTTCATTCCAAAATTATTTATGTTGATCATATCTTTCATGATCCCAATAGCTTACTGAACAAACCAAAAATGATAAATCATATAAATATTTGTAAGGTAAAGGTTTTGTCCCTTATCTACAAATCCTCGATGTGAACCTCCTTGAGGAGAATCCAGTTCTGTCGAGCCGGTATACAAAAAATTGTAAAATGCAACAAAATGTACCTGTTTCTAGAGATAAATGAAGAGTGGGACTCAGAATAATTGTCTGTAGTGGGACCCTTTATGCCACGATGATGAATATGTATGGACTATTGTAAAAAATAATAGGGACACATTTACTAAGGTCTGCGAATCGCAATTCGTCGGGTTTCCCAAATACTCTTGGGATTCTTTCTGCATGCAACAGAAATCGGGGGGCCTGCCGTCGGAAACCCAACTGATTCGGACAAACCAGACGAATTAAAAAACGAAATTGTGTCGCAAGATCAAGCACTTACATGCAGCCAGGAAGAAGAAGGTGAACTCCGGTGGACCTCGCGGGTAAGCGAACATGAAGGAATTGACACACGACCCTTAGTGAACGGGCGGCAGACCCGAATCCTCGTCGGACAACGCACAGCAGGGTCGCGACAGGACCAGGTAAGTAAATCTGCCCCATGTATCTGTTCGTTGTCTGTCTGAGATTCTCTCAGTATGTTTTCCCATGCCAAGATAGTTTTTAAGAGAGTTGCAATACAGTTCTTAGGAATATAAGGAATCATTTTATTAATTGTAGAATGGGACAATGTGTTAATGGCAGGTACATCTAACGCAGACTTATTGACCGTATTGAGATAACATTAATTATTTTTTGCATCAGGCCAGGCACGTTATGCTTTAAAACCAATTTATTTCATTATTCTGTTTGCGTACTTGCTATTCTATCATCCCTGCTTGAAATTTCCTGAACTAGTACTCCATTATACTCAGGCTGATCCCACCCTGCCTTTATTTTAATATTGCTTCTGCCCTACTTAAAAGGCTGAGAACAGAATCCACAAATTCTTTATAAATTTTATTGCACACATCACACTATGAGACTAATGCATAATGGTAACTTTTAAGTAGAATTTGCCGGGGTTGTCCACCTTTTCTGAGTCTAATATATCATTCTTTAATGCCTTATTTCTTCTTAAATACTATGCTGCAAAAAAACAGAATGGGGAAATTGAAAGCGGGATTGAGATGTGTGATTTCCAGTTTCACACATGATTCCCCATTGTGTTGATATACTGAGGGAGTTAAACTGCGTGGAAAATAATTTTCCCAAGATTCCAACTCCTTCATATGATTCCACAAACATCTATAGGTGGGAGGTCTGTGACTCTATTTGAATTGAGGGGGGTTTGGAAAACTCCTGCTGTTTCATACATACATTAAGTCTGCAGTCTTTTGGTCAAGACTCTAAATATAACGAGTATACTGCAAAGCCATCTCGAGGCAGTCGATAGAACCTGGTTTGACATTAGGAAGTGACTAGATGCACTGCTTTTAACTACATACTCCATTAATTTAGGATTATTAGGTTGATAGGTTGTTTCATAGAGAAGCAGATCGTGCTATCCCCTAACTCACCTCGAGCTACAAGTTTGAGACATGTTAGCAACTCTGTACATGTCGGAAACACAACTCACATGGCATTGCGTCTTTAAGCTACGATGCACTTGAGATAGGCAGTGTCAGAAACAAACGAATTAATAAACCGCGTGTTGCCCACATGTCGAAGAGGCAATTGGCAGCGCCAAGGATCTGATTTTACTATAATGGGCCGACAGTACATGTGCTGCTAATAAATGAAATATGGGTAGTGATGGGAGTGTCATGTGGATGGCGGGGGGAGGGGGGTTCTGTATATGATAAAGTGATGATAAATTAGTGGGACTGTATACTTAAGGGAATTCGATCATAATTGAAATTATTAGGCCTACAATATGGGGGATGATAAGATATAAAGGTATACTTGAGGGGTGTCTAGGTATATAATGAAATAAACTAGAGGGGCTGTATAATAATAGTGAGTTAACAAGAGGTAGACTGTTTTTAAAATTAAATGCGCTAAGTAATATAAAGTAAATGTGGGCTGTTTAATCACATCGGGAGTGTGTATAAAAATAAATAATTATTTGGGACTGCATATAAATGCATTAGGGTGATCTGATAAACCATTAGTGTCATTAGTGGTTGCTGAATATGAATTAAAGAAAAGTGTTTTGTGATGCACACTACTACCCTATAGGGAGCTGCCAAACAGTCACAGATGGATCCCCATGCTAGCAATAGTAAAATAAAACAGTGTGACCGGAGCCCTGTGTGTTCCTTTTATATATCTTTGATAAATCGACGATTTCACTCTTTCCCCAACTATTTCCCCAATTCTTCCTATGGCCTTTGAAACATACAGCCCACACAAACGGTAATTTGGATTGAATCAGATCGCTATTCGAGAGTGTCGTACATTTTTCAATAGCTTCTTGTTTCTGTAGCATACCCTGTACCCAAATCCTGTCCAAGCTGAGACATAACGAATGATTAACGCAGCAAGATAGGTAGCTACTGTTCAATAATATGGACTTTATTTTTAAGTAAAAACATGCTCACAAAGCGAACTATCGAGTCAACTGGCGTCCACCATGTGGATTTATATATCGCATAGATTTTATTCTAAAATTTTGCGCTGAGTATGTCTTCTTAACTCCCTAGGAGACATCCATAGCCTAGTGTTGGCACTAACGACAGCGGCTGTAAATATTCTAGTTGTTGTTCCCCTTTCTTCTCACAAATCTGGCCTTGTCACTATAGTGGTTAAGCGTGGGAACGCTATCGAGATTCCAGGGGATTTTTTGGAGATTTGTTTTTCCCTCGTGACCACTTGTACTACTTCAATTAGTCTTAAAAAGTGGAAATGAAACTCCTTTCAAATCTTTTGCTGTTTGAGTGGTCATACAAAAAAAATACAACAGTTTAGGGGGCAAAACTTTTCGAACAACAAGTGCACTTTTTATTTGTCAGCATGCAAACAACGTTCTGCGAATTTTCTATTTTGAATCAGAATAAGTCCAAAGCAACCTTGTACAAAACTCCAAATAAAAATTCAAGCACGTGAAGGCTGTGACAGTATGCAATCTATTTCCCCCCAAATGTCATCGCTTAGGGGGTTTGGGGGAAGCTCCATGTGTTCTTATTAAAGACGTTTTCCACTGTGATGAAGCTTCTGTGACTACGACAGTTACTAGGCCCTCAGAATTTGCGTGCCATTTCTTGTGTCACATTGTTTTTGCTAAATCTCATGCAGCTGAAAACCGCGTACTTTTACAATGACCTGCTCCAACTTCTATTGAACTGATGAGTAGCGTCGGACGTTCATGAATAGCTAAGACTCATGTAAATTATCACTGTCACATTGTGGACAATTCTAACAAAACACTACAATAGACTAGACACATACTACAATAACAAGTCCCTCAACATATGAAAACACCCCTCTACTTTTTTAAGAATTTTGTTTTAAGCCCTTTCACGGTGTGTCTTCTATTGTTGGGTTTAATAAGCACAAACGAGGTGGTCGTTCATGACAAATTAGTAATGATTTATTGTATTTTCACACAACACTCATTTTGGGGGAAAATTTAAACAGAGAGTTTCGCGTGTATGGGGCATTCAAACTTGAAAAAAGGCTCACAAAGGTTGATACCGACCACCTAAACACCTTAGCACTTCAATTTATCTCCTCAACGACCGCGGAAGTACTTACGGTCCATCCATCACTGTGGTGGTCAAACGTAGACTGCTTAAATCGTGTGCACACTAACGTGGTGCCACCGGCACAACAGACATGGAAGGATGTGAGGGAGGCGGCATCCAGAATCATCTAACTTATGCAATATATGTCAACTATGTGTACAGGCTATAAAGGTTTTTTGTTTGGCTGTTCTATTTAAATGAGGACGTATACCGGGGGTCTTCTCTTTCATTATGGCCACACGAGATGCACTTTGCTATACATAGTTGGAGCCTCATGCCTTAATTGGTGAGATTTAATTAAACTCTTTCGCTTTGGAAGGCAATGCAAAGCAGCATTTTTTAAGGAAAAGTTTTATGTGTTCTTTGTTTTGGGGGGGGGGGTGGTTTTTGGTTTTGTTGGCCGGTGTAACCATACCATAAAAATAGTAATACTTATGTTTTATTCTATGGTCGCCACGATTATGAAAAATACTTGTCATTCATAGGAATATTTTAAATTGAATTTTCATTTACACCATTCTACTTTAACTGATATAAAAAGTAAGGTTGGGCGGGGGTGCATTGCTGCAAATATGTTTGTTAATTTAGTAGGCATCACACACTCACCATCTTTTCATACAGTATGAACTTTTGTTATTTTAGTTTTTATCCTCGGACATATCTCATCGTTTTAAGGGGCTTTATGGTTGCCGAGAATTATTGCTCTTCCTTATCGTGGTCCTCTTCTATTTTAGATAATAGCGTTACTTTTTAAAATCACTTTTTTTAGGAGCTTTTAAAGGGCATTACATCAACAAAAAATCAGCTTTTCTTCCGAGAAGAGTTTTTTTTAGGTTGTTTTCTTTATTACCGGGGGGGGTTAGCAGTAAGTACTGTTTTGGCGGTATTCTAGAATAGCTTGACTTTCCTGTTTTTTATAGTTGTGTAAAGATGGTATTTACGGACGCAGGGAATATACCAAATATGTGGGGAGGTTTTTGTTTATTGTATTCAACAATTGTACTGTAATCTTAACACTAATTTGTGCAGATAAAGCTATGCACTTTTAGCACACCACTCTTTTTATATGCCATAACTTTCTATGTACTTTGTTGGCTGAACAAATCTTGTTTAGGTCAGGGTGTGGTGCGTCTATTTTTTTTGCCCGAGATCACAGTTCTCTTCTTACCTGTTAGCTTGACTCAGTTTAGTTTGAGAGTGTGCATACATTTATATTTTTAAATCACTATTTTAAGCATTTCCACACTATTATAGAGGTAGAAGAAAATTTTAAAGCGTGATTCGGGAAACTTTTTTGCGGAACGGTGTGGCAATCACGCGCAAATGAGGGCGGAGGTGGTTGTTGCTCGTTTTTCAAATGATTTTTAGACTTTATTAAGGGATTCATCCTAGGGAACGGGAAGGTTAAGGGGCTTACACAAATTTATTATTATTTTTTATATACTTTATTATAATGGTGGAGTGTTACTGTATAGGTATTTTCACTGATGTTTTTTGCAGTTTTTACTTAGTTATACCACTCTGAACTTGTAAACCAGCGATCATCCTGGTAGCACTGGTAAGTTTCCATACACGGCGCGACAATACTATGTTAGTGTAGAGCAGCTGTAACTGTCCCTCGAGTCAATAGACTGCGCCATGGCTGCAGAGCGTTTTTCGCCACGTAAACCCGGAAGGGGTCTGGCTGCCATGGAGACAGAGCACCGGCAGCTCCGTGGCGACATCGCCAGTCCGCGGATCTGCCCACGTAAGCGAGGATGCCGGATCGGGCCGCCGGTAATGCGTGCACGGGGGATCCGATTCCCACAGTCGGAACAACAGCAGGAGACACCCTAGATTGTTACAACACCAGCTGGTCATGCTTCGACCGCGGCGTGTAATGGGGTTAAACAAACCCACACTCAGGAACCGTCACGGCGCTTTAGCTCATGGCTAGTCCAACTGTAAGGGGTTAACACCCGCGATCGGAGTCGGCTCCGATCGCGGGTGTTACAGCGCGGTGTCAGCTGTGATAGACAGCTGACAGCCACTGCTTCTGGTACCGGCTCCGTTCGTGAGCCGGTCCCAGAAGCTGGACGTTATACTACGTCCCGGTGCGCTAAGCATCTAGCCCCGGGGACGTAGTATAACGTTGTGGTGCGCCTAGGGGTTAATAAAATAAATTCCATATATTTGAACATACTACCCTATCTGCTGCTTAATCTCTTCTATAGTAGCTGTACAGTATTTGGCTACAGGATGCAATAAAACGCAGCTTAAAACTGTCTGAATAGCGATCTATTCCAATCCAAATACCGTTTGTGTGGAAGTGTACTGAAGAATTTGGAACATAGTTGGGAAAGGAGTGAAATCATCGATTTATCAAAGGATATATAAAAGGACACACAAGGAGCTCCGGTCAGACTGTTTTATGAATATGAATTAGGTTAGTGCTGTATCATATATAATAATAGGGTAGTGTATACTTATTAGAGGGTACAATTCACAGGTGGTCCCCTACTTAAGGACACCCTATTTACAGTTGAACCCTACTTACAGGCAGACCTCTTTGCCCACTGTGACCTCTGGTGCAGCTCTCTGGAAGCTTTACTATAGTCCCAGGCTGCAATGATCAGGTGTAAGGTGTCTCTAATTAAGTTTTATTGTTAATCCTTCTTCCCATAACAGCAAAAAATGTTGAAAATCCAAATGTCACTGGGATAAAAAAAAAGTTTTGTCTGTAGTTACAATGATAAAATATACAGTTCCGACATACATAAGAATTCAACTTCCTTCAAATCTAAGGAAGCGATCTTGTACGTAACCTGGGGACTGCCTGTATATTGGTTGGGGTGCTCTTTATTAATTTGTTACTAAACAATTTAGGAGCGTATATATTTGTGGGGTGCTATACATTGATAACCTCAATTAAATGGAAGGCAGTATAAATTATGAAACATTTCAGCGGCCATATATAGTATTTTTTATATTTCTGGAGCATAGAATGGTGAGGAGTATATATTATCTAGGAACAGAGAGAATGTTATCCAGGTTATACTAAATTGTAAGTCACGGTGGTAGTTATGTGGATAGACAAACTTTTTTCTTGACAAAGCAATGAAAAAAGCAAAACACAGCATTGTTAAGCCTGCAGGAAAGGTTTAGCCTAGCTTCATGGCTGTCACCACAATGTGCTTTGTTGCTTGATATTTGAACTCTAAATGCTTAAATGCACCTCTTTTTAGTTTTTCTATATAACACTGTAGTTAAATAGATATGGGATAATTTTTCAATATGGTATTTATTGACTGTTAAGGCCTAGGACAGGATAGGATATGGAACTTATAAGTAACTCGATATTTAAATGTATTTTTTCTTTTTTCTGGCTCTTTTCTCTCTTTTCCTTTCCCTCCCTCAAATCTTCCCTCACATTTCCCCTATTTTTCACGTGAACCTGGGGTGTGGACATTGGAAACTGGGGGTGTGGACATTCTAACTTAATTTCCCTTTTATAATATAAATACAAACAATTTTTTTTTCAAACTGGAGACTCATAATTGGCGGGGCCTCTATAGTCTACATAAAGTCAGGGAAGCCTTTTGAAGTGTACACTACCAATCAATAAAGAGATTCCGTTACAAGGATTATTTTTGGCTCAGTTCTTTGACCTCCCCAGGTGCTTGAATGAGACAATTCACACAAATCCCTCCTATTTCTGGAGATACAGGTAGGAGGTCAAAAGTTATTTTAAGCACATTAGACATGAGGATTACTTCTAAGGCCCAGCAAACAATTGTTGAGCCCAAGAAGCCACCTTATAGGGAAACTATTCTGTTAGCTTCAAGAAGCAAAAAAGAGGGGACTTTACATTGCCCAAGACTAAATCTGCATAGTACATGTTTGCAGTGTCCCACATCCGTTTTATACACATGGCACTCTGACATTAATTTCAATGGACCCATGCAAACAAATGTGTTTGCACTGATCTCTGTGGAAGCTTGTAGAAAACTCAGAAGTAGGTCACGTTCCGCCCGTGGCTGCGGAATTTCATAAAGTGTATGAGAATGAGAAAAATTCAGATGCAACAGGCGCAAAACTAAGTGGTAGCAGCCATAGTAGCTGCTATGGGCATGGAGTGTCAGGGGGCCCAGCCACCTGACCTGACAGACTGCAAAGAATGAAGGAGAACATTTACAGCAGTGTATAGATATTTAGCACAAAGTTCACTACAAGCAAGCTAGTAGCCCAAAAAGAAAAAACTGGTGGGGGGGGGGGGGGGGGGCAAGTGTCAGGGAGCAGTACTACAAATCTCTTTCCTCTATTCTACCAATGTGTGCCTTCTTATCTGTGGCCTTTGCCCATCTCCCTCCTAATGAGACAAGTGACAGCAGGAGTTGAAGTTGAGAATACTGCTGGATTGTGAGTGAGTGTATATCCGGATGTGTATGTACTTATGTTAGTGTATGTATGTGTATATAGTTTGTGTATACTTATGTATGTGAGAAAGTGAAGGTGTTGTGTGGGAAAAACGCTATTGTCCTACAGGCAGATGAAATGTGGTGGTAAAGCCTGGGTTTGTCTGCAGTAACCCAAGGGTTAATGCAGACATGATAAGCAGGAATAGTCTGTTGTGTTGGTTGCCTAGCTAACACAGCACATTGGTAAGTCCGTAGGGCCTGCTTATTATGGTGTAGGGGTAGGCTGGTAGTGGGACTCCTACTCCACCCGGGCTTCGGTCCTGGGCTTTTGTATAGCCCACAGGTGGCAGGTCACAGGCCTCGTTAGGGCCTGATTTAGTCTGCAGGCCAGAAAGCAGAGAGGAGAGGCCCTACCTGGAGAGCTGAAAGTGAGATTGCATTCTCACAGCAAAGGTAACTGAGGGTCTCCTTGTCTTGTGCTGGCCAAGAGCGTGTGCCAGGCAGCCTGGTACCCGGATAGCTAGGGTCCTCAAAATGTATTAGGACAGCGCCTAGCCGGGCAGGAATTACTTTTATAATGTTTTTGCATGTGCCTAAGCCAAGGCTGAATTTGTGTTCTGGTTTGCAAGTGTGAATAAACACTTAAGTTGGACTTTTAAACTGCGTGTGCACTGCTTCTTGCACTGCTACCTGTCAACTACCACAGCAATTCCCCCACATATGGTGGATTGGAGCGGGCAAAGTGCAGTGAAGTATACACTAGTCATGTCCTGGAAGTTGACAGCACTGAGCTGCAAGCCCACAGCCATGGAGGAGTTTAATCAAGCAGCTTGTCCAGTCCAACGTGCAGCAGCAAGAGACAAACAGATGTGCTCCAGCAGATAACAGCCCTGACCGCTGCTCAGCAAAGGACTTGTCCCAGCAATGACGGTGAGGACCCCAGGAAAGAGGTCCACAAAGCTATGACCAAGATGACCGCCGAGGATGATGGGAGGCCTATCTGACAGGCTTTGAGAGGGTGGCCACAGAGAGAGGTTGCCACAGCAAACTGGGCAGAGGTGTTGGCCCCCCTCCTCGTCGCTGATCCCCAGCAGGCATACTACGACCTGAGCGAGGAGTATGCCCGGGACTACTCCAAGGTAAAGGCAGAGATCTGGCCCGACTAGGAGTGGATCAGCATCTACGCGCTCAAAGAGTGAATAGCTGGAGATACCAGGAGGCGCTACCACCGAGGGGGCAGATGCACCAACTTGTTCAACTTGGTCCGCAGTGGCTTCAGCCAGGAGACATCAACCCAGCCCAGATGGTCGAGAAGGTTGTTTTGGACCGTTTCCTGAGGGCCTGCCGGGTGAGTCCAACAAGGGTGGGACACGGGGCACCCGTTGATGCCGATGCGCTGGTGGGGTTGGTGAGAGGTTTTGTGCCATCAGGCCCTAACAAAGAAAGCCCTTTATACCAAGAAAGGCCTTAAGGACGGAAGGTCATGTCACCCACAAAATTCCCGGGGCAGGACAACGCCCCAATGTCCGCGGAAGTACCCCAGGGGAGGAGGAGGGGGAGGCTCCCACTGTTGGACCTGCCATGAGCCAGGTCAATTGTAGCCATTGCCCCAAATCCTCAGAGCCCATGGACTGCAGTTCGCCAGAAGGGTTTCTTCTATTGCTTGCCCCTGTCTACCCAGCTACTAGCCCCGACTCTGCTGATGAGCGCACCGTGCACGGGGGTGACTGTGGCAGGGCATCCAGCGTGGCCCTGCTGGACTAGGACAGTCGGGTGACCTGATTAATGGGTCCCTCACAGACCCAAGGGCAGTCACAGGGCGCACAATTGGAGTCTGTGCATCCATGGGGACGTAAAGGGACTACCCCACACAGTTATTAACTTCCAGACTCTTGGTGGAGAGGACACTACATGAGGCAGCGGTTGTCAAGAACTTGCCCCATGACCTTATTGGGGACGGGACTTCCCCATGTTCGGATCTATGGGGGGAAACACCAAGGTTGGGGGGTGGGTGTTCTCTGTGTGTCTGGTCAGATCTTGAAGCCGAGCTGAGACCCAGACTCTGGAGTTCCTGCCGTAGGGGAGACCAGCCACAGAAGATGGAAGTGTAATGTTCCCCTAGATGTTAGGGCAGGCGAAACTGAGGAGGATGTACGTGACAGGACCGCAGTTGTATTTGGAGGTACCCGTGAAAACTTGGTACTGCCCAACTCCGACCCCACTCTGGTCCGCGCCAGAGAAAAGTGTGGGTATGAGAAGAAATTAATGGCGTACCTCAGCACCAGGTGCGGTATAAGTTGTTCCCTCGTGTGGTGGTAAATCAGGAGTTGTGACCGCATGATAAGGTCCACGGTGAAACCGGGGGCAGTTAATGGTACCTCAGCCATATTCAGATGGTGTTAGACCTGCACATAAGCATGTGATGGGAGGGCCACCTAGGTACCACAAAACTCTGGAACGCATCTTGCCAGCGTTTTTTCGGCAGGAGTATGATAGGGTAAAAAGGTTATTGTGAAACTTGCCCTGATGTCAATGCATGCTCCCATGGTACACTTCGAAGTCGTTGGTTACCTGTCCCATGTATGAGGTACCCTTTGAAAGGGTCGCCATGGATTTGGTCGGTCCTTAGTTAAATCTGCTCGGGGAGGGCATCAGCATATCCTGGTAGTCATGGACTATGCTAACCGATATCACTGAGGCCATCCACTGCGGCACACTCTGCGAAACTAATTGCTAAAGAGTTGTTTGCCATGTTTTGTCGGGTGGACTTCCCAAGGAGATCCTCACAGATCAGGGGACTCCTTTAGGCAAAAGTCACCAAGGAGCTATGTCGGCTCTTTAATATTAAACAGTTACGCACCTCTGTGTACCATCCTCAGACGGATGGATTGGGTAGAACGGTTCAACAAAACTTTAAAGAGTATTGCTAAAAAAAGTGGTAAACAAGGATGGGAAAGGCATGGGATGTACTATTGCCATATTTAATGTTCGCCATCCGAGAGGTCCCACAAGCCTCTACGGGTTCTCACGTTGAGTTAGTGTATGGAGACATCCCAGGGGTCGCCTGGACATAGCCAAGGAGACATGGGAACAAGAGCCCACCCCCACAAAAGTGTAATAGACCATATCCAGATGCAGGACAGGGTGGCAACCGTCATGCCCATGTCAAAGCAGCTATGGAGGAGGCACAAAGAACTCAAAGCCGGGGTTATAAAAGGTCAGCAAAAGTAGGAGCTTTAGTCCCGGTGATGTGTGTGGTGCTAGTCCCCACTGTAGAAAGTAAGTTTCTCGCTAAATGGCAAGGACCGTATGAGGTTATAGGAAATAGAGAGGGGAACTACAGGAAACGTCAGCCCGGACGGAGAAAACCCGAGCAGACTTACTGTAAATCTGTTGTGAAGGCCTGGAAAAGACAGAGAGAGTTGCATACAGAGATGGTCCTGGCCAGTCCACCTCCTGCGCTACCTCACAGGCTGAGATAAGCCGTGCGGAGGCAGAAGTGCGAATGCCGATACCCTTACCAAAGAGCAACAGCGAGAGGTCGAGAGTTTGTAGCAAAAATACAGATGTGTTTCAGAGTTGCCCTCGCTACACATCTGTAATTAAACATGATTTGTCACTGAGCCAGGGGTAAGGGTAGATTAGGCCGTACCGAGTCCCCGAAGCTCGTAGACAAGCCATATCAGAAGAAGTTCAGAAGATGCTGAAGCATGGGGTATGGAGGAGTCCAAAAAGTGAGTGGGCAGTCCAATTGTTCTAATTCCCAAACCGGATGGGACGTTGCGATTTTGCAACGATTTTAGAAAATTGAATGAGGTGTCTAAGTTGCCTATCCATGCCGGGTGGACGAGCTATTGAGAGACTAGGGGTGCTCGGTACTTCACCACCCTGGATCAACAAAGGATATTGGCAGGTACCCCTGACAGATAGGGCTAAAGAAAAGACAGCCTTTATCACCCCTGAGGGCCTTTTTCACTATGTTGTATTACCGTTTGGGCTTCATGGGGCCCCGCTACCTTCAACGGTTAATGGACATAGTGTTAAAGCCACATAGGAGATACGCCTCCGCCTATCTAGATGACATTATCATCTCACAAGACAGATGGCGAGTCACTTGGCAAGGTACAGGCCGTAGTGAACTCTCTAAGGGCAGCGGGCCTGACGCAAACCCCAAGAAGTTGTGCGCTGGAAATGGAGGAGACGACTATTGGGGGTATGTGATCGGTCGAGGTATAATTAAACCTCAGGTCAACAAGATGACGCTAACAGGGTGGCCTCAACCAGTGAGCACAAAGCAAGTCAGGGCATTCCTGGGCATTGTAGGGTACTACAGACGGTTTATACCAAACTTTGCCACATGTCCGCCTCCCTGACAGACCTGCTGAAGGGTAAAAGGCCTGTCATGGTGCGGTGGAATTGAACAAGCAGAAGGTGCCTTTCAGGCCTTGAAGTCTGCGTTGTGTGGATCTCCGTCCTCATTGCGCCAAACTTCAAGAAGAGGTTATTGTGCAGACGGATGCGTCAGATGTAGGACGGGAGCTTGTCCTGTCTCAGGAGGTGAATGGCGAGGGAACACCCATTACTTCTGAGCAGGAAGCTCACGCCAGCTGAAAAAATTACAGTATCGTAGAGAAGGAATGTCTGGCGATAAAGTGGGCATTAGAGTCCCTACGGTACACTTGCTGGGACGACAGTTCGTCTCATAACTGACCATCTCCTCTCACGTGGGAGTAGAGTAGAACTAAGGAGAAGAAGCCAGGGCACTAGGTGGTCTTTGTCCCCAAAATTTCAGTTTCATGGTGAGCACCGAGCCGGGAAGCTACAGGCAATGCGGATGCCTTGTCCCGAACGCATTGCTTAATGTCAGGGTTCGCCCGTGGGTCTGAACTGAGGGGGAGGGTATGTGAGAAAGTGAGAGGTGTGTGTGGGAAAAAAACGCATATCTGTCCTACAGCAGATGAAATGCTGGTGTGTAAAAGCTGGGTTTGTCTGACAGTAACCAAGGGTTAATGCAGACATGATAAGCAGGAATAGTCTGTTTTGTCTGGTTGGCCTAGCTAACACAGACACATTGGTAATGTCCGTAACTGGGCCTGCTTATATTGGAGTAAGGGGTAGGCTGTAGTGGGATCCTACTCACCCGGGTTCGGTCCTGGGCTTTTGTATAGCCCACAGGTATGGTCACAGGCCTCGTTAGGGCCTGATTAGTCTGCAGGCAGAAGCAAGTAGGAGAGGCCACCTGGAGGCTGAAAGTGAGAATTGCATTCTCACAGCACGGTAACTGAGGGTCTCTGTTGCTGCTGGCAAGAGCGTGTGCCAGGCAGCCTGGGGTCCTCGATAGCTAGGGTCCTCAAAATGTAAGACAGCGCCAGCCGGCAGAAGATTTTATAATGTTTTTGCATGTGCCCTAAGCCAAGGCTGAATTTGTGTTCTGTTTGCAAGTGTGATAAACACTTAAGTTGGACTTTTAAACCTGATTGTCACTGCTTCTGCCACTGATACCTGTCAACTACCAGAGCAATTCCCCACAGTATATACAGTATACTTGTGAGGGTTATGATATTTATATACAGTATGTGTTTTGATATATGCTGTCTATATACTGTAAGTGTTATATGGAATATGCAACATCCCCACCAGGGCCTAGCCTTTCTCTGGGCCTGGAGACAGCCAGGGCCCGGAATACCTGAGTGGTGGCGGTTGCGGCCTGGGTACGCTGTAGTGTCACGTGATTGGTATGGAGACCGGAGGACTGTCCTAAAGCCTGAAGGTCTCAGCAGGTGGTGTTGGCCAAGAAATGATGAGGGAGAGGCTGTTATAGTAATTTCCTGGGGCAACCCTTTGAGCTATGGAGTATGAGTCCTGTGTAGTGGGTAGGGTGCCCGTGAGGTGATAGCATAGTAGTAGGGATGATCAGACGGAGGCAGACGTTGTCTAAAAGCAACTTACAGTCTTTATTGGAACCAACAGGAACAGTGGATACAGTGGATAACGTGCAGGCTGGGGATGCACTTGGAGAGAGAGAACCACAGGGATGATCACCAGCACTGGATGCAGGAGCAGGCTGGGAGATAGCTGGTGTCCTAGTAGGATGCTCAGCTTGTCTGGGTTGCTTCAGATATTCACCCTTGAAGGTAGGATGAAATCTCTTATCTCACTAATCCTCACGAGCTCTACTGTCCACTACTGGTCTGAATGGCTATTCTTTTGACTGCTCTTGTCAGACTGGACTCCTGACTGACTGCGCTCTCTTGTTTCTCTCACTACAACTGACTGAACTGACTGTCTGACTCTTGTCAGTCTTCTGATCTCTGACTGACTCTGTCAGTCTGGCTCTCTGTCTTTCCTGACAGATGACTGAACTGACCGGTTGGCCTCTCCAACCGTCACTTCTCCTCACTCCTGGTCAGGTGGTGGTTACTCCTCAATTACATCCCAGCTTAATACAGCATTAAAACAAGATGTGATTGGCTGATGGAAAGACATCTCATTAAAACAATAACTTCCTGCCTTGCCAGGCAGGATCTACCGCTACAATGTTCCCAATGTTGTGTAGTGACCTGCTGTGGGGTTGATCAGACTCACACAGGTTGCAAGCTAATTTGGGACGTATTCAAAAACAACCCTCTGCCTTGTATCGGCAGGGGTTGCACATGTATAATATATGTGCATGCTACATTATGTAAAGGAGCACCGATGCATAATGTCGGTCATGCCCTCCCGTGTCCCATGGTGGGCCCCTGATGATCTGGCGGGGCACCGCAGGGCACAAAACTATGCCAGGTCTGACTTTCACAGGTTTTTCAGAATTATGACCCGGGCCCGCCTCGGGCCCGCCAAATTCATGCGGCTTCCGCACCCTTTATGCACCACGCGCCCACATGCGTAGAGATGGCGTAGTCGCTGGAAGAATCGCAAATTCAATACACAAGAATGCAATTTTCACTGCTTTACACCAGAAAACTACTCTGACTATAACTGATGTTACTGACTCTAAGTTGCTCATGATAAGATCTATAGACAACTAATCCCTCTTAGTCAGTGGTATAAAAAAAACTCCAAAATGCCCCAACACTAATGTGTTCCATTTCAATAATTACATTAGAAATAAATTTGTATAGTAAAATAAATTAACATAATTAGACATTAACACACATAATAATCATAATACTTATACAGTGCCATCATATTCCATAGTGATTATAAAAGGGGACATATACAAATAAAATAAGACATTCTGAGTACAAACACATGAGAATAATAGAATGGCGGCTCAGCTCGCAAGGGGCTTATAGTCTTGAGGATGAGGGGGTGACACAAGAGGTATTAGAGCTTGTATAATGATCCAGCCATTCTTAAAGGGAACAGAATAAAATAATTTAATAAATAAAAATGCTGCTGCTTGAAACCAGCCATAGCCGCCATCTTGTATCCAAGTCAATGGGGAGTGCAGAGAAAGCCTGGAGCTTGGTATCATATGGTGATTGCCTGATGACATTCAGGAGGAGGAACAGGAAGGTCAGTTAAGAGAGAATTATTTTAAACTGTATTCAGAAGAGATGGCAGTGCCAGGGCTAACTTTCCTTTGATACTTCCTATTTTTATCTCCTGAAGGACCTTTCACAGGTGAAAATCTTCTCCATTAGGTTTAGAGACCATGAAGACTTCTTTCTGTGACTATTCTGCAAATTTGTTGCACAGAACTGACCACATTTGTCCTAAACATATATCATATTATACCCTCACAACTAAAAAACAACTGTGTCCCAGGCAAATATCAACTAGTACTGTGACCGTTCAATATATTATTGTAACATTACTATTTGACCTAATTGGGTGTGTCAATTGCCATGTCTTTTTTTTTAGGTTTTGGATTTAGAGACTCCTAATTTTACAAAAAATTTACAACCTATCACTTTTTTTATTTTAGCCTACTTGAAGGGGTCGTAAGAGACTGCAAAATAGGGGCAGACTCCCCAATTCTGTACCTGATACAGCGCCGGGATTAGGATTGTACTAGGAGGGACAGGGAGGTAAGTACAGGGTTATTTTTCTAAGCAGCCCCCTCCCAGCCACATTGGGGTGTCACATATCATTAATCAGCACATTTCTGTGTCTTTTTTTTCTTCTGGGTTGTGGATTGTTTATCTATAATGAGGGTGATCAATCAGGGATGTGTGTCTGTGTTATTTTGCCCCCTTTTTTTCCGTGCAAAAGTCACAAAATTGTTCTGCACCCCCTCCTACACCTTGTGGCATTTTATAGAGATTTGACACAAAATTGAGACTTTTTTCTATGCCACATCTGGATTTAAAGATGTCAGACGCAATAGTGAAAAATTCTGCACGTCTGATTGATAAGGAAAAAAAGTTAAAAAAAATAGCAAATTTTGCTAAATAATTTAGAAAGTCCACACCCCAGTTTCAGAAGACGTGCGAACCTGTCTGTGGGAATCGTTTGACGAGGGATTAGTCCGTCACAAAGTAGGTCCCTAAAGAGCCTAGAAAGAAATCCCCCTCCCCTCCCGTTAATCAATCCGCCGTTTTTACTTATATCCCTCATCCTTTCCTCTGTTCCTCGGCCTCTCGCTTCCCGTACAATTACCATATGAAAAATTATCCCAACTATTTAACTACAGTGTTATGAAAAACTAAAAAGAGTGCATTTAAGCATTAGAGCTCAAATATCAAGCAACAAAGCACATTGTGGTGACAGCCATGAAGCTAGGCTAAACCTTTCCTGGCAGGCTTAACAATGCTGTGTTTTTGCTTTTTTCATGTGCTTTGTCTAAGAAAAAAGTTTGTCTATCCACATCCTACCACCGTGACTTACAATTTAGTATAACCTGGATAACATTCTTCTCTGTTCCTAGATAATATATACTCCTCACCATTCTATGCTCCAGAAATAAAAATACTATATATGGCCGCTGAATTTTTCATAATTTATCTACTGCCTTCCATTATAATTGAGGTTATCAATGTATAGCACCCCACAAATATATACGCTCCTAAATTGTTTAGTAACAAATTAATAAAGAGCACCCCAACCATAATACGCGAGTCCCCAGGTTACGTACAAGATCGCTTCCTTAGATTTGAAGGAAGTTGAATTCTTATGTATGTCGGAACTGTATATTCTATCATTGTAACTCAGACAAAACTTTTTTTTTATCCCAGTGACATTTGGATTTCACATTTTTTGCTGTTATGGAAAAAGGATTAACAATAAACCTTAATTAGAGACACCTTACAGCGATCATTGCAGCGCCTGGGACTATAGTAAACTTCCAGAGCCTGCACCAGAGGTCACAGTGGGCAGAGAGGTCTGCTTGTAAGTAGGGTTCAACTGTAAATAGGGTGTCCTTAAGTAGGGGACCACCTGTGAATTGTACCCTCTAATAGTATACACTACCCTATTATTATATAGATACAGCACTAACCTAATTCATATTCATAAAACAGTCTGACCGGAGCTCCTTGTGTGTCCTTTTATATTCCTTTGATAAATCGATGATTTCACTCCTTCCAACTATGTTCCAAATTCTTCAGTACACTTCCACACAAACGGTATTTGGATGGGAATAGATCGCTATTCAGACAGTTTTAAGCTGCGTTTTCTTGCATCCTGTAGCCAAATAGTTGTACAGCTACTATAGAAGAGATTAAGCGCATAGGGTAGTATGTTCAAATATATGGAATTTATTTTATTAAACATACTCCAAAATAGAATAAAATCATGCTCATATAAAATCCACCATTGGTACTCGCTAGTTCGCTTTGTGAGTATTTTTAATAAAATAAATTCCATATATTTGAACATACTACCCTATCGCTGCTTAATCTCTTCTATAGTAAGCTGTACACTATTTGGCTACAGATGGGCAAGAAAACGCAGCTTAAAACTGTCTATAGCGATCATCCAATACCGTTTGTGTGGAAGTGTACTGAATAATTTGGAACATAGTTTGGAAAGGAGTGAATCGTCGATTTATCAATGATATATAAAAGGCACACAAGGAGCTCCGGTCAGACTGTTTTATTTTTACTAATTGCTACATGTGGGATCCATCTGTGACTGTTTGGCGAGCTCCTGCTATAGGGTGATATGTGCATCACAAAACACTTTTCTTTAATTCATATTCGCATCCCATGAACTAATGGTTTTACAGATCACCTAATGCATTTATATGCAGTGCAAAAAATTATTTATTTTTATACACACTCCCGATTTGATTAAACAGCCAATCTAATTTACTTTATAATCATTATATGCGCATTTAACAGTCTCCTCATTTTAATAATATTATATACAGCCCCTCTAGTTTATTCATTATATACAGCACCCCTCAAGTTATTTAATATCTTCATCCCCCATATACAGCTGCTAATAAATTATATACAATCCTCTTATATACAGCTCCCCTAATTATCAAATTATATATATACCCCCCCCCCAATATCCCATGACTCCCTCCTCCCATTTCATTTATTTGCAGACAATATGTGGCCATTTATAAAATCGATCCCTTGGCGCTGCCAATTGCCTCTCTACGTGTGTGTCAACAGACGTAGAATCTGTGTTTCCTGACACTGCCTATCAAGTGCATGTATGCCTTAAAGACGCAGATGCAATTGATTTGTTTCCGACAGTACAGACTTGCTAAATGCTAAACTTCTGAGGGTGATTAGGGCGCCACTGTTAACTTTCTATGAAACAACCTATCACCTATATTCTTATTTAATGGAGTTGTAGTTAAGCATGCATACTATCACTCTATTCAAAGTCTTACTCACGGCCTGAGATGGCTTTGCATTATACTCAGTTATATTTATATAGTCCTTGACACAAGACTGCAGACTAAAATGACACAGCAGTATTCAAACACCCCTCAATTCAAATAGAGCCACAGAACCTCCCACCTATGATGGTTGTGGAATCATATGAATGAGTTGGAATCTTGGAAAAATATTTACACGCAGTAACTCCCAGTATACACACATGGGGAATCATTGGAAACTGGAATATCACATCCAATCCCGCTTTCATTCCCCATTCCTTTTTTTTTGAGCATGTATTTAAAGAAAAGGCATTAAAGAATGATATATTAGACTCGAAGGTGGCAACAACACTCTGGTGTTAAAATTACATTATGCTTAGTACAGTGTGATGTTGCAAAAAATTTGTGCATTATGTTATCATTTTAATTAAGAGGCAGAGCAATATTATAACACAGAGGCAGGGATCAGCCTGATCTAATGGAGTCAAGGAAAATTTCAGCAGGGGATGATAGAATAGCAAGTACAAACGAATATGAATAAATTGGTTTAACATAACGTGCCTGGCCTGATGCAAAAAATAATTAATGTTACTCACATGGTCAATAAGTCTGCTTAGATGTACCTGCCATTAACATTTGTCCCATTCTACAATTAATAAAATGATTCCTTATATTCCTAAGAACTTGTATTGCTACTCTCTAAAACTATTCTTGGCATGGGAAAACTCATAACGGAGACTACTCACGACAGAACAAGATACATTGGGGCAGATTTACTTACCGGCCTGTCCGATCCCTGCTGTGCGTTGTCCGACGAGGATTCGGGTCTGCCGCCGATTCACTAAGTTCGTGTGTCCATTTCCTTCATGTGTCGCTTACCCGCTGGTCCACCGGAGTTCACCTTCTTCTTCTGCTGGTGCATGTAAGTGCTTGATCTTGCGACACAATTTCGTTTTAATTCCGTGGTTTGTCCGAATCAGTTGGGTTGTCCGACGGCAGGCCCCCCGATTTCTGTTGCATGCAGAAAGAATTCCCAAGAATTATTTGGGAAACCCGACAGAATTGCGATTCGCAGACCTTAGATGTGCCTATTATTTTTTACAATAGTCCATACTATTCAATACTCAGTGGCATAAAGGGTCCCACTACAGACAATTATTCTGAGTGCCCACTCTTCATTTATCTCTAGAAACAGGTACATTTTGTTGCATTTTACAATTTTTTGTATACGGCTCGCACAGACTGGAGTCCTCCTCAAGGAGGATTCACATCGAGGATTTGAGATAGGGACAAAACCTTATCCTTACAATATTTAATGATTTATCATTTTTGGTTTGTTCAGTAAGCTATGTGGGATCAGAAGATATGATCAACATAATAATGTTGAATGAAGATTTGATTTTTTTTTATTTTGAAACCCGTATGCTTATTACAGGCAGAATATTATTTTTCTGAGCATTTCTAGTAAAGCTCTGTTATATAGTTATGACCCAGTTTGATGAGGGCTTGTTTTTCTGGGTTAAAAGAAGTCACTATTATGCAATGGCGCTTTTTATGAAGATCGGTATTTTAATAAAATAACACTCATTTTCATGCTATGCTTCTCCTCTCATTTAGCGGCAATTCCTGCAGTTATGTGTAATAATTGCACCCATGCATGGTGGAGAGATATGGGACTTTGACCTTTAAGTGTTCATCCTTTAATGCTCTCACTGTCTCATTGTTGCACTGACATTCACAAAAAAACTAACAATATTTATTTCATTGGGGAATCAGCACTGAATTAGAAGAAGGAGTGTTGGAAGTAAAATTGGATTAAGAGCCACATAAAAATAGTTTTTACACTTCTCACTTCATTTTGATACTCTAAGGTAAACTTGAACAGCAACATAAACTTCCCACATACCCGAAACATTTTGTAAACTAGCTCTTACTTATACTATACAAATCTCTACATATAAGTGCCACACGAGTTCATCATTTTATTGATTCCTTATCTGACACAGGCATATGGGTACTTGATTTTTGCAGAAAAATTGTATTTTTTCTAATGGCTTCATTTTATGATAAAATAGTAAATTATGAAAAAAATTTATTAATACTGGTTCATGTGAGGGAATGAAATAAAATGGCCATTTTAAAGGGTTATCCTAGATTAGCAATACATGAGAGAACGGCTGGGTGGGCTGGTTAAAAGAAAATAATATGTGTATTACCCTCCCCGTCGCTGCTGATATCCGCGTGGTGGTCCTGTTTAAATACAAACAGCGGCACAGAAGCTGTTTTCCGTCGGCCCCGCCACTCCGATCCATCACTTATCCCAGTGTCTTACAATGCTGATGAGATAGAGACTGATGGTAATGGCCGGCCACCTTTGCCGTTCCGGAATCTCCCTGATCACAGGGCACATTGTTTACAGTGGCACATATCAGACGGACCATGGCGCGGGGCATAGGACTAGGCGGAGGGGTGAGTACCCGTTTATATTTTTTTTAAAAGCCTGTCCCAGCCCGTTCACTAATTTATTGCTATGTATTAACTAATACATTTGCACTGTTCACTCTAGAATTTAAAATCATGTTAAATTATTTGTTCATTTTGTGAATAATGAAACAACATCGCGCTTTATTAGGAGTTCTTTTCTGAAGGAAAACAAACGAATTATTTGATAACTATTTCCTTTCATTTTTGGGAGGGGAGGAGGCACAAAATGGATTTTTATGCCTTACAGTATGGCTATAGTAACATAATATTGTCAGTTACAGACCACAGAACCCCTTTTTTAATTACTACCGTATACTACTCGAGTATAGTCGACCGCGAGTATAAGCCAAAGCCTAATTTCAACACAAAACTGGAAAACCTATTGACTCCGAGTATAAGCCTGAGGTGGAAATGCATTGGTTACAGCCTCCCAGTTTATGTCTGCCAGCCTGTAGCATACAGCCTGCCCAACCCCTGTAGCATACAGCCTGCCCAGCCCCTGTAGTTAGGAAAAAAAAACACTGTACTCATCTTTCCGACGTCCTCCATAGTCCTCTTCTGTCTCAGACGTCCCGACAGAAGGGACCTACAGGTGATGTCAGAAAGGTGAGTTTTGACCTTTATTTTTTAGTTGACTCGGGTATAAGCCGAGTAGGGTTTTTGACACAAACATTTGTGTTGAAAAACTAGGCTTATACTCGAGTATATAAGGTATTTAGTTTTTTAAATTATATATAATACATGGGTAAAAGGATAATTTTTATAGTTATGTTTTTCATTTGTTTTAGAAATTTTACTTTTTCTTTTCAAAACTCGCACCTAGGGGAATTACCATTTGATACCTTGATCATATATGATACAATAACTAATTTGGGCTTACAGTGTATTTTAAATGTTGTTTTCACTACATCAGAAGCTGGTACATTTCATTTTGTTGTCTATATTTAGACAGTAAAATGAACTGTACCATACATCTGCTTGTCGTTGTAACACTGTATCATATACCTAGTTAAAAAAAGTTTAATATTATTTATTTTGCAGAAAATACAACAAAATGTATTATTATTAAAACATGGCATTTGCCATTTTTTGTAACTCTGTACCCAAAATTGTGCTATCACAAATTTCATTTGTTCCCTAAGAACATCCTCGCAGCTGAGTATCGTTAAAAATTATAGCTTGAAGAAGGCATTGACAAAAAACCACACAAATAGCATGGTCATTGTTGGTGCAAAAGTGAGCTAGTAAGGGGTTCATTGTTTTAATTCGACTTTTTTTTTATTTAATCCTAAAAATTACCCTATGCAACACTTTACCACATGGCAATCACTGGAAAAACTGGAAAAAAGAAAAGTCCCGATTTATACGACTGTTCATATAATATATTATGTTGGTCTTCCTGCTGATTACACTAAAAGGTGTGCATACTAGTCTGGAGGCTGATATTTTAGATCATGTTGTAAAATAAAAGCTGATACACTGCCTACTTTACATATATTTGGTAAGCACTTCCTAAATTTTTTCTATTTTATTTTTACGCTATTTCAACAAGTAATGATAATGTTGTCAGTTGGTAAATTCATGGAACCTGTATAAGTTAATATGAGTATTGTAATTTCTTTGTGTTGGACTCAAAGTGGCAATTTTTTTTATAAATGTTCATTTTAGAGATAAATAGAAGACTACTATATTCTAATACAATGACGGGGATGCATTCGTATTCATGAAATGTAATACACTTTTGTCCTCTTAGCACACAATGACAATCACTGCCAGCTCAATGAATCTCAAAAGGTGAGGGGCTTCCCTTTAATCCATGACAAGTGGCAATGATCAGGCAAGACCTTTTGGATAATGGTGAACTAATACATTACAAATGACAGGAGGAAGAGCAAGTCGGAAGCTGATTAGTAAAATTGTCACAATGGAGTCCTCCCACACAGACATCTCTCTGAGACACTTTCCAGTCTTGAGTTCAGGACTTGTATATGAGGCTGTTTCTAAGCTTATTAAATCCTCTTTCTATACCTGCTACGATTACTTATCAGCTTACACACCCACACAAATAATTCTGTAGGATTCCCAACAATTTCTGTGCTCTTGATATACACCAGTATCTCTATCTCCTTCAGAAACATTAATGAAAAATGAAAAGCACTAAATCCTCAGACAGTCAAGCAGCTCTCATGTAAAAAAAAGCCCCAGCACTTAGACTATAATGTGTTTAATAGACATGCAACCACCCTGAAGACTATGTAAAGTATACTATAGGGCAGGGTCAGGAACCTGTTTGGCTGGAGAGCCATGACGCACGTATTGTATAAATGTTATTCCGTAAGAGCCGTACAATATGCACATGCATAGATAGGTATAGGTAGCATAGATAGGTAGTAGATAGGTAGCCCCAGTGTTCCGGGTAGCCCTGCGATCTGTGGTCCGTGTCCTTGTCCTGTCCCGCGTCCCAGCTGGCCATGGCTGATTGGCGAACCCACTTCCGGCGGTTATATAAAGACTGCCGGCTCCCAGCATTTCACGGAACTAACTTAATTTCCCCCTTTTATAATATAAATACAAACTAATTTCTTTTTTTCAAACTGGAGACTCATAATGTGCGGGGCCTCTATAGTCTACATAAAGTCAGGGAAGCTTTTGAAGTGTACACTACCAATCAATAAAGAGATTCCGTTACCAAGGATTATTTTTGGCTCAGTTCTTTGACCTTCCCCTGGTGCTTAAATGAGACAATTCACACAAATCCCTTCCTATTTCTGGAGATACAGGTAGAGGTCAAAAGTTATTTTAAGCACATTAGACATGAGGATACTTCTACAGCCCAGCAAACAATTGTTGAGCCCAAGAAGCCACCCTTATAGGTAAACTTATTCTGTTAGCTTCAAGAAAGCAAAAAAAGAGGGACTTTACATTGCCGAAGACTAAATCTGCATTGTACATGTTTGCAGTCTTCCACATCCCGTTTTATTACACATGGCACTCTGACATTAATTTCAATGGACCCATGCACACAAATGTGTTTGCACTGATCTCTGTGGAAGCTGTAGAAAACTCAGAGCAGGTCATGTTCCTGCCCGTGGCTGCGGAATTTCTCATAAAAGTGTATGAGAATGAGAAAAATTCAGATGCAACCAGGCGCAAAACTAAAGTGGTAGCAGCCATAGTAGCTGCTATGGGCATGGAGTGTCAGGGGGCCCAGCCACCTGACCTGACAGACTGCAAAGAATGAAGGAGAACATTTACAGCAGTGTATAGATATTTAGCACAAAGTTCACTACAAGCTAAGCTATTGTAGCCTCAAAAAGAAAAACTGGTGGGGGGGGGGGCAAGTGTCAGGAGAGCAGTACTACAAATCTCCTTTCCTCTATTTCTACCATGTGCTGCCTTCTTATCTGTGGCCTTTTGCCCCATCTCCCTCATAATGAGAAAGTGACAGCAGGAGATGAAGTTGAGAATACTGCTGGATTGTGAGTGAGTGTATATACTGGATGTGTATGTACTTATGTTAGTGTATGTATGTGTATACTGTTTGTGTATACTTATGTATTGTGAGAAAGTGAGAGGTGTTGTGTGGGAAAACCGCTATCTGTCCTAGTGAATAAACACTTAAGTTGGACTTTTAAACCTGCGTGTGTCACTGCTTCTTGCACTGCTACCTGTCAACTACCACAGCAATTCCCCACATATGGTGGATTGGAGCGGGCAAAGTGCAGTGAATGTGAGAAAGTGAGAGGTGTTGTGTGGGAAAACCGCTATCTGTCCTACAGGCAGATGAAATGCTGGTGGTAAAAGCCCTGGGTTTGTCTGCAGTAACCCAAGGGTTAATGCAGACATGATAAGCAGGAATAGTCTGTTTTGTCTGTGTTGGCCTAGCTAACACAGACACATTGGTAATGTCCGTACTGGGCCTGCTTATTATGGTGTAGGGGTAGGCTGGTAGTGGGACTCCTACTCCACCCGGGCTTCGGTCCTGGGCTTTTGTATAGCCCACAGGTGCAGGTCACAGGCCTCGTTAGGGCCTGATTTAGTCTGCAGGCCAGAAGCAGTAGGAGAGGCCCTACCTGGAGAGCTGAAAGTGAGATTGCATTCTCACAGCAAAGGTAACTGAGGGTCTCCTGTCTTGCTGCTGGCCAAGAGCGTGTGCCAGGCAGCCTGGTACCCGGATAGCTAGGGTCCTCAAAATGTATTAGACAGCGCCTAGCCGGGCAGGAATTACTTTTATAATGTTTTTGCATGTGCCTAAGCCAAGGCTGAATTTGTGTTCTGTTTTGCAAGTGTGAATAAACACTTAAGTTGGACTTTTAAACCTGCATGTGTCACTGCTTCTTGCACTGCTACCTGTCAACTACCAGAGCAATTCCCCACAGTATATACAGTATACTTTATGTGAGGGTTTATGATATTTATATACAGTATGTGTTTGTATATATGCTGTCTATATACTGTAAGTGTATATGTGGCATATGCAACATCCCCCACCAGGGCCTAGCCTTTTTCTCTTGGGGCCTGGAGACAGCCAGGGCCCGGAATACCTGAGTGGCTGGCGGTTGCGGCCTGGGTACGCTAGTGTCACGGTGCTTGGTATGGAGACCGGAGGACTGTCCTACAGCCTGGCAGGTCTCCAGCAGGTGGTGTTGGCAAGAAATGATGAGGGAGAGGCTGTTATAGTAATTCTCCTGCGGCAACCCTTTGAGGTATGGAGTACGAGTCCCTGTGTAGTGGGTAGGGTGCCCGTGATGGTGATAGCCATAGTAGTAGGGATCAGACGGAGGCAGACGTTGTCTAAAAGCAACTTACAGTTCTTTAGTGGAACCAACAGGAACAGTGGATAACGTGTCCAACGAATCTTAACAATGGTAGCAGGCTGGGGATGCACATGGAGAGAGAGAACCATAGGGATTGATCACCAGCCTGGATGCAGGAGCAGGCTGGGGGATAGCTGTGTCCTAGTAGGATGCTTCAGCTTGTCCTGGGTTGCTTCAGATATCACCCTTGAAGGTAGGATGACATCTCTTTACTCTCACTAACTCCTCAGAGCTCTACTGTCTCACTACCTGGTCTGACTGGCTATTCTTTCTGACTGACTCTTGTCAGACTGGACTCCTGACTGACTGCGCTCTCTCTGTTTCTCCTCACTACACTGACTGAACTGACTGTCTGACTCTTGTCAGTCTTCTGATCTCTGACTGACTCCTGTCAGTCTGGGCTCTCTGTCTTTCCTGACTAGACTGACTGAACTGACCGTTGGCACTCTCCAACCGTCACTTCTCCTCAGCTCCTGGTCAGGTGGTGGTTACTCCTCCAATTACATCCCAGCTTACAATACAGCATTAAAACAGATGTGATTGGCTGATGGAAAGACATCTCATTAAAACAATTAACTCCTGCCTTGCCAGGCAGGATCTACCGCTACAATGTTCCCCAATGTTGTGTAGTGACCTGCTGTGGGGTTGATCAGACTCCACACAGGTTGCAAGCTACATATTGGGACGTATTCAAAACAACCCCTCTGCCTTGTATCGGCAGGGGTGTTGCACATGTATATACTATATGTGCATGTACATTATGTAAAGGAGCACCGATGCATAATAGTGGTCATGCCCTCCCGTGTCCCATGGCTTGGGCCCCTTGATGTATCTGGCGGGGCACCGCAGGGCAAAACTATGCCAGGTCTGACTTTCACAGGTTTTTCAGAATTATGACTCGGGCCCGCCAACTTCTGCGGTTTCCGCACCCCTTTATGCACCCTTCGCGCCCACATGCCGTAGAGATGGCGTAGTCGCTGGAAGAATCGCAAATTCAATACACAAGAATTTGCAATTCTTTCACTGCTTCTACACCAGAAAACTTACTCTGACTATTAACTGACTTTACTGACTCTACTGTTGCCATGATAAGATCTATAGACAACTAATCCCTCTTAGTCAGTGGTATAAAAAAAACTCCAAAAGGCCCAACACGACTGTTGTTCCCATTTCACTCATTACATTTAGAAATAAATTTGTATAGTAAAATAAATTAACATAATTAGACATATACACACATAATAATCATAATTACTTATACAGTGCCATCATATTCCATAGTGATTTACAAAGGGGACATATACAAATAAAATAAGACATTACTGAGTACAAACACATGAGAATAATAGGAATGGCGGCTCAGCTCGCAAGGGGTTATAGTCTATGAGGATGAGGGGGTGACACAAGAGGTATTAGAGCTTGTATAATGATCCAGCCATTCTGGAACAGAATAAAATAATTTAATAAATAAAAATGCTGCTGCTTGAACCAGCCATCAGTATCCAAAGTCAATGGGAGTGACTCCAAAGTCAATGGGAGTGCAGAGAAGCCTGGAGCTTGGTATCTATATGGTGGAGCTTGGTATCTATATGGTGATTGCCTGATGACATTCAGGAGGAGGACACAGGATAGGTCAGTTAAGAGAGAATTATTTTAAACTGTATTCAGAAGGAGATGGCAGTGCCAGGGGCTACCTTTTCCTTCTGATACTTCCTCATTTTTATCCTGAAGGACCTTTCACAGGTGAAAATTCTTCTCCATTAGGTTTAGAGCATCATGAAGACTTCTTTCTGTGACTTATTTCTGCAAATTTGTTGCACAGAACTGACCACATTTTGTCCTAAACATATATCATATATACCCCTCACAACTAAAAACACTGTGTCCCAGGCAAATATCAACTAGTACTGTGACCGTTCAATATATTATTGTACATACTATTTAACCTAATTGGGTGTGGTCAATTGCCCATGTCTTTTTTTTTAGCTTTTGGACTTAGAGACCTAATTTACAAAAATTTCCAACCTACTCCACTTTTTTTTTAATTTTAGCCTACTTGAAGGGGTCGTAAGAGACTTCTAAAAATCAGGTGCAGACTTCCCCAATTCTGCACCTGATACAGCGCCGGGATTAGGCATTAGTACTAGGAGGGACAGCGGAGGTAAGTACAGGTTTATTTTTCCAAGCAGCCCCCTCCCAGCCACATTGGGGGTCACATATCATTAATCAGCACATTTCTGTGTCTTTTTTTTCTTCTGGGTTGTGGATTTGTTTCATCTATCATAGAGGGTGATCAATCAGGGATGTGTGTCTGTTGTTATTTTGCCCCTTTTTTTCCGTGCAAAAGTCACAAATTGTTCTGCAACCCCCTCCTACACCTTGTGGCATTTTACAGAGATTTGACACAAAATTGAGACTTTTTTCTATGCCCACATCAGACGCAATAGTGAAAAATTCTTTCACGTCTAACTTTGCTAAGGTAGTAAAACAAATAGCAAATTTTGCCGCAAATATACGAATATAAGAGAAATAAAATAGAAAAGCCTGAAATAAATGACCCCGAATATTTTTTCTTTTTCTGCTAGGTGATTTTTTTTAAAATTTACATAGCCTATAAGAAAGTAAGGATAGAGGAAGGTCCTTATGTTCAGTGCGAAAGTTCAATAATTGAAAGCAAATGGCGAAGCAGTATTTGGTTACCAAGTGAAATATTCATATATGCATGTAATACTATAGAAATCTCGTAATGGAAAATACCATTTGAGGCTGCCTTGCAGACAACATTTGGTCAACCTTGCAACACTGTATGAGCCGTCAGCCACTCAAGCTGAAGTGAGACTTATAGTTCACAGGATGTCATCCCAGTCATGGAGATGCTATGCAGGTTAAGTCTCAAGGGACTCTTAAGAGTATAATTGACTGTATTATGTAGCCTTTGGCATTTTTAGGTTATTCTTCTGTAGTTGCTTTACATTTTGAAGCTGTAGGTACTAATGAGTGCATTCTGTTCCAACATAATCTCCTACATTTAACCTTTTCTCTTCCGTATGAAATAGATGCAATTTTAGACCAATCTCCATAGACAATATTAGGTAAAGGATTCAGGGCTCAGAAACACTGTGGAATCTTATGTTTTTCTAGTATTTAGAATAAATAAGGATTGATTTCTTCAGACTGAATATTTTTTCTGAGTTAAAGGGCAAAGGCTTTTAAAGGGGTCAACTCATTAAACACAACCCCTTTTAGATTACTGCTGCAAAGGGGGGTCAGCTCATTGCTACAGGTCATGCTCTTAAAATCTCTTAAAGTGCAACTAGAAATGCTAAAACTGAAATGGTAAAACTATTCAATCATTTCTATGCTATTTTATAACAAAATAGCAAAAACATGACAAAACTGGATGGTTATGGGCCCATAGTTTACCTACACATGCCAATATTTTTTCACATGGAATAATAACTTTCTTATTGCAGGAATGGGCTTTAAATGCCGCATTATAACAGTCTGCTTGGATTTTTGAAAAGGATTTCTCACTTCTCCAGACTTGTCTATATTAGTAAACATGTGCATCACACATCCACTAACAGGGCGAGATTTATTATTAGGCAGGATTTTGAGCAGTTGTCTATGTGTTAGACTGGCAAGTTTCCAACAGTTGGATTTATAGTCCGGTGTTTGTGCAGTGTTAAATGCCTTCCTATGTGAGTATCAGCTTTGTGGGCTCTATGCGAATAGACTGCACCAGTCGCACGTATGTTTAACATCTGTACAATTTCTGCCTTTTTGCGATGGTTTTGCAGAGGAAAATTCTCAGATACCTCAAACATAAACACTTTGAAATTGAGCAAAAACATAAAAATTTAGCAAGTTTGAGATAAATCTCCCTCCCTTTAGTAGCAATGGACCCACATACACGACCTGCCATGTGGTGTAGTTTTGCGATTAAATTTGCGTTCTTTTGAAAATTCTCAGTGGTGTTGCACACTCTGTGGTGTATTTTCTCTGCCCTTTCGTGTAGAGTTACATAGAAGCTACATAGGACTAATGATAAATCTACCCCACAATGTCTAAGTATATTTTTGTAATTTATACAACTTAGTATTGTGCTAATGTTCCATTATTCATTCTGAAAATGGGTAACTCTTTAATTGCTTTTCATAAGTCTGTTACTAGTGTATTATTTTGTGTACAATATCATGTATTCATGGCAAAAGAAAACACATCTAAACCAGTACTGGATGCAGTGTTCTACCATGCTGACCCTGTGTGGCAGATTTACTTACCCAGTCCTGTCGCGATCCAGTGGTGCGTTCTCAGTGGAAGATATGGGTCTTCCGGCGATTCACTAAGGTAGTGCGCCCGATGTCCACTATGTGGACCCTTACCCCTGAGGAAGTCGCAATCAGGCGATGGAACGCGTGGGGTGCCTCCGGCCACAGGTCTGTGACCTAGCATTTCCTCCTCCTATTATGGACTTGACATTTAGCAACTTTGGCTACTTGGTCTCTGTTCTGTTCTAAATGTATGGGGCTTCCCTTGCTTTTTTTACCTTTTCATGCAAACTTATCATACACTTTCTGGGAACCCAGTACCAATACAGCTTGGCTCCACCCTTAAGTGTTTGGATTTGATAGTATATGTTTCTTTCAGGATAGAATCGAGGCATGGTCGTTAGGGTTCTATACTTAGTTACATACTTTGTGCTATGTGGATCCTTGTTACTAGGCTCTGATCCACCTGGTCCACATGCATGTGTGACAATTTTTGGTATTTGTTGTGAATTACAATAAAGTTTCTGACCTTTTAGCCTTTACACACTTGTCTTCTCTCTTTTTGGTTTAATCTTATCCTCTAGTGTGTTGGCTTTGAGATACTATTTACTGTGTATGATCACGCTCCACATTCTTTGGTATTTGATGTCCACTAGGTGTCGCTGCTGCGCTGAATTCCATCGGAGTTCACTGAAGTTCATCGTCCTACCCTGGGTGCAGGTAAGCGCGTGTCAAGCGACACTTTTTTAAAAAAAATATGGCGGTTTTTCCAAATCCGTCGGGTTTTCTTATGGCCACGCCCCCCAATTTCCGTTGCATGCATGCCGGCGCCGATTCACCACAATCCAATCGCGTGCGCCAAAATCCCGGGGCAATTCAGGGAAAATCGGCGCAAATCGGAAATATTCGGGAAACCTGATGTTAAAACATGGTTCGGGCCCTTAGTAAATGACCCCCTGTGTCTTTTCTTGTTGACATCTTAAGTCAGTAACACTAGTTATAACTCTATTGAAGGAGCCTACATTCTGATCTGTACCTAATAAATCCCATTATATCAGGATTATCTGCAAAGGCCAAACCCACAAAATCAAATCTGCATGTGAATGTTTGAGGGAAAAAAATCATGTATTTGGTCTGACATAGACTTGGTCGAGTACTTTTTAAACACAATATAAGGTGTAGGTTTGAAATGCCAAACATTTACAAGTAATACCATACAATGTGGCCGGAGTTTTACTCATACAATAATGTATTGTAAAGATGGAAGACGTGCAACCCAATAAGACAGGTAAATCTACATTTCTAAAGTACCCTATTGTCATAGACTTGCTCAAGTGATTTTAAAACACAATAAAAGGAGAAGTTTTAAAATGCCAAAATTTTACATGTCATACCTTACAATGTGGCCTATGTATTTACCTATATATTACAAACCTATAAGACAGGTAAATCTACATTTCTCAAGAAAGCTATCCTCAGACTCAATCATCACCTAATGACATGTTGTCAACAGTGAATTCCAGGGGACATATAGAAAATGTGTTTTACATATTTATCAGATACACTCTACATCTTATTGTAGTATAGTATAGGCTTTCTAGGGGTTCATGTTTACAGTCATGCTATAGAGGTTTGCTGGGTCTCTTCTATTTTTCATATACATATATATGTATGTTTTATAAGTTTTATGTTTTATTTAAAAAGTTGTTAAAAAAAAGTAAAAGAAAAAAGGCAATGAGATAAACTTTACTTTGCATGTCAGAGAAATGCACTACTGGTAATCACAGACCTTATACTCTGCAATCCTGCTGAAGTAAAGCAGACTTATACCTTATATTCCATACTTTTCTTATTTCCAGCTTCACATGGAGCTGAGTAATGAGACTTTGGACTTTATCACTTTCTTCTTACAAGGCTGACACTACCAAAAATTTAATGTCTCTGCTTTTAGCTGGACGAGGAAAGAACACTTCCATTATGAATTACCAGGAACTATTTACTGCTTGTTTGCTGCCTGGGTTATTATGATTTATACTCTGCTCAAGAGAAATCCTGATGAGGGCGAATAGAAGGTGAACGTTTGTATTGAAATAGGCTTTTTGAAATATATGCTTTAACCTATAAGTAGCAAAGTCATCAGAAAAAACAAAATACCCATTTATATATCCATTTATATATTGTTTATGTGTTGCCATTTTATCAACTGCATTTATCACAGGTGCTGTATGTCCTTTCCCTAGACAAAACTGGAGCTGGATATATTTATGATTATAATGATAAAATGGAAATTTAACTTAGGGGCTAAATACCATAAAATTCATATTTTTGCATTATATTTAATAAACATGTTTGCTAGGTTATGTTTTTTTATTTTATAATAATATTAATAACATTATTATTATTATTTTTATTATTATTACTTTTACTACTGTTGTTAATGGGGTATTCTCACAAAGACAAGATCCTTAAATATACTCAGGATAACAAAATAACGCCTTCTCTAATTCACTGTTATTAACAAAAATACAGCATTTCAAAGATACAATTCCAACCTGTCTCTATTACTCTTGGTGTTAACAATTTTGGCTGTCCACGGATACAACTGAAAATCTTCTGTCTTCGGCCAGACAATGATCTCTAATGTCAGGAATCGGCATGCGTGGATCCTCTGGCCCTGGTCTTCACCAGAGCCAGCCGCAAAGTGGAATGGTCTTGCTGCGGCAGGGTACCACCAGGTCGTTCCACAGGTGCAACTAGCTCACGGTGGCAGCCGAGGTCGAAGTACCTTAGCAAGAGACAGTCTCATGGTCAAGTTCAGGCACAGGGACAGGCAGGAGGCAGAGATACAATATAGAAGGTGAAACAGAATAAAAGGCAAAAAGTATATATACACAAAAAGTTTCCAACTCATCTGCCTTCAGTAGCCAAAATAAGTTGGTGCACGGAAAATACTGAGCCAACAGTCTAAGACTATATATAAAAAGCGGGATCCAGCATCCAGGTACGAAAAATAATAAGTGAAAGTTAAAACTTTAGTTTATTTAATCTGTGTTAAAAACAGAAATGGTAGAAGTGGTACCATCATGGTAAGGGGACAAGTTTCAAACTTAAAACAAGTTCTTAATCATAGCCCAAACACGTAGACATGTTATATGCATTTTAAAAAGGATGTAGACAACATTGATTGTGTCAATGGTAACCAGCAGTGGTAATACATTCAAACAACAAATAAAGGTGTGTGTTTAAAAGAAATGAGTGGGGCATAATTTATATATATATATATGTTTGTTCCTCTTATTTAGACCATAGGGGATTCTAGTTTGCATGGTAAGAATCCAACAGGCTCCCCTATTATGTAGGGCTTTGAACCGCCCCTCTTTTGGGGTAGGCTACTCATTATATGGGGGCAACACAAAGACAAGATGTGTCTCCGTTATGTTACTCTTTGCAGTGTTTAGGCACTGCAGTGATGCTACATGTGCTATTTGTGTTAGTTACACCGGAGCAACCTGAACGGGCTCCAAACACATGTTCAGACATCCCGATATTTAAGCTACGTATTCCAATGTATTGCAGGAAGCATAATTAAGGCCCCTTCCACACTTGCGTTGCAGATCATGTCAGGTTCTGATCAGGGTACGATCAGGGTTTTGTCAGTGAAAATCTGACATTTTGCATCAGAGTTCAATCGGTTTTCAGTCAGAGTTTTTTTGTCTCAGTTTTTCACGCGCGTTTTCAATGCAATTTCAATGCATTTTTCACGCGCATATAACGGACGTGAAAAGGACTCAGGACTAAGCTCTATCTTTTCTATGGCAATTGATGCGTGAAAAACGCATTGCATTTGTATCTGTCTCAGAGGGCAATGCATTTTTGATGCGTCGCCGTAGACTTGTATGGTGCGTTTTTCATGCGCGTGACTTGCAAAAGTAGAGCATGCTGAGATTTAAATGCACATTAAAAAAAACTGCGCGTGTGTATGCGTGAAAAAAAATGCAAGTCTGCAATGCAAGTTCTGCGCGTCAAAAGCACGCGCAGAACACGTGCGTGAAAAGCGCAAGTGTAGAAGGGGCCTAACACACTATTGAATACACTACGTAAGTGGTGTTGCAATTGATGAATGTACAAATTTTATAATTCATATTAGTATGAATTGAAGTGACAAATGCAGTTTTTTGTATATATTTGCATATTGTGCACATTTGTAACTGCCTGTTAGTGATAGCCAAGTATTGTGTTTATCGGTAAAATAAATTTGGAGATAAAATATCACCTAAAGAAGCTGCATTTCTTGATGAGAAAAGACAGCCTTATTTAATATTTCCTGTAAATCAGGGTCCTGTTCTAAAAAGATGTTTCTTGATGATTTTGATGGCACGGTAATAATCATTCATTTAGTTATTTGATTTGTATTCTTTTCACATTTTCTTGACATTAACTTATCATTAAATAGTAATTGTTGTCTGGTTTTAGATGATATAATTGCTTTTGTCTGATTTATGTTATGTTTATTGTAACTTCTATTAAGGAAGCATCCAGAAATGTGGGTGGGCAGGCCATCGGACAACCTGACGGATTCGGACTACGCGCAGGATTTAACATTTCGAATTGTGTCGCAAGACACACACTTACAAGCACCAGGAAGCAGAAGGTGAACTCCAGTGGACCTTGGTGGGGAAGCGACAGATGCAAGAACTCAGGCGCACAAGCTACGTGAATCGCGCCGGACTTCATCTTCGTCGAAGCGTCCGAATTGGGGATCGCAACAGGACCAGGTAAGTAAATTTGCCCCATTGTGTTTCCTGTGTTTGACTCTAATGTACTCTCCTTTTGGGAGATTTTTTATAACGTGAGGTGTGTGACAACTCGTTGTATACAGAAGTGTTTTACCTGCTGTTGGTTTACAGGACACATTGCAGATTACCCTCTGTGTGGTAGAATCTCCTGTAAGGGACAAATCTAGAAACAAAATTATAGTGTTGGAAAAATGGAACATAAATTTGATGTTATACTGATTAGAATTCATGTAATCGACAAAAGCTGAAATGGCATTGTCCTGTCCTGACCATACTATCAGACAGTCGTCAACACTATATATTTTTTAAATGGATTGTCTATAGTGTGAATGTACTCTAGTTGAGGGCTAGTTCAAGCAGCAGAATTTTTATTTATTAAATTATTTCTTACATTATTTTATATTGTTCCCTTATAAAGAATGGCTAGACCATTATACAACCTCTTGTGTCACCCCCTCATCCTCATAGTCTGTAAGCTCTTGTGAGCAGGGCCCTCACTCCTATTGTTCCATATGACTGTTTGTTCTGTGTAATGTAATATTATATTTGTATATATCCTCTATGATTTGTAAAGCTCTACAGAATTTGATGGCGCTATATTAAAAAGATTATTATTATTAATTTACTTCTGTAAGCAGGAAGAAAGAACAATTTCCAATAACACAAGAAAACCTATTCAACTCACTCCAGCCATGGTGCTTCTGTGATTGCCAAACAACTATTGGAAACCTAACAAAGGCGATCTTTGCATATTGCTAGTACATACAGCTAAAACGGTAACCCCCTTGAAATGGTTGAAAACTGACCTACCTACACTTGCAGATTGGTTTTGATAAGGTGGAGCATATCCAAAGGATGGAGGAATTAGCTACATGGGAAATGAGACAGCATGAGAGAAACACCAAAATCTGAGCACCTTGGTTAACTTACCGTAATATTCCCTGACATTGGCTGCCCACACGTGGTTAAATACCAGGTGTGGACAAACTTGGGATTTGGAAACTTGGGACCCAACCATAGTCAGGAGTTTATGGTCATATGAAGGGACAAGCAAAAATATAAACACCAAGACTGATAGAGACAGGTTGGAATCTTCTTTGGACTACTTTAATATGGACAACTTTAACCATGCATGCATACACAGCACTAACAATTTAAAGTTCAATTTATTCCTATTACTTTACAGTAAACAATATACAGCTGTTTCTTAAGCCATATAAAATACACTGTAAATCCAGAATTAAGTGTAAAAGTTTAGATTAGAGCAGAATGGAATGATAAGGTCATTGTTGATAATACAAAGTATGTATAAATCCTGTTACATTACTTATTCCACCTTGATAAAACTAGCAGATCTCGTCACATTACTGACGTTAGTAGCCTGAACATTGCTGTGTAGTTGATTGCACAGATGTTCAATGACAGAGTGTGAGCTTTATTTTCCTTGTCTCATGACTTCTGTTGGAAATGTGAAAAGTCACGTCACCAAACTCTGCCCTAAAGTGCCATATGTCCCTTAACCTTCACAAGTGATTCTAACCTGTTTCTTCAATATGTTCTCTGGCAGATGGAAATTCATGTACAAATCTATTACATATTCTGAAGCTGAGGTCCAGGCGTCATGTTCTTTAAACTTTAAGTGCCTGTAAATACCTTGCACATTAAAGTACTCTTTTTTGCTAAATGCATATAAAAAAAAAGTATAAAACAAGAAAAGCTGGGTTGTATTCAGCAGTGGTTGAGTGTATACCTACCATAGTGTATGTATGTGTATATGTATTTATATATATATTATATACAGTATATATAAAGTTAGGTTCAAGCCAATGTACAGTAAATCCATCTAGTGCAACCAATTCTCTTATAAAGATAATTTTATTGTAATATTTAATAAATATTTAAATAAAATACGTATAAAAGCAGATTATGTTACCCGCAGTTAAACACTGTGCTTCTGGTCATCCATTATGATGTAAAAAACCACTCTTATCACAAATTATATATAATAACAGAACTTGGCCGCATCATACCATAAATATACTAAGACAATATCCTTTCCAAAAATTAGGGCTCACATCCTAATGTGGCATATGTGATACACAAACATTGTTAAAATCAGGTTAGATAGGACTATACTGTGCTCACCCTAATAAAAGTTTTAGAATATTGGGGCTCATTTACTAAGGGTCCGAACGCCGCACTTTCGTTGGGTTTCCCAAATATTTCTGTTTTGCGCCGAATTGCCCCCCGGGATTCTGGCGCACGCGATCGGATTATGGCGCAGCGGCGTCAGCTTTCACGCGACAGAAATCGGGGGCGTGGCTGTCGGACAACCCGACGGATTTGGAAAAAACACGGATTTAAAAAACGAAATTGTGTCGCAAGATCAGCACTTACATGCACCAGGAAGAAGCAGGTGAACTCCAGCGGAGCTTGGCGCAGCAGCAACACCTGCTGGATATCGGGTGCATGACCTTAGTGAATCCCGGCAGACCCGAATCCTCATTGGACAATGGGCCGCGGGACCGCCACTGGACCGGGTAAGTAAATGAGCCCCATTATGTCAGGGACAAGGCTAGATACACAAGCCATTCCCAATGAAAGGTGATACTAGTAGAATGCTACACAAGGAACGAGGAGCTAGAGCACCTCTTTCTCTCTAGCCCCAATTTAGGGGATTTCAATTTATCCTAATAAACACCTTTAAGTGTTAATACATGGGTTACTTTGTGACTGGATAAGCTATATTACTTGACTTTGATTTTGGTTGTATCCAGACCTTGTATGCAGACCTTGTAACAAAACGCTCAAGTGTAGAAGCTAACATGGAAAAAGGTTTCAACCATTTTATATAATTCTAACCTAATTCATTTGAACAGTCTCGAGAGGCCAGGCTAGAAAGGGAAGGTGATTTTTGTTATTGAAATAACTGCTCAGTCCTTCAGCTTCATTTTTACTTCACTAACATTTATTAGTAAATTCAAAAGTTACTATCCATATCATATACAAACAGTACAATATAACTCATACATCATAAATACAATTTATTTTTACAATATCTTTAAAAAATAATTTATTTAATATAATAGCTGCCTCGTATAGCGAGGAAGGCAGTGCATTCATTTCGAATGCAGACTCAAAAACCCCTAGCAACTCTCCAGCCATCTCTTCTCCATACTTTTGATATGTTTCTTCTGGAAGACCATTCGGTCCCGGTGATTTACCATTTGGCAAGTTACTTATTACTTCTTTTATTTCCTCTATATTCAAGGGAGCCTCCAATTTATTTTTCATGTTGATATGTGTCAAAAATCTAAATAGTTCTTCTTCCATAGTACCCATCTCAGATATGTTTATTCTACCAAAGTAGTCCCGAAAAAACTCCAATATCTCCACCTCCTTATTTAGTATCCTACCCTGCATATTTCTAATTTAAGAAGAGGGCCCCTTTTCCTTAATCAATTGTGCCAACAGCCTGCTAAGTTTTTCTACGTCCATAAACCATCTACCTTTTCAAATCAATGAGGCTCTATAAACTTTTAGGACAATATGTGCTTCATATTGATTCTTAGCTTCTTACCATCACGTATATCATTCAAATGCAAGCACCACACCTCAAATCAACTCCTAGCCTTTTATCTTCTTAATTTAGAATTGTATCATGAAGGAATTGCCCACATGTGTCCATGAAACAGCCGTTAAAAGGTTTTTCCCTTGAAAGAAAATTCTCACATTTCAATCCCCTAGTGATGTTAACACAATAACGATCATTTTAACCCCTTACTTTTCAATTTTACTCAGTTTTATCCCAAGGTGTGGGCTGGGACTCTCTAAACAGACACTTTGTGATCCATCTAATTCTGTGGGGTGACAATGTGGTTACATGATCATGGTACAGGTGTATATGCACTTTTATCTGGCTTATGACATTGTAGTAACTCACTGACACATAGAAAGAGAGATGAGACAGATCAGAGATGCATGAGATTACACAGAGGCATGTCAGACAGAGGCTGACAGACTTTTACACTGTTACACCTTTAGCTCTTTATCTCACAGATATGTGCCGGCCTCCCCCTTCCCCCGGATCACTTATCTCCATGTAGTTTGTAGTTTACAGCCTCTCTCTCTGCTCAGATCTCCTGGTAGGAAGTAATCAGTGAGTGTCTCTGCGTTTCAGGGAGCGGGGCTACACGGTCAGCGCAGAGAGAGACAGAATTCTCATCTGCACAATCTCACACAGGAATCCAAGATGGCGGCCACCCGGCCCTAAGTCATGTCTTGGGGCAACTGAAATTGTGTACACCAGGAGTGATAGAGACAGGTTGGACTTATATGTGAGATGCTGCATTTTTGTTAATAACAGCGAATTGGAGAATGTGTTATTTTGTTATCCTGAGTACATATAAGAAACTTGTCTTCGTGGGAATACCCCTTTAAGTCAATTCTCTAATTACTTTCGGTCCCTATACAAACAGAGTGACACACGTTAAGGAGCTGAAACTCCTTAACTCTTCATACATTGTTAACATGAATACCCTCAAAGGAAACCTGAAAGTATTTACTTGTCGGATGATCTGGAATATAGGGGAGCACCCCAACGGGAATTCAAAATGCAAAGAAGCATAAAAGTACCCAGCAGCTAGGAATCTGAAACATAAAAAACAAATAGAAAAATTACCCAAAAAACTCTCTGGGCTACAAGAACATATGACCCTTTAAATAGGGTTGCATAAACTAATGACATCCCGGTTTGTGATTTGTGATGTGAACTAGCTCTTACAATGCTCAATTATATTTCCAAATCCTGAAGTCACCTTGTACTAGTAACACCCAGTTGATATTTTACAGTATTTATAGATTCAAAGTGGAATTGATACATTATACAGACATAAGGCAGTGCTACAAAACTGTAATTTTAATTGTAATAATAACTTTCAATAATATTAAGAATTATTTTTAGTGTTACTTTAGTGATAAAGAAGTAAAGAAAAAACAAAAAAGTATATACTTGCTTGCACACAAGGTTCTCAGGTTTAGCTTTAGTTAAGATGACTGTTTTGATTATGTAACGTTGCCAATATGCAATGGTATATAAATTTATAATACCATCAGATTATCACTGTGTAGTCCATCAACCCACAAGTTCTAAAATGGCATTCTAATGTCTGCGTTACAGTCACTGCTGCACAATAGCTGATCATGGGTTTTAGATGATGGCAGAGAAAGATCTATTTTATTCACCCCTCGCTGGGATCAATAAACCCCTCTGTGGTTGCTTTCAATTAGTAGATCTCATGATGTAAGGAAGATATTTAAAACACGGTGTGAGACCAAATATTTTTTACACTGCCATATCACGCTTTCTGCTTTGAATATATGCTTTTTTATTAAATAACTATTTAATTCCTGCTAAAAATGAAAAAAAAAGCTACATCTTTATTTTTTCAATTGAGTCATTATAAAATTATTGATTTATAATTAGAGATGAGCGAGCACTAAAGTGCTCGAGTGCTCGTTAATCGAGTTGAGCTTTTTCCGATGCTCGAGTGCTCGTTTTGAATAACGAACCCCATTGAAGTCAATGGGAGACTCGAGCATTTTTCAAGGGGAACAAGGCTCTGCACAGGTAAGCTTGGCCAAAAACCTGGAAACCTCAGCAAATGATGGAAACACCACGGAAATGGACAGGAAACAGCAGGGGCAGCATGCAGGGATGCCTCTGAGGCTGCCTAATCGCACCATTATGCCAAAATTATGGGCAACAGCATGGCCATGACAGAGTGACCGAGTGAGGCGAGATAGCATCTACAACACCCAATAATTGACTCTGACACTATGGGGGACGGCATGCGGAGGCAGCGGCATGGCGACATACCCCAAATGGACTCAGGGTTCAAACCAATTTTAAAAATTACTTTTGGCGAGGATAACATGTAGCACTGTACGTATCAGTATTTGGCCTGGTTTTGGCGGCAGAGAGGACCAAAGGAGGTGAGCAAGAAGCGCTGAAATGATTTCCTATGTGAACAAAAGGTTGTCGGTATATTTAGCCGATAACACAGCATGGTGGCGACAGAGTGACCAAGTTCCATAACGTATCTGGTGAAACACCCGAAAAATGAGCCTGACACAGGTCGTTTGCTAAGGGGACGACATGTGGAGGCAGCTATGGAGACAACTTTTGGAGGTAGCTATGTAGACGACATGTGGAGGCTGCTATGGAGACAGTGTCTGGAGGCTGCTATGGAGACAACGTGTGGAGGCAGCTATGGAGACGGCGTGTGGAGGCTGCTATGGAGACGGTGTCTGGAGGCTGCTATGGAGACAACGTGTGGAGGCAGCTATCGAGACAACATGTGGAGGCTGCTATGGAGACAATTAAATTTGGATAGTGCCTGTATGTGGCAGTCCAAAAAAGTTTTTAAAACAGAGGACCGGGTGGGTGGCCCTCCAGAAAAGTTAAATAGATAGAGTACCTGTATGTGGCACTCCCGATATTTTTTAAAACAGAGGACCGGGTTCGTGGCCCTCCAGAAAGATTAAACATATAGAGTACCTGTATGTGGCACTCCCAAAAATTTTTTAAAACAGAGGACCGGGTAGGTGGCCCTCCAGAAAAATTAAATACATAGAGTACCTGTATGTGGCACTCCCAAAAAATGTTTAAAACAGAGGACCGGGTAGGTGGCCCTCCATAAAAATTAAATACATAGAGTACCTGTATGTGGCACTCCCAAAACATTTGGAATACTGAGGACCGCGAATGTGGCCCTCCATAAAAATGTAATACATACAGTACTATAGCTAGAGCCAGTTGGCTCTGGCAAAAAATAGCCAGTTGCCTTTGCTTTAGTGTACAAAGAGGACGAGAAGGAGGATAATGAGGAGGAGGAGTGCATACATGAGAATTATTCAGTTTGAGCTGCTTTCACCTGGTGGAGAATAGAAATCATGAGAAATCCATGCTTGATTCATCTTGATAAGCGTCAGCCTGTCAGCACTGTCAGTCGACAGGCGTGTACGCTTATCGGTGATGATGCCAACAGCTGCACTGAAAACCTGGTCTGACAACACGCTAGCGGCAGGGCAGGCAAGAACCTCCAAGGCGTACAGCACCAGTTTGGGCCAGATGTCCAGCTTTGAAACCCAGTAGTTGTAGGGAGCTGTGTGATCATTTAGTACGATGGTATGGTCAGCTACATACTCCCTCACCATCTTTCTGTAAAGATCACCTCTATTCTACCGAGACTAGGGACAGGTGACAGTGTCTTGCTGGGGTGACATAAAACTGGCAAAGGCCTTGCAAAGCATACCCCTGCCAGTGCTGGACAAGCTGCCTGCTCGCCTACTCTCCCTCGCTACTTGTCCCACAGAAGTATGCCCTCTGACGCTAGCGCTGTCAGATGGGAAAGACTGTTTCAGCTTGTGCACCAGGGCCTGCTCTCACACTCCTTTCCTCTCCAGGGATGAGAGTGAAAAGATTTTGCTTGTACCGTGGGTCCAAGAGAGTGAATACCCGGTAATCAGTGCTGGAAAAAATTCTTTGAACGTGAGGGTCACGGGATAGGCAGCCTAGCATGAAATCTGCGAAATGCGCCAGAGTCCCAATGCGCAAGAATTCACTCCCCTCACTGGCCTGACTCTCCATTTCCTCCTCTAACTTCTCTTCTTCTGCCCATACACGCTGAACAGTTAATAAGGACTGAACAATGGTCCCCTCTTCTGTCATGCCGACATTCTCCTCCTCTTCCTCCTCATCCTCCTCCACCTCCTCCGATACGCGCTGAGAAACAGACCGGAGGGTGCTCTGGCTATCAACAAGGGAATCTTCTTCCCCCATCCCTTGTGATGAGCGCAAAGCTTCCAACTTGTGACCAGAGAGTTTTTCATGCTGATCAGAGAGTTTTTCAACAGGCCACGCAGTGGGATGGTGAGGCTGATGATGGCGGCATCGCCACTGACCATTTGTGTTGACTCCTCAAAGTTACTCAACACATGCCAGATATCAGACATCCACGTCCACTCCTCATTGTCGACTTGAGGAAGCTGACTGACCTGACTAGCAGTTCTGGTGGAAGTTGACATCTGGCAGTCTACAATCGCTCTGTGCTGCTGGTAAACTCTGGATAACATGGTTAATGTGGAATTCCATCTCATGGGCACGTCGCACAACAGTCGGTGAGCGGGCAGTTGGAAGCGGTGCTGCGCTCCCCGGCCCTGAGAGTGGCAGCGTCTGTGGTCGACTTTCTGAAATGTGCACAGATGCGGCGCACCTTTGTGAGCAAATCAGACAGATTGGGTTATGTCTTGAGGAACCGCTGAACTATCAGATGTAACACATGGGCCTGCCGAGTTGCAGAGCCGCCACCAGGTTATGGCCGTTCAGGTTCAGCGGTGCCAGCAACAGATCGGTCTGCGCCGTGTGCCTTTTATCGCCTAGGCTCAGCAGTTTGAGCACCGCCTGCTGTCACTTAGCGACGGCACTGCTGCTGCGCCTAGAGCTACCGACTGATGGCGCCATGCCCACGGATGGTAATTTAGAGGAGGAGGTGGAGGAGGGGAGGGAGGAGGAGGAGGCATTGTAGGCCTGAGAGACCATGACCGAGGTAGGCCACGCAATTCTCGGCATCGGCAGTATATGAGCGGCCCCAGGGTCAGACTCGGTCCACCAAGTTAACCCAATGTGCCGTCAGCAACACACAGTGGCCCTGCCTGGCAGCACTTGTCCATGTGTCCGTGGTTAGGTGGACCTTGTCAGAAACGGCGTTTGTCAGGGCACGTATGATGTTGTCTGACACATGCTGGTGCAGGGCTGGGACGGCACATCGGGAAAAGTAGTGGTGGCTGGGGACCAAATACCGAGGGGTGGCCGCAACCATGAGGTTGTGAAAGGCCTTGGTCATTTGGAGATGTGGATGTTGAGGGCTTGGGCGTGTGGGTGGATGGAACTGTATTTCGTCTTGTGCTCCAGCATCTGGGGTATAAACAGCTGAACGCTGTGCATGTAGACATTAGTGGATGCTGTGGAGAATCGTGGAGGTGAAGGTGTGGTTTTCGAGCGAGAGGTGTTTGTGCCGGGGTCCTGGGCAGGGGGCTGACTAGCAGAGGCAGCAAATGATCACAGGAGAAAGAGCAGTCATGGGCCCTGCTGGAGGTGAACGCCCTTGGTTCCATTGAGTGGGGTGTTTAGCATTCGTATGCCTGCGCATACTGGTGGTGGTTAAGCTAGTAGTGGTGGAACCCTTGCTGATCCTGGTGTGTGTTACCACACACACCAGGATCACACCACACACCACAGTCCGTCGGTTATCCGCTGTTTCTTTAAAGAACCTCCAGACTTGAGAAAATCTAGCCCTCGCCACAGGAGCTTCACTACGTGAAACATTTGGCGCTGATGCACCAGCTCTGGCCCTGCCTCTCCGTCTGGACCCACCACTGCCTCTTCCAACCTGTTCTGGTATAGGACTCGCCTCCGTCTCAGAAGCACTGTCTTCACTGGGCCTATCAACCCAGCTTGGGTTTGTCACCTCATCATCCTCCGATCCCTCAGTCTGCTCTCCCCTCGGACTTCCTGCCTGACAACAACTTCACCACTGTCTGACAACTGTGTCTACTCATTGTCCGACACCTCTTTACACACTTCTTCCACTATCTCAACAATGTCATCATCACCCACAGACTGCGACCATTGAAAAACCTGGGCATCAGGAGAGAGCTCAGTAGCAACCTAGTGGTTTGTGACTCTGGGAAGGGTCCAGAAAACAGTTCCTCAGAGTATGCCGGATCAAATTCCAAATTTTCCTGGGAGGGGACAGACTGGGGGGAAGGAGGTTAAGGAACTGGAGGAGTGCTCACTTGGGTAACTTGGGTGGACTGCGTGGAAGACTGACTGGTGGACAAATGACTTAAAGCATTGTCCGCAATCCACGACATCACCTGTTCGCACTGTTGTGGCCTCAACAGTGCTCTACCATGAGTCCCAGTAAGTTGAGACATGAAGCTAGGGAATGTAGCTCTGCGACGTTCCCCTGCTCCCTCATCAGCAGGACGTGTCTCACCCCGCCCAGGACCACAGCCTGCAGTAATTGGATACCCACGTTCTCGTCCTCTACCTTTAGCCCTCGGGTTCAACATTTTCCAAATAAAAGTCTATTTTATAGACAAAAGAGAAATATAAATTTTTGGGATTTATAGAAGAATAAACGTGCAGAAGAAATCAGACAGCAACCTCAGAAGATGATTGCTATGGCTAGTTTCTAACCAACACTGACAGCACACAAAAGGATTTTGTGCTGTGACTTTCACTTTTGAAAAAAAACAAAAATCGGCAGACTGTGCCTAATTCAATCAAACCCCCAATAAATTGTCCCACTTAGCTGTTTGAAATGGATATGTGTGTCACTAAGAGCCAAAAATAATGTTCGCAAGTGTCCCTGCAAATTTGTCACAATATGGTAGTAGCTGTACTACTAGTGCCAGCAAGCCCAGCCACAAGCAAATAAAAAATAACGCTACTGTAGCACTAACAAGGGCTGTTGGGTTCTTGTAGAATCACTCCTGCCTAACACTAATCTAATAGAACACCCTAACACCTAACACCCTAATGTGAATTTCCCCACTGTGGGACTAATAAAGGATTATCTTGATTATCTTAACGCTATCCTTGACCAGCAGTAGCTCTATCTCTAACGGCATTCAGGCAGAGAATGATCCGAGCACCGTGGGCAATGGCTAGTATATTCCAGGGTCACCTGATCAGGCCAGCCAGCCACTGCTATCGACATGTAAGTGTACCACGTGATGCTGGGTGTACTGCGGAGTCTCCTGGCTTGTGATTGGCTCTGTTTCTGGCCGCCAAAAATCAAAATGGTGGCAGATGCCATTTTCTCGAGCGGCCGAAATATTCGAGTATGCTCGCTCATCTCTATTTATAATTGAACCAATACACTTTCTGAAATAGATAAAAATGTAAAAAATTATGTCACAGCGGTTAAAGACGATCTGGGTGTTCAGACCCAGTTATTCTCTCTGCCTTAAAAGAAGCAATGGGAAAACTACAAACCCTTCCATTTCACTACTGTCAAAGCTGCTCTGGGTGTTCAGACCCAGTAATTTACAAGATTAAGTGTCAATGGAAAAATGAGACACCCTTCCTCTAAGTGTGTTTAAAATTCAGGTAATGCGTATTGTAAAAATTTGCAGTTTCAGGGATACGGAAAGTCAAAATTTCACATTAAAATCCTGGGAATGCTTAATTGAAAAAGAGTTAAAGTTCCAAGAATGCAGAAATTAAACATTTCAATTTGAAGTTGCAGAAATATGGAATTAAAAAATGTATAGTTTAAATTGCGGAAATGTGGAAGTTATTCAGACACTGGCAAAACCAAGTTACGTGGAATCCAATGCCTGGTTCATTTTAATGAACTTTAGAATGTCTACGTCTATAGAGGCAGATGCTGTTTTCAGTAATGACACCACTGGCGATGCTGAACACATGCTCTTACAGCACATTAGCCCAAGGGCACAACAGCACTTGCAGGGCGGTGCTAAGGGCATGCTCTGGTCACCCAGAAATTGAACAGTGAGGACCCATTCTTCAGTACTATGAGACAGATAATCTTCCAGCATGTGACACTGTAAAGGAATATTCTTGATGAACCGTATTTCCAGCTAATATGGCAGATACACCATGAACTTCAATCAATTTAATCAATGAAAATAAATGTGAATAAGTAATGTACTCCTAATAATTATTACATATTCCCAATTAAAGGGTCACATATTGATTGCCTTTTTAACCCCTTACCGCCGTGTGACATATCTGTACGTCACATGTCAGCTGTGGGTAAATGGAGAGGGCTCAAGGGCTAAGTATACATCCACCAGTAACACGGCGTTCGGTGGTAGCACCGATCATGGATGATTACCCTCTAATTTACACTGGTGAAGCCACTGAAGACACTCAAAATCCTACAGCTAACATCATTGCTCCCCATGACATCATCGTGGATCGACAATCTTTTATCATGACAGGATGTACGGTTTCTGAAGATCTGTTGCAATGTGTCAGTGACACATTGTAATAGAGCGTGTGTAGAATCCTCATATACTGTCATACTGTAATATGGCATTTTATGGTAGGATCAATCAGACAACCTAGGGTTAAAGTACCATAGGAGGTTTGAAAAATGGTATTTTCTTTTAAATTTAATGATAAAAAAATAAAATAGAAAAACTGTATATTCAAATCACCCTCTAGGTTTAATTGCATGCCAAAATGTCCAACCTATAATAACATGTATTTTTTTGTACGGGTTTAATTTTTTTTAAATGTAATAAAACACAATGAAACCTTTATAAATCTAGTATCCCAGTGATCATACCTACACAAAGAATAAAAGAGATGTGTCATTTGGAGGGTGCAGTTAAAGCCGTAAAAACAAGCACACAAGAAAATGGTGCAAACACACTTTTTTCACTAATTTTTAATGCATTTGGAATTTCTTCCCCTCTTTCCAGTACACGGCATGGAATAGTTAATACTGTTATTACGAATTACAATTTGTTACACAGAAGTCCATACGCTGTTCTTTACATGCAACAGGAAAAACATTAAATATTTTTGAAGGTGAGGAATAAAAAATGGAAACACAAAAACGAAAAAGGGCCTGGTCGTTAAGGGGTTAAGATTCAACAGCAATGTAAAAAATCACTTGGATTAAATTGTAAGTACTATCGGTGGTAGCAGCAAAAACAATGCCAAGCCATTATATCAGTGTCACATTACAGGTTCTTTTTATGTTAAAGATAAATGACATGACATGTGCACAGCTGAGACTTGCATTTATTATACCCCCAAAGCCTTTTTTCCTAAGTGAATGTGTTTATAATATGGAGTACAATCAAAACTTAAATGATTTTTGTAATAAAATCTTTTTAAAATACCTAGGGAAAAATCCAATTTCTCCTTTCACAAATAACTTAAGGGTTACAAATTTGTAAAAATGTGTCAGCTCAGCATGAATGAAAGTGTCTATCTAATGAGAATTTGTTCTTTGTTTTCAATACATATATAACTGGCAAAGCAGAATATTATATAACAAATCACATATTTAAAAGTTTGGTTCCCCTTTATCTAGATGGTATTTTTGCATTCATTTGTACTATAGATTTTAGGGTAGGTACTGCAATGGATAATCTATTAAGAACCCTAGGTAGCTAGCGGAAGTTGAGAAGGGTGCAAAGGTGCATCGGGCTTCCCATAGCCATGACATGGCCTGCTACAACCAACTGTGCCCAGGGATAAGCATGGAAAAGTAAGCCCAGAGGATACCCCTGGTGTGATATTTTTCCAAGTAAATTTTAGAAGATAAAAGACATGTTATTTGAACATTGTGTCACTAATCCCTGAAGTGTTTGACCAGGCAGCCGTCATAAAACATGAGCTGCAGTAGATGTCATGCCAAAAAAAAAAAACATGGATACACTTGAGGCTCCATATACTGATTTGGTTGTCTTAGCCTCTACCACTCCCTCCTTAGTTACAATTCCAAAAGTCTCACCACAAATGAAGGATGTAACTCCACCTCCACAGCCATCATCTAGCCTGTCAACAGCTTCCATGGGAACCTCCATGGGAGGATACAGCTTTCCATACCTCAAAACAATGGAGAAAAAATAGTAAGCTTGGCCCATCTCACCCACGGGCCCTGGTCCTGACTTGGACACTTGCAAAATTGCTGGCCTTCAAAAAGCTACCATTTCGGACAGCTTTAAAAGTCTTATCGCAGAGGCTGTCCCACAATACATAATTCCCAGCCATTACTACTTTTTTGGATGGACCAGAAAATCAGTTGTGCACTGTGCAATGTCATAAGGTACACATCACAACTGATTCATAGTCAAATAATCATGGGCATGGACGTTACATGTCCTCACTGGGTGAATGTAGTGGCTGCTGGTCCTCATGGAGGAGGTCCCCACCCATGAGTGCCAGACATCACTTCTTGCCTCCGCTTCTCTCCTTCTTCTCTTCTCCTACCTCCTCATCCTGTCAGCATCAGGGCAGAACTACCACCAGGCTGTGCCGAAACTCATCTGTTTGGGCATAACACCACACACCAAGTTGTGAAACATTCTCTCCTGACCCTTAAAGTAACTTACTGGATTAGAAAAAACAGAAACTTCAAAAAATGAACAGAACCTTATTTATAAAAACAAACTATTTAAAAAAAAGTTTTATACCCATGCATGGGAACATCCAAAGCTAAGTCAATACACTTTTACACCAATTCATTAATCCCTTGTGCCACAAACGTACATCCCACTCAGAGACCAGGGCAGAGCCAGAGCAGCCATCTTGTGTAGCAAAAATCACTCAGACACCACATGTTCCTCATGCACATGGTACAACCTGCTTCAACTGGTGGTCCCTTTTTCATCAGAAAGTCTGTCCAGCAAGGAGAGCAACCTGCCATAACTGTGGAGAACAAAATCAATTTGCTAAAGTCTGCAGATCATCATCTAAACCACAAGGCTCTCTCTTTTACATGGCCTATGTCACAGAGAGTCCCACTCAGTGCAACCAGTGCTATCTGCTGATGAATCCAGCAGCACATACCTATTCTCAGTCACAAAAGAAGGGTCTCACACTGTGCATGCAGATACTAATCCCAAACAGATCATCTTCATATATGGCAGTCCTGTGGAAATGCTTGTAGATACAGGGATACCTGTTAATCATATTATCATAGTATATAAGGCCTGAAATACTGATCGCAAATCCATCAAGTCCAACCATTACGGATTAAAAATTGCTCTTTCCCATATTTTTGCTCTCCATGTCCGCCATAACAACCTCCTGCGGCAGAGAGTTCCATAGTCTCACTGCTCTACAGTAAAGAACCTTTGTCTATGTTGATGGTAGAATCCCCTCTCCTCTAGGTGTAGAGGATGCCCCCTTGTCCTGGTCACAGGCCTACGTATAAAAAGATCTTTGGCCTGTACTGCCCATTCAGAGATTAGTACATTGTGATGAGGTCTCTCTTTAGCTGTCTTTTTTTAAACTAAATAACCCCAAATTTTGTAATCATGGGCTATTTGGCACATGCTCTTATTTGCATCATAATAATGTATATTTGCATTTGTACCTTTAGCAGCAATCTGGCCATTGTGGCAAACCATTGTGTTGTATAATCCTACATGTTACACAGTGAGCTATGCATGCTATCTTGTTGTATCCATGGCGCTTAGCAACTGATCGATTAGCTGCGCTAGGATCCGTTCCTCGGCCGAGGATGCGCATGCGCCTAAATTTTCAGCCGGCTGCTACACAATTAGTCTATACTTCCGGTTATCGCTACAATGTTTCAACCATGGATACAACATATATAAGGTGAGCTACTCTCTCCAGAGGCTTCATACCCCTGAGGAAGTCGCTGATCAGCGACGATACGTTTGAGGAGCCTTCCACCCCTACCGTAATTTGTGCAGTGTGTGGTGTGACCCTGGTCCTCCTGCGCCATCACCTGGGTGCTTGGCCTTGCCCAGGTGAGCCCAGTCTGCTTCAGTTACAGGGTGATAGGTAGTGGCATTTAGCACTTGCACTTTACCCTCATGAGTTTACTTATTAAATCCTGTTTACTGGGAGCATTGGGCACTTTGGCAGGAAAGGTTATATATATTTTTATATATCTTTGATATAGATGTTTACCTATTGTATGTGTATGTGGAGTTGTGTATTTTTTGAATTGTTCAAATAAAGATTATTTTGCTTTATGTTTTGGTCCTCAGTAGCACACTTCTTTGTCTTTAAGTGTCTATATTGTTAATTGTTAGTGTGCGGACCAGTTTGCACTTTAGCTATGCACGCCCCATCTGTGTTTTGTGCAAATTTTGTAATCTGTCATTGTATTCTAGTCTCCCCATTCCATTAATAATCTTGGTTGCTCTCCTCTGCTTTGGTTCCAGTTCTACTATGTCCTTTTTATACACTGGTGCCCAAAACTGTATACAATATTCCATGTGTGGTCTGATCAGGGATTTGTATAAGTGTTAAACTATGGGAGTCACTTACTAAGGGCCCGATTCGCGGTTTCCCGACGTGTTACCCGAATATTTCCAATTTGCGGCGATTTTCCCTGTATTCCCGCCGGCATGCACACAACGGAAATGGGGGGCGTGGCCAAAAACCGCGGCACTTAAAAAAAAAAAAGTGTTGCGGGACACGCGCTTACCTTCACTAAGTAGGATGGTGCACTCCGGCGGACCTCGGGGAACTTCAGCGCCATCGGGGGAACTGCCTTCGTTTTTTTTTTTTATTATACAAAAAATACAAATACATTTACAAATATAAACAGTACAAACAGACATATAACAATACACCATTGAAATCTTTCTGCAGCTGCAGCCTGGGAGGGGTGACATTTTAATTTCATATTTAATTTCAAATCGGGCTAGATATGACCCTTCTATAGCGTAGGGTGGACTGCACACTTTAGCCGATCTTTCAGGGACCAGAGTCAATTCACTGAAAAAGAGGACTTCTCCCATATGTCCCATTTTTCTTTTATTCTGCAAAGATGCGTGTAATTTGTGGCTATCATAATCTCATAATGCCTATACATATTTATTCTATTGCAGACTTCTATTAGCTTTAATTTTTGTACTGTCTTCCAGTTCGCAGCTATACATTGCCTTGCTGCAATCAGAATGTATGTGATGATCCATCTGTGGGCCATTGGGAATTTTTCAGTCCCTATATGTAATAGAGCTAACTGTGGGGAGATGACATTCTGTGCTTGTGTAACTATGTTGATCAAGTCCTTACTTGCGACCAAAATGGGATTAATTTAGGGCATGACCACCACATATGGACTTGGTCTCTTTTAATACGGCATCCCCGCCAACACAAAGGAGAAGATGTTCCTCCTTTGAAGAGTCTGTTCGGTGTAAGATACCATCTCAAATGCGTCTTTTTTATTTGTTCTACATGATTTATGCAAGGCGAACACTGAGCAGTCCATCTAAATGTTTTTGCCCACTGCTCGTCATCCCATTCCACATTCAAGTCCGACTCCCATTTTTTCATAAAACTCAGCTTGTCTGTTACCCCTGTAAATTAAGAATATTATATGCTATTGATATACCCCTTACTTTTCTCTCAGGGGGCTCAAATAGTTTTTTAAGGGGATACAGTTGAGGGTTACTTTCCTTTTTCCTCTCTGCCAATATACTTCTTGTTTGCAAGTATTGAAAAAAACCTTATTAGGGAGATCAAATTGGTCCTTAAGGGTTCCAAAAGACTTTATCACATTACCCTCATAGAGGTCTGAGATAATATATATATACCTTTATTCACCCACAGTTCTAGTGTCATATTAGGGATAAGTAGTTCCAAAGCTCGAATGGACAACTGCCTTAGTGAATTGGCGGAAGACCCGAATCCACCGCACAGAACGCGCCGCTGGATCGCGAATGGGCCGGGTAAGTAAATCTGCCCCTATGTCTTTATCATGAGAATCTATTCCTCTCTTGAAACATCCCATCATTCTATTTGCTTTAGCAGCATCCCCAAATGGCACCAAGTTTTTTTCAGCTGTAGTTTTATTAAGTAATTGACAGTTTTGAACAGAAATGTACTTTTTGATTCTATGGTCCAAATGCATAACTTCACATTGATCTATATTAAACCTCATCAACCATTTCTCTGCCCACTCCTCAAGCTTCCACAAACCCCTCTGTGCAAGTGTATTAATTTTAACAAGTGATACGATGACACGGGACAAAATAATGTGTAAAAAAGTTGAATAAAATTTTTTTTATCTAATATATAAAGCTGAGTGTATGAGTGTGTGTATGTATGTATGTATCTATGTCTGCTAAAGGAATCTGCATTGTCGTGTTTACAGTCACCAAATTTTGCATAGCCGCTCTTTGTGACTCAGGGAACGTCATAGACTTGGTTTTGAGCCAACATTTTCACCGTGCGCTTTCCAAAATCCACTTATTACCCACCATATACAGGAGTCATTGTCTGCTGCTGCTGTGGCAGTTGGAGTCTGATCCGTGATTGGTTGCTACTCTGCCACACTTCATTAATATGAGCTCTGAGCTTTGATTGATTACTATAGGCAATGAGTATCATACAGCATAGGTGTGAGGTAAGATATGAATAAATATGTGAGGTAAAATGAGGTAATATGATAACCATATACAGGAGCCATTGTCTGCTGTGGCAATAAGCAACCAATCACAGCTCAGCTTTTACTTTGCCACAGGTCAATAATTAGAGGTCTGAGCTTTGATAGGTTACTATGGGCAATGAGTATAATACAGCTTAGGCTGCATCCACATTTTGCATTTTCTCTGTGTTAATGCATGCCTTTTTTTAACACATCACAACAGCCGAGAAGAGGAGATTTGCATTATTACATTGTTGTCAACGTTGCGTTTACAAAACAAAAGCTTTAACTTTCATGACATTTTGACCTTTTGACCTTCTTCTTAAGTGCAGCTTACCCGAATGCCCAAGCAGAGGCGCCAAGCTTCCCCTTCATCCCAGGGACAAGGTCCCAACCCGCTGTGACACCTGAAAAATAGAAAAGAAAACCCAGTACCCAAATAAAAGCAAGTTACATCATATAAAGCTGTTACCATTTTTGCGGAGGAGGTTGGACGTACTGACTTTTGGAAAGATAAGACACATTACCCTAACCGCCTTGTGCAAAATAAAAGTCACATAAATGGGGGTATATAGTGTAAAACTCCCAAACACAATAAAATGTGAAAATCACCACATAAAGAGCACATATTGGGTATCGCCACATCTGCAACAACCCGTACAATAAAATAAAATCATTACTGACACTGTATGGTGAATTCCTTAAAAAATCAATTAAAAAAAAGCATAATTATAATTTTTGCACATCCAAGCAGACATATGGTTTATGTTAGTTACCATCCAATTTGGGCAGTTAGACTAACTGTATGATGAGTATAACATTTAGAAATCAGAAAAAGAGGAACATTTCGAAAATTTGCACAAAATTTCCATTTTTTTTACAAATAAGTGCAATATACAGACCAAAAGTTTTGACACACCTTATCATTCAAAGAGTTTTCAGTATTTTCATGACTATAAAAATTGTAAATTCACACTGAACACATCCAAACTATGAATTAATACATGTAGAATTATATACTTAACAAAAAAGTGTGAAACAACTGAAAATATGTCTTCTAGGTTCTTCAAAGTAGCAACCTTCTGCATTGATTACTGTTTTGCACACTCTTGGCATTCTCTTGATGAGCTTCAAGAGGTAGTCACCTGAAATGGTTTTCCAACAATCTTGAAGGAGTTCCCAGAGATGCTTAGCACTTGTTGGCCCTTTTGCCTTCACTCTGCAGTCCAACTCACCCCAGGTCTGGTGACTGTCTGTGGAGGCTAGGTCATTTGGCGTAGCACCCTATCACTCTCTTTCTTGGTCAAACAGAATGTGTTTGGTGTCATTGTCCTGTTGAAAAATAAATGATGGTCCAACTAAAGAAAAATAGCGTTCCAATGCAAGATGCTGTGGTAACCATGCTTGTTCAGTATACCTTCAATTTTGAATAAATCCCCAACAGTGTCACCAGCAAAGCCCCCCACACCATCACACCTCTGGGAGCCAGGCATATATAGTTCATTTGTTCACCTTTTCTGTGTTGCACAAAAACACAGTGGTTGGAACCAAAGATCTCAGTGTCTTTGGACTCGTCAGACCAAAGCACAGATTTCCACCAGTCCAAAATTATATCTGTATATCGTGGCACAGGCAAATTTGAAAAATCAGGCTGTGTCCTAATGGTGAAAATGAGCTTAGTCCTTAAAGGGTTAAAGACAACCCTCTTCTTTCTATCATTAAGCCAAATACACAGATTTCCCCCTAGTCCCAGCAGTCTAATTTTATGTACAAACCTTTTATGCGGCACTGTATCAAATATCATTAGCCAAGCTGTCAATGATTGTCTTGAGACTAGACCTGCTCTATAAAGTGCCAACTTGAAAATATTTCTTTATGGTTCAGCTATTGCCTTACCCCTGTGCAGCAAATTTCAGTCAGAACTGGCAATTGATGGGAAATCCATAAGAGACACGTTCTATATAGTGGACTACACCACAGGCATACTTCTTAGCTGCAGTAGTGTAATAGCTGTGGGTTTAATAAAAATGGTTAACAATGTCAACAATTCATCTGTTCCAAAAGTTGTGAAAAATATCCCCATCTCTTTGAGGGACTTGCTAAAAGACATTCAAGTAAAATACATATTGGTCAGTAAGTACAAGCATCAGTTCAAACGCACAGGTTCATCCTATTTCCGCAATTTGGAGCAAGACATTCAAGATTTAGATGCTGATGATGTTATTTAAAGAGTGGTACGCCCCACCAAAGCCTCCTGGTAAAGTCAGATTATGTGTGGATATGTGACATGCCAATCAGGCTATCCAGAGAGAAAAGCACATCACACCTATCATTTATGAAATTCTCACAGATATCAACGGCACAACAGTATTTTCTAAAAATGGATCTCAAATCTGGTTACCATCAGCTCGAACTACACCTAGACTTGAGATATATCACCACATGCAGCACTCTTGTGGGGCTGTTAAGGTTCAAGAAGATGAACTTTGACATTTCATCAGCTAATGACTATTGAGGAAGTCAAACAGGAAGTAGATTCTGACCCACAACTTCAGCTTCGTGTTGAAACTGTGCATTCCAAAAATTGGAGTTCTTTCAATACTGAGGCTCATCCTCAACCACCTGAACAAGCAGCATACTTGTAAAAGTTTTTCAAAGCAAGGCATTCACTTCATTGCCAGACTCAAATCTACTCCAGTGTGACAATCGCCTTGTGATACCTCCGAAGCTACATGACAGAGTGCTTGATTTGGGTCACAAGGCTCATCAAGCATTGTAAAAACTAACCAGCTACTCAGAGACAAGGTATGGTTTCCAGGAATTGACAATAAGATAGAGCATGCAATCCCTGTCCAAGCAGCTACAGTGGTCTGTAGACAAGCTCCACTAAAATGACACCCCAGCCTGAAAGTACATGGATTGCAGTTAGTGTTGATTTCTGTTCATTGCCTGATCATTCTTATCTTTTCGTGGTCATGGATGATTTATCTAGATTTCCAGTTGTTATTTCTGCATATGGTATACCAGAAACAGTAAAAACTGACGCCCTTCAATAGTGCAGACCTCAAATCTTTAATTTTGGATTCACACACAGAAAAATAACTCCATACTTGCCTCAGAACAATGGCAAAGGGAATGTTTCATGCAGTCTAGCAACAAAGCTCTCTGGATTGCCACCATGGAATACAGTGATCTGCAACAAAAATTGCACAGATTCCTTAGACAGTGCAGAATTCAGCAATAGATTCTGAGCCCCAGAATCTATTGCTGAATTCATACCACTACTGATCAGTCTACCCCTGGGCGGATCCAGGTAGAAAGGAGAACGGCGCCAGGAATCCTTTATTTTATTCTACATGCACATGTGTTTGTGCTACAAGGTGAGCACTTTTAAACTGTTCTTTTAGACCTTTTGCAAGCTTTTACAATATCACACAAGGAGAGCGCTCCTGTCTTTTTTTGTCTCCCTTCCCCCAACTGGAGATCTGAGGTCGGTATATCTACTGATCACCAGGTCCCCCTCTCAGGTATCATTCGCATTAAACTGTGGGCGCACTGCCAGCAACTACACTTTTCAACAAGACATTGTGCATCAAACTCCCAAATGGCCCTTCAGCTCCGATCGAGTCCCCAATTGCTCTCAAGGATTCCTTTTCAAAAGAAAGGATGAAGAGATATGCTGATAAAGGCAAGCATCGCTAGGAGTTAGATTTGGGAGATTGGGTCCAGGTTAAGAGGTTGAGACATTGGGGCAGATTTATCAATCAGTCTGAAAGTCAGAATATTTCCAGTTGCCCATGGCAACCAATCACAGCTCAGCTTTCATTTTACCAGTGCTCATGAATATTTTAAAGGGGAGCTGTGATTGGTTTCCATGGGCAACTAGAAATATTCTGACTTTCAGACTGCTTGATAAATCTGCCCCATAGTGACAAACTGTCTTCTACGTATTGCATGTTTGCTGTTAATGTGTTTGCATGTTCTGCCCAGCAATAGTGGGGTGATGAGTAGGAGAAGCCGGTTGGTTTGGGGCAGTTGTTACAGACAAGGCTAAGCATGATAATAAAGTTGTCTCTGAGCCTTCCATCCAGTGATCCAGTGTGGGTTCCTTCTACATCATATAGGTTCCTACCACAACATTATACTTTGCAAAGTGTAACCAAATGACCTGCTGGTGCAGGAAATCTAGGTTGACACCAAACTACGTATATGGTGGTAATGTAAATATATTGCTCATTTTGGGACTCTGTTCATGACTTTATCACAAAAGGCATTGTACACAAGTTATCAGGAGTTGTGCTCCTCTTCTTCTAAAAAATAAAAAGTCTCTCACTGATATATTGACAATATCCATGACACCCATCACACATGGGAGCAGACAGAATTATCCTTCATCCTGGAAACTGGAAAATCTGTTTAAATTTATAACACCAGAAAACTGCATATAGACAGACAACTTTGTATGATAACCCAGTTTACCCTATGTCAGCTAGATGACTGGACTTCCAGTTACCCTTTTAGGCAGGCAACAGATACTTTTTATTGTTATGGTTGTTCCAATTTTTGTATTACCCTTTATTTTTTCTTCTTCCACAGGACTGGCGCATAGCAAATGTGGTACCAATATACAAAAAAGGATCAAATAGCAATCCTGGAAACTACAGACCCGTGAGTCTAACTACTGTGGTGGGGAAAATATTTGAGGGGTTTGTTAGAGATGCTATCCTGGAGTATCTCAATGTGCTCAACCGTATAACCCAGTGTCAGCATGGGTTTATGAGAGATCGGTCCTGTCAGACTAATCTGATTGGTTTCTACGAGGAGGTAAGTTCCAGACTGGACCTGGGGTACGCTGTGGATGTTGTATATCTGGACTTTTCAAAGGCATTTGACACCGTGCCACATAAAAGGTTGGTATATAAAATGAGACTGCTGGGAATAGGGAAAAAACTGTGTATTTGGGTAAGTAATTGGCTTAGTGATAAAAAAACAGAGGGTCATCATTAATGGCACATTCTCAGATTGGGTTGACGTTACCAGTGGAGTGCCACAGGGATCAGTATTGGGGCACTTCTTTTTAATATTTTTATTAATGACCTTGTAGTGGGTTTACACAGTCAAGTTTCAATATTTGCAGATTATATTAAGCTGTGTAAAGTAATAAATACTGAGGTCAATAGTTTAGCATTACAGAGGGATTTGTGGAAGCTTGAGGAGTGGGCAGAGAAATGGTTGATGAGGTTTAATGTAGATAAATGTAAAGTTATGCACTTGGGCCATGGAAACAAAAAGTATAATTATGGTCTAAACGGTCAATTACTTGGTAAAACTGGAGCTGAAAAGGACTTAGGGGTATTGGTGGATGGTAAACTTTATTTTAGTGACCAGAGCCAGGTGGCTGCTGCTAAAGCAAATAAAATTATGGGATGTATCAAGAGAGGAATAGATTCTCATGATAAAGACATAGTTTTGCCCTTATACAAATCCCTGGTCAGACCACACATGGAATATTGTGTACAGTTTTGGGCACCAGTGTATAAAAAGGATATAGTAGAGCTGGAACGGGTGCAGAGGAGAGCAACCAGGATTATTAGGGGAATGGGGGGATTAGAATACAATGACAGATTACAAAATTTGGGACTATGCAGTTTAGAAAAAAGACAACTGAGGGGAGACCTCATTACAATGTACAAATACCTGAACGGACAGTACAAGGATCCCTCCAAAGATCTTTTTATACCTAGGCCTGTGACCAGGACAAGGGGGCATCCTCTACGCCTAGAGGAGAGGCGATTTTACCATCAACATAGACAAAGGTTCTTTACTGTAAGAGCAGTGAGACTATGGAACTCTCTGCCGCAGGAGGTTGTTATGGAGGAATCTATGTACATGTTCAAGAGAGGCCTGGATACCTTTCTGGAGAGAAAAAATATCACAGGTTATGGGGATAAAACATTTATTTTCCAGCCTTATATACTATGATACTATGATATTTTATTGCAGATTCGGATTCCCCAGGAAAATTACATTGATAAGACATAGGTCTTTTTCAAATTAGGTGACAGATGGGGCTTTAATTGCCTAAAATTAAAATGTAGAAAAACATTAAAAAAGTAGATATTTAGATAAATACACAGATCCAATTTAGAAAATGACTACGTTCACGTCATTGTTCCTGTGGGAGTGAAAAAGCAGGCACATTGGATAGATTTTTAAGAAATATTTGTCACTTTTTCGTCTCTCGGTCTAATATGTATTTTTCGAGATATTCTACAGTCCTTACTTTTTTGTTTCACAGTGTACATGACACGTATTTCAATTCATTTGTGAATGAACCAATATAATCTATAATCTTCATTGTATACTGGTAGTGTATAGAGGCCTCACCCATTTGCACATACTCTCTCCTGGTGTGAATCCCTTGTACCGAAAATGCTGGAAGACAAATGCTACAGTGTTACATGTGTTCTGGTCCTGACCCATTCTTTCCTTGTTTTGGATGAAGGTACAAGACAACATTTGGCAGATCCAGGGCGTGACCTGGTTCTTGTATTATTCTTCCTTTACCACAAACTCCAGTAGAGACCTTCAGTATAAGTGCTAGCTAATGTATTCCTCTGCTTGACAGAAGTCACCCATCACCTTACGGGCCTTCAAGCTCAATGAAGTTATGGATATGGAGGCCATGGTATCGATGGTTCATGACACCATAAATAAGCTCCATAAAACATAGCACTACGAGTTTCATAAGTAAGTGAAATTCTGTGACCTTTGTTGTGACCAGACTGCTGACCATAATGGATAAATAATGGCCACCTATTTTTCTTTTTTGCCCTGCTTTAGCTACTCCCTCTTCCTCTCAAATGCCTATTTTCTCTGAGCACGGTTTGGGGGCCCTTACTGTACCATTTGAAAGCTATGTTTCTCCTGTATGTTTTTGAAATGTACTGCATTGTTTGTTTGGTTTTTTCTATGAGAGTGGTTTTCCAGTAGAAAAATACAGAGGGGAAATAAGGAATTTATTTAAAAAAAAGTGTGGGGAAATGTATTAATAAATTATATTATCTATTTCTGTCAAATATTTTAAAATATCTACACTTCTTCAAAACAACTTTCTAAACATGTTACACTAGTTTCCTTCCTTATGCCACCTTATGTTTAACTGCCTACCTGCCTCCTGATCCTATTTTACAATAGTCTGTAGTCAAATAATGGCTTCAAGCTGTCATCGAATTTTTAATAATAATAATAATAATAAGTAACTGCACAGCACACTATGCTGTAAAGAACACCCACTTTGTAATTATGATTGTATACTTTAAAATGAGCCCTATTTGGTGCCTCTGAATGTAGCTGCACCAACAAGATTACTTGGGTTCTCATGAACAAGTGCAATCTTTATTTTACTTCATAATCATCAATGTTACAGTCCACATAATAAATTAAAGTTAACACAAGATGCATAGCATATGTTAAGATGCTACATGGCATAGCAGTAGGTATCAAACAAGTGAAAACCTTTTGTAAAACATTTTTGTACACTAAAGTGCAAAAAATTGTATAGTATGCAGTATATGATATTAAATATAAAAAGTAAAGCTGATCAAGAAATAAACATGATGCTTCTGTTTTTTTTTTAAAGTATGTTAATAAGATATGTCCTCACACTTTATAAACTGTACTTTATTAAACATGAAATAGATAAATGAATAATATGCAACACCAAGTTGCATAATAAATATTACACATTTTACAGGGAAAAAGTGGTTAAAACATGTTTTCTTGGCTTTGATATTATTTCTTGTATGTGCTTGTGTATTAACGTCACGTCGAAGGTTACTAAGGCCAACTGTGAGTAGTGTAAAGAGCGACATGTAAGGATATAAAAAGACAACAGGGTCAATAGGGTAACATGATCCTTCTCCTGAGATTTGGAGCCTTTGCTGTACATTAAAATTAAAAATCCAGCAGGCTTTGTGGAATATGAATGTGTGTCTCTCATCCACTTAACTTAATGTTTTTAGACCTAATCATTCCACCAGTAGAAAGGAATCATATAGACAACATGTTTGTCTATCATGTCTATTAGTTTCATCTCTAGTCACTGTGGTGATTGTTTGTCTATCGTTTGACATCATTACAGTTGATGTTATGCCTGTAGGTAATAGGATTAGAGCCACTGTTTTCTTGAATTCATTACCCTAGCGTCAAACAACAAGGTTTACAGCGATGTTAATATTCGTAAGATCCTCAACAACCAAGTTACTTTTGGTTTTTAATGCTATAAGTAAACAAGATAATTCAGTCAGTAATTCATATTCACTAAGGTTGGAGGTTTCCTAAATATTCCTTGTAATTTCATTTTTTTAATAATTTATAGAAAGGGGCACAGTTGTGCATCAGTTTTCTTTCACATGCAAACTGCTTGCACATGTATGTAAGAAGTGTCCGTGCCACATTTGTGTTCCACATGACTCTTCACACAACACAAACTTCTGCACTGAAATGGGCATTCTGGTGCACGCTCGGACCGTGTGCCACATTTATCATGCAAAGTCCGACAGAAGTGTGTCTTATGCCCCATATTAAACGTGTACCAATTATAAATGTAGCATTTATAAAAATTATAAATGTAGCAATGTGCATGTAGCAATAGTATATAAAAAAGAAAACGTCCCTACTAACTATCTATACTGCTCCTAAGGATATGGCCTTACATTCACATACCTGTCTTTTTAGAGACTGTGAGAAAAATGTCAGAAATAAAATTTTGATGCAGAAATTCATATATTTCAAAGTAATAGGATACATATACATGAACAAAGTTAAGAAAAGTATGTGTTGTTGCAGTTTCTAATTGATATTTACAACATTATTATGTGTCACCTGGGGTGGATCTTAAAATATATTTGGAATGTGAACGATAGGCATCTATCATAAGGTCAGTTTAGCCTTTGGCCTCAGATAGCAGTGTGTAAATACGAGAGACACTTAATCACATATTGGTGGTTATGGGACCTCTTCAGGTCCTTCTTCATATTTTCATTACTGTTTTTTTATTCCTCTCATTCCTACAGATATAACTTTTTTATTTTCCCAATACAGAGTTATACAAGGTCTTGTCATCTGTTAGATGAATTGAAATTTTAAGTGGTACCATTTAATATTTCATGCAATGTAATGGAAAGCTGGAAAAAATATTAAGTACTGTGAAATTTGCATTTGTAGAATTTTCTCTTTGACAAAACAGACATTTTGGGACTTAGTAATATGATTTACCAATCATTTTGGGACTTGGTTTATGATTTTTACTGTTTGTTTATTTTTATACATGTTCAAGTGTAAAGGGGATGGTTTAAATTAACATTTTTTATATATATATAGTTTTTTTTCTACAAAATTTTTTTTCACTATAACTACTATATTGCAATATAATGAAATTTAACTGCTGATTAGATAACAGTATGCATGACAGGCCTACTCTCACGGCCGCACCCACAATCCTCGGTGCGGATCGCAGGTACACCCGTGCCCTGCCACCTGGCCCAGACTCACCTCTCCAATGCTCTTGCTTCCCGATTAGGCCGCGCACTTCCCCGCTCTCTAGGGCGCGCATGTGCCAGCTCTCCTAGCCTTAAAGGGCCAGCGTCCTTCTGATTGGCGCTGGCTAATACGGCTCACCCTTATAATCCGGTACCTCCCTTCCTACCTTGCCGGATCTTCAGCATTGCTTCAGCTTTGTTTCTGTAGTGAAAGCCCTATCTTCTGTGCCCTGAGGAACTTCCATGGTTTCTGTACCAAGCTTCCCTAAGCTGTTCCAGAATAGGCATCAAATAGTCCTTCAGCGTTCCCAGATGCTCCTGTGTTCCCAGCATTCCCAGACGCTCCTGTGTCCAGTGTCTCCAGTGTTCCCAGATGCTCCCGTGTCCTGTGTCTTCAGCATTCCCAGAAGTTCCAGTGTTCCCAGCATTCCCAGACACTCCTGTTCATGCCCAGATGCCTCCTAGCCACCAGCTCTCCTTCGTAGACCTGTCCCTTCCTGTCTGCCTGGGTCGTGTGCCAGCTGCCTGCTTGCCTGTCATGAGTTCCAGCTCATCCTTCCAAGCCGTACTCCTGCTGTCATCCCAGGCTCGGACTGTGTCCTACACCCCCTGCTTCCCTGGCTGCCACCGCAGGCCTAGTCGCACCTGTGGAACAACCTGGTGGCACCCTGCAGCAGCAAGACCATCCCGCTTTGTGGCAAGCTCTGATGAAGACCAGGTGCCACTTAGACTCAGGTCCCGGGTGTCGGCTAGTACCATCTTCATCTCCCGCGGTGGTCCAAAGGGGTCCACTAGTCCACAAACCCCTCCTTCCGGATTCTTCCCCAAGAGACTCCAGTCCCATGTCTGTGTACCGTTACACTGACAAGTCTCTATGAGACTGTCATGGCAACTGATCAACACCCTCCAATGATGTCAGAGGGGGGATGCTGATTTGCCATCCAAGTTGCGTTTGGTCACAGCACATGACAGGTTAATTGTTGGGATAGGTGCCAGCACTGATGTACAGATATACATCTGAATTTATACAGGTGACCTTTGCTGTTTATGGAGAGAGCTCAGCCCATGAGCTCTCTCCTTACATCCCCTGCAGCACCGGAAAATTATAGTATGTTGTGCTGTGTGAAGGAGTTAAAGGGATATCAACGAAAGTTCTTAGCTGACTGAATCAGAAATCAGAAAAATAGTCTAATATATTTTTTTTTAAAAACTGCAATATTTTAAATAGCTATTATAATTTCTTGTTGTGAATAGGAGACAATATTGTTGTTTGCTCAAAGTACAACCTAACTACTACCTATTTGAATTAGTTTAAATATTAATTAGAATAGGATTAAAGCAATTATTGCTGTAATGCAGTTATTTACAGAACCAACCTAATTTATGAAACTAAGATTCCTTATGTTTTATGGCAATGTAAATTGCTAAGCTAAATTGTTGGTTAATATATAGAAAGCGACGGTAACAGTTCATTAACTCACCAAATGAGCAGAAAACAGTATAAGATATAAAATCATACAGTAACATGATGCAGTTTTATTGATCCATTACATTGACATCAATGTAAGGCTACATGCACACGATGTACGCTGCCATACCATAGTACGGCAGGCATACATCGGCGCTGGGGAGAGGAGGAGGGGGAGAGCGCAGCTAACCTAGCCACTCCCATAGGAATACACAGCACACAGCGCCTTGTTTCGTGGAAAGATAGGACATGTCCTACCTTTCTACAGGCTATAGAATGGTACGGTGCTGCATGTATGCTGCACCGTACCGCTCCCGGGCGGCGCCATGAGGCCATTGCGGGGGGCGGTGTATATACGTCGGCCATATATACGTCCCCATACGTTCGTGTGTAGCCTAAATTACATTGTTTGGTGCTTTTTAATTCTTTCTGTCAAAAATGCTATAGGATAGAAAGAGAATATATAGAAACTGGAAAAATGTTCATGGACCTTGCGCCAATTGTCTTTTTTGAGGGACTTTTCACATTCTTTTAACCCCTTCCCAATGGGTGCATGGAGAGGGCTCACAGGCTGAGCCCTCTCCATAGATGGTAAGCCTTTGCTGCATATTGCAGCAAAGGCTTACTGGTAACACCGGTACCGGTGTTATCCTGTCGATTGCCAGTAAAGCTGCCGGCGGCTCCAAAAAGGTGGCGGTGCATGTTGTTGATGATCATAACTCCCTGTGACATCATCAGGGAGCGGCAATCGGTTTCCATGACAGCCTCGGGTCTTCCGAAGACCTGAGGCTGTCTTGTTTTAACCCATTCATTACAATGTGCGATTTGCATATTTTAATACTTTAGAATGGAAGTAAATGTTAGGATCTTTCAGACAATCTAGGGTTAAAGTACCCTAATTAAAAATTTAAAAAAATATTATAATAAAAAACCCCTAAAAATTAAAATCCCCCCTTTCCCTAGAACTGATATAAATATAAATAAACAGTAAAAGTCATAAACACATTAGGTATCGCCGCATCCAAAAATTTAACCCTGTAACGAAAAGGTTGTACAGTCCTAAAATTGGTAGCATTGAAAACTTTATCAAAAGTTGCAAAATAAGATCCCACTCAAAGCTCTGTACACCGAAGTATAAAAAGTTATTAGAACCAGTAGTTTTTTGTGCAGGAGGTTTTCATTTTTGTAACTGTATGAAAACATTATAAAACCTATACAAATTTGGTATCCCCGTACCGACCCAAAGAATTAAGGAGACATGTGATTTGGGACGCACGGTGAAAGCAGTAAAATCCAAGCCCACTAAAAACAGTGCAAATGCGTTTTTTCAGCATTTTCACTGCTTTTGGAATTTATTTCCTGCTTCCCAGTTCATGGTATATTAAATACCATCACTATGAAGTGCAATTTTTTATGCAGAAAACAAGCTGCCACAGAGCTCTTTATGTGTAAAAATAAAAAAATCTATAGATTTTTTGAAGGTAGGGAGTGAAAAATGGAAATTTAAAAAACAAGGGTCATGTCGTTAAGGGGTTAAGCACTCTGTTGGGGCAGTGCAGAGAGTGCTAGATTCATGGGGAGCATGCACCAGAAATCCTGAAATTGGCGCACCCTGCACATGCCACAGACAACCTGCACATTTTGCACTGTTTTTAGTAAATGTGGGCCAATTTGTTTTAGTTAATGTTTTCTCCGTTTATGAAGCAAGAACAAACTATTCTTGCATTTCAACATAAATATATTTTTTCCCATATATACTAGTTGTAAATAACAATATTAATACCCTTAGTACATCTAATAAAGCATAGAAAAAGAGGGGAATTTATGTAGCTGTGAACTTCATAAAGTCTGTACTATGTGCAGTTTGTCTGTGGAGTGTGCAGAGTGCGGCAGATTTATCAAAACTGGCGCACGATATTCATTAATCTGCTGCCCTCTGCACTGCTCGGGAAGTGTACACCATTTTTTTGGTGTACTTTGTTAATGTCGCAGAATTGTGGTGTAGACAAAATTGTGGCACATTTTTAATGTCTTGATGGACACTTTGCAGCCTCAACACAAAATTAGTGCAGACACTTTATAAATACACGTGCAAGCAGTCTGAATGTTCTTTTCAGTGCAAAGTTAAACAGAAAACTGGCACAAACTCTTTAATAAATGTGGGCCACTGTGTGTCCTTTTGCAATTCAATGCTACTCACTCAAGTTTTAAAAAGGGATGGAAAAGTTAACCTGGTGAACATGGTGCATTGATGAATGCAGGGTCGGCTCCAGGTCTCAGTAGGCTTCTGGGGGACAGAGCCATAGTGGGCCCCTTTACAGTGAACTCACTGTGCGGCATATTTTATCATCGCAAAAAGCCCCCTCCTGGCTATTTTATATAAAGCCCCCTGCACTCAATATGCATTAATTATGTACAGCTTTATGTGGGCCCCCCAGCAGCTCTGGGCCCCGGCACTTACCCGGGTATGCCCAGTTCTAACACAAGCCCTGGATGAATGCCACATTCTGTGTCGGACCCGAGTGCCTAGGGCTATCCAGTAATCAATTTTAATGGGACCCACTACTATGCATCTACATACAAATATTACCTGCCACGCATTTGCGAATTTGTAAAACAGCTGACCCATTGCTTGCTATCTAGCCATTGCATTAGACAGTTATGGTCCGAGGAGCCCCACCAGTAACCTGCTGACTGGCCTCAGGCTCCAGAGAATGTTTTAGAAGGCCCAGAAAGGTTGGTAAGAACAAAGTTTTATTGCAGTTATCCAAAGTATAACGTTTCAGCTAAAATAAGCCATTGTCAAATACGTCTACTGCTGTAAGAAGGAAGTAAGAAAGAATTCCAGCACTCATGTGTCTGTAGCACTGCATGGTATTGCACGTCTGTGCTTGTGGATGGCGCTGGGATTCAAACATTACAAAGATTTCCTTCTTTGGATACTAAGCAGGTGAGAAAAAATTCCCCACCCACTCTTTTACAGCAAACAGCGCCTATTATCTTACTGCTAACAATGATCTGTTGAGACAAAAAGTCTCAAAAAGGAATGTAAGAAAAAAGATGTGGTGATAACATCCCCTTTACCTGTGTTTTCTACTATAGTACTTATTTATAGTACTTGTTACTTGTTATACCTTTAAGCATGCCACCAGTTTGTGCTCCTTTCTACAAAAAGTCAAAGCCTACCAAAAGCCTCACTTTATTTTACTTTTTAAATGCCATAAAAGGGCTTATTGTACCTCCTGGTGAATAATAATGCTATTGTGCCATTTTCTTAAGGGATGTGTTTTTATGCCTCTGACTTGGCTTAAATTTTTAAATGACACATCGACTTCAATTACAGGGATATCTTATTTATATAGAGTATCATATATCGTTTTATTCATTTTGTAATTGTCAGAACTCCTGCAATGTAATGTTTTACTGGCAAAATACCAAACCCAGGTGTATGAGTTGGTAGAGGGCTGAGTTTTACTTTTTCTGCATCCCACAGCTAAGGGTGTCAAAGGTGCAGTTGGAGTGCTGGATGGGTGAACCAATCAAATGCTGGGAAGGCCTCCAGGCATTCCATTTAAACTCACTTGTGACTTCATTCAGTGCTTATTAGACAACTATTTTGTCTCTTTGAGATTCTGCTTTACTCTGATGTGTTATTGCTGTTATATTGACATGTTGCGAGTACCTAGGCTATTCTTCTCCCTCAGAATTTGGTACCTTGCTGCCATCCTGGTTTTGATTTGATTTGTCTGACTTGTGTTTGTCTTGTGTTTCTCTATCTGTCTTACTGTTCTGTGCACAAACCCAGGGTAAGGACTGTTGCCCACCTGTGAAGGTCTCTATGGACCACCAAATAGGCAGTGACAGTGGTCGTGGGAGGCACAGGCATAGGCTTCCATTTCCTTCCTTGTGGTGGCAGTTATATCCTGACACCACAAACATATATTTACTTTCATTATTTACCAATTATGTACTTGTATTTCGGTGAATGAAACTGTATATCATGTATTTTTTTGTGGGATAAGATGGACTTTTCATTTATATTATTTTGAAAATACAACCTTTCATTACTTTTTACAATATTAATGGATGATGAGGTGGCAGAAATGCAGAAATTTCAATATTTTTTAATTAAAATTTATAAAAAATGAATATATTAACCCCTTAGCGCAATATGACATACATGCACACCATCATGCGTTAAGGGTGTATTAAGAATGCTCCTGGGTTGAGTACATGGTAGGTGTTGGCGGCATTATGCAGCAATCACCTGGCGCTGACACCAGCGATTGGTGGTCCACCGCTGGCACCAATCATGGGTATTAAACATTTACCTGCCGGTGGCATGTAAGCGCCAACATCTTGGGTTGTATTGTTATTCCCTGTGACGTCATCAAGGAATGAAGACCCTTTCCAACGGCAGCCTGGAATCTGTATGGAGACTTTCAGGACCTGTCATTGAGCAGGATAGTATTGTAGTATTTCAGTATATGGTAGGAAATATCAGACCTCTAAGGGATAAAGTACCCTTTGGGGACTAAAGTAATAAAAAAAATTAGAAAATAATAAAATTTTTTAAAAAATATAAAAATTCAAATCTACCCCATTTCTCTAGAACTAACATAAAATAAATAAACAAATAAAATCAGTAACATCATAAGCATCGCCGCCTACCAAAAGTCCTAATCTATCAACATATAAAAACGGTTATTCCCGCTGGTGAACCCTGTAATGGAAAATACTGCCAGATTGTCTGAGACACAGTTTTTTCGCCATTTTGCAATAGCAAAAAAATGTAATAAAAAGTGATCAAAAGGTCGTCCCCAAAATGGTGGCAATGTAAACTTTCTCACGTTCCACAAAAGAATGGAACTTCTAAAGGTCTGAGTACGACAAAAAAAAATTTTGTGCGAAAGCATTTAATTTCTTAAAGTATATTAAAACATAATAAAACCTATAAAATTTGTTATCCCCATGATTGTACTGACCAAAGAAAGAGAAGTAGAGGAGTGGTGTCATATGGAGCACACAGTAAAAAGCCATAAAAATGGTGTCCACAAGAAAATAATGCAAATGCATTTTTTCTACAGTTGCACAGTTAGAATGGTCTAATCTAGTCATACGTTCATTTAGCCCTTAATTTTATACACTCACAAGAAAAAAGAAAACCCATATTAAAATTTGTTATGCATTTTATCCTGAGTACGGAGACACCCCACATGTGGATGTTACTTGTTGTATGGTTTTACCATGTAGAAGCCAATTTTGCCTTCAGTAGTTTTTAGTTTCTTCAATGATGAACTTTTGTGAGCTATAAAATATTTCTGTTAATGTGGTCATGTGAAGCCTTATTTTTACAGCAAGAGATGCATTTTCCAGTGATACTACTCTGGGGTGGCTCTGTCCTGTGGATAAAAATTTTACTTTATTGTGGGGTGGAGTAGGATAAAACATCAATTCTGAAATAGATTTTGACACTGTTTTTGGTGTTCACCTTTGCTATGGATATGTGTGCCACTAAGAGCTAAACACAACGGTAGCAAGTCCCCCTGCTAATTCCTCACAAAATGGTAAAAGATGCAAATTAAAATAAAAAAAGTAGAACGTTATTGTAGCCCTAAGAAGGGCTGTTGGGTTCTTTGAGAATCACTCCTGCCTAACAGTAAGCTAATAGAACACCCTAACGCTTTCCCTGACCAGCAGCAGCTCTCTCCCTAGCGGCATCCAGAGACAGAATGATCCGAGCAGCGCGGCCAGCGGCTAGTCTATCCCAGGGTCACCTGATCTGGCCAGCCAACCACTGCTATCGACGTGTAAGGGTACCACGTCATGCTGGGTGGAGTGCAGAGTCTCCTGGCTTGTGATTGGCTCTGTTTCTGGCCGCCAAAAAGCAAAACGGCGGGAGCTGCCATTTTCTCGAGCGGGCGAAGTATTCGTCCGAGTAACGAGCAGTTTCGAGTACCCTAATGCTCGACCGAGCATCAAGCTCGGACGAGCATGTTCGCTCATCTCTAGTTATTGTAGCCCTAAGAAGGGCCGTTGGGTTCTTTTAGAATCACTCCTGCCTAACAGTAAGCTAATAGAACACCCTAACGCTTTCCCTGACCAGCAGCAGCTCTCTCCCTAGCGGCATCCAGACAGAGAATGATCCGAGCAGCGCGGGCAGCGGCTAGTCTATCCCAGGGTCACCTGATCTGGCCAGCCAACCACTGCTATCTACGTGTAAGGGTACCACGTCATGCTGGGTGGAGTGCAGAGTCTCCTGGCTTGTGATTGGCTCTGTTTCTGGCCGCCAAAAAGCAAAACGGCGGGAGCTGCCATTTTCTCGAGCGGGCGAAATACTCGTCCGAGCAACGAGCAGTTACGAGTACGCTAATGCTCGATCGAGCATCAAGCTCGGACGAGTATGTTCGCTCATCTCTAGTCATTATCGACACATTGATACCAAATGTTTTTGTGTGGTGATTTTCACTTTCACCTCTTTTTTATCTAATTTTTTAATCTAATATTATCCAATTGGAGCATTTTTTTACTTGTTAATATTTTCACAATAAGATATGAACAAGCAATCGTTTCATTGCTTTTTCATTATAATACTTACCGTATGTATTGCAGGGTATTATAAGTGTTAGACTAAGCTGACATTGCTAATTACCAGTGCTCTGCGCCTTACATGTATGGCACAGAGAACTTTATTACATTCTATTATTTTATTAGGAATACCCCTTATGTTTAGATAACTGAAAGTTTTATATTCCCTTTTGCCCTAATAAGCTTTTATTTATTGTGTTTCTGTGGTTAGCAATCAAAGTCAATAAAATTGTCTTTATAGCATGGTCAACAGGATGGAAGTTTGTCTACCGGCAGACAAACTCCAACTATGGTGTAATGTCCCACCCTGCTTAAACCACTTCCAGAACTAGCAGCTATGGATAGCTATAGAAATCACAACTATAGCACCATATTCTGTGCCAGAGGAAATTTTTATCAAACAGGGTTTTCATGCTGCCACATTAGTAGGAGAGGGATGAAGGGCCCTGAGATCAAGATGGCATCTTTACACACTGAGATCATTTACAAAAGCTGGTTGGAGTCACATAAAATAAAGTTAGTTTTTTTATTATTTCTTAATTTATTTATATTAGTTTATACTAGTTTATTTATTAATTGTTTTAATGTTATTATGTTATCATTTCAAGTACTTTCCTTTGGACATGGTTGGCAGGGCAACTGTCCTATTATTCTCACCATTTTTCAACCATCTAGCACTTGACTGTTAAAATCCAGGTCCCTATTGACTTTAAGGGGGATCGTGTTCGGGTCAAAGTTTGGCCTGAAGTCCGGGTGCCGAATCTAAATTTTTTTTCTAAATTTGGATGAACTAGTTTGAACCTGAATAATACCCAACTACATTACATCAGCTTACATTTCAAGTGCTCCTTATACTGCATATCAGCATTTAATGAAATAGATTTTATTTCTATTTACTCACTAGAAGCACAAGGGTCACAGGGAAGTCAGTAGGTAAAATATGTTATTGCGATTGTCAAGTGGCATTTAATAATGGTTCAGTCTTACTCTTAATGTAATACAAGTACAATAAACAGTAAATCATTGTAAATATTGCAGAATGTTGCTCTTTTAGTGGTTTATGTTCTGCAACAAAAGAATGAATTCTGGTAATGGGATTTTTTTACATCTGCTGAGCAAGAAACATAAGAATAATTATAGAGGTACTTAAACCTCAGTAGCAAATGAATAATCCCAGATAAAACATATGGGTCATCATTTTTAGGGATTCTTTTAAAGAATTATATATACAGTTAAACAGGTGGATAATGGAATATATTAAACAGGAAGCGGGAATATATATATATATATATATATATATATATATATGATTGAATATATTTTATATTTTTTCTCTATTTTTTTCAATAATTATACAAGGCTAAAATATATAGTAAGTGTACAGTTCCATTTCATTTGTGTCCTCTAGAATTCGGACAATTATTTTCCAATAAATTCTCAACAATCCAGTTAACCCCATAGCACTCCGCGTCGTAGCTGTACTGCGCTGGGTCCTGCAAATAGCGCTCAGCGCCGTAGAGTTACGGTGCTGACACGATGCCGGTTCGGCTCTGCACAGGAGCCGAGCCCACATCGGGGGTCGTGGCATGTCAGCTGTAATCGTGTTCGGGTCAAAGTTTGGCCTGAAGTCCGGGTCCCGAATCAAAACATCCCCGACTAACACCCACGGTCGGAGTGGGCTCCAATTGTGGGTGTTTAAACCACTAAATGCCGCTGTCAGTTGCAGGTCCCTCCTTCCCTTCTGCACCCCACAGTGCGCCCATAAAAAAGTAACGGCCACATGTGGGGGGGTCTCTGTACTCGGTAGAAATTGCATTACACATTGTACAGTGGGTTTTCTTTTTTTATCTTTTGGAAATGTGTAAATTTTAGGGCTAAATGAACGTATATCCGACACACTTTGACCATTCTAAATTTCACCTCCATTTTGTTTCAATTACTATGAAGATCTTAAGGGGTTAACAATCTTCCTAAAAGCTGTTTCTGATAGTTTGACGGGGGCAGATTTGAAAATGGGTTGGTTATATAGGGTGTTTTTAAAGATAAATATGTAAAATTTCATTCAAAACTGTATTTACCCGCAAAATAGTCAATTCTGAAAATACAGAAAATCGATAATCTATTTGTAAGCCGCGTGACATCAAAATAAATTATCCAGACATTTCAAAAATTATGAAAATGTAAAGTTGACATATGGGAAATTTTTTTCAGCAAGTTATTTAGGTGGTAAATCTATCTGCCTGAAAACGCGATGATTTCGAATTTTCAAAAATTTAATCAGATTTTCTTTTTTTTGGAAATAAACGCAAAGCTTATCAGCCAAAATTTACCACTAAAATGAAGTACAACATGTGAAGAAAAAACTATCTCAGAATCGCTTTGATAAGTAACAGAGTTCAAAAGTTATAACCATATAGAGATGCAAGTCAAAATACAACAAATTGGACTGAGCCTTAAGCTAAGAAATGTCTGCATCCTTAAGGGGTTAAAAATAGATTGTAATAGCTAGAATTGTAATTTCAACCATCATTAAGCCAGAGTGGCACCAATGTAGGGTATAACATAACGTGGAGATGCGTTGGTTAAATTCAAGCAATATATATTAAACAGTCTTATTCCTTTCAATTTAGTAGTTTCCGCATTCCGTGAATTCCCAATTTAGAGGATGTTATGGATGGCGGGAATTTTCTGAAAGAAAAGCAATTACTTTTCTTTTACAGACAAGGTATTCCTGCACTCATCAGTTGCCTGTACACAAATAGCATGTCATTGAATGGACAATTCCTACTTAACTTTTTGTAGGAGTTGGAAACTCCATATTATACAAAACTGAGGAAATTCTGTCACTAAAGGATTGAAGCCAAATTTAGGCACAGTGGGGGACATTCATTATGCCTTCCCCGCCAGTTTTCTGAATCTCCCCCTCCCCGTTAGTTTACCTGTTTCCCTGACCCACATGTGTGAATGCTTGGCCCTCTGGATTTGCTATAGTCTCTGAGACTATAGAAAAAAAACTCCTGGTCTACTGGTTTGAACTGGTGGAGTTTGCTCCCGAATTTACAAATAGGCCTCTTAGTAGATATGGGCCCCTGGACTGGAAACCGCCAGTCTTAATGAATCCTGTCAGTGTTCCTTAATTCAATATTATATTTCTTTGCTATACACAGAACACAATGTATGAATTTGTAACAATAAATCTTAACAAATGTCATATAAAGTGTAATGTACTTCCTTTTCCTTCATTGTAAAGAAATAAGTATGTTGCGATGGTATTACCAACCATGTATAGGTATAGAGTAAAAAAGTAGATAAAGTCACAATTGCTGGTGCATAGCCAGGAATTGTCACTCTACCCCATTTGGCCAACATCGACCAGTGGGCCGTCTTGCATGGCTATGGCTATTCTGCAAGGATGGCTATCATTGGCTTCTGTTGTTCTATTATGAGAAATAAATGCTCCACATATGGAATTATAAATTGAAAAATCAAATCAAGTCGTTTAGCTAATGTAAAATGACAATGATAATAAATAATTTCATCCACTGATTATCTATATTATTAATACCAGCACATACTCATGCACAGTTACTCACCCCAGGGAAAACTCAATGTGACTTTTGGCAAAGCCTTCATCAGACGGTGATACTGTAAAATGTGCACAAAATTATGATTTCAATTTTGGACAGTTTGTAACATGCATTACAAAGGGACCCAACATTTTGCCATGCATTATCCAATGTCCGAACAAGTTATTGCATAATTGCGCCAGCAAGTGCATCTAGATTTATGACAGAGCTTGGTGCATTAATATTAATATTCAATCATAACCAGATATAACCATACCAGTTATCATCAAACATCAAATGAATACGGACATACCACAATAGGGGGAGATTTATCATACGTGTCTGAAGTAAAACAGTTCTTGTTGCCCATGGAAACCAATCAGAGCACAGCTTTCATTTTTTAAGAAGCTGTGGGAAATGAAAGCTGAGCTCTGATTGGTTGCCATTAAGAAACTTCTTATAAATTTGCATGTATATGGTAAGCATGATTGGGGATAATAATACGGTAAATGATAATGAATGGGAAATTATGCTGCAGCAAACTGATGAACTAGCGATAGGAATTAAGTGAAATTATAAAGTAACAATTAATTCCATCTAGCCATAGTTTTGTATAGCACTCTTGGAATAAAGTAATTCCGTTTTTTTATTTACTTGGCGTGCCACCATTATTTGAAGGACATAGTTTTCTATAAATATTATTTCCCTGTAAGTCATCCATCCATGGTATCCAATATGCACTTTCTATTAGCGGCTTTATAGTAATTAAATACTGTGTTTCAACAAGAAAACATGCATCATATTCTAACAGAATCACAGCCTGTAAGATCCCTCCTGCTGGCTGAACACAGAGCACAGTCCAGTGACCAGACAGCAATGATCTAGATAAGATAATCATTGGTAATGCTTCAAAACAGCTCGGTAAAATTGCATTTTTACAACCGAAGCATTGTCAAGCTTATCCTAACTTATCAAAGTACTATCATATAAAGGGGTTCACCCATGAAATATCAACTCCCTAGTGAGGTTTACACAATATTACTTTGCTGGTTTTGCTCCTATCACACAATGTAAGATTCAGCAATGTGAACGGGCACTAGCAAGCACTTCATGATTCCTCTGTGCTATAAGATGCTATGTACTGAAATTGTGCTTAGATTATCAGGATACAAGGTTTTACTACACTTTCATTTAGCTTCTGAAGATTCTGCTAATATCTGACACATAAAAAAGAGAGCTAAGAGAGATCAGAGTCATGAGATGGACATAAGACACACTGACACACTCAGCAATGCTACCTCTCCTAATAAATAAAGCACACAATCTGCCCCCTCCATTCAGATCAAGATCTTATCTTATCTGTAGAGTTTGTAGAGCAGGTCTCCTCTACATGCAGCAGCTGGACAGGAAGTGCCTCTATCTTTAGTGCTCTCTGCCTACTGCCCCTCCACCTCCTCCTGCAGTACGAGAGAAGCTATTCATGTCAGAGGAATTTAACCAACTACAGTCAGGAATTTATGGTCTTATCCAAGGACAACCAAAATATAAACACCAGGACTGATAGAGACAGATTGGAATTATATCTGTGAAATGCTTTTTTTTGTTAATAACAGTGGGTTAGAGAATGTGTGATTTTGTTATCCTGAGTATATTAAGGGTTAAATAGCCCTTTAAAGGAGCTGTTTAAGATTAGTGAAAAGTGAAAAGATGAGTTGCAGTCATGGGTATAATATTGCAGCTTACTTCCACTCAATTGATCATGACTAAGCTGCATTGCATTCATACAAAGCCCTCAAACAAGAATGTAAAATGAAACCTTTCTTATGTAATAAAATCCCAATTTTCATTATTTTGACCCTTGTGTTTCATATAAATATATATATATATATATATATATATATATATATTATGGCACGATAATGACATCATTGATCATCTAGTCACATCTTTATATGAGTCATTCCATTATTACTTACATCACTAAGTAGGTAATATCATATGTTTTGATCTTATGGCTAGTGATGAGCAAACCCTAACTGCCTAATTTGGATCAGTTTGAATCTACAAACGTCAAAATAACACCAGTATTAGTGCTTCAGGATCGTGTTTGGGAAAAATAGAGAAGCTGGTTGATTGCCTACTACTGCCCAGCGCCCAGGGACCAAGCAAAGAAAGGCTTACAGGCTATCTGTGGGTAGGATTTTGTCTGCAGAAAACAGAACACATATCTTTTGCACTTTGTGCCACCAGTCCATAAAGTGTGGCAAAGGCTTTAACAATCTGGGCTTCTAATGTATGACCACATACCTGCAAAGTAAATATGAGCATGTAGACAGCTTTGCTGCTACGGTAGGCTCAACCTGTATTACCACCTCCCAAGGACTAACGAGTTGGTGCTGCACAGAATAGTGGTGTGCAACAAAGGCCAGAACCTTGTTGCAGCTTTGAGCTTATTCAAGTTGAGGCATGTCTTGTGCATGTGCTGAACCTGATGATGAAAAAGATGAATGGTCAGCACAACCAAAGGTCTACATGAGCTGGTGCAACAACATTTACAATCAATAAACCAACGAGAAAAGGTATGCACCAAAAAATGCTCCAATGTATCAGAAATAAAGGATAAAAAATCCAAACATTATTAAAAACAGACAAAGACAATATAAGACATACAATTTAAAACCATCTAAAACATGTAATATCCATGTAATGCGGCTGGTGACCAAGGTAAGGGTCAACTCAGTACTACCTCCTACAAATCACTCAGTGGTGATGACACTTCCTCCCCCAAATAATACATTTATAATAAACCAAATATTCAGAACACATGTGAAATATAGACAAAAGAGTTTCTCACTGTTGTCATCAGACATGTGACCATTTACATATAAAGATGAGAAACAGTATATAATAAACAATTCATATCACCTGGTAATCCCATATATATATATACCTAAAGTGCAAGTATATAGAAGTCAAGGTTAATTGCAATAAACCACAAGCCAAAGTATCAAAGAAAAATTTCTTAGAACTGTACAGACGACAACCTGACAACTTCTATAAGGTCGGCATACAGGTGGGAGGAAAGGCAGGGGTGAGGGCTCCCCACGTGTATCATCGTCCTAGACGACTTCCTCAGGGGTACATGACCCACGATTGAGTAAGCTCACCTTAAATACAGGCAACCCGCCCAGTCACTGATCGTTTCGGCGTACAAATGAGGTTACTGCGCATGACCGGAAGTAATGGATCGTTACCGGAAGTAGTCAGACTAAGTTGAGAATAGTGGAATAATAGAGTAGTAGTGCACCTGCGCTGGCCCCAGGGCACCGAGATTCAATGGTAACCTAGTAACGAACCAAACCATGGAGAGTGATACCAGCAAAGAGTTGATGCGCTTGCGCAAATTAGAGCAATGTGGCATAATAGAACAATAGTAGAATGACGATAAGATCCCATGGTAATCCGCAAAATCAGTCAGACTGTCATAAAACAAAAAAGTTTTATTATGAGAACAGTGTTTAAAATACCAGTGTCTTATAGCGCCTGCGCATCCCTGGCTGGGGCGATGAAGTAAGAAAATATACTAGTAATCAAAGAGGTAAATCCCAGATGAAACTGATAAAAGTAGGTGGCAACATATTGACGCAAGTATTTTAGAAGGTTACCCATTAAAGTCATATATTTATAAATGGTTTTTCGGCGACATCAACAAATCAGAAAAAAAAAACAGAAGGGTAAAGCGCTTATGATCCTGACAGGGTGGTTGCCCTAATCTAGGTGAGCAACATAGCACATATAAACAACATTTGTCCTGTCTGACATTAAGTAGTAACTATGCAACATGCATACATTAATCCCTTGTTCATATAGAATTAAATCAATCAAAGTCCTGGATAGTCGGCGACCTCCCCCGACTTCAAGGCAAAAAATCAAGAAGAAAATGTGTAACCTAGAATATCTTTAATCAATAAAGTATAAAGAAGAACATGAAATATACTCGGCAAGTCAAAACCTGATGCTGAACCTGGTGATCCTGGCAAATTACACAGACCTGCCTGAGCTACTGCTTGGTGTTAGGTTCACATTTTGGGCATGCACACCCTGCTGCTACTCGCCTATATCTGCTGCAGAGGAACTTTGGTCTTTCTAGCTACCACTAGGAGGAATTACACTTGTGTGTGGGTATGTCAGCAGCAGCAGGAAATTGTGGAAGTCCAACTCGAGAATGGGTACATCAATGCAGTGACCAACAGTACTTCACCGCCAATGACTACACCAATATGGTCAGCACTGAAAGCTTTCATCCACACTACCATCCCCATCTTTCGCCTGCTTTAAAAAGCTCTTCTGGCCATGACAGAGGATGTAATGATGGCACAGAAGGAAGAAGAGGAGGAACAGTGTCAGGCCAGACCACACATGACTCGTGGGGTGGCTTGCTAAACCAGTGGTCAGGCACTGCACTATCCAGCCAGGGGAAACTTTTGGAAAAGAAAGAGGAGTTTTCCTTAAAGCAGGGTGATACTCCAAACATAACACAGGTGTCAATGGTTTGTTGCTGGAGAGATGCAAAGGAGGAGGAGACACCTATTACTGAGGACAGCTTGTCCTTGACTTTGGGCAGCCTGGCTCACATGAACCACTATATGCTCCACTGCCTGTGCAACGACAACTGAGTTGCTTGGATAATCACCAGTTTCAATTACTGGATGGCCACCCTGCTGGATCCGTGCTACAAGGATAGTGTAGCATCCTTAATCCCACCACTAGAGAGTGAGGCAAAATGAGGGATTTTAATTGGAAATTGATGGAGGCACTACTGGCAGAGTTCCCATATGACACAGAGCTTAGTGGCAGCACAACGAGAAGGAGGAAGTTGCCAATACAACAGGCAAACCAGTATCAACTCAGGAGGGAGAATGAGCATGGCCACATTGTAGAACACTATGTTTAATTCTTTTCAACCTCCACCACCATTGAATATGGCACATAGTACCAGAAGGCAGACTGTGACTAGCATGGTGGAAGATTATCTGTCCACATGTCTCCTGGTACTAAATAATGGATCCTCTGCCTACAATTCTGCCTACAATTCCCAATCTCTGGGAAAATTGGACATGTGGCCAGAGCCTGCACTCTATGCCTTGCAGGTGCTGTCTCTCTTGCTTTGCCAACCCTCTTGCAGTGATTTTAGGCATATGATGGATGTGACCAAACTGCCACTGTAAGATAAAAGTACAGATTAGACATTTTATATAGACAGACCAATCTATTAACACACAGATGCTGCTTTTTAGCAGTACAAGAAAAATGTTAGCAGAAGCTACTTTTGCTATTAAAACAATATGCATGGATGACACGGTATGAAATGAGGAAAAAAAATCACAGTTTCTTCATAGATTCTGTTCCTTGTTAGGAGCATCATGTAGTTGCACATTCATGCTGAGATTCTCTTCTGTCAACACATCCCTGAGGTGCTCTATTGTACGGACCTGTGATCTGCTGACAATGCTGTCTATTGGAGTACATAAACCCTTTTTAATTCCATCTGTGCGATATCATGCTGCATAGTTCATCATTACACTGCACCTGAGCATTCTACCACAATCTGCCAGTTGTGTGTGTTAACCCCTTAGCTGACCAGATCTGATTTCATTGCCAAACATTTTTATCCTAGATGCTGTCTTTGTATAGCATCTTAGAACTGTGACAATAGATGTGAGTGAGGGCTAAGCACCCAGGTGATAAGATAAAAGCAGCATACGAGTTGCACAAGGTTGTAAACGGGATGACGACCACATGTTTGGCATTTACTGAAATGGGAAGAGAGAACAGGTTGAAGAAAAGAAGTCTCTGTTATATATTTGTCATGTAATGAATTGTCTCTTCTCTCACAATTGAACATGTGGATTCAGGTATATTTTAATAATTGATATGTATATTTTGCTATTTTGTTCCAATAAAATAAATTATAAAAAAAAGGATGACACCTATAGAGGGAAATTAAAGGAATTCACTTTAGTAAGCAGCTCCTTGTGCATTTTTTTGGGTGACAGGTCCCCTTTAATATTACCATTTAAGACTGTGTTAACTAAAGTAAATCTGCCAAATGGATGCAGCATTGTCCACTAAACACACTTATAAGCTTTAAAAAATAATTTTCTCCAAAATAAGGCCATTAAAAAGTAAAGGGGCATACATTAACGTGTGAGTGCTTGGTGTACAATACTGCATCCATTTGGCAGATTTACTTTAGTTAACACAGTCTTAAATGGTAATCTTAAAGGGGACCTGACACCCCAAAAAATGCACCAGGAGATGCTTACTAAAGTGAGTAGCTCCTACCGCTACCCCATTTTTAGCAGTGATAAACTGCTAGCATGTAATAGAACCCTCCGATAAAGCTAGCGAACACTGCAGCGCCATACCCTGAGAATGTTGGACAGAGCTCAAAGCGGTCCAGCGTATTCATGAGGAGGCGGTACTAGGAGGCAGTGACTGCAGCATGAAACCTGGCAGTCACCGCCGGCCTATGGTGTGGGTGGGGCGGTCCGGGGGAGAAGCAGTTTATCACTGCTAAAAATGGGGTAGCGATAGGAACTGCTCACTTTAGTAAGGAGCTCCTAGTGCGGTTTTTATGGGTGACAAGTCCTCTTTAAAGATAACTCCTCGGAAAACTTTATTCATCCTGCACCAGTAGAGAAATCTTCCAAGCTTTATTGAGGGCAAACTTACATAGAACACTGTAAATGTACAAAGCTATGTGTTACTATGTGCTACATGCTACTTACCTAATTTGTTATTTAATTATTTCTAATGTAAATGACCAGGTTCTTATAACTGCTTATTAGATGTAACCAGTTAGGTAAAATCAGGACAAATAACTACATGGCCCAATGTGTCAGTCTAATGGGAAATGACAGCTCATTTTTCTATAACAGGCAGGATGACATAATGCAAATGGAACAGTTCCGATAATAAAATTTTATTAGTCTCTGTTCAGCTACTATATCAAAGGTATTATCCAATCACTATCTAAGATTTAAAAAATACATAAGAGAACAGATTACTTTAAGAGGTTCCTTTAAATTATTACATGATAAATAAATAAATAATTGAATGAATACATCATGCAAAATATATTTGAAAAATTATTAGAAATTGGGTGAAGACTTCATTGTTGTGATTTACTGTTCCTGCTCCCCTCAGCATAGAGTTTCTTTGTGATCTGTCACCTCAGGGAACATACTAGCAAGATAGAATTCAGCTGTAATTTCAGAGACAAAATATTAAAAATGAGTTACAGAAAAAGAACCAAAGTAAATGGAGATAGAAGCAATTTGATCTGTTTATATATATGTTTTATTTTGTATTCACTCTGTCCTTGTGGTGCTGGTGTACTTCTTTACCAGCAGCCTTGATTGATCTATACTACTCTCATGTGTCTCCTGTGAGCTCTGACTTCATTCACTAACAGTTAATCTGCTATGATTGGCCTATTGTATCTCATGTAAGGTTCTGTGGATCACCAATCTTTGCTGCTATAGTATTGTACTTAGTAAGATGCTCTGTTTATTCTGTCTTCTGCTTTTTAGTGCCTAGCGATTTTGTACAGCATTGTCCACTTGGTACTTACCTGTATTTGGTGACCATCCCTCTCTGTTTGCCTTTGTCTCTGCACTTTAGTGAAGGAAGGGATCATCATCTTGTTTACTTAGACCGGACATTTAGGTAGGAACAGCTGTAAAGGGGTTAATTCTTATGCCTCACCATCCTTGTCTGTTTATTCCCAAAACCTGCATTACAAAAATTTTGTGACATTATTATGAAATAATGTGAAAAAAAGACGACAGACCACAATTGACAAAACAAAACCTAGATATCTGCATATTGACATGCAAAGGAACGAAAGCACAACAATTAATATATCATATAATATATATCATATAATAACATAATATCTATGCAGCATATTGCCTTCATACTTTTTGGCTAAGCAAATATTAATATATCACTTTATGATCACATAATGTCTATGGAGAAACATAGGTCTTACTTTTGAGCTTAGCAAATAAAAGTAATTAGTCATGGCCAGTGGGTAACTCCTGGCCCCCTTCCTCTTCATGGGTCTCAAGTCAATGTCTGCATTACTCAGAACATGTGACCAACTGCTCCCACGTGCATTCTCTGAGTGGAAAAAGTGATTAAAAGGGCCCTAGCAAATTGTTCGGAGTCCAAAGTGATAAAAGGCTCCTTCGTCTACAGGAAGGTGCCTGATCATTAACAGTTTCTATCCTTTTAATGTCTGTTTTTCTATCTTTTTAATGTCTGTACTTGACCTGTGCATCACCTGAACTCTGCCTTCCCAGAGCTAATCTCATCCCTGACCATTCTCTGCTTGACCCCATAGTGTTTCCAAGTGGTAGTGCTTTAATGACTACGAATCCCCAAAGACAAATTGATACTGACAGTATACTTACAGTTCATGTGAAGTATTCTAAATAATGCAATTGATAAAAATGTATGCATGTATCATTTAGTAATAGCACTAATATACAGCAAGTACAAACACCACAAATTTGTTTTAGAGAATTTGTTTGGAGATTGGAATAGTATAATTCTATATATTTTGCTGGCACAAACATATATAAAAATATAAACAATTGGATGTAGTTATTGAAACCCCACTAAAAAATTGTGTTTTTAGTTGTTTAGGCATTCCTGTCATAGGGAAGATGCGTAAACTTATTTTTAATAAATACGGTAAACAGTGATGTGTGGGAAGCTCCATATCGGACGAATGGTAAATTAGTTACTGATGGCAATTTTTATTTTTTCTCCTTCAGTATTAGGCCCAACTTAACTATGTTAATACATCGGAGTCATACATATGTTTTAAAAAAAATTACAAAAAACACTGAATTGCTGTTATGCATTCGTGGTTAATAGGGGCAGCTCTCATTTTATATGATGATGTAAGAATGTATGACTAAAACATCTTGGCCCTAATAATGCCAAAAAAAAAAATTATTTAAAGTAATTTCCGTTCGAGTGGCTACTTATAAGGGAGGGGGGATGAAAAGGAATATCTTGTGAGATATTCCACTATAATGCTGTCAAACAACAGTCGTTGGTTACGTTGGTTACACAGCCTCGTATTAGTATACCAGCATAATAAACAATATATAAAGCATCATAATAACATTTTCTTACAGATTATTCATATCTACTGAATATCTACTTTGTACTTTCCACTAAAGCTGGAGTTTGTGTCCAATGGCAGGAATCGGTAAGTATATGAAAGGAGGCAAAGTCGATAAATCTATTTGTAAATTACCAGTCCTCTCAACATTTTGTAAGAAGGAAGCTGTAAAGTAGTATGGCTTGCTGTCTGTGTATACGGGACTAGGAGGACTTTACCTCCATCAAGAGCACTTAAGCAGGGCTGCATTTACACAGTGTTATTGGACTACGAAAAAGATTATGTGGCTGATGCCAACAGCTCTTCATACATGGTTGCAGTGAGCCCACCACATATAGAGACACTTTGATCTGTTCCCAATTGTAGGCAATTGTCTGGTCATTAAAGAGTGATAAGTGCACAAGTAATAGAGCCTTTTGACCTAGGTGACAAGTAGTACTAGTAAGCATATAAAACATTGACATAGAGAATGAAATAATTTACTACTAACATTGCTAGCCTTTTATGTACAAGGGGTATAATGAAATATGGAAATATAGCTTATAATACAAAATTATTTTTATTTTATGATTTGAGTGCTGTACACAAAGGATACTCCAAAGTAGCACAATTGTATCCTGCTGTCCTACTTGAACAGACAAATATACATTGCCATATATATTGGAATATAGTTACTAAAGGGTTACTAAAGTTATTTCTTTTTAAATAGCCCTCATTATAATCATTGAGTGAAGAAAGAAAATAAAAAGTTCAAGCCACATATTATGCAGAATAATTATATCATTAAGTTCTTTTTTGCCGGAAGGTTTTTCATGAAAAAGATAACTAAGTATAGTTTGAATTGTTGTGTTGATGTTAGCGATAAATGAGAGGATTTAAGCATCTACTGTCTTAAACAAAGCAAATTGATTACTATAAGCTTCTTCTCAGAACCATCCAAGTCTGCAACATGCTTATTAACATTGCTGCAGGATATGAAGGAGTTAACCTCTTGTACCTACTCATAACATGGCATTATGCTCACTTTACTACCATCTGGTATTTAGTGATAATATCGGAACAAAAAGAAAATAGATGTGACAAGAGATAAACTGAGTACTTTGAAACACGCTTTATTGCAACAGATAATTAAAAATAGTACATCTGTGAGAATTGAAAAGTGCATATAAGAACTATTGAGAAATCACGACCCAAGCAAATAATTTACAATTTCAACTAAAAGTTTTATTAAACAACTCCAAATTAACATTAGTATTCACCATAACTGTGTGTGGTATTTACAGTCTTCGGCTCCTGTGGTAAAGGCTTTGTTTTGGGAATTAAGGAGTAGGAAAATAAAGGACCAAATGATAAGGATAGATCGTTGGAGGCTAACAAGATGTGAAGGTTTTCCAGAAGAAGTTCTTGCATCCAGCTTTGCGTTCTCTGGGTGCCAGAGCAGGACTGGAGTTTGCGGACCTTTCAAGTTCCAATCTTACTTCATCTTGCTCAGCTCTGGGCAGGTCATCTGATTCCAAGGCTTCATTTTCTGTCTGTGATGGTTCTGATAGCAACTCTGCCAAAAAGTATTTGGCCAACTCCTACAAGAATAAAATTGCAAGTGTATCATTTAAGCTGTATTAATGCATTGATATTCTGTTCTCAGATCTTATGTGATTACATCTACAAATAACCAAAATTTCCAATAACATTACAGAAGACACAACTTGCTACCTGCTGTCTAAATCTCAAGAGCTCTCCATGGAGCTGAAACTATTTCTCTTTCAACCTTATTTTAAGCGTTTTACATCACAAAACCTTGTACCACATTTTTAACACAAGATTGAGGAACAGAAATTATTCATGCTAGAGATTAGATTTTTGTGCAGGATATTGAATAGAGAGGGCAATGCATGAAGAGCTATAAAAGTTGATATTGATCACTTTGCTATCAGCACCTTAGTTAGCATGTTATAGTCAGCACCTAGGACAGCTCTGGTATTTCAGAACCTTAGATAGCTACTGTAGGTTTTCTCAGCATGTTAGACAGTTCACATTCAGCGCAGACTCATGAACTTGTCATAGATTCTTTCATCAATTCTACCTTACTATCCTAGTTTGCTTTGCACATTACTTAGCAGCATGTTAAGGCTAATACAGTCTAAAAAATATTTCTCAGAATACTGTTACGTATTTTCTGAGCAGTTCAAGTAGGGGTATCTATGCATGCCTGTATTTTTGCAAAATTGTCATATATCTAAGCATAATATATATAGTAACAGTTGCATTTGATCTCCTATTACACAGCAAAGTTTGTTTCCATATAAAAAAGGTGAATGTAAAAACTCATTCTACAGAAAGTCAGAAAGGCAGGAGATTCCTTACCTGTTTGCCTGCTGCAGCAAGTGATTTTTGCAGGAATTGGCGAAGTCTCGGATCTGTAGGTGCAGCTGAGATAGAGCTCACAGCCAAGGCCAGGGAAAGCAGGGTCAGGGCACAGCGCACTCGGCAGGACTGCATGTCTTCAGGAACTTCACTAAGCTGATTGCAGAGACAGGGCTATGAGAACCTGCTGTGTCGACTTCTTCTGCTTCTGCTCCTGGGATCTCCTAAGCCCCCTTTTAAATTCTCACTGTGACGTCAGTGAAGGAAAAGCTCCCTCCTCCCCCTCTTCCCTGAGATAACCACCACTTTTACGCACCATTACCCAAAGTAGATAAATCACTAGAACCACCCAGATGAAAGAGAACCTGAAAGGGATTTTTGTGATTTTTCTTTTTCTATAGTGTAAAGTGTATACAGCTTACTTAACCTTAAACCATGTTTTAAACATTAAAGACTGCTCCAGGTTATTTAACCCACTAAATACCTGTGTCAATGTCTTGTATGAATCAACAGTATGTCATGTTGTTTTCCTCTGTGACTGCTGGTGGCAACCTGATTACCAGTTTTCCTTGGGAACATTACCTATTAAGGATATGCCGACATAATTTTTATAACCTTGTAATGTCAGAATGATTTAAACAGTTTCTATATTTGTTTAATAAGTAACATCGATCTAATATTAAGTCAGCATGAAATCTCTCTGAGTGAATCTAGTTTATATACTGATGATGTTAGAGTTATGGACTTTTGTATTTTCAAGTTATTAATATTTTTGATAATATAACATTTTCGTAGGTATCCAAAGAAATAGATTTTACATATTTTATGTGCACTTTAATGCTTGGAGGCATTTTGTCCTGGAATCATATTATTTTATTTCTGACAATGCACATAATACATATAAAGAAAGACAAATAGATAGATAGAAAGAAGCTTGAAGAAGGTTTAACAACTAAACTTTGCATCCAGCCATGGAATCAACTTTCACTTTACTTTTAGAGTGCTGCCACTTTTGAGGATTTAGATACTTATGGTTCGGGTCAGGAACCACATGGCTTAGCACCATTCCTTAATTGGGTTTATTCTGTACGGCTCTGGATTTTCTCTGTTTGGATAGATAGATAGATAGATAGATAGATAGATAGATAGATAGATAGATAGATAGATAGACAAATAGATATGTAGATAGATAGATAGATAGATAGATAGATAGATAGATAGATAGATAGACAGACAGATATAGTTACAATAACAGGGTGCAAAAGGGTGTGGCCAAACAGGCTAAACATTAAAGGTAGATAGATAATGAGAGAAAGGTTTACATTACAGAGATGAAAAGTGAGACAAATAGATTATACAGGCAAAATATTCCAATCACAAAATTGGTAGATAATTTGAAAACATGTTTAGACTAATATATTCCAAGAGAAAGAGAACCAAAGAGAGCTTTATGAGAGATAGATAGAAAAAAATAATAACTATATAGTATTCCATCACCACATATTTATTTCTAGTTTATACATCTCTGTAGGTCAAAGAGCTCAGACAAATAAAACCATCAAGGTCGCTGGGCTGTATAATTTTAAGATTAGGGAAATGTTTTCAACTGCATGTCTGGAGTGGCCATAGCACACACCTGGCCATCCACCTTAAATCCTGTCCACCAGCCTTCATCTAATCCTCCACTGCATTTGTCCCATAGCGCACATACCTTCATCACTACACCTGGGGTATGTGTTTCCCGTAGCAGCTGACACTGTCATTTAATGACTCCCTGCTGATAAGATTATCATTTTATTTTCCACTAAGGGCTTGTTATCCATTGTTGACTTTTAGCAAGCATCTAATGGCTAAATAAATATAATGTGCTCCTGAGAGCGTGCTCTTCTTTATGCAGTTTATATTGCAGGAAGGCTTGTAATTAGCAAATGTGTCACATGTATTTGTTCTTTTCATTGTGCTTAAGCCACCATGTAGTGTAAGTGCATCCTCAGTACACATGCTGATTTTCCCCTATGGGAGTCACAATGAAGTCAGTGACCAGCATCAAAAAAATTACCTCACATTAATGAAGCTAAAGGGTGAGCCACTGTTTATATCATGTACTCATTTACTTCAATGTAGATGCCTGTCCCCCTGCAGATGCCATTTCATTAATATGCTAGCAGGCCTGCTGTTTAGAGGTTACATGTGCAGTGTGTGCTTAGAGGGCAGCAATCCTCAAGTACAGAAGATACACACATATCCTATCCTCCTTATAGCAGGAAAGTGGCATTTTGTAATGTTAAATGTAGATGAGATCTGTAATGCACACCAGAAGCACAGAACTACAGGATCTGGGTCTGATCGCTGGGTGTTCAACTGCAAGCCCTAGAGTGCGAGGAAATCCAAACTTTGCAAGACATCTCTAAAAGTCTTATAAAGGTCACTGGAGTACAAAAAAGCTTGCCCAGCATTCCATTGAAATTTATAGGACCTTTGACCCGAGACAGCAAATCCTAAAAGCACTATTCACTATAGAAAAGATCTGTGGAATTTTGGTCCCCCATAGACATTGGATATATTTTTTTTTATAACAAACCCCCATTTAAAGAGGTTACAACCTTAGCATCCTACACGGGCTGCTACACAATCTTTCTATCCCCTCCAGTTACTGAGATATCTGTCCCAGTATCTGACCATTATTATCTTCTCCACTGTCAGAGAGGAGGTGCTGGAACGTAGGATTGGATGTGTGTTATTCTAAACTTCTCTGACACTGCCAAGTCAGCAACATCCAATTTCAGAGAGCAGGTGCTTAAGCACACTGAAACAGAGAGATTATAATAACACATGCCCCCATCCCCTGCTCAAGCACCTCATCACTGACAGAATAGAGGATAATAATGGTCAGATACTGGGACTGATATCTAAGTAACTGTGTGGGCTAGAAAGTCAATTCAAAATACTCCTGAATCCATGAAGCACATGTGTGAGGTGGTGAAATGTCCTCTTTAACAAAAAAGCAATCCATATGGACCATATGTGTAATTTAAAAATGACATGCTATACATAAATAGGTGCAACTGAAAGCAGTGTGGTAGCCCTCTTCATATTCAAGATATAGCCAGACATGAGTTAAAGAAAATCTACCATCAAAATCAAGCATGATAAACCAGGAGTATTTATTCATTGATCCACCTGATCCATTTACATCTGACTACATCAAAAAACAAGTTACAAAATCCAGTTAGACACAATTGTAGAAAAAAATGTAATTTGTTTGTGTTTCTAACCAGGCTTCGACTACCTTACAGGTTATAAGGCCAATCCCCTAATGTGCCCCTGACTAAGAAGGATCCCCATTCCCTCCAAGATTAGTGTGGGATGGGGTACCCTCTCTATACTTCATGCAGCATCTCAACTTTCCCATATATTCATACACACAACATATATATATATATTGATAGAGTATATAAGGCCACATTTATTTTTATATTTTGCAGGTGCATTGCATGATTGTGGAGACATAAAGATGCAGCGTTTTGCCAACCAGTATTACACTTTCGCAGACTCTAGCTCTCAATCTCTATTATATGGGAACCTATAGCATCTTGCTGCTGCCTGAGACCTGTGGCTGTGTCTGGCTCACAGAACTAAGTTAGCCGATGTGGAAAAGGTATGGGTAAAAAGCAGGTATTTGAAATTTGAAAATGGTTTAAGGTAGTATTTGCATGTAGCTGTAGAGTGGTGGTCTCCAATTACAAATTTTACAGGTGGACCTAACCTCAACACTGTATCCATCTCCATGGACCTGAAAAATAAAAAAAACTGAAGGCAATGTGAAGTTGAAATTGCAATCAGTGTTGTGAATAATAAATGCACTACAGGCAAAATAGTGTAGAGTAAAATAAAAAGCATCCATTTCATTAGAAAAGAATTCTATTCTCTGAACAATGTTAAGAATAAGATTGTCCATGCTATTTGGGATTCTATGCTGGTCAACGTATTGAGTTATTGACTGAAACTTCATGTGTTCATTTCATGGTAAGATGGATGTTAAAATGAATGTCAAAACAATACAATTGTTCCCTTTTTTATACAGTTCCATATTGTAATTCTACTTCTCTTAAACTGATGGGACAATCATTATTACTTGCTTTATCCCCAACATCGCTGTGACAGATGATATGATGTCTGCTTAAGTTCAATTTCAAATCCTTATTGGTTCTGCTAATGTTAAACATTGTGCTCAGATTTAATTTTGACTTTTATCCATTGGTTAATAGGTTTTATTTTTATTATGTATGCTATAAACAAAGCAATTTGATTGCTCACTACTTAATGTATTTAACTAGTTCATGACCCCTTAAAACATATCCAAATTGTGTCTTCCTATATGATGTAGCTAATACTTGTTGTTATGCTGTTATATTTTTTAAAAAAAAATCCTACCAATTAATGTGAAAAGCTTGTTGAAGGGTATCCAAAGTTTTTGACCAAAGTCATGCAGTTTGAGGCAAATGGTATCACTGGCAGATCGAAGAACACAGGTTGGGTAATAGTCTGAGATGAGAGATAGGGGGGTGCAGCATTATGCAGAACTTTGTGGATGAGGGTTATTATTTTAAACTGTATTCGGAAGGAGATGGACAACAAGTGCAGTGATTGACATGAACTGGAAGCAGAAAAACCTGGCTGCTGCATTAAGAATAGATTTTCTGTCTTTTTCTGTCTTTTATTTTTTAACATTATAAAATGTTGATGTTTTTTGATGACAAAAACTGTGGTTGAAGTCTGGCTTTTTTATGTAGGATGCATAGTCAAATGCTAGTGTAGATTAGTGTGATTGAATGAAGGAATACCTTACGCAATGGTGATAATTGTATGTAGATAATGAGGTGGTTCCAATTTTTTTGATACATTAAGAATAGGTTGTAGAGGAGAGAGTTTAGTGAGTGTAAGACCAATTAGTAGGAAGTTAAAGTCTAGGCAAAGGTGAATCAGAGCAACAATTAGAATTTTAGATTTTTCAACTGTAGGAAATGGGCAAACTCTGGAGCTCAGAGACAGAACTGTGGCAATGCACGGATCTGGCCAAAGTTACAAAAGAATTTCTGCAGCAGTCAATGTTCCTAAGAGCACAACAGCCTCCATAATCCTTAAATAGAGGAAGTTTGGGATGATGGATGACTTCAATTTTTTTCTCGACTTGTCTATCCAACCAAACTAAACAATCATGGGAGAAAAGACTGAGAGAGGTAAAGAAAAAGGGTGCTTCTACTGATCAAAAGGTCTGAATACTTATGACTAGAGATGGGTGATTCGAATCGAATCACGGCATGTGACATAACGGTACATCACATACCGGGTGCATGGAGAGAGCTCACAGGCTGAGCCCTCTCCATAGCCGGTAAGTCTTTGTTGACTATTGCACCCGTGATCAGTTACCCGCCAATGGTCGCTTCATCCTGCCAAGGATCGTCGCTCCCCGTGATGTCGTTGGGAAGCAGCAATCCATTGCCATGACAGCCTCAGGTCTTCCGAAGACCCGAGGCTGCCTCCGTTTAACCCCTTCATTACAATGTGCGATCAGCACATTGTAATGAATTAGGTAAATCCCCATATACTGTCATACTGTAGTACTTCAGTATATGATAGGATCGATTAGACAACCTTAGGATAAAGTACCCTAAAAAAACCTAAAAATTCAAATCACCCCTTTTCCCTAAAACTGATATAAAAATAAATAAACAGTAAAAATCATAAACACATTAGCTTTCGCAGCATCTGAAAATGCCCAATCCATCAAAATATAGTTGAAAATGGTACTTTTTTGCCATTTTGGAAAACATTAAAAATTCAATAAAAAGTGATCAAAAGATCGAACTGTCTTTAAGATGAAATAAATGAAAACGTCATCAAAAGTCACAAAACAAGGCACCAGCTCCATACACCAAAGTATAAAAAAGTTATTACCACCATACAGTGAGAGACACTACCGCCATACAATGAGGAACACTAAACCCATACAGTGAGGGACACTACCTCCATAGAGTGAAGAATACATCTATACAGTGAGGATATATTGTATGAAAACATTATAAAACCTGTACAAATTTGGTATCCCTACCGCAATACAGTGAGAAACACTACCGCCATACAGTGAGGAACACTACCGCCATACAGTGAGGAACACTACCCCTGTACAGTGAGGAATACTATCCCCGTACAGTGAGGAATACTACCCCCATACAGTGAGGGTCACTACCGCGACACAGTGAGGGACACTACCTCAATACAGTGAAGAATACATCCATACAGTGAGGAACACTACCGACATACAATGAGGGACACTACCGTCATACAGTGAAGAACACTACTGCCATACAGTGAAGGACACTACCCTTATACAGTGAGAAATACTAACGCCATACAGTGCGGAACACTACCGCCATACAGTGAGGAACAGTACTCCCATACAGTGAGGAATACTACCTCCATGCAGTGAGGAACACTACAGCCATACAGTGAGGCACACTACCGCCATACAGTGAGGCACACTACCGCCATACAGTGAGAAACACTACCCCCATACAGAGAAGAACACTACCACCATACAGTGAGGAACACTACCGCCATACAGTGAGGGACACTACCCCTATACAGTGAGGAACACTACCCCTATACAGTGAAAAATGCTACCCCCATACAGTGAGGAACACTAGCGACATACAGTGGAGGACACAACCCCCATTCAGTGAGGAATACTAACGGCATACAGTGCGGAACACTACCGGCATACAGTGAGGAACACTACTCCCATACAGTGAGGAATACTACCACCATACAGTGAGAGACACTAACCCTATACAGTGAGGAACACTACACCTAGAGAGTGAGGAATACTACCACCATACAGTGAGGAACACTACTGCCATACAGTGGAGGAACACTACCACCATATAGTGAGGAACACTACTGCCATACAGTGGAGGAACACTACTACCTACCAACCCATACATGAGGAAACAGACCACACATACAGCATACGAGGAACACTACACCCCATACAGTGAGGAACACTACTAACCGCCATACAGTGAGGGACACTACCTACCGCCCAACAGTTGAGGAACACTACCCCCATACAGTGAGAACACTACCCCCATACATTGAGGAATACTACCACCATCCAGTGAGAACACTACTCCCATACAGTGAGGAATACTACCTCCAAACAGTGAGGAACACTGCCCCCATACAGTGAGGAACACTACCGCCATACAGTGAGGAACACTACCTCCATACAGTGAGAAACACTACTCCCATAAAGTGAAGAACACTACCACCATACAGTGAGGAATACTATCCCCATACAGTGAGGAACACTACCCCCATACAGTGAGGAACACTACCTCCATACAGTGAGGAACACTACCGCTTCACAGTGAGGGACATTACCGCCATACAGTGAGAGACACTACCGCCATACAATGAGGAACACTACCTGCATACAGTGAGGGACACTACCTCCATAGAGTGAAGAATACATCCATACAGTGAGGATATAAGTTATGAAAACATTATAAAACCTGTACAAATTTGGTATCCCTACCGCAATACAGTGAGAAACACTACCGCCATACAGTGAGGAACACTACTGCCATACAGTGAGGAACACTACCCCTGTACAGTGAGGAATACTATCCCCGTACAGTGAGGAATACTACCCCCATACAGTGAGGGACATTACCGCAACACAGTGAGGGACACTACCTCCATACAGTGAAGAATACATCCATACAGTAAGGAACACTACCGACATACAATGAGGGACACTACCGTCATACAGTGAAGAACACTACTGCCATACAGTGGAGGACACTACCCTTATACAGTGAGAAATACTAACGCCATACAGTGCGGAACACTACCGCCATAAAGTGAGGAACACTACAGCCATACAGTGAGGCACACTACCGCCATACAGTGAGGCACACTACCGCCATACAGTGAGAAACACTACCCCCATACAGAGAAGAACACTACCACCACAATACAGTGAGGAACACTACCGACATACAGTGAGGGACACTAACCCTATTCAGTGAGGAACACTACCCTATACAGTAAAAAATGCTACCCCCATACAGTGAGGAACACTAGCGACATACAGTGGAGGACACAACCCGCATACAGTGAGGAATACTAAAGCCATACAGTGCGGAACACTACCGGCATACAGTGAGGAACACTACTCCCATACAGTGAGGAATACTACCACCATACCAGTGAGAGACACTAACCCTAAACAGTGAGGAACTCACACCTAGAGAGTGAGGAATACTACCACCATACAGTGAGGAACACTCCTGCCATACAGTGGGGAACACTACCCCCATACAGTGAGGAATACTACTCCCATACAGTGAGGAATACTACCACCATACAGTGAGAACATCACCGCCATACATTGAGGAACACTACCGCCATACAGTGAGGGACACTACCGCCATACAGTGAGGGACACTACCGCCATACAGTGAGGGACACTACCGCCACACAGTGAGGAACACAACCCGCATACAGTGAGGAATACTAAAGCCATACAGTGCGGAACACTACCGGCATACAGTGAGGAACACTACTCCCATACAGTGAGGAATACTACCACCATACAGTGAGAGACACTAACCCTATACGTGAGGAACACTACACCTAGAGAGTGAGGAATACTACCACCATACAGTGAGGAACACTACTGCCATACAGTGGAGGAACACTACCCCCATACAGTGAGGAATACTACCCCCATACAGTGAGGAATACTACCACCATACAGTGAGGAACACTACCGCCATACAGTGAGGAACACTACCGCCATACAGTGAGGGACACTACCGCCATACAGTGAGGGACACTACCGCCATACAGTGAGGGACACTACCGCCACACGTGAGGAACACTACCACCCCATACAGTGAGGACACACCCCATAACAGTGAGGAATACTACGCCATTACAGTGAGGAACAACTCCATACAGTGAGGAATACTACCCCAAACAGTGAGGAACACTGCCCCCATACAGTGAGAACACTACCGCCATACAGTGAGGAACACTACTCTCCCATACAGTGAGGACACTACCGCCATACAGTGAGAAACACACTCCCATAAAGTGAAGAACACTACCACCATACAGTGAGAATACTATCCCCATACAGTGAGGAACACTACCGCCATACAGTGAGGGACACTAACCCCCATACAGAGAGGAACACTACACCCCAAACATGAGGAACACCCACCCATACAGTGACGAGTTCTACCGCAATACAGTGAGGAACACAACATCCATACAGTGAGGAACATTACCACCATACGTGAGGAACACTACAGCCATAAATGAGGGACACTACCGTTATACAGTGAGGACAACTACCCCCTTACAGTTAAGAACACACCCCCATACTGTGAGGAAGAGTACTGCCATGCAGTAGAACACTACCGCCATACATGATGGGACCTACCGCTATACAGTGGGGAACACTACCCCCATACAGTGAGGAATACTACCCCATAAATGTGGATTATATCTACCGTCACACATTGAGTAACAATTACCCCCTTCAATGAGGAACACTACCTACCTACATTGAGGAACCAAACCCCATACATTGAGGATCACTAACCTACCGACTCGCCATACAGTGAGGAATACTACCCGCCTTACAGTGAGGAACCTACCCCCCATAAAGTGAGAAAACACTACCCCCATACAGTGAGGGACACTACCACCCATGCACTGAGGAAGACTACCGCCATACAGTGAGGAACACTTCTGCCACCAGTGAAGAACACTACCCCCATACATGTAAGGACACCACCGCTAACAGAGGAACTACCGCCATACAGTGGAAACACTACCTCCATACAGTGAGGACACTTCCCCCATACAGTGAGAACACTACGCCATACATGAGGACCCTACCCCCCATACAGTGTGGATCACTACCGCCATACAGTGAGGGATACTACCGCCTTACAGAGGAAACTACCCCCATACAGTGAGGAGACTACCGCCATACAGTGAGAACACTATTGCCTACAGTGAGGACACTACCACCACCATACTATGAAGAACACTACCCCCCATACAGTGAAGAACACTACCCTCACACAGTGGGAACCTACTGCCATACAGTGAGGAACACTACCACCATACAGTGAAAACACTACTACCCCCATACAGTGGGGAACACTAACCCCCATACAGAGAGGAACACTACCCCCATACACTGAGACGACTACCGCCATACAGTGAGGAACACTACCCCATACAGTGAGGGACACTACCCCATACATAGGAAGACTACCCCATACAGTGAGGAACACTACTGCCATACAGTGAGGAACACTTCTGCCACACAGTGAAGAACACTACCCCTATACAGTAAGGAATACTACCTCCCTAAAGTGAGGAACAGTACCGCATACAGTGATGAACACTACCGCCATACAGTGAGGACACTACCGCCATGCAGTGAGGAACACACCCTACCACCCCATATAGTGAGGAACTACCGCCATACAGTGATGAACCTACCGCCATACAGTGAGGACACTACCCACCCCCATATAGTGAGGAAGAGTACCACCATACAGTGAGGAACACTACCCGCCATACAGTGAGGAATCCAAAAGCAAGTTTGAATTAGCAATTATTTTCCTACACTCAGCAGACGACTCTCATTAGTTTCTGTTGAGTCTTATTTGTTCACCTTTGCAGGAAGGTAGTAATAGTAACTAAGATGAAACATATCAGAATACAGAAAATGTGTGATAATATAGAGCATATTGCATGTTCTCTTCACACTGTGTATTGTTAATATTATGTGACAGCTACACTACAGTCACCATATATGGTGAGAAAAATCAATTGTCATTGGACATAGGTAATGGTTTCCACAAGCTGTAAAAGACACTGGTTTATTGCTTAATGAGCAGGTTTCTACTGCTTTATTTTATGCTTATTTTCTTCTGTAATATTATTTTGATCTGTTTATGAGTGACACTGACTTCAAAACAAGAAATAAACACACAAAAACACTATTCTGTATAATGTTCTTCTATTACCAGTCATAAAGCACATGATTATTTATGGTAAGGCTTTCTGCCAGCTTGTCTGACACAATTTATTTGTATTTCTTTCTTTTTTTGTGCATCATCTGATTCTGGATGAAAATGTGGATCCGACAAGGTGGGAAAGTTATTCATCCCTGGAGACTCTCATTTTTTCACACAGTGACTCTGTGATGCCTGGAATGTCTGCAATACAGAAAATGTTCAGAAAACATTGGCAGAGCTGGACTGATGTATCTTCAGCTCGGCTCCTTCTAATTATCCTGTGTTCGCTCATTGTGTTTATGTAATTGTTTGCATGAAAAAGAACAGAAAGATATAAAATGAAACCATTTTAGATGAGTAGTCTCAGGGGTGTTAAGTGGTACAGGTGTTTATGGACGTAATGAGACTGTTCCATGCATCATTTACTAGATAAACATGGAAATCTCAGTATGTATAATACATAGAAGCCAAAGTTACAATTGTGCTTCAAATATGTGAGAGTGAGTGAGGCTTAAATTCATACCCAGTCCTGGTATTCAAAAGAATTTTGTTATACAATATAAGATAAATCAAAAGTTAATAATCCCACAGGTGGAAAAAGAAATTATATATATATATATATATATACACACTCTCTCTATATATATATGCTCTCTCTCTCTCTCTCTCTCTCTATTATATATATATGTATATATATTCATACATACAGTATATGCATATATATTTCATGTTTAAAGAATTCCAATATTTGTATATTTAATATTTGTATTAAGGTTTACATAATGATAAGTATATGCATTGGGACAATCTGAATTTTGAGCTGTTACTTTTTTCTTGGCAGAATGTCGTTTGATCCTGGTGATTTATCAAGGCAGTATGAAGAAAAAAGCGGCATTCACAGGGTAAAATCTTCTATTTATTGCTGTGCCATTAAAAACAGACAGCCACAGTAGGGAAGTGGAAGCAGAGGGTGATTGGCGACAGCCGCTTCGCGATGAGCCGCCGCTTTCTCTGGATTTGTTTTTGTGGTATACTTTTGTACTTCTATGTCCATTATTTTAGTCCTATGGTTCTTTCCTTCCCTGGTTCTAATTTATGTAGAGGTATACAATGTTTTATTGAAGATTTGCTTTATATTTCCAGCCTCTGATAAATCACATCCAGCCACTGTGACTGTGGTAATCTTCATATATTTTGTATCTATGGCCTCCTTCCTACTAAAATCTACTTTACTAAATTATGTTAATGAGTCTGAAGGGCTCTTGAGGCGTTACTAGAGCTCTTCCATGCTGCAGATTCACAGGTTGTTACAGTGAGCAAGGAGCACTTTTTTTCTCCGCCATGTGTTGACATTTCCTCTGCTGCAGTGAGATAACATCATGCGGAGTGAGAAGGAGACAATGTAACAGCCTGTGAATCTGCACCATTGAGTCAAGCTATTTTACATTTGGCTTATGATCTCTAAAAGTTTGCATGAAACTGGAACCCCATCCCAACAGGCTACCTACTATAGAACACAAATCCAGTCTAAGGCTATCCCTTGGTGTTCACCAATAACACTAATCCACACTGTAGTCTAAGGCTACCTCTTGTTCACCACTAGCCTTTGAAAGAGGCTAATTAAAATGTTAAAATTCCATGTTTGAATTTGGTGGATTTGAAATTGAGATTGTCTAATTTCACACACCCTGGATTCAAAATTTATTGTCAGAACTCACAAATTGTTCTGATGGGATCAGGTTTTAGGCTTCTTGCTGGAAAACCACACCCAGAGCTGCCTGTGATTGACAGCTGCATTTCTAATCCTGGGAAAGCTGGGTGTGTCTCTGTAATCGTTTTGCCTGCAGCTGTGATTTGTGTGATGGACGGCTGAGCCAGTCAGTGCTGGAGGTAGTGTCCATTTCTGCCTTATATTCTGGCCTTCATATGGTGCTGCTTATTGCAGTCTATCTGTGTATCTAGTGCTCTTGCGGTTCTTGCTATTCGGTGTATTGACTTCTGCTTTGCCTACTGACCATTGTATTTACTATACTATTCTGTACATTTGCCGTCATCTTGGTTTTGACCCGCTTTGTTTGACTCCTCTTGTCTGTCTGTATTTGTTGTTTGTCCCTCTGTATTGTTTATCTCCTAGTGTGACCCCACTTTCCTGTCCCAGTCTTATGTCGGGTTCTGTGTACCAGTGTGAACAAAGGTCTATATCTGTATTCCGTTTACCTGTCTGCTCCACCATCCACCAGCTGCTAGACGAAGTAAGTCTTCCCTGTCATCTTGTAGGGCAGTGATGGCAAACCTTTTAGAGACCGAGTGCCCAAACTACAACAAAGACCCGCTTATTTATCGCAAAGTGCCAACACAGAAATGTAATTTGTAATTTATAATTTATACTCGCTTCTCTGTCACAGTTTTCATTTATACCAGCAGCTGAGGACACCAATAAAGCAGAAAATAGTCCCAGGTAGAGCTGTCACTTTAAAATAGCTCTGTGCACAGCAAGTTCTGGGCTGTCTGTGACTGCAGGAAGATACCTGGAGTCATCTCTGGTGATGGCCTGGGTGCCCACAGAAAGGGCTCTGAGTGCCACCTCTGTTTTTTTGCTCTGCTTAGAAGAAAAATAATGAATTAAAGGGCCTTTAATCGGTCTGTTGATTTTTGTCCCTGCACCTGCCTGGACATTACTATGATCATCATCACTATGCTTGGCTGTAGTGCTGTAGTGGGTTGCTTGCAGTGCATCCAGTATGGCCAGTGTTGTGGTGAGACCCATCTCAGTGAGGTAATGTGCAGTGATGGCAGTTACATATCATTACAAAGGTAACAGAGAAGGACTGTCTATTACAGTGATGGCAAACCTTTTAGAGACCGAGTGCCCAAACTACAACAAAGACCTTATTTATCTTTATCTTAGTTGTCACAAAGTGCCAACACAGAAATGTAATTTGTGATTTATACGTGCTTCTCTGTCACAGTTTTCATTTATACCAGCACCCTGAGCACACCAATAAAGCAGAAAATAGTTCCAGGTACAGCTGTCACTTTAAAATATCTCTGTGCACAGCAAGTCCTGGGCTGTCTGGGACTGCAGGAAGATACCTGGAGTCATCTCTGGTGATGGCCTGAGTGCCCACAGAAAGGGCTCTGAGTGCCACCTCTGGCACCAGTGCCATAGGTTAGCCATCACTGGTCTATTACATCATCACTGGGAACATGAGAGGGAGGAGCTGTTACTGTATAATGCAGGATCTTGGGACTTGTAGTTGTAGATAGCGGCCATCTTGGAGATACAGTAACTCTGCCTACAATAGAAAGCCCATTAAATCAGTTTTGTGATTAATTACATTGAAATCTGTTGTATTAATTTATTTATAGCATTATGGGTTTTTGAATTAGACGTTGATATTCCCGGAATACCCCTTTAAATTGTCAAATTAAAATGGTCAATGCATTCACAGGATTCAAAATGAAAAATTATCAGAATGCCCATTTGCGGTTTCAAAATAAAAATGGTCAAATTCTAAATGAAAATTGTCAAAACTAAAATTTTCCACTCGATTCAAAATTTACTCAAATTTAAATGGTCAAATTCAAGCCAGAGCTCATTTAACTGCAGAGAGAGGAAAAATTTTGAAGGGCGCCAAATACATTGTTGGCGATTCGGCTGGTCATGCGACCGCCTGAATTGCCCCAATTTGGTGGGGGCCCCTTTAAAGGCAAAGTGGTGGGGGCCCCCCCCCCTATGATCTGGCCCTGAGTTTCCTCCTCAGCCTGGCTCTAACAGATAACACTCTGTTACTCTGCTCTAACAGTCATCTGAGCCAGCATTCTAAATACCCTGGGTTCTGTTTGCCCCTTGCCGGATAAAAGTTTGCTTTACCTGCTCTACTGTATGTGTTTGCGATGCTCTGCTATCTGTACTCCTGGTTGTTTGATTTTGGTCTCAAAAAACATAAAAACAGCAATTAAAAAAATGTTTTATATATATATATATATATATATATATATATATATATATATATATGTATAACGTGCTATAGGCAGTTCACTAAACTAGTTCAAAGCAACCTCAATGCTTACAGGCAGGGCCAGCTCCAGGTTTTAGTGGGCCCCTGGGCGATAGAGCCTCAGTGGACCCCTTCATGGGCAACCCTCCAGTAGCCACACTGCAGAGGCCCCTACCATGTGTAGCCACACTGCCCCCCCCCCCCCCCCTGTAGCCACACTGCCCCTCCCCCTGTAGACACACTGTATACCCCTCCAGCTACACTGCCCACCACCCCTGTAGAGACACTGTATCCCCCACTCCTGCTACACTGCCCCCACCCTTGTTGAGGATAGAAAGGCAAACAAGGGGAAACCGAATAGCGCTCATAGAGTAGTATTTTGCTTAATCAAGTTTGATTGGTAGAGGTAGATAGTAGAGGAATGAGAAATGCGTGCCATAATCTTTTAAGCCACCACCACAACCACCCAGATTTCGTAAAATTCGACCGAATGATCACAAGTAGAATCCTCAGCTTTGAAAAAGAAAACATAGATAAAAAACTGGGGAAACTACAACGAGATAGATTGGATTTTGAATCCAATAACATTAAATTCTGGTTAACCCAAACCAATCCTCCTACTAACCGTGACAACGAGTCCCCACCAAGAACCAACCTGCCACACCCCACTAAGCCCTCACGCCCATCTAGAAATACCAAACATCAACCCAACCAAGGAACAGTATTTATCAACTCCAAGAACAAAAAGAAAAGCAACAATAATACTAACAAAGACAACAGAAACAATAATCACATAAACCATCCACAACTCCCCACAAAAGCCAGCCAACCTCAAACCACAAGTCCCATACATATTGTTTCCCCAAAGAATGGACCACCCACCATTCTCAAACATCAAAACAACCATTTATTACACCGAACCCCCATCCAACTCGAACCATCTTCCACTCCTAACTTTTTCACTCCACCTTCACACTCCCCCTTGCCCACAAACCTTGAACCTAACATCTGCCCACTGAATCTTCCACCCACCACCTTCAGTTCCAACATATCCATCCTCACCCAACATACCACACCCCCCTCCACCCCCATCAACCCCAAAAACCAAATCAACACCCCCAGAAACACACAAACGCAGTTTTCCACTTATCCTACTGACACCCCTATTCCCTCCAGTCCATCAATCGACCTGACACCCAAACCCAAACCAAACAAGCCACACCACCATTTTTTTCAATGGGGCTCAATAAAAAGCCAAAAAAGAAAAAATCCCGAAGTGGAACTAGAGGCGGAAAAAGAAACCACAACAAAACAATACCAACCACCACTGGAACCACAAATATTAATACAAAACCCAAAGAAAAACAAGAAGCTGAAGTAAAGATTTTAAATCTCTCTTCCCACCAGCTACAAAAACACGAAATCAGTCTTCTCAACAAAGGCCTTTCCTACTGTCCCACTGCTAAATTCAACGAGTTTCAACTCTTCGTTGATCTACAATCATTCATTAGAAAACTAACCCTCACAAGGCACTTCAATCTCCCAAATAAAGCCGTGAAAGAACCCCCCACAGGAAACAAAAACCCAGTGGATAATGTGTCCAACCAACCAACTCACACCGTCATTGACAATGACACCAGTCTACATGAGGAACCTCCAATCAGACCCAGTGGACTGAAGCCAAAGTCCACCTTCTATGAGGAAGCAACATAGAAACCTTTATGTCTCTAGTGGAAAAAGAATTTAGGTCTATTAACTCTATCACGAAGCAATCACACAACCTCACAATTGGAGAAAAAAATGCCTTGAAGGACCTCACGTCCAACCAATCAATTACCATACGTAATGCAGATAAAGGCGGTGGAATTATTATCCAAGACCGACATACCTACATCGCGGAGGCCCTAAAAATCCTTTCAGATACCGACTACTACGAACAAATAAGCTCCAACCCTTTAAATCAACACATTCTAGAATTAAAAAACCTCCTCGACGAAGCATACAACAACAAAGTGATAACCAAAAACGAAAAGGACTACATCTGAATCAACAACCCCAGTACCCCGACATTCTATCATCTACCCAAAGTACACAAAGACCCCATTAACCCACCCGGAAGACCCATAATTTCAGGAATATCATCTATCTCCTGCAACCTCAATATGTAGATATCAATCTTCAAAGATATGTTACAAAACTTGACTCGTACCTAAGAGACTCCACAAGCGTTATACTAGCACTAAACGACATCAATTGGAAACCCACCTACCAATGGGTGACCCTTGATGTTTCAGCGTTATATTCGAATATCCCCCACGACAAGGGCCTAGAAATGGTTGATTGAGTCCTTAGCCACGACCTCACTATGCCACACAAACAGAAAAAATTCATCCTCGACGCCATTAATTTTATATTAACACATAATATATTCACCTTTCAAAATAACATCTACAAACAGATCCGTGGAACAGCCATGGGGACGAGATTTGCCCCCAGTTTCGCTAATCTTTATATGGGGGAATTCGAAAAAGGTTTTATCCAGAACAACCCCCTATGGAGAGAACACATCATCCTCTACAGAAGATACATCGACGATTTGCTTCTAATCTGGGATGGTCCAGCTGAGAGCATCCAGACCTTTGTCGACACAATCAATATCAACAATTGGGGTCTGGTCTTTACCCCCAACTTCTCGAACCACGAAATCGAGTTCCTTGACCTACTTTTACAAACAACCGAAGGTAAGATCATAACCAAAACCTACTTCAAGAAAGTCGATACCAATAGTTTCCTGCATTATAGGAGCAACCACCACTCAAAATGGAAAAGAAACATTCCATACAGCCAATTCCGTCGCATACATAAGAACTGCACAGAAACTAAAACATTCATTGAAAAAAGTGGAATCCTTTCCACAAGATTCCTTGAAAAAGGCTTCCCCAGAGAAGTCGTAAATGCCGCATTTGAACGCTCTAAGAAACTCACACAGTCCGAATGTCTCCTACCTTCTAAATCATCCAAACTGCCAACAGACCCCAAAAAAAGCAGCTTTAAGACCAATTTTATCGCCACCTACAATGGCGAACACAATTCCATTAATAAAATTCTTGAGAAGCACTGGCCAATACTACTAAATGATCCATTTCTATCACAAAATTTGCCAAAGAAACCCAGCATTATCTATAGGCGAGCCCAAACACTAAAAAACCACCTAGCTCCCACCAAACTACGCAACCCGACGACACTGAACACAAGAAGTTCCATCCTCCCGGAACTAACTGGCAGCTTTAAATGTGGCCAAGTTGGCTGCAAATGCTGCCCCAATATCACTAATAAATCCAAGTCATTCAAGAGCAATACCACAAACAAAGTCTTCCCTATCAAGAGCCTCATGACCTGCTCCTCTACATATGTCATTTATCTACTAGAATGCACTTGCGGCCTACAATATGTGGGCCGTACTATCCAACAACTGAAGTCCCGCATGAATAGCCATAGAAGTAACACCACTAACGGCTATATCAAACATAGCATCTCAAGACATGGGCTAACCCATCATCAGAAGGACTTTTCCTCCTATTCAATTACACCCATTGAGCATGTACCCGAATGCAACAACCGTTTTAAAAGACTATGCCAAAGAGAAATGTTCTGGATATTCAAGATCAATTGCCTCACCCCATATGGCCTCAATGAATCTCTAGAGAACCATTTTTAATAAACCAACCAAGCTATATATACTCCCCCCCCCCCTCCACAATAAACCAACCCCACCCCCCTCGTTAGTACCACCTTTCAGCTCACCACAACCTTTCTATATCATATCCCTCTATATCACTAACATATACCCTCCTTTCTAACGAAATCAGTATATCATTCAAATATAACTATTAATATATCCCTTCCTCCAAACAATCTCTATTTCAAACCATTTAAACACCAATCATCAACCCATTCACTCTTCTATGCAATGTAATTGATCAATACCATGTACGCATCTATTTATTGATTCATTTTTTTATTTATTTATATATTTATTTAATTATTTAATTATCCGACTCTTTTTATTATTCATGACTATTGCATTCATTTATCATGCTTCATTCTTGACCACTCAATAATTTCTAACATACTTCTAACCTCTGCCAGACATTAATTGTCTGCATACTTCTCTCAGAATCATCTCTGTCCATTCCAGCTCGATACCTACACATTACCCACACGATGTGTCGCCCCTACACTCAGCGGCCATCTTTTTGGTATCCTGTCACTATGCGCATGCGCCAAACTCCGTTTGTGGCGCGATCTCCACCTCCCGCGCACGATTATAACTTTGGTGCCCTCAAGCCTCCTGCAAGCGCCTGGGATGAAACCCTCAATCCCCACGCTGCAGGTAGGACTTAAATTTCTTCCATCTCTCACCACATCGAGATCCCTTGTGGCATTTATTAAATCTGGAAGATACCTCTATATGTGTATATATTATCTGTCATCAAGACCCCTTATGGCATAAATATGTGTGCATATATATTTATTCATTCATTTATTTATTTATTTACTGATTGACTTATTTATTTATTTATTTATGTATCGATTTATCTACCATTTTAATACTCCAATCAATGTATGTTTTATGCTATGAATCATAATCTGCTATATATATATTTTAATTATCAGAAGCCTGTATTTACATGTTTATCATTTACCATTCTCATAGCCCATTTTTGACAAATATATACTTGTATATTTTTTACTACTACTATTTTCACTAATATAAACTTTGTGCTGTGCTACCATTTTAATTTTAATTTTGTGTTGCTTTATGAGAATTTTTTATTAGTATGTTTTGTACCTGTAATTTGTTCCTAGTCCCTGATACTCCGAAACGCGTTGTGTTCCGAGATTTTCAAATAAATGCTCTTCATACCACAATGTTCCATACCTGAATTTGTGTGTGCGCCGCTACAGACAACTCTTCACCCACCATTGTTGACACACTATATCCCCCCCTCCAGCTACACTGCCCCCTCCCCTTCCAGATACACTGCCCCCTGTAGACACACTGGGGCACATTTACTAATGGTTCATGGACCGCGATTCTGTCGGGTTTCCCAAATAGTTCCTTTTTGCGCTGAATTGCCCCGGGTTTCTGGCATACGCAATTGGATTGTGGAGCATTGGCGACGGCTTGCATGCGACCCAAATCGGGGGGGCATTCCGTCGGACAACCCGACTGATTCGGACAAATTAATTGTGTCGCAAGATCAAGCAGTTACATGCACCAGGAAGAAGATGGTGAACTCCGGCGGACCTCCGCGGGGAAGTGACACGTGCAGGAAATTGGATGCACGATCTTAGTGAATCACGGCAGACCCGAATCCTCATCGGACAACGCACAGCGGGGATGGCGATGGAACGGTTAAGTAAGTGTGCCCCACTGTATCACCCCCTCCAGCTACATTGCCCCCTCCCCATCGAGCTACACTGCCCCCCCCCCCCATCCAGGAAAAAAAACCTTTCCTCATGTCTTAAAGCAACACTGGTACAATTGATCAGGGAGCTGGAGTGGGCCCCTACAGCTACCTGGGGACCCAGCACTTGCCCGGGTAAGCCAGGTGCTGGAGCCGGGCCTGCTTACAGGCCATAACCTCAAGTCTAAATGTTTCTGTTGGTTATTTTATTACGTAATTCACTTCATAAGTAATAAACTGAGCCCTTTAAAAATAATGACTTCTCAAAATTGTACTTCAGACATAATGAACTCTCTAAGTTTCTCTTTGCAGCATCTGATAATATTCGGTAATACACGACACAGCAGGTGTCCTAAACAACTAGAAGAACCCACTTCTCCAAAAGGATAACCAATGCAGCAATCAAAATTATATCTATTAAGATTTGTACCTGATATTTTCTTTGTCTGGTTGTCAAATTATCCAAACATTTTCATAGAAATAATAATAAAAAAAAATGCTAGCAGGTAATGGAATCATTTTAAACATATAATTCTACTCTGACATAGAGTATATATTCAAATTTGGAAATCAATATGACAAAAAAGGATCACCATGCTGATGTTTCTATTAGGTCTAGTTAAAATAGTTTAATTGCCATAAAGCATCCCACTTATTTTAATGAACCATCTGGGAGAACCTGCAGCATCCCATCCCTGTATTTCTGTATCTCTGGGGCAACAAGCAATTGGGTTGCTTCATGGTTAAATCCATCCTGGTTGCAGGACACCTGATGTACAATGGCATATAGTTAGTTTGTTTGTGCATTCAAGGATATCTGTAAACATTACGAATTTATTTGCTGCACAGCAAACCCCAATCATAATACAGTAGCATTATATTGTATAAGATTCATGATAATCCCAAACACACACTGCAGAAATGCCTTAAATGTAACTTATAGCTTCAGATCATGGTGCCCCAGGTCATGGCATTGTACACATCAGAAGCCAGACAATTTTAGGTGCTTGCCAACACTTGCAGAATGGCTGTGGGATTACCACGGGAGTGAATCCTGTGGCCAATCAGCCTAAGTTCCCAACCTTCACTTATGGTGTATACCTCCAGCCACTACCAGTTGCTTCCTAAAAGGAACATTTCATCAAAATTAACATTCTATTTATAACTGTTACTTAATTTTTGTTTGTTCAAGATTTATGTATATTAAAACCTATTTTTCACATTGTGGTATCTGGAGACTGCTATTTCCAGAACACCCAAGTTAGTAATTCAGCAGTAAATCTATTACCTCTCAATACAAAGATATCAATGGGCAGGGGCACATACCTTAGCCCCTCCCAAAATTGTAAAGATGCAAAACTTTCAGCTATAAGCATGGTATTGTGGATTAGGACAAACACAATAAATTAAAAAATATGGATTTTACATTATCCAAACCAGTGGCATGCCTCCAACGAAGGCTGCTATGGGGCTTGTGTGGACCAGTGTGACATTTTGCCTTCTGTGTGTCCTTCTCACAGTGCTGCCAGGGAATAGCTGGTAGGTAAGTAAATTTTTATTTTTTATCATGCCTTGGATTTGCTATTATACACTAACTATGTAGAGGTAATGGCTCGTGGTACTATTCTGTCATTATGTGGCAGTAATGGTAGCTGTTATGGTATGATGGTAATACAGTATCTCTCTCTTGTATAGCTGTAGTATTTGTGTTTTCATCAGTAAGAGTAGGGCAGTAATATTAATCACTGTATGGTAAAGTTTGGTCCTGATACAGTTATATTATTGGTTGTACTGGTCTTAATATACACTCACCGGCCACTTTATTAGGTACACCAGTCCAACTGCTCGTTAACACTTAATTTCTAATCAGCCAATCACATGGCGGCAACTCAGTGCATTTAGGCATGTAGACATGGTCAAGACAATCTCCTGCAGTTCAAACCGAGCATCAGTATGGGGAAGAAAGGTGATTTGAGTGCCTTTGAACGTGGCATGGTTGTTGGTGCCAGAAGGGCTGGTCTGAGTATTTCAGAAACTGCTGATCTACTGGGATTTTCACGCACAACCATCTCTAGGGTTTACAGAGAATGGTCCGAAAAAGAAAAAACATCCAGTGAGCGGCAGTTCTGTGGGCGGAATTGCCTTGTTGATGCCAGAGGTCAGAGGAGAATGGGCAGACTGGTTCGAGCTGATAGAAAGGCAACAGTGACTCAAATCGCCACCCGTTACAACCAAGGTAGGCAGAAGAGCATCTCTGAACGCATAGTACGTCGAATTTTGAGGCAGATGAGCTACAGCAGCAGAAGACCACACCGGGTGCCACTCCTTTCAGCTAATAACAGGAAACTGAGGCTACAATTTGCACAAGCTCATCGAAATTGGACAGTAGAAGATTGGAAAAACGTTGCCTGGTCTGATGAGTCTCGATTTCTGCTGCGACATTCGTATGGTAGGGTCAGAATTTGGCGTCAACAACATGAAAGCATGGATCCATCCTGCCTTGTATCAACGGTTCAGGCTGGTGGTGGTGGTGTCATGGTGTGGGGAATATTTTCTTGGCACTCTTTGGGCCCCTTGGTACCAATTCAGCATCGTTGCAACACCACAGCTTACCTGAGTATTTTTGCTGACCATGTCCATCCCTTTATGACCACAATGTACCCAACATCTGATGGCTACTTTCAGCAGGATAATGCGCCATGTCATAAAGCTGGAATCATCTCAGACTGGTTTCTTGAACATGACAATGAGTTCACTGTACTCCAATGTCCTCCACAGTCACCAGATCTCAATCCAATAGAGCATCTTTGGGATGTGGTGGAACGGGAGATTCGCATCATGGATGTGCAGCCGACAAATCATGTCAATATGGACCAAAATCTCTGAGGAATGCTTCCAGCACCTTGTTGAATCTATGCCACGAAGAATTGAGGCAGTTCTGAAGGCAAAAGGGGGTCCAACCCGTTACTAGCATGGTGTACCTAATAAAGTGGCCGGTGAGTGTATATTACCACTGGTAGTGGTAATGTTTGGTGATAGAATATGGAAATGAATAGAGAGCAATAAGTTGCATGTCTTACAAAGATAATAGGGCAGATTTATCAAGCTGTCTGAATTTCAGAACATTTCTAATTGCCCATGGCTACCAATCACAGTTCAGCTTTCTTTCTACCATTGCTCATGAATATTTTAAATGGGAGATGTGATTGGTTTCCATGGCAGGTAGAAATATTCTGACTTTCAGACAGCTTGATAAATGTGCCCCAATGAGTTGCAATATATGTAATTTTTTTTGGTGAGGAGGGAGGGGGACAAGCCTGACATTTACTATAAGTGCCCATTATTTTTTATGTACACCGCTGATCCAAGTGTCCATTTTGTCCTGTGTGTATCCAGCAGGAGGTATTCATCATAGTAATTAATAGTTTCAGAATTAACAGCAGGGAACAGCAGGGATCTCTGTAACAGCAACACTCAATTAGATGAAATTGAATGAACAAGTATTGTTCCATTACTTTGGCTACAGGCTAAATCATAAGGAAGGAGCACATAGCATTGCTATTATGCTACAGTTACCATATGCACTTCTCGCCTTGAAGGAGCATGACTAGTGCTGAGTGGACCTGAGCTGCAAAATTAGGGTCCATAACTAATTTGGCGGAATCAGGACCCACAAACCCACTGTTTGGGATCTGAGTCTGGTTCTGAAGCAGCCAATCAAGCAGCTTACAGTCCCTGCATGAGGTCTGTGGATGATGGTTGTGCACACACTATGATGTCAGCAAGCAAGCAGGAGCATCAGAAAGGTGAGTACTGAGTCTGGCTATAAACAAGGGTCTGACAGGATATATACTGGGGGATGGCTGGCTGCATACTGGGGGCAGGGGCTGAGTGCCTGTATACTAGGATCATAGATTGCCTATATACTAGGGGCTGGCTGGCTATATACAAGAGGCATATGCTAGTTATACACTAGGGAGTATGGGCTGGCTGGTTATATAATAGGGAGCATAGGCTGGCTAGCTATACACTAGGGGGAAGGGACTGGTTATATATTGGGGGCATTGGCTGTCTGCCTATAAACTAGGGGCATAGACTGGCTATATACTGGGGGCATAGGCTGGCTATATACTGGAGGCATATGCTGGCTATATACTGGGGGAAGGGGTGGCTGGCTATAAACAAGGGGACATTTGCTGGCTATATACCAAGTGGCATGGGCTGGCTAGCTATATACTAGGTGGCATGGGATGGCTAGCTATATACTGGGGGAAGGGGGCTGGCTTGCTATAAACTGGGTGAGGGACTGGCTATATACTGGGGGGCATGGGCTGGCTATATACTAGTTAGCATGGGCTGGTTGGATATATACTAGAGGGCAAAGGGCAGCCTATATACTGGGGTCTGGCTATATAGTAGGGAGCAGGGAGCTGGCTAGCTATATTCTGGGTGGAGGCTGTGACCAATGCATTTCGTACCCTAGACTTAGACTCAAGTCAAAAGGTTTGCCCAGTTTTTTTGTGCTGAAATTAGTTACCTTGGCTTATACTTTTAAAATTATTCCTTTATTTTTTATGTTATGGTACTATTTCAAGTACTTTCGCTAGCCCATTGTGGCAGAGCAACTGCCCTGTTATTTGCATTAAATTTCAGACGCCATTTTGGCGTTCAATGAAGTTCATTTTTGGATCAAAGTGTGGGCTGGAGTCCGGGTCCTGAGACAAATTTTGTTCTGAAATTTGGATGGCTGGCTGCATACCGGGGGCAGGGGCTGAGTGCCTGTATACTAGGATCATAAATTGCCTATATACTAGGGGCTGGCTGGCTATATATAAGAGGCATATGCTGGTTATACACTAGGGAGTATGGGCTGGCTGGTTATATAATAGGGGGCATAGGCTAGCTAGCTATACACTAGGGGGCAGGGGGCTGGTTCTATATTGGGGCATTGGCTGTCTGCCTATAAACTAGGGGCATAGACTGGCTATATACTGGAGGCATATGCTGGCTATATACTGGGGGAAGTGGTGGCTGGCTATAAACAAGGGGACATTTGCTGGCTGTATACCAAGTGGCATGGGCTGGCTAGCTGTATACTAGGTGGCATGGGCTGGCTAGCTATATACTGGGGGCAGGGGGCTGGCTAGCTATAAACTGGGGGAGGGACTGGCTATATACTGGGGGCATAGACTGGCTATATAGTGGGGCAGGGAGCACACTATATACTGGGGGGCATGGGCTGGCTGGCTATATACTCGTTAGCATGGGCTGGATGGATATATACTAGAGGGCAAAGGGCAGCCTATATACTGGGGTCTGGCTATATAGTAGGGAGCGGGGAGCTGGCTAGCTACATTCTGGGTGGAAGTTGTGACCAGTGCATTTCCTACCCTAGACTTAGACTCAAGTCAAAAGGTTTGACCAGTTTTTTGTGCTAAAATTAGTTGTCTTGGCTTATACTTTTAAAATTATTTCTTAGTTTTTTATGTTATGGTACTATTTCAAGTACTTTCGCTAGCCCATTGTGGCAGAGCAACTGCCCTGTTATTCGCATAATTTTTCAGCCACCATTTTGGCGTTCAATGAGGTTCATTTTTGGATCAAAGTGTGGGCGGGAGTCCGGGTCCTGAGACAAATTTTGTTCTGAAATTTGGATGAACCCGTTTCAAACCATCTCACTCATCACTGTGACGACTCTTCTTTAAAAAAGATGGGGCTAGTTACAGTCAGATGCATCCTTCCATTGAATATTTATGAAGGCAAAATAAAGAAGTGGTTTTGTCAATCTAAAATCTCAGTGGTGTGAATTAGTTACTTACAAGTTTTAGGGCAAAATAGTGTACATAGTGTACATTTTAGCAAAAAATATATAGTGTGGCAACAAATGTTTACAACTCGGTATCCTGTAAGGAACATTCTGTTAGTCAAGAAGTTATGTTTTTTCTGTTACTCTTGTTTACTTTTGACAGGAACAGTGAAGTACAGTCTGGATGATTATGGTTTTAACCACAAGTCAAGAATATGTTATACTTCTGATGTTTTGATAGGGGTTTTGTGTCCACTAACCAAATAACCAAACCCTATTATTTGTTTGTAGCTGCAATGTTTTACTTTCATGGTATTACCTATAGCAGTGGTGGTGAACCTATGGCACGAGGCGGCACTCAAAGCCCTTTCTGTGGGCACCCAGGCCATCGCCCCAGCACCCCAGACAGGACTCAAAGAATCTTCCTACAGTTCCAAGCAACTTAAAAGATGCTGCTTTCAGTCATATTTTGATACTTTCTTTGCTATTTGAGACTGTAGGAAGAGGGAGAATGTATAGACAGGGCCGAATTACCTTTGGAGAACCTCCTGCTGGCCCCACGATTCTCTGTGTACAGAGGGACACTGGAAAGAAGCTAAAATGATGTAAATTTTCCATCTTTCTATTGTGTTGGTGTCCTCAGGAGGCCAATATGATTGAAAGTTGTTGAAGAACAGGGAGCAATAAGTTACTACTTTAATTTTTGGTTGGCACCTCACGATTAATAAGGGGGGTTTTGGGTTGTTTTTTGGGCACTCGGCCACTAAAAGGTTCGCCATCACTGACCTATAGGTTCCCACTCTCTGTCTCATTCTAATTTTATGTTGTCTTACCTTTGTAAATATGCAGCATTCACCAAACTGCAAAAGTCCTTTATTCGAGGTGATGTATAAGGACATGGACTGTTAGTGCCTTGATAAAAGTGGATGGTGCTGAGAATCTTTCTTTTTCTCCCATATCATGTTTGTACAGTATATACTGTATATATAGAGACAGACAGAGAGATCATGTTATTAATTTTTCCAAATTGGCATTATGCATGCAAGCACATATGAATATATAAGAACTTTTTCTTTATCTTTATTTTTCTTAAGCAAATATTGGCAAATATTAAACATTTGCTAAAAAAAAATCATGTTTCATGGCTTGCTTGCAAGAGGATAAACATATTATTTCATTTTTTGTAGAACACAATTGAACTTGATATATTTCACTCAAGTGTTTACTGTTTTCTTGTCCTTGCTTAGAAATGGCAGTGAACATGTTAGCTGGTTGGCTGCTCTTGAGGGTTGATTGATGTCTTGTGTCAGAAGCAACCAATGTCCTAGACGTAGCTGCAAGTTGCAAATTGGCATCTGCTCTAACCTTATGTGCCGTGCAGAATGTCCCAATGGCAATCCTAAACTAGGTTCCTAGAGGAATAAAAAAGGGCTGCCATCAAGGCGCAGTTTCATAATTTTTTATACAAGGCCAGTAAATTATTTTCAGTACAAAGTTATAGATAACACCTTTATTTTCTACCTGCTGCTTTTTCCATACATCCAAGTTCCACTACCTTCACTAGCCAATACAACCCAATGCAAAGCAAAACAGTGGGAACTACTTTCCCATGTCAAGACTAAAAACTTCCTCTATGGTAGGAGAAAATACTGACTGAGCTAGTAGTCAGCACCCAATAATCATGGCATGGTTAATCCCTATTTCCTTATTATAAAGTAAATTCCATTCTTCTGAACAATTTTTGATTTAGACAAAATTAATACTGGCCTTAGGTCTGTAACTCAAGTAATATAGCCATAAAAAGTTTCACAAATGAATACAGGGCCACAGCGTGGACATTATTATTAGTAATTGATGGGCAGAATTTTAATATATTAGATTTGCAAAGAATAATTAAGAAAGTCATTTTATGAAAAACATCTATTATTCATACTTTAGGAGAAATTAGTGGAAAGAAGCTAGTATTGTATTCATATTCTAGTTATAATGCCTACTTTGATACTTCCTAAGTTGGCAGTTAAAGGGTTATTTTTTATTTTTCAATAATGATATATCACTAGAATATCTCATTATTTTATAAATAATATGGTTTTAAACTTAATTAACCACTCACTGCCCCCCATTTCCTACTGAACATAAAATTGAAGAACTCACTGCCTTTACAGAACTGTCAACGCATGCTGTGTACATATATTGAACATCTGGAGTGACACTTGCTGTAAATTCTAGTAAAAAATTTCTAGTTGTATGTAAAGAAATCTAAATAAAACATTATAAAAAAAAATTCTGCGTGTACTTTTTATTTGTGCCAAGGTGGACCATATTCCAATGTGTGAAAAAATTGTACTAAAAAGAATATCAATGTTTAACACACTGGATGCAATGGGGTGTCTAACTTCTTAATTCTTCAGTTAGATAAAAAAAAATAGTGCATCTTCCATTCTCCTAAAATTACAAATTTAGCTCCTTAAAAGCCACATTATTGGATTTTTATGGCGGCCATTGAAGGTATTTCTTCTGATGAATTTTTTTCTATGTTGCTGCTGCAGAAGAAAAATGCAGGACATCGAGTCTTGCAGAAGCTGAAGTGAACACTGGAGAATGGAAAATATCCTAAGCTTAATGTTTCAACCCTTAGATAGTGTGGTCAAACATCAAGCGCTGTGTTTAAACTTCCTCTGTCACCCGTTGGCACCCAACAGCTAAAATCACATTATGTCATGACATTGATTATGTCATTCAGCAGATGGGGGTCCTTTGAATAGCCCCAAGGCTAGCTGTACTAACTTTTTATTAGCCCATGACAGATGAATGGCCTAATAGAATGTCTTTCACTACATGACAGTAAAATTCACTGCACTACATAGATAAAATTTTTATTGGAGGCGAAATGGCAAAAAGTCTTGACTTTTTTTGTTATTTTTGGTTGTGGTGCTCCCAGCAGGGAATAATAGTTTTAATATTTTGATAGTTGGGACATCGACACAACAAAACCTAACATCTTTTTGATTTTACTTTTTTTTTTACTTTTTTTTATAAGTAATCTAGGGAAAAAGAGGATGATTTAAATTTTTAGGTTTTTATTTTTTTTATAGGTTATTTTTTTTTTAAACTTTTAAAACATGTATTACTATTATGTCAGGCCCTTTAGGGTACTTAAACAAAATGGTGTCTGATCACTTATATAATATACTGCAATACTAATATATTGCAGTACATTGTAAATATATCTCTCCTATATTACAATCTGTCTCTGACAAACAGAAATAGGGCTTTCAGCTGTCATGGCAACCAATCTGTATACATGCAGCACTGTTAGGTGTTGTAGTCATGTTTGACTGCAGCACCTAACAGGTTAACAGCCACAGTGATTTTGTGACAATGGCATAAATGACATGGCATGTTTCTGTTGCAGATAAAATATCTGTAGTAGTAAGCCATTTCTGCTGCAGATTTTTTTCTACAATGTCTATATGTAATGCACTTTGCTAAAACTCTACTTTATATGCTCTGTATTTGATGCACATTATAGGATTTATCTAATATATAAAGCTGGATGTGCGTGTATGTATGTCCGCTAAAGGAATCTCTACTGCTGTGTTTACACAATATTTTGTACAGTTGTTGCCTATGACTCAGGGAAAGTCTTAGACCAGGTTTTGAGCCAAAATTTTTACCCCATGCTTTCCAAAACATACATGCGACACATGCAGGACATCGGGCGCATGATATTCGTGAATCGCGGCAGATGTGCATTCCGGTCGGACAGCTGTGCCCCATCAGCTGTAATTTTATAAACAGTTGTGTAAAAATTAAACTTCTGATAAATATCCCCATAGACAATCACTGTTATGAAAGTGTCAGAGACAGAGACAGTCACTGGAATGAGAGTGTCAGAGACCGACAATCACTGGAATGAGAGTGTCAGAAACAGACAGTCACTGGAATGAGAGTCCCCAAGACAGACAGTCAATGGAATGAGAGTGCCCGAGACAGAGTGTCACTGGAATAAGAGTGCTTCAGGCCCGTCTGAAGTTTGCTAGAGAGCATTTCCATGTTCAAGAAGCATATTGGGAGAATGTGATATGGTCAGAGGAAAGCAAGTAGAACTATTTGGTAGAAACACAACTCATTTCCACCAAACACAACTTGCATGTGAATGCTGAATTGCATCCAAAGAACACTATACCTACTGTGAAGCTTAGGAGTGGCAACATCACGACAAGGAACTGTTTCTCTGCAAAGGGACCAGGATGACTAATTCATGTACATGAAAAAAAGAATGGGGCCATGTATTGTGATATTTTGAGTGCAAAGCTTCTTCCATCAGCAAGGGCAGTAAAGATAAAACATGGCTGGGTATTTCAGCATGACAATGATCCCAAGCAAATCACCAGGGCAGTAAAGGCGTGGCCTCATGAGAAGCATTTCATGGTACTGGAGTGGCCTAGCCAGTCTCCAGATCTCAACCCCAAAGAAAACCTTTGGAGGGAGATAAAAGTCCATGCTGTCCAGGGTCAGCCCCAAAACATAACTGCTCTAGAGGAGATCTGCATGGAGGTATAGGCGAAATTACAGCAACAGTGTGTCAACCTTGTGAAGACCAGAAAACTTTGTAACTTTGTGATTGACAACAAAGGATATAACAAAATATTGGGATGAACTTTTGTTATTGACCACATACTTATTATACCATGATTTGCAAATACATTTTTTAATGTCATTTTCTGGATATGTTTTCACATTATTTGGTCTACCTATGATGTCAATCACAGGCCTCTCTCATCTTTTTAAGTGGAATACTTTTTTCCCCACTGTATATAAGGAAGCTCACAGTTTAACCCCTTACCGACATGTGAGATAATACTACGTCGTATGCTGGGTGCGGGTGCATGGAGAGGATTCACTGGCTGAGCCCTCTCCATAGCCAGTAAGTCTATGCTGCATATTGCATATTGCTCCGATCAATATCCGCTGATTGCTGCCAGTTTCAAAAAGATGGGGGCGTCCGAGTATCGTCGATCCCCATGACGTCATTGGGGAGCGGCTATCCATTGCCATGACAGCCTTGGGTCTTCCGAAGACCCGAGGCTGCTTCGTTTTAACCAATTGATTACAATGTGCTATCAACCCGTTGTAATGAATGAGGAGGAAAATCCCCATATACTGCCATACTGTAGTATGGCAGTATATGATAGGATCGTACAGACAACCTAGGGTTAAAGTACCTTACGGAGTCTGAAAAATGGTAAAAATAAAAAAAAGTTTTAAAAAAAATTATAATTAGAAAAACTAAAAACTCAAATCACCCCCTTTCCCTAGAACTGATATAAATATAAATAAACAGTAAAAATCATAAACACATTAGGTATTGACGTGTCCGAAAATGCCCGATGTAACATAATGGTTTTTCACTGAGTTTAACCCCATAATGGAAAATAGCGCCCAAAGTTGAAAATGGCACTTTTTTGACATTTAAAAAATAAAACTAAATTCTATAAAAAGTGATCAAAAGGTCTTACAATCCTTAAAATGATAACATTGTAAACATCATTTAAAAAAGCCGCAATAAACAACACCTCCCAAAGCTCTGTATACCAAAGTATAAAAAAGTTATTAGAGCCAGAAGATGGCAAAATCCCCCCCAAAAATTTTGTACAGGAGGTTTTAATTTTTGTAAATGTATAAAAACATTATAAAACCTATACAAATTTGGTATCTCTGTAATCGTACCAACCCAAAGAATAAAGTAGTCATGTCATTTGCGGCATAGAGTGAAATCCGTAAAATACAAGCCCACAAGAATACAGCACAAATTCATTTTTTTACCAATTTCACTGCATTTGGAATTTATTTCCCGCTTCCCAGTACACGGCATGAAATATTAAATACCACCATTTTGAAGTGTAATTTGTTTCGCAGAAAATAAGCCATAACACAGCTCTGTACATGGAAAAATAAAAAGTTATAGATTTTTGAAGGTGGGGAGTGAAAAATAAAAACGCAAAAAAACGAAAAAGGGCTGTGGCGGGAAGGGGTTAATGCCTGCCACTGTAATGTATGAAGTTTTACAGTGGTAGGCAAGTGTTTAAGAAAGCAGTACATGCGGGGGTATGATCCTACAACATTGCTTTCATTATAAAGTGTACCAGTATCTTAAAGTGGTAAGAGAGGGAAATCTAGAAAGCATGTGTCATACCCTCCCACAAGGTGATGGTAGTTTAGTGGGGCGAAAGCTTGTGAGATTGTTTCTTTAAGGGCTGTACTAAAGTCATGATAACTTTTGTTTGGAGTTAAGTTGAAGAGTTTTAACAAATAAAATGATTTTCTCTATAAGATGAAAAGTCTCTAATATATTTTCTATATCAAATCCTCACAGTTTCTGGATCTCTGCTTACTGTGTTTGCTTACCTCCAGGGGATAAATTCAGTTCAAGGTCAGGTGATACACACTCACAGATGAACAGCTTATTACATACTAAGTGACAGCAGCGGGCTATACTAGTGCTATACTTTTTAATGCGGCAATTCACATTGATGTACTTTAATGGACTGTGTGTCTGGTATGTTAAAAAGTAGAGCATGTCTTATTCTGAACCATTTTTCACCAGACTGCAGTTCATGTGGACCGCTGAACCACGGATGCAACTCCCAAAATGAAAAAAGGATTAATATGTCAGTTTTACATGGCAGAGAATTGGCTTGGTTGCGTAAATAAAGCATCAAACACTGAATGACATCCATCAGAGATATGGAAAACTGGAAAAATGGACTACTCTTTCAAGGTTTAGCTTTTGTGTTCATAATTATACCTATGATATACACTCACCGGCCACTTTATTAGGTACACCATGCTAGTAACGGGTTGGACCCCCTTTTGCCTTCAGAACTGCCTCAATTCTTTGTGGCATAGATTCAACAAGGTGCTGGAAGCATTCCTCAGAGATTTTGGTCCATATTGACATGATTTGTCGGCTGCACATCCATGATGCGAATCTCCCGTTCCACCACATCCCAAAGATGCTCTATTGGATTGAGATCTGGTGACTGTGGAGGACATTGGAGTACAGTGAACTCATTGTCATGTTCAAGAAACCAGTCTGAGATGATTCCAGCTTTATGACATGGCGCATTATCCTGCTGAAAGTAGCCATCAGATGTTGGGTACATTGTGGTCATAAAGGGATGGACATGGTCAGCAACAATACTCAGGTAGGCTGTGGCATTGCAACGATGCTGAATTGGTACCAAGGGGCCCAAAGAGTGCCAAGAAAATATTCCCCACACCATGACACCACCACCACCAGCCTGGACCATTGATACAAGGCAGGATGGATCCATGCTTTCATGTTGTTGACGCCAAATTCTGACCCTACCATCCGAATGTCGCAGCAGAAATCGAGACTCATCAGACCAGGCAACGTTTTTCCAATCTTCTACTGTCCAATTTAGATGAGCTTGTGCAAATTGTAGCCTCAGTTTCCTGTTCTTAGCTGAAAAGAGTGGCACCCGGTGTGGTCTTCTGCTGCTGTAGCCCATCTGCCTCAAAGTTCGACGTACTGTGCGTTCAGAGATGCTCTTCTGCCTACCTTGGTTGTAACGGGTGGCGATTTGAGTCACTGTTGCCTTTCTATCAGCTCGAACCAGTCTGCCCATTCTCCTCTGACCTCTGGCATCAACAAGGCATTTCCGCCCACAGAACTGCCGCTCACTGGATGTTTTTTCTTTTTCGGACCATTCTCTGTAAACCCTAGAGATGGTTGTGCGTGAAAATCCCAGTAGATCAGCAGTTTCTGAAATACTCAGACCAGCCCTTCTGGCACCAACAACCATGCCACGTTCAAAGGCACTCAAATCACCTTTCTTCCCCATACTGATGCTCGGTTTGAACTGCAGGAGATTGTCTTGACCATGTCTACATGCCTAAATGTGTTGAATATATGCCACGAAGAATTGAGGCAGTTCTGAAGGCCAAAAGGGGGGGTCCAAACCCGTTACTAGCATGGTGTTACCTAATAAAGTGGCTCGGTAGTGTTATATTACCATGGAGTGTTAATGTTTGTGCTAGTAATATGGAACATAATAGAGAGCAATAAGTTGCATGTCTACAAAGATAAATAGGGCAGATTATCAAGCTGTCTGAATTCAGAACATTTCTAATTGCCCCAGGCTACCAATCACAGTCAGCTTTCTTTTACCATGCTCATGATATTTTTAAATGGGAGATGTGATTGGTTACCATGGAGGTTAGAAATATTCTGATTTCAGGACGCTTGATAAATGTGCCCCAATGAGTTTGCAATATGTATGTTTTTGGTGGAGGAGGGGGGGACAAGCCTGACCATTATATAAGTGCCCATTATTTTTTTAGTACATCCGCTGATCCAAGTCCATTTTGTCTGTGTGTATCAGCAGGAGTATTCATCATAGTTAAATAAGTTTCAGAAATAACAGCAGGGACAGCGGGATATCTGTAACAGCAAAACACTACTTAGATGTGAAAATGAACTGAACAAAGATTGTTCCATTACTTTGGCTACAGGCTAAATCATAAGGAAGGAACACATTAAGCATGCATTATTGCTACAGTTACATATGGCACTTCTCGCCTTGAAGGAGCGGACTAGTGACTGAGGGACACCTGAGCTTGCAAAATTAGGTTCATAACTAATTGGCGGAATCAGGACCCACAAACCCACTGTTTGGGATACTGAGTCTGTCTGAAAGCAGCCAATCAAGCAGCTTACAGTCCCTGATGAGTAGTTGTGGATTGAGTGGTTGGCACACACTATGATGTCAGCAAGACAAGCAGAGCATCAGAACAGGTGGAGTACTGAGTCTGGCTATATAAACAAGGGTTACTGACAGGTATATACTGTGGGGATGCTGGCTGCATACTGGGGGCAGGGGTGAGTGCCTGTATACATAGGATCATAGATTTGCCGATATACTAGGGGCGGTATATACAGCGGCAATACGAGATAGTATTATACACTAGGGAGAGTATGGGCTGGATGGTATTAATAGGGGATAGGCTGTAGCTATACCTAGGGGAGGGGACGGTTAGTTATAATTGGGGCATTGTGTAGCCTATAAACTTTAGGGGGCCAAGATGGCTATAACGTGGGGGCATAGGCCGGCATTACGAGCGCATATGCTGGCTATATACTGGGGGAGGGGGGTGGCTGGCTAAAACAAGGCGGACATTTGCTGGCAATATACCAAGTGGCATGGCTGGCTAGCTATCATATAGGTGGTGGGAATGGCCGTAGCTATATTAAGGGGAAAGGGGGTGGGTTGGACTAAAAACTGGGTGAGGGGACTGGCTATATACTGGGGGGCATGGGGGCGGCTATATACTAGTTAGCATGGGGGCGGGGGTGGTTGATATATATCTAGGGGCAAAGAGGCAGCCATATACTGGCGGTCTGGCTATATAGTAGGGAGCAGGGAGCGGCTAGCTATATTTCTGGGGTGGAGGCTTTTTTTTCGCCTGTGACCAATGCATTTAGTACCCTAGAATTAGACTCAAGTCAAAAGGCTTTGCCCAGTTTTTTTGTTGTGACGTTGAAAATTAGTTACCTGGCTTTGATACTTTTAACATATCACTTTATTTTGTTAGTTTGTTCTGGTACTATTCAAGTACTTTCGCTAGCACGATGTGGCGAGGAGCAACTCGCCCTGTTAGTTGCATTTTAAATTTCAGACGCCATTTTGGCGGTTCACAGCAGTTCATTTTGGATCAAAGTTGTGGGCGGGAAGTCCGGGAGCCTGAGAACAAATTTTGTTCTGAAAAATTTGGATGGACTGGCTGCATAACCGGGGGCAGGGGTGAGATGCCTGTATACTAGGATCATAAATGCCTAATATAGGGGCTGGCTGGCTTATATATAAGAGCATATGTGTGTATACATAGGGAGTATGGGTGTGGTTATATAATAGGGGGCATAGCGCTAGCTGCTATACACTAGGGGGCAGGGGGCTGGTCTGCTGGATATTAGGGGGCAGTGGCGTCTGCCTTAAATGGGCATAGAATGGATATATGGAGGCATATTGCTGGCTTATACTGGGGGAACGTGGGGCTGGCTATAAACAGGATGGGACATTGTGCTGGTTAACAAAGTGGCATGGGCTGGCTAGGTATACTAGGTGGCATGGGCTGGCTAGCTATATACTTGGGGGCAGGGGGCTGGTATGCTATAAACTGGGGGCGGGGGACTGGCTATATTACTGGGGGCATAGAATGGGCTATATAGTGGGGCAGGGAGCACACTAATACGGGGGCAGGGATGGCGGCTAGATAATCGTTTAGCATGGGCTGGATGGATTATACTAGAGGGGCAAAAGGGCAGACCTATATACTGGTGGTTCTGGCTATATAGTAGGACGGGGACGGTGACTAGCTACATTTCTGGGTGGAAGTTGTGCAGCCAGGCATTCACTACCTAGACTTAGACTCAGTCAAAAGGTTTTGACAGTTTTTGATGCGAAAATAGTTGTCTGGTTATACTTTTAAATATCATCTTGTTAGTTTTATGTTATTGGTAATATTCTCAAGTAATTTCGCTAGCCCATTGTGGCAGATGCGAGAACTTGCCTCTGTTATCGCATAATTTTTCAGCCACCATTTTGGCGTTCAACTTGAGGTTATTTTTTGGATCAAAGTTGGGCTGGGAGGAGGAAGGGGGGGGGGGGGGGGGTTTTTCGGGTCCTGAGACAAATTTTTGTTCTGAAAATTTGGATTGAAACCCGTTTTCAAACCATCTCACTCATGCGACTGTGACGACTCTCTTTAAAAAAGATGGGCTGGTACCAGTCAGAGCATCCTTCCATTAAGATCTTTTGAAGGCAAAAAAAAGAAGTGAGTGTTTTTGGTCATCTAAACACTCAGTGGTGTGTGAATTAGTTACTTACAAGTTTAGGGCAAAATAGGTACATAGCGGTACATTTTAGCAAAAACTATATTAGTTGTGGCACACAAATGTTTAAAAACTACGGTTATCCTGTAAGGAACATTCTGTTAGTCAAGAAGTTATGTTTTTTGTTACTCTTGTTACTGTTGACAGGAACAGTTGAAGCGACAGTCCTGGATGATATGGTTTTACCACAAGTCAGAGATATGTTATACTTGATGTTTTGTAGCTGTAGGGGTTTTGTGTCCACTAACACAAATAACCAACCCTATATATTGTTGTAGCTGCAATGTTTTAACTTCATGGATTACCTATAGCAGTGGTGGTGACCTATGGCACGAGGCGGCATCAAAGCCCTTTCTGTGGGCACCCAGGCCATCGGCCCCAGCCACCCGACGAGGGACTCAAAGAATCTTCCTTACAGTATGCCAAGCAAACTTAAAGATGCTGCTTTCAGTATATTTTGAACTTACTTCTTGCTATTTGAGACTGTAGGAAGAGGGAGAATGTTATAGAAGAGGCCATCGAATTACCTTTGGAGAACCCTCCTGCTGGCCCCACGATTATCTTGTGTACAGAGGACATGGGAAAGAAGCAAAATGGATGTAAATTTTCACATCTTTCTTATGCGTTGGGTCCTCAGGAGGGCCAATATATTGAAAGTTGTTGAAGAACAGGGAGAGCAACTAGTTACTAACTTTATTTGATTGGACACCTACGATTAATAAGGGGCGGGTCTTGGGTTGTTTTTTGGGTCACTCGGCCAGAACTAAAAGGTTCGGCCATCACTGACCTATAGGTTTCCCACATCTCTGTCATCATTCTAATTTGTATTTGTCTTACCTTGTAAATATGCAGCAGTCACCAAATGCCAAAAGTCCTTTATTCGAGGTGATGTATAAGGACATGGGAACTGTTAGTGCCTTGTGATAAAAGTGGTGTGATGTGCTGAGAATCTTTCGTTCTCCCATATCATGTATGTACAGGATAATGTTATATATAGAGACAGAACAGAGAGATCATGTTATTTAATTTTTCCAAATGGGCATATGAGCAAGCACATAGATATATAAGAAACTTTTTCTTTATCTTTAATTTTTCTGTAAGCAAAATAGTTGGGCAATATTAAACATTGCTAAAAAAAAATCATGTCATGGCTTGCTTGCCAAAGAGGATAAACATATTATTTGTTTTTGTAGAACACAATTGAAACTGAATACTTTCACTCAAGGTGTTACTGTTTTCTTGTCCTTGCTTAGAAATGGCAGAGTGAACATGTTAGCTGGTGGCTGCTTTGAGGTGATGATGTCTTGTGTCAGAAGCCACCAATGTTCCCTTACCGACGTAGCTTGAAAGTTGCATAAATGGCATATGGCTCTAACCTTATGTGCCGTTGGAGTCAGATATGTCCATGCAATCCTTAAACTAGAGGTTTCAGAAGGAAAAAAAAGGGCTGCCTCAGCGCAGTTTCATAATTTTTTATAAAGGACAGTAAATATTTCAGGACAGAAGTGATAGAAACACCGTTCTATTTTCTACCTGCTCTTTTTCCATACATACAGACAGTTCCACTACCTTCATAGCCAATACAAACCCAAATGCACAAAGCACAAAAACAGTGGGAAACTACTTCCAGTCAAGACTAAAAGTCCTTATGGTAGGAGAAAATACTAGATGGAGCTAAGTAGTCAGCACCCAATAATACATTGGCATGGTTAATCCCTATTTCCTTTCATTATAAAGTAAAGTCCATATTTGAACAATTTTTGATAGACCAAATTATACTGGCCCTAGGTCTTGAAACTCAAGTAATATAGCCATTTAAAAAGTTTCACAAAATATACAGAGGCCACAGCGTGGACATTATTATTAGAATTTGATGCGCCGGCAGAAGTTCAATATATTAGATTTGCAAAGAATAGATAAGAAAGTCATTTTATGAAAAAAATCTACTTATCATACTAGGAGAAATTAGTGGAAAGAAGCTAGTATTGTATTCATAATTCTAGTATAATGCCTACTTGAGACGTCCTAAGTGGACAGGTAAAAGGGTTATTTTCTCTGTTTTTCAATAATGAATACATCTAGGAAATATTTCATTATTTTATAAAAATAATATGGTTTTAAACTTAATTAAACCACTCACGGACCCACCATTTCCTACTAACATAAAATTGAAGGAAACTCACTGCCTTTACGAACTGTCAACGCATGCTGTGTAGCATAATTGAACATTCTGGAGTGAACTTGCTGGTAATTCTAGTAAAAAATTGTCTAGTTGTAGTAAAGAAAATCTAAATATAAAAACATTATAAAAAAAAATAAGTCGGCGTAGTATTTTTATTGTGCCAAGGTGGAACCATATTCCAATGGGTGAAAAAATTTACTCTAAAAAAGAATATCAATGGTTAACACACTGGATGCATAATGTGGTGTGTCTAACTTCTAATTCTTCAGTTAGATAAAAAAAAATAGTGCATCTTCCATTTTCTCCTAAAAATAAAAATTAGCTCCTTAAAAGCCAAATTATTGGGATTTTTATGGCGCGCCATTGGAAGGTATTATATGATGAATTTTTTCTATGTTGCTGCTGAGAAGAAAAATGCTAGGGGGACATCGAGTCTTGCAGAAAGCTGAAGTGAACCACTGGAGAATGGGAAAATTCCTAACGCTTATGTGTTCAACCATTAGATAGGTGGGTCAAACAAAAAAAAAAATTTTTAAAAAAAAAAGGCCCCCGCTTGGGGGTTTAAGTTCCTCTGCACCGCGTTGGCCATCCGCAACAGCTTCTCAAATCAATTAGGTCAGACATTGATTATGTCATTCAGCAGATGGGGGACCTGTTGAATAGCCCCAAGGATAGTGTACTAACGTTTTAGTAAGCCCATGACAGAGGAAGGCCTAAGAGAATGTCTTTCACTACATGCAGTAAAATTCATTGCACTTACATAGATAAATTTTTATGGAGGCGAAATGGCCAAAAAAAGTCTGAATTTTTTGGTATTTTGGTTGTGTGTTCCCAGGCTGGGAAAATGTTTTTTTTTTTTTTAGATTTGATAGTTGGGACATCGACACACAAAAACCTTAACATCTTTTTGATTTAATTGTGGGAAGGTGTGATAAGGAAGCGAGGGAAAAGAGAGGAGGATTTAAAGGTGGAGGGGGTGGATTGGGTGATAGGGGATTGGTGTGGGAAACGTGAAAAAAGGTGATACTGTATGTCAGGGACAGTAGGGTTACGGAAAAAAAGGGTGTTGATCAACGGAATATATAAGGCAATACGAATATATCGCAGGACTGTAAATATATCTATCCTAGGATACAAGCTGTCTCTTGACAAAAAGAATTCAGGATGGAAAGGAACCTTGGCAGGCTTTTTTTAAGGGTTGCAGTGTATGGAAAATCTGATACATGGCATGTAGGTGTTAGTTGTGGATGAGCCTAAAAGGTTTAAGAAGTTGATTGGGAATGGCAAGAGGCACACTGTGAGGTGTGCGACACACGATATCTTGTAAGTGTAAAACAACAGCTTTTGGAGACTTGGTTCACAATTCTTGATCAGACAAATGACTTGTGTAATTAAAAATGTATATTCTACGTCACCGTTTTGTATCACCACGGTTGTTTTATGAGCACTGTTGTTTGGTGTCTTTCCCCGGACTCTAATTTAATCCACAACCCCCACCGGGTGATTTGTAGTTTAGTGTTGTGTGTTGAGACACACGCACACGCACCACACGCAGACTTGCCCCCAGACCATTGGTTTATGGACACGAGTGTGAGTATTTTGAGGTGTCCGACCCCCTGTGTATCTGCCTTTCCCCCCCCCTTTTTTTTCTTCTACCGCAGCCTCCCCCACACACTAATCCCCCCAACCATATTATTTTAAGTTGTTGCACCTATGACTCAGGGAAAGTCTCGTTAGCCCATTGGTTTTGAAGCCAAATTATTACCCCTGCTTTCCCCCCCCCCCATGCGGGCCCCTGTATGTGTTTGCCATCGGTCCCGACGCCAGATCTTGTGCTCTGCGGGGCCGACTGTGCCTTCCGGGCCTCGGCAGTTTTTTTGGTGTTTTATTTTTTTCCGCGTCCTTTATACACCCGTTGTGCTCCACTTAACGCCCACTGATCCCCTTTGTATCGCCTCTCCTGTTCGACCGGTCAGAGATCCGCTGCTGCGTTCGGCTTCTGCGCGGTCTGTTTTGTTTTGGCCCCTCTGGCTATGTGGGGTCCGCCCCGAGTTCTGGCATGGCTCCCCGCGACCGTCTGGGGCCTGTCGGTCCGCCCTGCGCCGCGTGTTTGGCCTCCGAGTGTGGTGTTGGCGTTGCCGTTTGTTTGTGTGTGTTTCCTTTCTCGCCATTCAGAATGTTGTTGACCGTGCTGCCGTTGTGTGTGTTAAATGGCCGCAGTCGCACTTAGTTTGTCGTCCCCCCCTCCATGTGTCCCCGTGTCACGTACTGTGTGCTGAACTGTTGACTACGATCCCCAAGAACTTTATTTGACACCATCTCGTGCAGCTACAGGTCGACGCCGCCTGGTGCACTTCACTTGATTCACACACGACACTACGTATGCCTCCGTGTGTGTGTGGTTGCCATGGCTGGGAATGTGTACTTTTCGAATAAACGTGTGTGTCCAGTGTAACTGGTGCTATTACTTTGATGCGTCAAAGACTCCATCAACCCCTTTTCATTGAAGGGCATAAAGAATATTGAGAGATATGGTGGGTGACTGGGCTTATTGTTGTAATAGCAAATGATCCACATGTCAAATCACCTCCACGCAGGCCCTATGTCAGTTTTTATTGTGCACCCCCCAAGGCCGCGCCGGGTACTTCATGAGAAGCATTTCCTGGTGCGGAGTCTGCATACACCAGTCTTCAGATCTCAACCCCATAAGAAAAGTGGTCCACCTGGAGGAGATAAATGTCCATTGCTGTCCGAGGGCTCAGCCCAATGTGAACAGAACGCAGATCTAGAGGAGATCTTATGCATTGGATAGGTACGTGGTATAGGGCGAAATTACGAAACAGTGTGTTGTTGTTAGTTGCCTTTGTTGTGGGTACCAGAAAACTTGTTAACTGTGATTGCCCACACCACCCACAAAGGATCTATAAAACAAGATGGTATTGGGATGAACTTTTGTATTGACACATTACTTATTATACATGATTGCAAAAATACATTTTTTACTGTTCATTTTCTGGATATGTTTTCACATTATTTTCTACCATGATGTCAATCCACAGGCCTCTCTAAGTCTTTTTAAGTGGTTGATATTACTTTTTTCCCCACTGTATATAAGGAAGCTCCACAGTTAACCCCTACCGACAGGTGAAGATAATACTTAGTCGTATGCATGGGGGCGGGGCATGGAGAGGATTCACTGGGCTGAGCCCTCTCCATAGCCAGTAAGTCTATGCTGCATATGCATATTGCTCCGATCCATATCCGCTGATTGCTGCCAGTTTCAAAAAAGATGGGGGCGTCGAGTATCGCGATCCCCATGACGTCATGGGGAGCCGGCTATCCATTGCCCCATGACAGCCTTGGGTCTTCCGAGACCCGAGGCTGGCTCGTTTTAACCAATGATTACAAGGTGCTATCACCGTGTAATGACTGAGGGAGGAAATCCCCATATACTGCCATACTGTAGTATGGCAGTATATGATAGGATCGTACAGGACAACCTAGGGTTTTGTTTTAAATACCTTAGGCGTCTGAAAAATGGTAATAAAAATAAAAAAAAGTTTAAAAAAAATTATTAATTAGAAAAAGACTAAAAATGCTCACAAAATACACCCTTTCCCATAGAATGATATAAATATAAAATAAACGTAAACAATCATAAACATCATTAGGTAGTTTGACGTGTCAAGAAATGCCCGATGTAAATAATGGCGTTTTTTCCATGAGTTTAACCGCCATTAATGGAAAAAAATTTGTCGGCCCAAGTTTAAAACCTTGGCACTTTGTGACATTAAAAAATAAGACTAAATTCACTATAAAAAGTGATCAAAAGTTCTGACCATCCGCGTAAAATGAAACATTGATAAACATCACTTTAAAAAAGCCGCAATAAACAAACCTCCAAAGATCTGGATACCAAAGTATGAAAAAAAGTTATAGAGCCAGAAGAAAAGATGGCAAAATCCCCACCAAACATTTGTTACAGAGGTTTTAATTTTGTAAATGTATAAAAAACATTTTTATTCAAAACCTACTACCAAATTGTATCTCTGTATCGTACCAACACAAAGAATTAAAAGTGGTCTAGTCATTGCGGCATATAGACGTGAGAACTCCGTAAAATACAAGCCCAAAAGAATACAGCACCAAATCATTGTGTACCCCCTTCCCTGACATTTGGAATGTATTCCCGCTTCCCCGTCCCGGCTGGCCCTCTCCCTCCCCCCTTTTGCCGTGTACTTGTTTCGCCGGCCCCAGAAAGACCCTAACGCCTCGTCTATCCCAGCTTCATCCTGGGCCACACTCCATCACACCACCCTACAGTTCTCGCTTTTTGCCGGTGGGGCGTGACACTCCCCTGTATGACATCATGTGGCGAAACAAGCCCGCTTTGCCCCGCCACCGCGCCCCTTGTGGAAGGGGCGAGGATCGGGCTTAAATGCGCGTGTGTTCATGTCATAAGTTTTTGTTTGTGACCGTGGTAGGCCTATGTGTTTACGGAAAGGTCCGTTTAGGACATGCGGTTGTGCGGGGGTGTATGATTCCATTACAACATTGTTTCGCCACCTGTGTACGTATGTGCACTTAGTTGTGTGTACTAAGCGAGGGACAATACTCGTCCCGGCTGTGTCTCCTCCAGGTGCTGGTTCGTTTAGTGGGTCGATTGTGCTTGGGAGAGTGTACTTTTTACGGGCTGCTTTTAGTTCTCGATCACCACACAAGCGCTGGGAAGTTGTTGAGAGCACATCCAACTCACCTGAACACACCAAACAGTCTGCTTACCTCTTCCCGTGCACACACTTATATCGTATTGTCTTGAAGTTGCACCGTTTTGGATCTATGCGTATTTGGTGTTACACTCTCTCATGTGTGGTGCTTTCCGTGCCCGCGCACACGGTGAGACAATTCACCGATGATTTCCACGCCCCCTAATTGCATGTGTGAGTTACCCACTTTTTTTTTTGACTTTTCCCCCCCCCCCCCCCACTCCCCAAACGGTCTCTTTTTTTATTGCACCCCCCCCCCCTTTGTTCGTGATATCTTTTTTGGCCTTCTATTTGTTGCCAGACGCGGGGTATACCCCCAGTGCCTCCTTTTTCTATCACCTGCGGCGGCCACCCCACAGCGACACCCTGTTGCATCCCCCCCCGGTTCCTTTCCCTCGCGCCTGTGTGTGTTTGGTGTCTGGGTGTGGTACACGTAGCGCATCGTGTCTTCATTCTGCCCCATTTTGTCCAGTTGTCTGTTTTTGTTTGGGGCGCTGTTCCACTTTTGCACCCACGGGATGCCACTCCCTCAAACGTGCCATCCATGTGTCTTCCATCGCACCTTTGTCTGTGCACCATTGTGCGAGTGTGCCTTAGTCCCCCCCCACTTTGAGCCACCGTCCATTCCGCCAGTGTCACGACACCCACTGCCCTGCCTCCCACCGCGCACACTTTTTGGGCTTGGACGCGAACTCCTGGCCTCCTCATTTCCAGTTTCGTGTCTTTGGTGTGCCGGGCGATTTTATCATACCTGATGTATGTCTATGCACATACGCTGGGGTGTCACCTCACCGACGACCCCCGGATTTGTGTTTTTATTGTACTTTTTTGTGTTTACACACACCCTGTGTGCCGTCACGCTTGTTGGGGTAAAATCCGGCGTTCACACACACATTTTTTTTTGCGACAACCCACTTTGCCTTCAAGAAACGCCGCCAATTCGTTGTGGCATAGATCAACAAATGGTGCTGGACAGCATTCCTGTCCAGTAGATTTTGGTCCTATACAGCAGTGGAGACAGTGATGCTTCACACAGGTGCCGCAAGGAGACGGACTTGCACATCCATGATGCGAAATCGTGCCCATGTCCACAACATCCGCCACACACAAAAGATGACTTATTGGATTGAGATTCTGGCGATGGGAGACACATTTGGGACAGTGATACTTATTGTCATGTTCAAGAAACAAGTCTGAGCAATGATTCCCGCCTTTAGACATGGCGAGTTCCCCAAGCTGAAAGTTTAGCCATCAGATGTGGGATACATAGTAGGTTCATAAGGGAATTTTGAATGGACATGGTCAGCAAACCAATACTCAGGTAGGTGTGGCATTGCAACGATGTGCTGAATTAGGTACCAGAGGGGCCCAAAGGGTGCAAGAAAATATTCCCCCCACCATGACATCCGCACACAACAGAACCTGGACGTGTAATTGACTGTACGAAGGCAGGAATTGGATCCATGCTTTATGTTGGACGCAAATTCTGACCCTACCAGCCGAATTGTCGCAGCAGAAAATCGAGGATCACCTCATTCAGACAGGCCCGTTGTTTCCAACTTCTAATGCCAGTTTTAGATGAGCTCTTGTGCAAAATTGTAGCCTCAGTTTCTGTTCTAGCTGAAAAGAGTGGGCACCCGGCTGTTGGCTTCTGCTGCTGTAGGCGACTGCTCAAAGTTCGAGTTACTAGGCGTTTTCAGACGATGCATATCTACAGACCTACCCTTGGTTCTATGTGATAGTGGTGGCGTGTGGTGGCGATGGAGTCAACTGTTGCCTTTTCTACAGCTCGAACCCAGTCTGCCATTATCCTCTGACCTCTTGTGCATCAACAAGGCATTTACGCCACAGGAACTGCCGCACTGAGTTGTTTTTTATTTTTCGGGACCAGTTCTCTGTAAACCCTAGAGTATGGTGTGTCGGTGAAATCCCGTAGATCAGCAGTTTCTGAATTACTTCAGACACAGCCCTTTCTGGCACCAAACAACCTATGCCACATGTTTTCAAAGGCACGCAAATCAACTTTTCTTCCCATACTGATTGCTCACGCGTATTGACCCTCACATTTCCCCTATTTTTCACGTGAACCTGGGGTGTGGACATTTCTAACTTAATTTCCCCCTTTTATAATATAAATACAAACTAATTTCTTGTTTGAACTGCAGGAGATTGTCTTGACCATGTCTACATGCCTAAATGAGTTGCCGCCATGTGATTGGCTGATTAGAAATTAAGTGTTAACGAGCAGTTGGACAGGTGTACCTAATAAAGTGGCCGGTGAGTGTATATCTATACAGTGTGAGGGTCATTAAGATATTGCAAAACAAGAAGACGATAAAAGCACAGTAAGCACAATGAGATACAGTAAGCAAATATCATCTCATTTAGATATGTGCTTACTGTATCTTACTGTGCTTTTACCAACTGACTATCGTTTTTCTCATTTTGTATAATTTACAAGGTGTTGACAGTCTTCCTTTCTGTCGTGCACCCAGTAGGTGAGCTGATCATACTTACCTGTGCAGCTGTTAATTCAGATATTGTGCCACTTTGGCATACATCATCCTCCTTATCCAATTGTTTATTGGAAAGAGAATTATTTTTTCTATGTAGATCCAGCAACATATATATACGGCACAAAAATCTTATCAAATAAAAAGTTCAATTCCATTATTCTATGTAGTTTAATTCATATTTATTAGATATATTTATACATGTAAAATGCCCCGTATTCCATGAGAAAATACCTACATCTACACTATAAAATACAACATCTTTTTTTAAATTCTTTAAATGCACTTTTAAAACATTTCCTTACAAAGTCATGTGAAAATAAGCAGGGAAGAGTCAGGCTCAGAGGCTCTCAAATCAGAGGCTTGTGATTCTGGGAACTACAGAACCAGAGATATGGACATGTAAATTCCATAGGGAATGCTGCAGATATCTCTGCCAGATCTCTGCTTTTTTAGGACCACACGCAAATGATCGGCTATACCCGCTATAAAACCCCAAGATATATGCGTTTTAAGCGACACTACACCTTCAGCACTCCTGAACAGACACTTGTCTGAAAAAAGAATGAGGAGCTCTGTTCATTTTCACATAAAAGTGGAGAGTTTTAAAGTAAATGGAAAGATTTCACTAAAAGAGAGAATTCTGTAAAGGCTATTTTATACCCTAGGTATGGTCGCTTTGTGGGTAAAAGATGGTGATTTTGACACTTATTTTGCATTCTTATGCACAAGCTGAACACGCCTTATTTCCCTCCGGGCGTCTAATTTAATTCTACCCAACCTCTCTGTCTCCGGCTGATTTGGTCGTGGCTGATGACAGTTAAGATGTAGGTGTTAGGGAAAAAGTTCAACATGCTGTAACCAGGATCATATTCCATAGGGAAGTCATTTCCTAGTGCTGCTTTAAGTCCTTATCTGAAGCTCGCTAGCATACGCATTGGTGTATGAATCTTGCCAACCTATTTCCCTTCCATTTGATTTGTTTGCTCTTGTCTTGATCTGAGTTGACAAATATCTGTAGACCTTTTTTCTGCATTTGTGTTTTCCGTTTTATCGATGCCATTAACTTTGGCACAGAAAGGAATGTTGCACGGTTGCAAGTTCAGGATCTGTAAGTAGGTAAGGGACATTGGGTGGGATTTACAATAGGGCCTCCCACTGTCTGTGTCTTTTCTTACTCCCAGGTTGTAGATTTCCTACCAGCAGCATTAAAAATATATATGGAGGTGTAAAAAAGATGGCATGATACATTTATGCTGTAGAGTAGTCAGGAGATCCTACAAGGGTGGCAAAAATATTTATCTCTCGGGTCTGTCGACTGACATAAAGAATAAACATTTTTGAAATCGAAGCAAAAAGACCATCGGTATTTAAAATTCATAGCTGAATGGGGGTGCTGATCTGTTCTGTAGATTCCACAAACTCAATAATGCTACTCAAACATACGTAATCAAATATTCAGTTTTCTCAGAATAATAACATAATTGAGTTCAGAGTGATTGCACTACAAAAAAGGTTTACAAGTTTTCTGTTTCGTCTGCGGAATGATTATGAGACAAGGTGAATACTTATAAACCAATACTACTGTAAACATTCTTGAAATCTAAAGGGGTTCTTCCAAGGGTGAAAATCAGGTTGTTTTATTCAAAAACAGTGTCACACCTGACCATGGGAAGTGTGTGGCATTTTGAAAACTAAGCGCCATTCATTTCTATTTACAGTGAGAGACAATACCTGACACAAGCCATGGTAAGGTGTGGTGTGTTTTTTTGTTGTTTAGTTTTATTTTTTCAGCATTTTTTGAGTATCTCGTCGATAATAGCTTTGCGTCCCTCGCGTTGACTCTAAGGCTTAATTCACACATAGACTGCCCTTCTAGCCTTGTTTAGTCCACTTATGTCACTGTTTAGTCGTTAATGTTCCAATCCCCAGTTCACCCAAAGCTTATAACCAAACACAAGACCCTATTCTACATCTTGACGAAAATCCTCAGTTCCGAGATGGGAAACGTTGTAGCAAAAAATAAAAAAAGGCTTATGTACACTATTACCTGAAGGTGCTGCAGCGCCTAGATTCAATGACTACGTTAATCTCAATCGTGTCGTATGTCAGTCCCCCCCATATTTAATTTTATCAAGCTCCTATTATTTATAAAGACACTCTACTGCGCGGGGAATCAGCAGCATGTTCTGTCCCCAGCTTTACAAAGGATTATTGTTTCAGGATGAGAGGTGCTTTTGATTAGTAGAATGTGTGTTAAAAAATATGGTGCTCGGCACCCCGAGGGATCGCTGGGTGGCCTAGGTAAATCCACCCTGGCCTACATGATGATGTGATTAGGCCAGTTAAGGGGTTGTTAAGAAGTCCATTAAATGGCAGTCCCTATTGCATCATTTAAGGGGATCGATCAGCATCGCTGGTGGAACCACTTGGGCCTTGGTGACCATATGCAAATTGGCGTCCAATATTGATAACTGCCACAGGGCTTATAAACTGTTCACTATGCTCGCTCTGCACAAAACAGATACATTCCAGCGGGCATAAATAAATTTTGACATATCCGGTTCTGGTTCTCTCTACAAATAGACAAAATTGTGGGTGTTTTTAGTTATCACTCGGCGGCTAGTATGTGCGCAGCCGAATGAGGGTCCGGCTCTTGATGTTTACTTCTAAGACAGTCCTTGCGTGCGATAAATACATTCAGTCTGCGAATTTTCCCATATGAAACCACCTCCAGCCGACCACTGTAAGTGGTGCAGAAGCACCTGAGCAGTATCCCCCCATGTCTAGATTCTGAGGACGAAAGACTATAGAATTTACATCAAGGTAACTGAAGATAAACAAACATTTAGAACAGAAATAAAAAAATCCTCTGATATTAGAGATACGTAAAAGAAAGGAAAAAGTACCATAATACAGAAAGAACACTAAAAATGAATTGCACTATGCACAAAGTTTACTTATTAACATAAAATTCAATTCTCCATTATACAAAAGGCTTCATGATGTAAGTCATTTTAATGACATATTAAAGGGGATGACTAATTTTTACTCAATGAACTGCCAATGTTCTCCGGAACAGTCTTATTGTTAAGATGAATTGGTATTGCACTGACATCCTGTGTAAAATTTTATATTTACTAGGAGTCTTGAGCTCGTCAATGAGGCGATTTGTGTAATAATCCACAGTTCCCTTAGGTCAAGTGATGGAGAAACCTATGGGCTACGGGTTGACCGAGGTGGCCATCTCGCGAGACCTTTTTGTGGGCACCTGCCCAGCATACCCCAATCAGGTTCGCAGACAGGACACAAGGCCTTCTGCAGTCCCAGGCAGCCCAGACCTAGAAGGAAGCTACAATGATTAACCGAAACTTTTCTCCTTTTTCTACTGTATTGGTTGTCCTCAGGTGCCTATGACAATTTAAACTGTGAAAGAGCAGGGAGTCAAAAGTTTACTGTCTAAATTGTCGAATCGGCACGGTTGCTAAAGATATTGGGTTTCGGTCGTAGTTTTGGCACTCGGCACTAAAAGGTTGCCATCACTGCCTTAGGTTTGGAGGCTCCCAGATTAAATGCTGGATAGGAATGACTGGTGTGGCAGGTGAGTAGTTATAATGTTGCTAGAGGAAAATGAACAGTCCGATTGACCTAAAACATTGCCGATGATGTATTGTTCTACCACCGCTGGAGCTAGCTAACGTAGGAGATTAGGGCCCAATAGCCTAGGGTATCTGCATGGGGTCACTTACACAGTACACGGTATATGACAGGACATATTCACTGTATAAACATACAGCATATATCCATTCACATAGTTGTATATTGTTTATACATATTATTTATTATGTGCACATTCTCCGTGCTTAAGTGTGTCAGGTCAGATGAGGGGCACTGTGGCCCAATAGCGCTGCTTCTGGCTGCTACATGTAAGTCTGGCCTAGGCTGACGCTCTCTGAGGGAAGTGTCTTAAGATTTTACTACATGTTAGACATCGGCACAATTCCATATACAGGGTTCCGGTACGATATTCACCCTCTTGCTAGAGTTAGTACAAACATGGTTGAACAATTCTAAAAGGCCCCATCCATGGGGGGGAATGCTGGGAGTCCAGTCAACACCCTTTACTTTCAGCTACTTGTCCACGGATCTGCATCTTTAATTTGCTGACAGGATGAGCGACGTGGTGATACAGCACCCTGCTGGGGTGCACCTGTGCGCCAAAAAGTTGTCGTAGTGTTGGCAGACACATTATAACATGTAGCCTAAACCACAGCCCCTGCATCGCTTTGGACTGAAGAAGGCGCAAAGGGAATTAAGGTTATCATTAATTTATTATTTTATACTTAATCTATGGTGGCACTGTTACTTTTGGGGAGAGTGGGGAAGTTAATGAGTTGAGACCCATGAGGAAGCTGACAGCAAAACATGCTTCAGGGTGTTGTGGTGGTACCCCTGGTTTTTATGTTATGCCACTTTTTTCTAGCTATTTATTGTCTTGATATATAGGTCCTAGTCCAGGGGATTTTTTACATTGTATTGCCTTATATTGCAATATCTAATTGTGAGTTAAATTGGTTGTATTTTGTATTGCAGACCAGGTGGACCTCCATTGCTAGTTTTTTTAACAATTTTAAAGTACAACTGTAAAGTATAAAAACTTTTGTCTAACTGGATGTTTAGCAACTAGCAGAGGTTTTACCTTATACCCCCAGGCTAAATATCTATTTGCCATGCTTTATGGCAACCATGGAAAAAGTATAGAACAGCTAGATATGACAGGATGCTTGTTGGGAGTGTCATTAGTAGAGGAATAGGAACTAGAGTGATGTTACAAGCATGTGACTCATCACATGCTTCCGGTTGTCCAATTAAAAACATGCTTTCCTGCATCATTTGAAAGTTGTTTCTGGCAAAAGACCTTCAGTGATGTCACAAACTTGTGTCTTGTGTATATACATCAATTTTCCTTCATTAATCATGAAATATCACATATTTGTAAATAATCTAGATCACCATCCAGGCCCGATACACATGCCTATAAATTCAGATCTAAATTTGACAAAGGTCATAACAGACCAAAACGTTATACTACTTTTGTCAGTGTGATTTTAAAAATGTAATAAATTTGTGTTTATGGTTAAACAATGTAGTAAATTAATTGTGCATATTACTGGGGTAAAAAGTATGGTTCTAATTAGTACTAATCTTTGGGTAGTTAATGTAATCTGAAGTACAGAAACATTTATATTTATGGAGTACTGTTGTCATAGGTATTAATGAGTTGGCTACTGTTACTTGGCTATTGTGATGTGCATGTGATTATTGGCCACTGTCGATGGCCCTGAGACATTTGGTACTGTATTGGCTACTGTGGGGGCATAAGGGTGATCTCTATGGGAGCAGCAGAACAGTATTAAGTAGGTGTTAAGGTGCTAAAAGTTTTGTGTGCACAGACAAATTGTGGCTAAAAGAAGCAGACATGACAGCCAGGTAGAAGAAGTATTTGAAAGAGTAATTCACATGGGGGCATAAGGGTAATCTCTATGGGAGCAGCAGAACAGTATTTCCGTTGTTAAATCTGAGGAGACAAATTGTGGATGGAAGAAGCCGACATGACAGCCAGGTAGAAGAAGAAAACAAAGAGTAATCCTCTACATGCATGGCCCAATTTATACTTCCTCATATTCTGTCAAGCCACTTCCTGCTGGGTCAGGCGGCACTCTGTATATCTCAGCATTAGAGATGAGCGAGCACTAAAATTGCTCGTTATTCGGTATTAACTTTTCCCGATGCTCGAGTGCTCGTATCGAATAACGAACCCCATTAAAGTCAATGGGAGACCCGAGCATTTTTTCACTGAAAAAACACATTAAAAGAACAGTGAAGAACAACAAATTGCAGATGTTTACAGATGTTTTCCTTGTAAGAACACATTGAAAGAACACTATTCTTCACATTGCAGGTGTTCGCGCACATCTCCTAACTTATCAGAAGACACGCGCGAACACCTGCTATGTGAAGAATAGTGTTCTTTCAATATGTTCTTACAAGGAAAACATCTGTAAACATCTGTAATTTGTTGTTCTTCACTGTTCTTTCGTTAACTAAAAGTTCGTTATCGAGCAGGGGAAATACTCGTCCGAGCAACAAGCCGGTCCGAGTATGCTAATAATCGATCGAGCATCAAGCTCGGACGAGTATACTCGCTCATCTCTACTCAGCATCCACCCAAAGGCTTGTGTAGGAGGTAATGTCTGATAGAAGGTATGGAGGAAGGAGAGTGGGTGTACAGGGAGCTGTGTTCTGTGCTTTAGAAGTGATGTAGTACCATTGTGCAGCCTGCTATTCTGGATAAAATGTAGGTGTCAAGTGGGGCACATTTACTAAGGGCTTTGCGCCAGTTTTCTGGTGGACTTTGCACGTTCTTTCTAGTGCAAACTGCTTGCACACGTATTTAAGTGTCTACACCACAAATGTGTTATAAAAGGGACAGGACATAAATGTAAACGTGATGCAAATGAACTTAAACACAAATGCCATGTAAATGTGAGCGTAAGGGCAATGCAAAGTGACAAACGCCATGTAAACGGAAGTGTAAAGGAGACACAAACGCACATACATAAGCGCATATAAACATGATGCAAACACAACATAATTGCAAAAACATGTTAATGTAAGTGTAAATGCAACAAACAGAAACACCACGTAAGCGTAAACGTGATGTAATTGTCATGCAAACCCAAACACGTAAGCGTAAAAGCATTGTTAATGTAATGAAAAGTCCACTTATGCATAATCGCAAGCAAACACAACAAAGTGTTAACGCAACACAAATGCTGGGTAAGCAAATGTGTGAACGTCATAAAGGCCACATGCATGAAAAGCTAATGCTGTGTAAATGTAAACGCAACGCAAATGCGGCATAAACCCAAACACAACATAAGCACTAATTAAATGCAACTGGTACATAAACTATGCAAACGTCACATAAAACGCAAATTGATATGAGGCAAATGCAAAGTAAACGCAAATACCATGTAAACTTAAGTGTGAATGCAACTTAAGTGCCACAAACACAATGTAACCGCTTTTTAAACTTGAACGCAATGTAAACACGTCACAACCACCACTTAAGCGCAAAATCACCAAAACACCATGCAAGCGCTACGTCAAAGCAAATGACATATACCCGCAAATCTAGGGCCCCTTCCACACTTGTGTTGCAGATCAGGTCAGAGTCTGATCAGGGTGCGATCAAGGTTTGGTCAGTGAAAAACTGACATTTTTCATCAGAGTTCTATCAGTTTTCAGTCAGAGTTTGTTCAGTGTCTTAGTTTTTTCACAAGCAATTTCAATGCAATTTCAATTCGTTTTTCACGCACAGGTAATCTGCGTGAACGGACTCATGGCTGCGGTCTATCTTTTCTATGACAATTGATGCGTAAAAAACACATTGCACTTGCATTGCACTTGCATGTGTCTCAGAGTGCAATGCGTTTTTTGATGCATCACCATAGACTTGTATGGTGCGTTTTTCACGCGCGTGTGAGCGTGAAAAGAAATGCAAGTCTGAAAAAGCCCATTGATTACAATGGGTCAGAGTGCAATGCAAGTTCTGCGCGTCGAAAGCACGTGCAGAAAATGCGCATGAGAAACGCAAGTGTGGAAGGGGCCTAAGACAAACGTAAATGCAATGTTACTGCAAACACCATGTAAACATTATGTTTGCGTAAATTTAATGTAGGTACTTTTACATCATGTTTTATGTTTACATCACTTTTGCGGTAACATTGCGTTCGAGTTTACATTGCATTTCTGTTCACATCACATTTGCTTTCGCAACTGGTTTGCAATGTAAGCGCAGTGTAAATGCAATGTAATACTAGTGGAATGTGTGTGGCATTGAAGCCCTTGAAGCCCTAACTGGTGGAGGGCAGCAGTGATAATGCAGTGATTTCTCCCATCTCCCTACTGCATCTCTGGAGCTAAATCGCAGTAATCTTGGGGTTCCTCAATACCACTCTTACCAAGGCTGATCTCACACAATTGCTTAGTTTGATTGAATGGCCAGGTCGAGGAACAGCTGTGGTTGTCCCAAACCTCTTCCATTCAAGGTTTATGGGTGTCAATGTCCTCTTAGGAACCTTGACAGCTACCTTGGCCTTCACAAAATTTTTTCTTTGACCTCTTTTGGCAGTTCATCTCATGTTTCTCATATGCTCTGACTTGCAGTATGAGCTGCAAAGTCTTATATAGACAGGTGTTTGCCTTTCCTAATCATTTAATCAGTTTAATTAAACACAGCTGGACTCCAATGAAGGACTAGAGCCATCTCAAGGAGGATCAGAAGGAAATGGACAGCATGTGAGTTAAATATGAATGTCATAGCAAAGGGTCTTAAGACCATATGATATTTCAGTTTTTCTTGTTTAATATATTAGCAAAAATATCTACATTTCTGTCTTTTTTTCTGTCAAGGTTGCAGAGTGTACATTGGCTGCAATGAAACAAAAAGTCAAAAATGTAATGAGGTCTTTCCATACCCACTGTATAATATAGTAACAACGATGAAGCAGCACTCCAAAATGAAGAAAAACGGGTTTTATTCCACCATCAAATAGCAACGTTTCACCTTTTCCATAAAGGCATTATCAAGCAGTTAAGCAAAGTTTCTGTCAGAACCCCTACGAAGGAACACTTAAAAATTACACTTTATTATATAATATTATTAAAATAAAGGAACACTTAAAAATTACACTTTATTATATAATATTATTAAAATACGGCCACTCTTCAGCCACTAAATAGTCAACTCAGGCTTCCAGTGTATATGGGGGAAATGAGACCCAAAGGATCCCACTCTGTCACGTTATTGCCCCCTCACTGGACTAAAGTGCTGATGTGAAAAAGTGATATGTTCAGAGCTAGTGCAGCAATCGCGAGACTTGGATATAGACAGTTTAACAAGTTCTCGCCCTTGTAAATTGATAGGCACTGCACTTGAACATTAAAAAGAGGAAAAAGGCAAGGTTATGGTTTAGGTCCTGTTGTGGACCATGCTAGCCTGCCTATTCTGCCTAATATACCCTATGCCTGACGCGTTTCTGCAGCCCCTCTATTAGGGAGCTGTGTCATCAGAGACATATGGATGCATAGAAGGTGTATTGTTGAGCGTGGCTGCACATCACATATTTTGTGTGCACACCGCCGGCAGAGTCTCGGCACTGATAGATGCCATGCGCGCGCGAGTGCACGCGCGAGGTATACGAGAAACGCCCCGCCCACCCAGAGGCAAAGCAGCCAATCACCGCCTAGGACTGCCAGCAATAGTCCTCCAATAGGGAACAAGTGGGCGTTCCAAGGAAAGAGGGCTCGTGTCTGGTCAGCCAATAGCGCTGTCCCCAGGCTCACCACATGTAACATATGGTGAGTAGATTGTCATCACCAGTATGTCAGAGAGAGGACCAATATCATCAGAGACAGTGTCGCTTGAATTGCAACCTTGTTCGCTATGTTAGATAGATATCAATTCATAGTAAACTGTCCTGAATTCCTCATTTAAATTATTAAGTTGTAAACAAGGAATCGTATAACGGCTAAAACTGACCTATAGAACCCGATACAATTTAGCACAAGGCCAAGGTAAGGAAAGTATTCAGCAGTAAATAATGACAGAATCACAATATAACAAAATAGAAAATTAATATGCAGTGGTAATGATGATCCTAAGCAGCGGAGTGTGCCGGCTAAGATGGAATAATGCAAAATATGGTAATATTGATTTAAAGAAGGCATGCATAGCTAATGACATCATTCAAACCCTGCGGTTTTTCCGTAGATAGGGTGCAGATCCATCTCGCCTCACGTTGAAGCAGCAGGCGATCAAAGTCCCCTCCACGTATGGGGGGTGTCACCCGTTCCACTCCTTGAAATTTAATGCTCAGGGAGTTTCCGTCATGATGTTCACAGACATGCCGAGCGATGGTGGTATCGTTTCCATTCAGGATATCCCTGACATGTTCTCGGATGCGTACGCGGAGCTCCCTATATGTCTTACCCACATATTGGGTTCCACACACGCATGTCATGAGGTACACAACTCCGGTACTTCTGCAATTAATAAATTGGCGATTTGGAAAAATCCGCTGAGTTACCGAGCTGGTCACAGATTTACCCGGTGTAATAAAATTGCATGTATTTTAATCATATTATATAATAAAGTGTAATTTTTAAGTGTTCCGTTTCAGGCAGTTACCACACTTACTCCTGTGAACACAAATTTTCGCACCTTCTTTGAATTCATTTATTAGAACCCCTACGAGGACCTGCAATCACCAAAACTTCAATCACGGTGCTGCTCTACACTGCTTTGTTTTCCACTGTATAATATATATATTGTGGGGAATTGCTCTGGTAGATGCCTTGTAGTAGTGCAGGAAGCAGGGCACACGCAGAGTTAAAGTCCAAATATCAAGTGTTTATTCACATTTCCTTGTCAAAACACAAATTCAGCCTTGGCTTAGGCACATACAAAATACAAAATAAATATATCCCTGAAAATGGGGGAAAGAGAGTATCAAGTACTATAAAATTTAACTTTTATTAGATATGCACTAAAATGAATAAAAGAATGTGTTGAGGTGTAGCATCCTCCACCACTAGAGTGAGTGTCTAAAATAATTCTAATGTCTGACCCCAGCTCAAACACATGTCTAGGCTGCCCTAAACTGAGGTCAAGAAAGAAAGAAGGTGGGGGTATAGGCTAGTATATGATATCGTAGGCCCAGCGTCTAGAGGGTAAAGGGCATATGTGGAGCCAGTCTCCCCTCCCACAGATAGTATGATAGTATAAAAGAACTTAAGGTCGACACCAGTATACCAGCCGAAGTGCTAGCTCAGGATAGAGTGTATCGACAGCTTCAGTGGTCTAGCATTTGTGAGCATTTTCGTAGACTCCATCTAGGCTAATGGTGCTAGTCCTCCTGTCCATAATTTACATGAGCAGATAGCCCTCATTTATCTCAGGTTTTATTCCAGGGTCTAGCCGAGGACTGCGGGCTGGTATACTGTGGTCGACCTTAAATTCTTTTATACTATAATAATCTGTGGTGAGGGGGATCTGGCTCCACTATGCCCTTTACCCTCGTAGACGGTCTGGGCCACGATATCATATACTAGCGTGCTATACGCCCCACCTCTTTCTTTCGTGACCTCAGTTTAGGCAGCATCTAGACACTGTGTTTGAGCGGGGTCAGAACATAGATTTATTTTAGCACACTCACTGCTAGTGGTGGAGATCCACTACACCTCATGCAGCATTCTTTTATTCATTTTAGTGCATATCTAATAAAAGTTAAATTTATAGTACTTGATACTCTCTTTCCCCCATTTCACTGGGATATATTTATTTTGGTATTTTTGTATCAGTGCCTAAGCCAAGCGTGAATTTGTTTGACCAAGGAAATGTGAATAAACAACTTGATTACTTGGGACTTTAATCTCTGCGTTGCCCTGCTCTCGCTCACTACTACAAGCATCTCCAGAGCAATTCCCACAATTATATTATTATACAGGGAAAACAACGTGCATGTAGAGCAGCACGTGATTGTAGTTGTGGTGATGTGCAGGTCCCTCGTAGGGGTTCTCCATAAATGAGTCAAAGAAGGTGCGAAAAAATTTGTGTTCACACGAATAGTGTGTAATGCCATGTAAAAGGCAACACTTCAAAATTACACTTTATTAATAATTATTAAATGACGCGCACTCTTCAGCCACTAAATAGTCAACTCAGGCTCCAGGTATATGGGGAAATGGACCAAGGACCACTTGGTCAACGTATATTGCCCCTCAGGACTAAAGTGCTTATGTGAAAAAAGTGATATGTTCAGAGCTAGCTGCAGGCAATCGCGAGACTTGGATATAGACAGTTTAACAAGTTCTCGCCCTTGTAAATGATAGGCACTGCAGCTTGAACATTAAAGAAGAGGGGAAAGAAGGCCGGGTTTTGGTATGTTAGTCTGTGTGGACCATGCTACCCCCGCCTTCCTATTCGCCACCTAATACCCTATGTCTGACGCGTTTCTGTCAGCCCTCTATAGGGAGCTGTGTCCAGAGACATATGGTATGCATAGTAAGGTGTGAGGTTGAGCGTGGCTGCACATTCACATATTTTGTCGGCACACCGCGCAGAGTCTCGGCACTGATAGATGCAGTGCGTCGGCCGCGAGTGCACGCGCGAGCGATATTATCGAGAAACGCCCGCCCACCCAGAGGCAAAGCAGCCAATCACCGCCCTAGGACTGCCAAGCAATAGTGCTCCAATAGGGAAACACAGGAGTGGCGTTTCCAAGGAGGAAAGAGGGGTCGTGTCTGGTCAGGCCAATAGCGTGGTCCCAAGGTCACCGCACAGATAAATTACGGTGCAGTAAGATTGTCATCACCATAGTCAGAGAGAGGACCAATATCATCAGTAGACGTGGTCGCTTGAGCATTGCAACCTGTTCGCTATGTTAGACAGCATATCATCTCATAGTAAACTGTCCTGATTCCTCATTTTAAATTATTCAGTTGTAAACTAGGAATCGGATAACGTCGAACAACTGAACCTAGCTAAGAAATCCCCGATACAATTTAGCACAAGCCAAGGTAAGGAATAATATTCAGCCGTGATATAATGACAGGAATCACAATATAATCAACAATAGAAAATTAATATGCAGTTGTAATGTGATGATGCGGTGCTAAGCAAGGAGATGTGCCGCGCTAAGACGGAATAATGCACAATATGGTAATATTGATTTAAAGAAGGCATGCATAGTTAAGACATCTATTCAAAACCTGCGTTTTTCCGTACGATATAAAGGTGTCAGATCACATCTCGCCTCACGTTGAAGCAGCAGGCGATCAAAGTCCCCTCCACGATGGGGGGTGTCACCCTTCCCACTCCTTGAAATTTATGCTCAGGAGTTTCCGTCATGATGTTCACAGACATGCCGAGCGAGGTGTGTGCGTGTATCGTTTCCTTCAGTAGTATCCCTGACATTCTCGGGATGCGTACTCGGAGCTCTCCTAATTATGTGTACTTACCCACATATTGGGTCCACAACCGCATGTCATGAGTTACACACACTCCGGTACTCTCTCAATTAAAAAATTGGCGATTTGCGAAAAATCACGTGATTACCGAGCTGGTCACAATTTAATCACCGTTGTAATAAATTGCAGTCCTTACAAGAACCGCATCTGTATGTCCAAGAGCGTGGCGGCCTCGCGCGGAGCACGTTTGACCACCAATATTGCTATATTCCAAGTCTCGCCGATATTGCTGCAACTAGCTCTGCAACATCTCACTTTTTCACATCAGTCAACTTTGCCAGTATGGGGGGCAATAACAGTGACATAGTGGGACTTTGGGTCTTCATTTCCCCCATTATAACAGGCTGGAAGCCTGAGTTTGCTATTTAGGGCTGAAGAGGTGTCCGATTATTTAATAAATATTGATATAATAAGTGTAATTTTTCATAGGTTCATTCGTGGGGTGCTCTTGACAGAAACTTGCGTAACTGCTTGATAATGCCTTTATGGCAAAAGGTTGAAACGTTGCATTTGGATGGTGAAATTGAATCAACCCGTTGTTTCTCTCATTTTGGAGCTGCTGCTTCATCGTGTTTACTAGTAATTATTACGTGGGTGTATGGAAAGACCGTCTATTGTACATTTCTTGACCTTTTTGTTTCATTGCAAGCCAATGTACACTTGCACCTTGAGCAGAAAAAAAGGTGACAGAAATTAGAATTTTTGACTAATATTAAACAAGATAAAACGAAATATCAATGTATGTCTTAAGACCCCTTTGCTATGACACTTCATCAGTTAACTCACATGACTGTCCTTTCCTTCTGATCCTCCTGAATGGCTCTATGTCCTTCTTGGAGTCTCAGCTGTGTTGATAATTTAAACTGATTATATAATGATTAGGAAGGCACACACCTGTTGTCTATATAAGACTTTTGCAGCTCTGACGTGGCAAGTCAGGCATATGAGAAACTAGATGAACTGCCCAAAAGAGGTCAAAGAAAAAATTTTGTGAAGGCCAAGGAGCTGTCAAGTGTCCTAAGAGGCATTGACACCAATAACCTTGAGTGGACCGAGGTTTTGGGACAACCACGCTGTGTCCTCGGACCTGGCCCATTCAATCAAACTAAGATATGGTGTGAGTCAGTCTACTTGTAAAGTGGGATAGTGGAGGAACCCCAAGATTACTGCGATTTAGCTCCAGAGATGCAGTAGGGAGATGGTGAGAAATACTGCAGTACACTGTCCTCCACCAGTTAGGGCTCAAGGCTCATGCCCAGCCACATTTCCACTTAGTATTACATTGCATTTACTACGACGCCTTACATGCAAACAGTTGCCGAAAGCAAATGTGATGTGAACAGAAATGCATGGTTAAACCGAACGCAAGTTTAACCGGTGGCGAAAAAGTGATTGTTGAAAACCATAAAACATGATGTTAAAAGTACTACATTAAAATTTTACGCAAACATAATGTTTACATGGTGTTTTGCAGTAACATGATTTACGTTTGTCTTGAGGCCCCTTCCACACTTGCGTTTCTGCTGCGCATTTTTTCGGCACGCGCTTTCGACGCGACAGAGGACTTGCATTTTGCACTCTGACGCCATTGCAAATCAATGGCGTTCTTGTTCAGACTATGCATATTCTTTTCACGCTCACACGCGCGTCGAAAAAAAACGCACTCATACAATCTGATGGTGATGCGATCAAAAAACGCAATTGCACTTGAACCATGCAAGTGCATGCAAGTGGAATGTGTTTTTTACGCATTCAATTGTCATAGAAAAAAGACCGCAGCCATGAGTTCCGTTCATCGCACATACCTGTGCGTGGAAAACGGAATTGAATATTGCATTGATGGAAATTCTTGTGGAAAAAACTAAGGAGCACTAACAAACTCTCTACGAAAACTGGAAGAACTCTGATGAAACAAGTCAGTTTTCTTCACTCGACCAAAACTTGATCGCACCACTGATCAAGACTCTGACCTGATCTGTCAACACAAGTGTGGACAGGGGGCCCTAGATTGCGTAGGTCACTAGTCCTTGCTTTGACGTGCGCTCTGCTGGTTGTTTTGGTTGATTTTTGTGGCTTACAGTGGTGGTTTGACGTGTTACATTGCGTTCAATGTTTTATAGACAAGCGGTTTACATGTGTTGTGCGCGACTTAAGTTGCATTCCACTTAAGTTACATGGTATTTGCGTTTACTTTGCATTTGCCTCAATCAAATTTGCGTTTTATGTGACTTTGCATAGTTTGTATGTACCAGTTGTTTAATTATGTTATGTTGTATTGGGTTTACTGCCTGCATTGCGTTGTTTACATTTACACGCCATTAGCTGTTCATGCAATGTCGGCCCTTATGACGTTCAACACATTGCTTACCCATGCATTTGTGTATTGCGTTAACACTTGTTGTCATGCTTAGCGACTATGCCATAATGGACTTTTCAGGTACATACAATGCTTTTACTCTACGTGTTTGGGTTTGACATGCCACAATTACATCACGTTTACGCTTACGTGGTGTTTTGTTTGTTGCATTTACCACTTAACATAACAGTTTGTTGCATTATGTGTGTTTGCATTGCATATGTTTATATGCGCGTTATGTAATGTGCGTTTTTGTTCTCCTTACACTGTGCAGTTTACATGGGGACTTGGTCACTTTGCATTGCCCATTACCCTCTACATTACATGGCATTTGTGTTTTACAGGTTCATTTGCATACACGTTACATATTATGCTCTGTCCCTTTTAAAACTCATTTGTGGTTGTAGACACTTAAATACGTGTGCAAGCAGTGTTGCACTAGAAAGAAGTGCACAGTCCACCAGAAAAAACTGGCGCAAGCCTTAGTAAATGGTGCCCCACTGGACACGCTCATTTTATCCAAATAGCAGGCCTTCGCACAGATGGTACAACATCACTTTAAAAGACACAGAACACAGCTCCCTTGTACACCCCTCTCTCATTCATACACTATCCTATTCAACATGACTACCTCCACCACAAGCCTTTGGGGTGTGATGCGAGTAGAGGCATGAGCGAGTATACTCGTCCGAGCTTGATGCTCGATCGATTATTAGCAACTGCGGACCGGCTTGTTGCTCCGGAACGGTATTTCTCCCTGCGTCGATAACGAACTTTTAGTTAACGAAAGGAACACTGAAGAACAACAAATTAACAGATGTTTGACAGATGTTTCCTTGTAAGAACATATCTGAAAGAACACTATTCTTCACATGAGTCATGGTTCGCGCGTCGTTCTGATAAGTTTAGGAGATGTGCGCGAACACCTGCAATGTGAAGAATAGTGTTCGTTCATGTTTCTTACAAGGGAAAACATCTGTTAACATCCTTGCATTGGTTGTCTTCAACTTGTCTTTAATGTGTTTTTTCAGTGAAAACAATCTGGGTCTCCACAATGACTTAATGGGGTTCGTTATCCGATACGAATGCCTCGAGCATCGGAAAAAAAAAAAAAAAGTCTAATACCGAATAACGAGCAATTTTAGTGCTGCGCTCATCTCTAATGCTGAGATATACAGAGTGCCGCGCTACCCAGCAGGAAGTGGCTTGACAAGAATATGAGGAAGTATAAATGGGGCCAAGTGCATGTAGAGGGATTCTCTTTGTGTCTTCTCTTCTACTGCTGTCATTTCGCTTCTTCCATCCACATTTGTGTCTCCTCAATTAACAACGGAATACTAGTCTGGCTGCTTCCCATAAGATTACCCTTATGCCCCCATGTGACATATTATCTTTCAATGATAGCTTCTTCCTACCTGTGCTGTCATGTCTTGCTTCTTTAGCCATCACGATGCGTCTGTGACACAAAAACTTTAGCACCTCTAACACACTACTTAATACTTTCGTTCTGCTCCCATAGAGATCACCCTTATTCCCCCACAGTAGGCACCAATACAGTACCAAATGTCTCAGGGCCATCGACCGTGGACCAATATACCATGCATCAACACAATAGCCAAGAACAGTAGAGCCAAACTCATTAATAACCTAGACCAACCGTACTCCATAAATATTAAATTGTTCTGTATTTCAGATTACATTATCTACCCAAAGAGTAGTACTAACTTAAACCATACTTTTTACCCCAGTAATCAGCCACAATAACTTACTACATTGGTTTGACCATAAAACACGAAATTTATCGCATTTTTAAAATCACACTGACAAAAGTGTATCTAACGTTTTGGTCTGTATGACCTTTGTCACATGTAGATCTGAATTTATAGGCATGTGTAGATCGTGCCTTGGATGGTGATCTAGATGTCTTTACAAATATGTGATATGATTCATGACTTAGTGAAAGGGAAAATTGATGTATATACACAAGACACAAGTGTTGGTGACATCAACTGACAGGCTTTTGCCAGAAACAACTTTTCAAAATGATGCAAAAGCATTGTTTTTAAGTTGGACAACCGGAAGGAGCATTGGATGAGTCCATGCGTTGTTGAACATCACTTTAGTTCCTATTTCCCTCTACTAAGACCTCCCAACAAGCATCATGCATATTCTAGCTGTTCTTACTTCTCTCGATGTTGCATTGCCCATAAAGCATGGCAAATAGATATTAGCCTGGGGTATGTATAAGGTAAACCTTCTGCTAGTTTGCTAAACATCCAGTTAGGACAAAAGTTTTTTATACTTACATTGTACGTTAAAATTGTTAAAAAACTGCAATGGGGTTCCACTGGTCTGACATGGATACAAAATACACCCAATTTAAACTCAAAATTAGTATGCAAGCATAACGGCAATCACATTGTAAAACAATCCCTGGGACATAGGACTAGCATATCAAGACAATAAATAGCTAAAAAAAGTGGCATAACATAAAAACCAGGTTACCACCACAACACCCTGAAGCATGTTTTGGTATCTGTCAGCTTCCTAATGTGTCTCAACTCATTACTTCCCCCTCTCCCAAAAGTAACAGTGCCCCATAGTTAAGTTATAAATAATAAATGAATATGTATACCGTTAAGTCCCTTTGCGCTTCTTCAGTCCAAACGATGCAGGGGCTAGTGGTTTAGGCTACATGTTAAATGTGCTGCCAAACATGCTTGCCACGACCCAGAGTTCGGTTCACGTTGCCACATCCCCATCCCTTGTGTCTCCCTGTATACCCGTTCGGCTGGCATTGCTGAATGTCGCATTAAAGTGCTAGGAGCAGTGGAGTGAAGGAGATGAACAGGTAAAGGGGTGCTGTGACCCTGACTCCCAGTCAGTTCCCCATCCCATCGATGGCGGCCCTGTTTATAATGGTTTCCACAGCTGTGGTGAGTAACTAAACATCTAGCAAGAGGTGGTGAAGTATATACGGAAAGCCTGTGTGAGATGAATCTTGGTGCCGATCTGTCTAACTCGAGTGATAAAATCTTAAACAACATTTCCCCACAGAGAGCTCAGCCTACTGGCATATACAATGGTATGCGCCAAAGAGCTGCTATGGGACCCACAGGCCCATCACTGAACTGGTCAACACTACTGAAGGAATGGCACATAATAATAATATTTAAAACATTATAAAAAATATACTCACTATGTGATTGTATATATGCTGTTGTGTTACAGTGAATAGGTGTCTTGTATATACAGTTTATGTGTAAGTGAGCCCCCAATGCAGATACCTTGCTATGGGGCCCTTACTCTCTAGTTAGCTGGAAGCTCAGCTGTGAGACTTTAGAACTATCTCATCGGCAATGTTATTCAATAGGAATGTTCAGTTTCATCGTGAGCACTATAAGCTCGACCGGCCCAACCGTCATCATACGACCAGCAATTTTATATTGTTTTCGTGTGAAAGCTCTACAAATCCTAGGCTTAGCGTGATGGCAAACCTATTAGTGCCGTTTGTGCCAAAAATCTACGAGCCCCTCGAAATGATACCACCAAAATGCTTTATACAGAAGGCACGATTCGACAATTTAAGAAACGTATTTTGCATCACCTGCTCGTCACAGGTTTAATAAATGTAATAGGCCACTGAGGACACCAACACAGTAGACAATAATGAGAAGCAAGGTTCGGTTATCATTGTAGCTTCCTTCTAGGGTTCTGGGCTGCACTGGGACTGCCAGAAGCGGCCTTGATCCTCGTCTTGGCAGAAACTCTGCAGTGGGGGGGTGCATGGCCAGGGTGCCACAGAAAGAAATGTCCGCATGACCTCTCTGGCACCCGTGCAGCTAGGTTCGCGCATCACTGACCAAGCGGAACTGTGATTATTACACCCATTGACGAGCAGCAAAGCGAGAATAGTAAGATATAAAATTTTACCACAGGATGTGCCAGTGCACTACCAATTTCATTTACTATAAACTGTCCCGGAAAAAAATTGCAGTTCATTGAGTAAAAATTAATTCATCCCATTTATGTCAATTAAATGACCTTACATCATGAAGCCTTTGATAATAGAGGAGGGAAATGAATTTTAGTTTAATAAGCATAAATTTGTGCAGAGTGCATTTCAATTTTAAGTTTTTCTGTATGTATGGTACTTTTTCTCGTTCATTAAAGTATCTATAATATCAGGGATTTTATTTCTGTATCTAAATGTTTTGTATCTTATCTGTCAGTTACCTTAGATGTAAATTAATTCTATAGCCTCCAGACTCTAGACATGGGGGATAGATATCACGGGACTTTCTGCTCCCTTAAGTGGTCGCTGGAAGGGTGGTTTCATAGGGGAAACTTCGCAGACTGAATGTATTTATACGCCACGCAAGACTGGCGTAGAAGTAAACATCACGAGGCCGGACCCTCGGCTGCGCTCATAGCCGCCATGTATAAAAAACCACATTTTGTCTATTGTAGAGAAGAACTGAACTCGGATATGTCCCAAATTTTATTATTCCCGCATTGGAACGTATCTGTTGTGTGCAGCGAGTCATAGTGAACATTTTAAGAAGCTGTGGCAGTTATCAATTTTGACTCAAATTGCATTGGTCACATCAGTTGTGTCCACCATCGATGCTGATCCCATTAAATGATGCCAATAGTGACTGCCATTTAATGGACTGTCTTAAGCAAATCCCCTTAACGGCCCTAAGGTTCACAATCACAACCTGTAGGCCAGGGGTGATTTACCTAAGGCACTGGTCCAAGCGATTCCTACGGGGCTCACCAGAGTACACCAATAGTTTTACTACTGATTCTCTCGATCAAAAGCACACCTCTCATCCTGAAACATAATCCTTTTGTAAAGCGGGGACATAACATCTGCTGATACCTCCGCAGCATGTAAGAGGTGTCTTATCAATAATAGGAGCAGGATAAACTGATCAATAGGGGGGGAACTGACATACGAGCACGGTGTGAGATGAACGGAGTCTTTGGATCGGGCCTGCATGCACTGTCGTTACTAGTGTAAATCAGCTGTTCTTTATCTTTTGCTACACTTGCTCATCTCGTACTGAGATTTTCGTCAAGATGAGAATAGGGGTCCTTGTGTTTGTTAAATAGCTTTGGGGGAACTGGGGATTGAGACATGTAACGATACACAGGGACGGTTGACGGGTCCCTACCAATATCTTATGTTGACCGTTTTGGCTCATTGGCTGCTTAACCTGTTGTTCATTAAGAAACCGTGAGTTAATTGCTAACGTTGCCCTCCGTCTGATCCCTTGTTAGGCTGTTTACCTCCGCCACGGGCTCCCCATTCCTTACAAGGGACCTATCTTAGAGACACCAGTTGGTTGCCCCAGGAGAACCATTAACATCACTCTCCCTCGTACATTTCTTGCAACACACCACCGGCTGGAGAGCTGCCAGGCTGTAGGACAGCCCTCCATCCCCATACCAAAGCACGCATGACCACAGTGTGTCCTAGGCCGCAACCGCCCGCCCTTCCAGTATTCTGGGGCCCCCTTCTGCCTCCAGCCCCAACGAAAACGACTAGGCCCCCCTGTGGGTAAATTTAAGAGTCTTGCACCATTATTGTGTGTCGCTGCTTTGTGCCAACAAGTGAGAAAAATGTGCCCCACAGGGCTGTTACTACTACTGCTTATTCCGAGTTTGCAGCACATTTATTACTGACATATGCGCCACAATTCTGGCAGCATGAAGAAAGGCACACAAAAAATGGTTCATTCTTCTCCGGATCAGTGGCACTCCTAAGATGATAAGATCCAACGCGTTTCCTGACTAACTAACAGGGATCAGGGATCAGATGTAGTATTATGTTAGGTATAAACACCTCTTGGATAATGAACACATTCACATAGTGTGTCCTTGCATTGATAGCAGCGTTAGCGCACGCGAGGAGACGCTTGATATTTAAATCCTAAGTCCCGCCCCTCCATGAGCAAAGGAGTGGTTCTAGGCCAATAGTGAGAGCCAAGACAGGACTGGCCCTCGCAAAGGGAACATCCCACAATGTCATGGATGTTCCGGCCAATGACGGATCAGAGGCGGAGAGCTGCCTCCGGTCACGTAATCGCGCCGGTGAGTCACGCGATCACGAAGGCGAAAAACACCCCCCCCCTCCCCAGGGTCACATGATCGCTGAGTCAGAGTGTCACACAGGACCGCCCAGACTGCGCCCATGTCCACGGCAATAGGTTCATTGTGAGATGACAATAATGATACATAGATAGAGAGCCACTCCTCCCTGTAATGCAGTACAAGGAAAGGGGATAACACGGATACGTCAATTGTAGGGGAAAAGATAGGCTTCTCATTACATAGCATCCTCGGTCGGCTCTGTAAGATTGCATATATCAACCAAAACACGGTATGGAATTCTAAGAAGCATAGAGGTAAGTTAATGGGATGAGGACAACAGACTAAATCAAGCTGGAGAGTAAAGTGGTATTAATCTGTGCTTATCTTGGAGCAGTGATACTCCATAAAGGCACTGAAGGATATGTGTATAGAGAGAACATGCATGATGGTGACATACAGATCCTGATGCCCAAAAGTATTGGACTCCTTATATAGGTGGTGGTTACAGAAAACTAGTAAAAGACAGCTTCTCATTGAGGCCATTAGGTTCCACCATATTCAGGGTGTAGATCTACCTGGTCTCTTTTTGTTGTATCAGCCTGTCCCAGTTACCCTCCCATTTGGGGGGTCTGATCTTCTCTATCACCTGAAAACATAGTAATTTGGGATTGCTATTATGGAATCTGGCAAAGTGTCTTGCCACAGTTGTGTCCCTCAGATTCCTGATGTCCCCTGCATGTTCTTGAATTTTTGTCTTAACCTGACGGTACCTTTTGGGGGCAAGATAGCAAATAAACTGCTCCTTCTGTCCTGCAGTTGGTATATTCCCTGATGGAGTATATCACGCCAGTACTGGTGCTCTGAAAACTGTTCCCCAGAACCAGTGGGCATACGTTGTAATTGCCACACCTAAAGGTGCAGGGCCAGCAGAAAGCCATGTTGGGGGGGAACGGGCAGGCTGGAGATGACTGTGAACAAGACTGTCTCTAAGATTTTTCCCCCTCTGATACGTGACTGATGGATAAGGTGATAAGTATTGAGTCCTGGTCTTGTCTCAAGATCCACCAGTACTTGTTGAGTATCTGTTTGATTGCATCTTCTCTTCTTTAGGAGAGCACATGTCGGAAAGCCTTTGTGATTGTCCTTTTTGGGAAGCCTTGTTGCGCAAACCTGTCGCTCAGATCCTTGGCTTGTGACAAGAAGTCCTCCGTGTGGCTACAATTACAGCGTAATCTAAGAAACTGTCCTTTTGGTATTCCCCTTTTAAGGGGAGAAGGGGGACTGCTTTCCCATGAGAATAGGCTATTAGTCGCTGTTTCTTTTCTATGTACTCTCGTTTGGAGTTGCCCATCCGTGGTTTTAGAGATACATAGATCCAGGAATGCAATGGAGCTTTCGTGAATCTCGCTGGTGAACTTGAACCCTAGATTGTTCACATTCAGGGCCTGGACAAAGTCATGAAAATCAGAAGGAGTAGATGACCAAAGAATCAAAATGTCATCTATATAACAAAGCCAGTTGGACAGATGACTAGAGATGAGCGAACACTAAAATGCTCGGGTACTCGTTATTCGAGACGAACTTTTCCCGATGCTCGAGTGCTCGTCTCGAATAACAAACCCCATTGAAGTCAATGGGAGACTCGAGCATTTTTCAAGGGGACCAAGGCTCTGCACAGGGAAGCTTGGCCAAACACCTGGGAACCTCAGAAAAGGATGGAAACACCACGGAAATGGACAGGAAACAGCAGGGGCAGCATGCATGGATGCCTCTGAGGCTGCATAATCGCAACATTATGCCAAAATTATGGGCAACAGCATGGCCATGACAGAGTGACAGAATGAAGCTAGATAGCATCTAAAACATCCAATAATTGACCCTGACACTATAGGGGACGGCATGCAGAGGCAGCGGCAGCAGGCTAGAGAGTGCATGGCGACATACCCTAAATGGACTCAGGCTTCAAACCAATGGGTGGCAGAGAGGAACCAAAGGAGGTGAGCAAGAAGCGCTCAAATAATATCGTTACATGATAAAAGTTTGCCAGTATATTTTGTGGATTACACAGCAGGGTGGCGACAAAGTTAACATGGAAGCCATGAAAACAACCCAAAATTCTGCCTGACACAGCTCGTTTGATAAGGGGACCATGTATGGAGGCAGTGAACTAGTAGTAGATTAAAGGTGCTGCAGTTAAAACTATGTTAGTTGGATCTTGGCATGGAGCTGGCGCTCCGCTGCCAGGCGAGCTTTCGCCAATCCAAGCCCCTGTCTAGACCCCAGTGTCTAGTAGGCCTACTCCCCAAACCAGCAATTCTAAGAACCTGTTTGATGTATAAGATCAAGTGTAGTAGCGTTCTATAAGTTTAGGATATGGCGGGGTGTGAGGGCTTGGGCAGCGAGCGTGGATATGAATCAAGGAGACAGCCCTGCCGCAAGAAGCCTGAGTGAAGTATATATCGGTGAAGTCATGATCAGTGACAACGTTTGCCGTATTTTTTGTGGAGTTATCACAGTCAGCCCTTTTCTCATTTCTCCCTCATCACGGTGGCCGATCAGTAAGTCGTAACAAGTGGTACATGTGGCAGCTGCAGAGTCTCCTGGCTTGTGATTGGCTCTGTTTCTGGCCGCCAAAAAGCAAAACGGCGGGAGCTGCCATTTTCTCGAGCGGGCGAAGTATTCGTCCGAGCAACGAGCAGTTTCGAGTACGCTAATGCTCGAACGAGCATCAAGCTCGGACGAGCATGTTCGCTCATCTCTACAGATGACATGTCCATCTGGCATATTCCTCTGAGAAGACTATCCGGTCCTCCCACCAGCCAAGGTATAGATTCACGTAGCTGGGGGCCATTGGGTTCCCCATAGAGGTACCCCTCAGCTGGTGGAAGAGCTTGTTCCCAAAGAGGAAGACATTTATATCCTGGATGAATCTCAGGAGGTCCACCACAAAAAGATTGTGGCTATGGAATTGGGTGCCTCTCATGCTCAGGAAGGTTTCCACCGCCTCACATCCCTTAGTTTTTCCATTGGGTTGACCGATAAGGGACGATAACCATCCGTGTCTGATAGCAGTCTCTAACACGCGGGCGAGGAGGACGTATGTTCCACACTGTTGAGGGTTTTTATAACTAGTGTGTTACGTTCCAAATCAACCAGTGCTAGTCGTTCTTCAGGACTTATTAAAAGGGTTTTGTACCCCTTCCTTAAGATGTTTCAGCTCTTTGGTGACAAGGTCAACTAACACGTCAACATGTGTGGATTCAATGCGACGAAGCCAGGAACTTCCTTTTTAGGATGTATATGTTCCCTTCCGATTCCTCTCCGATTCTTGTAATAGATCTACCATTGGTCTCAAATCCCCAAAAGTCAGAGAACAGAATCCCAAGTTCAGTGTGCATCTCTTACGGTACATTTAATTTGAAAAAAAAATTTCCCATTTCAATTTTCTGGCAAAAAGGTGTATGTCTTTGACACCACCCAAATGAGTCAAAACGTAAGACGATGAACAAAGAAGCCTTTTTAAAAAGGATTCATTCTGCATCATCCAAGATGGTGTTTTGTTGGGGACAAATTAATCATGTAGTTTCACTGTCGCTACCGGCCTAACTTCTTTCCCGACTGGCCTTGGTCCCTCTTAGTAGATACCGGAGATCGGGGGGGTTGGCAAACTAAAACACCCCCCCGGGGTTACACTATTATAGCACCTCGTCTCTCGGTCTCCATCTTATGACCCCTCTCTGGAATCACTAGGGTCATCCTAGGGGATAGGGGGCCACTCGGGTATTCCGCGTGGTTGTATCATCTCGGAGGTGGAGGAGACTGAGGTTTTTTGACTGAGTGCTGGGGGGGCGGTAAGTGCCTGCTGGTTAAGAAAATCTATGCCCTTTTGTCTTAACTCTTGAGATCTCGTAACAATTGGTGATGTGTACGCTCTGGATTTGAAGATGTATAGATTTCCAATGGTCTGTTGGAGGATTTTATCCTTCTTATCAAAACTAGCTGTATCTTTCAGAGATCTAACTGCTGCTATTTCACTCTGAAGCTGGTCACTAGTTTGTTTAAAGAGTATTCATTCCTCCTCAAGAAGTATGCCCATCAGACGCAAGGAGTTCGATTTGACCTTCTCCTCCCACCTAGTTTTTATGTTAGATGTCTTTAGGCAAGGGGATGGGGTAATCGGAATTCTGAGACCCCTGGGTACAATTTTGTTTTTCAAATAATTTTCTAAGCTCTGGATCTCCCACCAGGACCATGACGTCGTGGGATGTTCCCATTGCGAGGGCCAGTCCAGTCTTGGCTCTCCCTATTGACCTAGAACCACTCCGTTGCTCATGGAGGGGTGGGACTTAGGATTTAAATATCAAGCGTCTCCTCGCGTGCACTGCCGCTGCTATCAATGCGGGGGCACACTATGTGAATGTGTTCATTATCCAAGATGTGTTTATACCTAACATAATACTACATCTGATCCCTGATGAATGTTAGTTAGTCAGGAAACGCGTTGGATCTTATCATCTTAGGAGTGCTAGCTCAGGATAGAGTGTATCTGACAGCTTCAGTGGTCTAGCACAGTGATTTTCAACCTTCTTTGAGCCGCGGCACACTTTTAATACTTAGAAAATCCTGGGGCACACCACCAACCAAAAAAGCACAAAATGACACTAAAACAGTCATATTATACATATAGTTAATAATATACATTCTAAATTTATTTTACTCACTCATTATGAAACCTGGGCCTGTTTCGATAAACACAAAAGGGATATCCTGGCAGGAATGGTGGAAAGACACACACGAAGCTCTTCCTCAACAGTTCTCAGTTTCTCTCTGTTTTAAGTATATGGTGCTGATTATTATGTGGCTCATATACTGCAATATAAAGGGGTACAATGAGAAGTACTATGACCATGAGGCCAGAGTACAAGTGCCAGCTCATATACTCAGCATATGAGCTGGTACTTGTAGTACTCCAGCCTCATGACTATAGTATTTCTCATTGTTTTATGCAGTATACTGCTGGAGTACTAAAAGTACCAGCTCATATGCTGAGTATTCTGCCAACAGTTCATATACTCAGGCAAAAGCTCATATAGTCAGCATTATTGGTGGGCATTACCTTGGCGGTGGGCAAATGTGAGAGTCTCTCCGCTTTCAGGATGATGCACCGGCCTCGGTGACGTCATTTTGACGCGCGAGGTTCAAAGCTTGCACATGTGTTATTGTACACGTCTCCTGCATGGTAAGAAGCCGTGACTGCGCATTGCCGGGAAACAAAACACAGGGGGCACCATAGTTTGGGGAACTTCCCCGCGGCACAACCGACCATGTGTCGCGGCACACTACTGGTTGAAAATCACTGGTCTAGCAGTTGTGAGCATTCATCTTAGACTCCATCTAGGCTAATGAGCTGTCCCCTGTCCATAATTTACATGAGCAGATAGCCTCCAATTTATCTCAGGTTTATTCCAGGTCTAGCTGAGGACGCGGCTGGTATACTGGTGTCGACCTTAAGTTCTTTTATACTATCATAGTATATGATGTATCGGGCTGCCAGCTGCGCAGCTTTGTATCGGGCTGCGAGTGCGCAGGCGCGGGGACAGTAACGCCCTGCGCCGGCCCACTCCCGTCCGGCCGTGCCCCCCGCTCGGCCGGCCGCGCCCCCCTTCACGCCCCACTGGCGGATTGGGGAAATAATCGCAAAAGCTAGCAATAAGCTAGCATTTGCGATTATTTCAGGGCCTCTGCGCCACTGCCGATGCGCAGAGGTCCTGATAAATATGCCCCAGAGTTTTTGTTTAGCAAGTTTTGTTATAGACTTTGCACACTAATTTATTTGCAGCCCATGATATACTTATCCCCTTACTACCAAGACTGTTTTCCACCTTAATGACAAGGCTGTTTCTCAGTATTTTTGTCAATACCTTCTACAATCTACTAATGAATTTTTCATTAGTATAGCTTTATAGAGTCTTGTTTTTTGCAAGGCGATTTGTATTTTTTTATAAGTATGATTTTGGAGTTCATATATATACTACTGATAACTCTTTCTTTACAGTATATTTTAAAATGAACACAAATCTGGCATTATTTTTTCTAATAAAAAATGTTGTGAATTTATCATGGAACCTTGATAACACAAAAAGTTTGTTCTCTGTATCACTATGAATCTAGCAATACCAGGATTATGATGTTTTTCATTTGCATAAAGAAATCCGTTTGGTGAAAAATAATCTTTTAGCATCATTGCCCCATAAATATTTTGTGTAATGATGGAAAAATTTAAATATTTTCCTTTATTTTTAAAAGGTTTTTGTTGTTTGGTATAAATACTATAAATTCTAACTTTCTAGACTGGGTTGTTGCAGTTGTGGATGTACAAAAAGTATGTACTTTCACTTGAGGTATAATATAATATATATTGTACTTCCAATGTAGTTCAGTGTATTATACTGTCAGTTACTGACAGGCATGGTCTAATAGAAAGATACCTGGAGTCCTTTAAAGTGATATCATTGGCAACCCGCAGTGGTAGCCACAGGGTGCCAATGGGTGAAAGAGCAAGCTCACTACCTCTGTAACCAGCCACTTACACACTGGGGCACATTTACTTACCCGGTCCATTCGCGGTCCAGCGGCGGCTTCTCTGACGAGCGTTCGGGTCTTCCGGTGATTCATGAAGGTCCTTTGCCCGATGTCCACCAGGTGGCGCTGCTGCGCCAAAATCCGCCGAGGTGCCCCGGAGTTCATCGTCTTCATCGTGGTGCATGTGAGTATGGCCCGTGCGACCAATTTTTTTTTTTAATGCGGCGAATCCGAATCCGTCGGGTTACCGGTCGGCCACGCCCCCCGATTTCTGTTGCGTGCATGCCAGCGCCGATGCGCCACAAACCGATCGAGTGCGCCAAAATCCCGGGGCAATTCAGGGAAAATTGGCAAATCGGAAATATTCGGGTAACACATCGGGAAAACGCGAATCAGGCCCTTAGTAAATGACCCCCACTGTGGTCCATGTTTGACTACTATGTATAAGTGATTAAACACCTGGAATTGGAGCAGATCAAAGTGTAGGGAAGTTCTGTATTGACCTGACAAACCTTCCCACACTGTAACACCAACACCATCTGGTGACAACAGTGGCTGGTGCATTGCGTTCTCCTTGACATCTTCAATATCTGGTCAAGACTTTGACTATATTCCAGACATGTATTGTAATGTCCCGCTCTTTCCTTAGTGGCTATATATATACTCTTCTTAACATTATGCTATATAGTATCATCTCTGTACATGTATATCATTATAGTATAGCATTTAGCATATAGCATCCTTACAATGAGGAAACACTGTCTAGGTGGAGCTTATAAATACTATAAATTCTAACTTTCTAGACTGGGTTGTTGCAGTTGTAGATGTACAAAAAGTATGTACTTTCACTTGAGGTATAATATAATATATTGTACTTCCAATGTAGTTCAGTGTATTATACTGTCAGTTACTGACAGGCATGGTCTAATAGAAAGATACCTGGAGTCCTTCAAAGTGATATCATTAGCAACCCGCAGTGGTAGCCACAGGGTGCCAATGGGTGAAAGAGCAAGCCCACTACCTCTGTAACCAGCCACTTACACACTGGGGCACATTTACTTACCCGGTCCATTCGCGGTCCAGCGGTGGCTTCTCTGACGAGAGTTCGGGTCTTCCGGCGATCCATGAAGGTCCTGTGCCCGATGTCCACCAGGTGGTGCTGCTGCGCCGAAGTCCGCCGAGGTGCCCCGGGGTTCATCGTCTTCATCGTGGTGCATGTGAGTATGGCCCGTGCGACCAATTTCTTTTTTTAATGCGGCGGTTTTTCCGAATCCGTCGGGTTACCGTTCGGCCACGCCCCCCGATTTCTGTTGCGTGCATGCCAGCGCCGATGCGCCACAAACCGATCGCGTGCGCCAAAATCCCGGGGCAATTCAGGGAAAATTGGCGCAAATCGGAAATATTCGGGTAACACGTCGGGAAAACGTGAATCGGGCCCTTAGTAAATGACCCCTACTGTGGTCCATGTTTCACTACTGTGTCTAAGTGATTAAACACCTGGAATTGGAGCAGATCAAAGTGTAGGGAAGTTCTGTATTGACCTGACACACCTTCCCACACTGTAACACCAACACCATCTGGTGACAACAGTGGCTGGTGCATTGCATTCTCCTTGACATCTTCAATATCTGGTCAAGACTTTGACTATATTCCAGACATGTATTGTAATGTCCCGCTCTTTCCTTAGTGGCTATATACATATACTCTTCTTAACATTATGCTATATAGTATCATCTCTGTACATGTATATCATTATAGTATAGCATTTACTGAAAATTGGAGCTTTGGGCAGTACATCTGACAGCGTCCTGACAATGAGGAAACACTGTCTAGGTGGAGCTTGGACAAGTGTTTCTGTGAACTCTAGCACTGTCAGTAAACTGCATCTCATGCGTGGGTGCCAAAATTATATATATACATATATATATACCCCCCCCCTTCCTCATAGAGCTTTGGCAACTAGCTGCTGTTACTCCCTACTGCTCCAAAAAGCTTCTAGAGACCTAGCTGCTGTGATTTACTACTTCCCTTCCTCATAGAGCTTCTACAAAGACATCACTGCTGTAACTCACTGCTCCATTTCAACTTTTAGAGACCCTCTACTCCACATCTCCATAGAGTTTCTATAAAGACCTAGCTGCTGTGATTCACTACTCCCGTTCTACCCTCCATAAATCATGTAATCTGACCTTAACAAGCTCCTAACCACGATTACTTCAGAAAAAGTAATTTCATCAAGAAAGGGGAAAAAAGTCTGAAAGAAACGTTTTGCTCTTTAGGTTACAAACTTTCTTGTAACTCACATTTTTTTCATTTAAAGAAGACCTGTCACCAGAATTTTACTACCCTGACTAACAATGCCTGCTGATAATAGGTTACAAGTCATATCATCTAAAATTAGCTGCCAGTAAGCTTTGTATTGATCCTCCATCCGCCAAGGGCACAATCTTCATTGTACACGACATCCTCATAAATCCCAGCACGCTACCTCTCCCGCCGTTCACTCAGAGTTGGGAACGGATGCCAAAGTGTATTGGCTTCGAGCCTTCAACCTCTGTCACCAGTTCTCTATGTCTTGTAGGGCTCAGGAAACCAACTATAAGGTCTTGTCCTGATGGTACAGAATCCCAAGCAAGCTCCATGCCCTTTTCCCATCTGTCTCAGATCAGTGTTGGAGATGCTTCCAGGAGAAAGGATCTATGCTGCACATCTGGTGGAGTTGTCCAAGGCTTCAGGGTTTTTGAGACACAGTTCTTCCTCTCACACAAAAAATACTAGATGTTAAGTTGGATCCTGATCCTGTGATAGCCTTACTCTAACTGTTTCCGTTTCCTATGAAGAAACCAACATGTTCTCTAAAAAGTCATCTGTTAGTGGCGGTGAGATCTGTGAACCCAAGAAAATGGAAGACAATAGTGACTCCCTCTGTAGATGATTGGTTTGGAGATCTCCCGCATACAGCGGATGGAGGAACTAACAGCTGACCTTATATCATGAATGTTGGGCCCCCTAGATAACCTTCCAGCAGACTCCTGAATTTAGGACAGCGACTTAGTAGCTCCTTTCTCCTGTGGATGCCACAACTGGGGTCCGGAACAAGGTGCCCTCTTCCTTTGTCTCTTGACTACCTCTAAACCTTTGTTGTCTGCCCTCTTCCTTTTCTCCTTTTATTTTTTATCATTTGCTGTCTTGGCCCGTAATCGCAGTATGATTCCCTGCAGTAAAAACTGCTTAAGCGAGAGAACTGGATCTCTCTCCTACTCTCTTATTAATATCTTCAGAGTCATATGAAAGGATATGTCTTTTGCATGAGAAGACAGCAAACCCCAAACCCCAGGAAATCCCTTTAATTCTTCATCCCCTCATTGCTGTCCTCTGTTCCTTCAACCAAGACCGGTTCAGCTACACATGTTGATACACTCTAAACCAATTTACATTTATGTGATCTTCTCATTGTATACCATGTATATGATACGATGGTGTTCTGTTTCACTTTGATCTTTACATTATCTGTACGTACTTCATGTTCTTTGAATATTCAGTAAAACTTTTGAATGAAAAAATTAGCTGCCAGTGAGGCCCTGTAACTAAACTGACAACTTTTAACTGATAACTTTTCACTGACAGCTCTGTGTCTCTTCAAATCACTATTCTGCTCCCTTGTCTACTGTCTACTAATATTACAGACTACTACAGACATATAAAGCTCTATTTTCTTATTGGAGATACTGGGGCACATTTACTAAGAATATGTGAAACTGCACTAAAAGTGCTCTGTTTGTGAATAATGCTGATTTTTTTTTTAACATAGGGAGTGTGACAGACTTTGCATGTTAAATCAGGCGCGCGGTCTGACTGAGGGCCAGAACACGTGCAACACATTTGTGGTAAAATACCTGTGCAAGCAGTTTATACCTAAAAATCTGCAAAGACCATCAGAAAACTGGCACAAAGCCCTTAGTAAATGTGCCCCACTGTGACAATTTTTTTACACAGTGCCTTGTTTTACATTCATGTCATGTGACCATCACCGCAGGTTATTTAGCCTTCTAACAATAGCAAACTCTACACCCTGGAGGAGATTTACTTACCCAGCTGTGGAGTTCCCCCGAAAGTGCATTGTCAGATCGGAATGCACTGTGCATGTGTCGCTTCCCTGCTCAAGTCCAGCAGAGTTCACCTTCTTCTTCCCGCTGCATGTAAGTGGATTGTCTTGTGACACAAATTGAAAGTTAAATCCCACGCTCAATCCGTATAAGTCACATCGTTCAACAGCCCGCCCCCTGATTTCTGTCGCATGAAAGCCAGCACAGCTGCGCCACAAACCCCAGTTAAATACTATATTGATTACGGTATACATTGCGATGACTTGGCCGCCATGTCTCATATTCCTCTCCACACCGAAGGCGGCAAATCTTTGTCGAAAAAATTCTCCCACTTTGTCATATAGTCATGCCTGGGGTGAGTGGCAGAGTGGGGGTCGTTCAATATGGCATATATAACTGAAATAAGACCCGACCCCTCTTTGCAGAGTATTTAAAATGAAGTAGGCTGAGACACTGCTGGAGAGTTGTACATGGATAGTAGGTATGATTTGATCTGTAAATAGCTGTACAGTCATGGCCATAAGTTTTGAGAATGATACAAATGTTAATTTTTACAAAGTCTACTGCATCAGGTTTTATAATGGCAATTTGCATATACTCCAGAATGTTATAAATAGTGATCAGCTTAACAGAAATTAATTGCAAAGTCAATATTTGCCTAGAAAATGAACCTTTTCCCCCAAAACACATTTCAACTTCATTTAGGTCTGCTTAAGGAGCACTAACTCATTTCAGTGATCGATCATCAAGAAATTTCAAGGAAGAGGTTTCATTGTTGCCAAATAGGCTCAGGGGCGCCCAGAAGGACCCCAAGCCGCCAGACCAAAGTGTTGTCACGCTTCGGGATCAGGCTACAGCAGTGCAGAGCTTTTCTCAGAGAATGGCAGCAGGCAGGTTGGTGCATCCTGCACGCACTGGAAGCGGACTCTTGGGCCAGGCCTGGTTCAAGGAGGGCAGCAAGAAGCACTTCTCTCCAAAAAAAAAAACATAAGGGACAGACGATATTCTGCAAAGGTCAGGGATGACTGCTAGGACTGGGGTAAAGTCATTTTCTCTGCTGATGAATCCCCTTTCCGATTGTTTGGACACATCTGGAAAAACAGCTTGTTCGGAGAAGAGAAGTGAGTGATACCACCATCTTGTCCTCATGCCAACTGTAAAGTATCCCTGGCAACCATTCAATGTGTGGGGTTGCTTATCAATCGCCAAGGTAATCTGCTCTCTCACAGTCTTGCCGAAACACATCCATGATAAAGAAGGGGACCAGGACTGTCCTCCAAGGCACTTCTCTCCCACCGTCCAAGAGATTTTGTGATTAACAATGCCTTTTCCAGCATGATGGGCCCCTTGGTCCCTGACAAACCTTGACAAAGCAAAGGTCATAACTAATGGGCTCACAACAAAACATATAGATTTGGGTCCACATCGCCTCAAACTCCCCAGAATCTTAATCCAGTGAGAACTTCTGTTCAATCATCAAGAGACGGGTGACAACAAAACCAAAAATTGTGACAAAACGCCCAGCAGTGATTGTGCAAGAAGGGACTGCTATCAGTCAGAATTTGGTCCGAGAGTGATTGAGAGCATGCTAGGTAATATGCAGAGGTCCTGGAGAAAGGGTCAACAACTGCACTATTGACTTGCTCATAACTCAGTCTAACTGTCAATAAAGCTTTGTTGCTCATAACTGATTGCACTTGTATTTCTATATGTATCAAGCATCTGACAAACACACACACAAAAACCATAGGACAGCAGAGTTATAAATAAATATTTGTTGTCATTCTCAAAACTATGTCCAGACGGTATGGCAGATGGGGGACTGAATATAGTTTTCAGGTATGAGAAGCTCAATCGTTCCCTATTGCCCATAACTGCTATGTCCAAAATCAGAAACGACCTCAACCTCCGTAACAGAAAATGGCGCCCAAATGTCCGAAGAGCGCTTTTACACCTTTTTACATCACATAAAAAATGGAATCAAAATTAGCAAATGGCGCACAGACTTCAAATTGTTAGCAAGAACGTTGGCGCTTTGCAAAAAATGACACCTCACAAAGCGCTGTCCCAAGTATGAAAAAGTTAATGAGCTTACGGGAAGTAAAACTTGTTACGCCAAATAAGCCTCCCACAGGTCTGTCACATGTAAAAATGACAAAAATTATGGAATTTTTGAAGTGGAGAGCGAGAATGAGCGAAAAAACCCGCATCCTTAAGGTGTTAAAAAGCCATGTGCACATGGACAAGATATTAGAACCCAGCCATGACCCTTTCAGAAACTACTCGTTAGTCTAGTTCCGGTACACTTATAGGAACAGAGCCTTTAAAAACCAATGAATGAAACACCTAGGGGGGGGGGGAGAAATGACGTGTCGTAGGAAAAAACAAACTCAAACTATAGAAAGAAGAAAAGAACCTAAATATCCATATAAAAAAAAACATGATATAGGCAATAAAGAAGTATTCATGTGATGACTGAGATAGACTTCATAATTAGTAAACGACATGAGATCGATCCAAATTTCAAACCGTGGGGATGGCTGGTGTTAGAGTGAGGATCCAAATGCTCTCTGGTAATACAGTTTGCCCAGTCTCCTCACGTTTGGGTGCAGCTACTCTTTCCATAAAGTGGCTGACATAGAAGAAAGAGCATTGGTACATATTGAAAATGTTTTAGCTACATTTGACCTGTTGCCGAGAAGACATTTTGTCATCATTCACATGTTCGCATAGCGGTTTTACATTTTCTGAACCGGCAACATACATACTGTAGGTGACAGTGTGTGCAAGAAAGTCAATAGATTACAATGATTGCTGTCACATTAACATATTTGTTGATGTTGAAAACCTGGGATTTTGTGTAGTGTACCTTGAATTGACGTTTTCTGCTTGTAACCAGTCTCCAAGAAATGCAACCATGTAGCGTGGTTGTTGTTGATTACAACTGAAACATATTTGGGCGCTAAACAAGAAGGTTTGCCCGCTGGTGGGGCTCGTCTGGTCATTGTATCCATTGGTTAATATTTTTCTGACAGTGGTATCTTGATACAATAAAGGTAAGTTATTTAAATTTCTTTAAACCATGGGGAAATCTTCACTATACGTGGTGCTGAAGACAATTTTGGTCAGGGATAGAACTGTCCCTCCTTTTTTTTGTGAAAACAGATAACACACAAGATTTTAGCTCTTTCTAGAGTTGAGTGTGTGAGGCCTCATTTTTTTGAAACGGTGCCATGTCCGGGTCTCGGCAATGTAATGTGTTTTGGTAGGGACAAGAAGCGCATGCTCTGTATTTCGCCACCGTAATTTCTGGTATTGGTTTGGGGTGACAAGACTAGCATGAATGGTGGTATCTGAGGTGGTTTCTGTGCAGACATGTGGAAACCGATTGACAGATGACCTTCCCATAGTGTTTATGTCCCAAAATCAATGGTGTTATTGTGATGTGTAGGTAGAATTAAGGTTCAGGCGTTTGTTGTTAATAATTGGATTAAACTGGGATGTTCGTGTGTCCCAGCTGACCGCATATTTTTTTTATTTGGTTTTGCATTTTTTCAACTACAAAAAGAACAACCAGCAACAAAAGTGAGGGTACATCGCACTCTTCAATAACATAACAGATAAACATATTGACATTACAACATGGGGCTGTGTTTTGTACATGTTAGGGTACCCGAATTCACATGCCAAAGTGACATCAAGATGGAATACTCATATTATATATTCATTACATAGCATTTTATGGTACTCCTAATGGACTCAGGTGCCCTCAATTTTCCAAAGGTACCACTGAGTGAGGGTGAAAGGTTCATTAGCATTGTGATTTCCCTTTCATTCAAATAAGCAACAACCCCTTTCCTTTCCTCCATCACCAAAGAACTGTTTAGTCTTTGTTTTTTTCCTTCTCTTCTCCGTCTCCAATCTTCTATATACAATTGGTGCTTCATTTGTTTCTATAATCTGTCGATGGACGGAGCTCAGTTCCAGCCACATTCTCAATATACTTCGAGCGTCATAAGAGTGAGACCTTAAAAGAGAGGGGGGGATAAATAGGGCTGCTGCGAGGAACTATCTCTTATTCTCGAAGTAATGAAAAAGGTACATTTGGGGTTCTAAAGGTATCACCCACCCCCATACCTTATGACCCACCTCCTGGATTTGTTTTCCATAACGTTGGACAGCGGGTAGACGCATATCCAGTGATGGCGAACCTTTTAGAGACAGAGTGCCCAAACTTCAACAAAGCCCCCTATTTACGCAAAGTGCCCAAACAAAATTTAATTTGTGATTTTTTTACTACTCCCTTCTCTGTCCACAGTTTTTCAGTAATACCAGCCCCTGAACACCCAAGAAAGTGCCGAAATAGTCATAGTAGAGCTGTCACTTTAAATACTCTGGCACAGCAAGTCCCTGGGCTGTCTGGACTGCAGAAGATTACCTGAGTCCCTCTCTGGTGATGGCCTGATCCACAGAAACTCCGAGTGCCACCTCTGAGCACCATTCATAGGTTAGCCTCACTGCATATGCCCATGAAACAGGTCTGTGGCATTTCTTGACACTTATGACGGTCAATGTTCCTGTCGGTTTGGCTGGAGAAGGGAGGGAGATTACAGCATAAATTGCCCTATGAAGTATGCCAAATTTTCCTCAGAAACTACTTTCCTGAACTGTTTGCCAGCCCTTTCCTAATTTTCTCCCCTAGATCGGTTGTTGTAATATGGCTCGACATGAGTCCAAAGTGTGCTTTCACCTTTTTCGGTCTTCTTGTTCTAACCTTCATAATACGAGGATATCTTTGGACATATCGTACCCCTAGTATCCTGGAAGGCAAATGGTTGTTGGTTAGAGATGAGCGAACAGCTCGTCCAGTTGATGCTGGTCGAGCATAGGTACTCGAAACTGCTCGTTGACTCGGCGAATACTCTTTCGCCCGCTCATAAATGGCACTCCCGCCGTTTTTGCTTTTTTGGCTGCCAGAAACAGAGCAATCAGCCAGCAGGAGACTCTCACCTCCACCCAGCAACGTGGTACCCTTACACGTCGAAGCATGGTTGCTGGCCAGATCAGGTGCCCTGGGATAGACTAACCGCTGCCCGCGCTTGCTCGGTCATTCCTGTCTCGGTTCCGCTAGGAGGAGGCTCTGCGGCATGGAAAGCGTTAGGGTGTGTCATTAGCTTACTGTTAGGCAGATGAATCTCAAGACCCAACAGCCCTTCTTAGGCTACATACCGTCTACTTTTTTTTAGTTTAATTTGCTCTTTTACCATTTTGGGTGAGGAATTACAGGGGGTACTTGCTACCGTGGTGTTTAGCTCTTAGGTGGCACACAGATCCATAGCAAGGCCGAAGTGGCAAATTCAGTCGGGTTGGATTTCTATTAGCATAGACTCAGTGTCATCTCTCTGGCATATGTGTGCTTCCTTTGATAACGTTGGCTAGAAAATAAGCCATAGGAGAAGACACATTTCTTGGAAGCCTACAGTACGTTCCTATATATTTGATTTCTTCTGGTTGAGCTGCTGGTTGGCTGTAGTTTTTCTGCAGTGCCTGTACTTGCCAATTCTGAGCAATTTTGTATTGAGACTTGCGAACCGCTGTGTTCGGCGTTAGTGGCGCACCTAACATAGCAAAGGCCAAGTGCAAAATTCAGTAGGGGTTGATTTCTATTGGCCATAACTAGTTCCTCTCATCTGCATAGTAGTGTGGTGTTCTTCCTTGGATACTTGGCTAGAAAAGATCCATAGGAGAATAACACAGCTTCTTGAAGCCTACAGTAGCGTTCCTATATATTGATTTCTGGTTGATCTTGCTGGTGGCTGTAGTTTCTGCAGTGCAGTACTCCAATTCTGAGCATTTGTAGTGGACTTCGACGCTGTGTTCTGCGCTAGTGCGCCTATCCATAGCAAGAAGGCCGAAGGGTCAAAATTCATAGGGGTTGGATTTTCTATGTTTTTCAGAGGTAAGTTAGTAGGATAGCAATAACTCATGGTCAATCTCATCTTCATAGAGTGTGTGCTTCCTTTGGATACTTGTGCTAGAAATACCATAGCAATAGGATAGGAGTGTTTGTGGTTTTAAAACGCAAAAAGAAAAACACAAAACACAAAAAAAAAACACAACAAAAACATAACCAAAACCCAAAGAGTAAAAAAAAAATAAAAATTTATAACTCATCATTTAAAATGTTAACCCGAGGCTAGGGTAAGGACGAGGCGGGGACGTGGGCGTCCAACTACTGCAGGGGTCCAGGCCTTGGCCCTGGGCGTGGTGAGACACCACTGCTGATGGGGAGCAGGGAACGCCGCAACTACCCTCCCTAGTTCGGTCTGAGTTACTGGGACTCGTGGTAAGAGCACTGTTGGCCAGAACATGGCGAACAGGTGTGTCGTAGATTTTGCTGACTAATGCTCGAGCACTTGGGCACCACCAGTCGCTTTTCCTTTTTCTTTTTTTTTCCCCTTTTTTTTCCACGCATCCCCCAACACCACAACAGCACCCATTGGAATCGTCCACCCCCATCAACCGACAACACACATCCGAAAACCAAACACTCAACGCGAGAGGAATCAATCCTCCCCCGCCCAATCCCACTCCTCAGCTCTCCTTCAGCCTCGCTCCTCCCCCCCACTGTGGTGTGGCCTCTGTGCTGCTGCCCCCCTCCCAAGGCAAATTTGGCATTTGAAACCAGGCAATAGACTCGAGGACTGTTTTCTGGACCCGTCCACATCACAAACCACTTGTCCTGTGTCTGCTGAGCAATTTTTTCCCCGATGCCCAGTTGTCCAGCCTCACAGTCTGTGGGTGAAATAGACCTTCTTGACTAGTGAATGTGTAAAGAGGTGTCCGACGATAGGAACACGTTGTCAGACAATGGGGAAGTTGTTGTCAGGGCAGGAGTCCGAGGGGAGCAGACTGAGGGATCGGATGATGAGGAGGTGACAGACCCAAGCTGGTTGAGAGCCGGGTTACACATGCTTCTGAGCCGGATAAAAAGGTTCCTCGACCTTAACAGTTGAAGAGGCAGTGGTGGGTACCAGACGGAGAGCAGGTCCATACTTGGTGGGCATCATCGCCACGTCAAACTAATGAACTCTGAACTCCCGTGGTGAGGTGGCTCTTGCCCCCGAAGGGGGGGCTAGATCCGTCAGAAAGTGTGAGGGTCTTTAAGGAAACACCCGATGACCGACGGACTGGGTGTGCAACATTGCCAAACCCAGGCTCAGCAGGGGTTTCCACCACTTACTTACTAGCTTAACTACCACCAGTATGCGCGCAGGCATATAAAATGCTAAGCACCCCACCTCATTGCACAAGCCCGTTCACCTCCGCCGGGCAACACCATCTGCTCTCTTCCCGTTGTCGCTGCTAGTCAGCTCCCCTGCCCAGACCCCCTGGCACAAAAAAACCCCATCGTCGCCTCCACGTATCCTCCACAGCATCCACCGCGTCCAAGCTCTCACATACCCCAGACGCGGGCGGAAACCGCAAAAATGTGCAACCCACCCGCACGCCTACCCTTAATGTGCACATCTTCCGAATTGCTTGCCTGGAGATGCTGCCCTATAGCTATAGAGACGAGGCCTTTCGCACCAATAACCTCAAAAAAAAAAAAAAAAAAGAAAAAAAAAAAAAAAAATGCTGGCGGCCGCCCCCGTGTATTTCCGGGTGGTCCCCAGCCGCCACTTAACTTTTCCCGATGTGCCTCCCAGCCCTTCAACCAGCAATGCACGTGTCGACAACACATCCTTGGCCCTACCAAGCCGTTTTTCTGACAAGGGTCACCTGACCACGGACACGTGACGAGTGCTGCCGGCCAGGCATGGCCCTATATATCGCTTGACGGCACATTGGGTTAATTTGGGTGGGGGCTGCGGGTGGGCCCCCGGAGTTCTGTCACACCTTGACCTGTTCCTGATCTGACCCTGGGCTTCTGACCCTGGGGGCTTGGCTCATACTGCTGCCGCACGGCCGGGGAGGATTGGCGGGGCCTTAACCAGAATGTCCTCCAAGAGCAACTTCTCCCAACCGTCCAAGAGCAGTTTTGTGATTAACAATGCCTTTTCCAGCATGATGGAGCACCTTGGCACCTGGACACCTTGACAAAGCAAAGGTCATAACTAAATGGCTCACGGAACAAAACATAGAGATTTTGGGTCCATCGCCTAGAAACTCCCCAGATCTTAATCCCATTGAGAACTTCTGGTCAATCATCAAGAGACGGGTGGACAAACAAAAACCAACAAATTGTGACAAAACGCAAGCAGTGATTGTGCAAGAATGGACTGCTATCAGTCAGAATTTGGTCCAGAAGTTGATTGAGAGCATGCTAGGGAATATTGCAGAGGTCCTGGAGAAGAAGGGTCAACACTGCAAATATTGACTTGCTTCAGTAACTCATTCTAACTGTCAATTAAAGCTTTTGTTGCTCATAATATGATTGCACTTGTATTTCTATATGTGATCAAAGCATCTGACAAACACACACACAAAAACCAGAGGACAGCAGATGATATGAAAATATAATATTTGTGTCATTCTCAAAACTTATGGCCATGACTGTAGTGGGCAGATGGGGGGACTGAGAATATATTTTTCAGGTATGAGAAGCTCAATAGTTCCCTATTGCCGTAATCTGCTACGTCCACAAAGCAGAAAAGACCTGCTGTGTGTCAGGGTCTCGTCATGGTCCCCGTTAGGCTAGAGAGTAGGGTGGTATAAAAAGGAAATCATGGGGGAGTGTTCAGAGCACAATGGGAATTTTTGGGTACATTTTACCAGATCGTCCTGGCCAGGGAGGCGGTTTCCTAGCTGTCGCCCAGAGGAAGGCGTTGGGATGTATTGGGGCACTCCATAGCTTCTCAATCTGCATCCACCTGGAGTAGGCTAGGAGCATTGACCATGTCAGAATTCTACGTAATTGTGCAGCCCAGCAGTACAATGGGGTGATCTGTACCCCTAGATATTTCAGTGATCGGGTCTGGCATTGGAAGTTAAAATTTGATTGGAGTGTGGCCAGTTGATTCTGCGAGATGTTTATGGGGAGGGACTCTTGCTAACATTAACTTTATACCCCGATAAATTACCAAACTCCTCTAGTAATCTGTGGAGATTAGGAAATGATATATGTGGTTGTATAAGGGTTAGGAGGATATCATCAGCGAAGAGAGATATTCCTTATCCCTTACCATGACTCCCTTCATTTTTATTAACTACATCAATTAGGGCTATCTTGCGTGTTATCCCCCCCTTGTGTTACTGTCCCTTCGCCAGCGACTTTTGCCTGGCGTAGCATAAACATGGCGCAGCATCTTTTCCCGATATATCAAGAGGCTTTCGTCTCTTCATGTATCCCGCTTCGACTATGCAGCAGCGGGGCAATCATTTGCTGGCACAGGAGTGCCAGCGTCTGATATATTGTTCCCCTTTGTCTCAAAGATAACAAGCCCACACATGGCTCTGTATAAGGAACTATTCTTGTTTATTGGAGAAGATATTGTAGTATGTTTTTAGTTTACATATATGGCAGTATTAAGTTGTGTGCTCTTAAAAAATGTTATTCTTTTACAAGGAGGCAGTATGAGTCTCTTTCTCTGCAGTGTACATGTTTATTTAGACCATCTATTAACAGTTTGTATGGAGTTTAGTAACTTCACCCACATCACAAGGCCACGCCTACTTGTTTTGATTTCTTTCTATATTTTTTAGTGAATAACTTTTTTTTTTTACTTTTCCACTTTTTCTAGCATGGGAGATGAACAAGCAATCATCTGATTGCTTGTTCATGATAATACTCTGCAATATTCATGTATTGCAAAGTATTAGCAGTGTCAGCCTATGCACTTGCATAGGCTGGCACTCTGCCAGTAAGATGACGTCATAGACACCATCTTACCGGCAGTTCTTACAGGCAACAATGGGGTCCAGATCAGACTCCAGTGATGCCACAGCACTGACTGGCGCCCCCGAAAACGATTTGGGGGGGGGGGCGATCGTGTGGGAAAGACCACCCCAGATGCATGTTAAATGCCGCGGTCACGCTGACCTCGGCATTTAACGGGTTAAGCACCTGCGATCGGAGCCGGCACCGGCTCTGGGTCCGATATTGTCCACACTTTTGCCCAAGTGTGGGGAATGCTAAAAAGAACAAAGGAAGGTATACTTACCCATCCAGTGATGCGTTTCGGAACTAATCCTTAGTCATAGTGGCGTGTACACGTGTAGGAACAGGAGGCATTTAAACCCATGAACTAAACACCTGAGAGGGGGGGGGGGGGAATGATGTGTCAGAGGAAAAAAACAAACTATAGAAAGAAGGAAAAATAACCTAAATATAACATTATAAAAGAAAGACATGATATAGGCATAAAAGAAGTATTCATGTGATGACTGAGTATAAAGACTTCATAAATTAGTAAAAGTACATGAGATCAGATCGCAAATTCAAACCGTGGGGATGGCTGGTGTTTAGAGTGAGGATCCAGAATGCTTCTGTGGTAAGTAAAGTTATGCGCCAGTCTCCTCCACGTTTGGGTGCAGCTACTCTTTCAATAAAAGTGGCTGACATATGAGAGAAAGAGCCATTGTGTACATATTGAAAATGTTTAGCTACATTGGACCTGTTGCGAGAAGACAATTTTTTAGCATCATTCACATGTTCGCATAAGCGGATTTTAAATTTTCTGACCGTGCAACATACATACTGTAGGTGACAGTGGGTGCAAGAAATTAAATAGATTACATGATGGCTGTCACAATTAACATATTTGTTGATGTTGAAAACCTTGGGATTTTGTGTAGTGTAACTTTGAAAAGTGACAGTTTTCTGCATGTAACCAAGTATCAGATGCAACCAAGTATCTGTGTTGTTTTTATTTACACTGGAAAACATATTTGGCGATACAATGTTGCCGATGGTGGTGGCTCGTCTGGTAACAAATTGTATGCCATTGGTTAATATTTTTCTGACAGTGGTATCTTGATACAGTAAAGGTAAGTTATTTAAAATTATACTTTTAACCATGGGGAAATCTTCACTATAAGTGGTGCTGAAGACAATTTTGTCAGGGATAGACTGTCCCTTCCTTTTTTGTGAAAACAGATAGACACAATATTTTTAGCTCTTTCTAGAGTATGAGTAGTGTAGCCTCTATTTTTGAAACGGTTGTCCATAATCTTAGTCTCGGCAATGTATGTGTTTGGTAGGGAACAAGAGCGACGTGCTCTGATATATTCACCTACCGGTAAATTTCTGGTAATGTGTTTGGGGTGACAAGACTTAGCATGAAGGGTGGTATTCCCTGAGGTGGGTTTTCTGTGCAGACATGTGGAAACCGATTGAGAATGAGAATGTCCAGTGAGTGTTATGTCCAAAAAATCAATGGTGTTATTGTGATGTTGGTAGGTGAAATTAAGGATCAGGCTGTTGTTGTTAATATATTGGATGAAAGCTGGGATGTTCGATGTGTCAGCTGACCATATTTTTTTTTTACAGTTTTTATTTGGTTTTGCATTTTTCACGCAAAAAGAATTGACCATACAACAAAAGTGAGGGTATATCGCACTCTTCAATAACATAACGAGATAAAACATATTGACATTACAACATGGTGCTGTGTTTTACATGTTAGGGGTACCCGAAGTTCACATGCCAGAGTGGAACATCAAGATTGGGATACATCATATTATATATTCAATTACATAGCAAGTTTTATGGTACTCTTAATGGACCCAAGGTGCCCTTCAGATTTTCCAAAAGGTACCACTGAGTGAGGGTGAAAGGTTGCATTAGCGTTGTGATTTCCCTTTCATTCAAATAAGCAACAACCCATTTCCTCCATCTACCAAAGAAATGTTTAGTCTTTGCTTTTTTCCTCCTCTCCGTCTCCAATCTTTCTATATACAATTGGTGCTTCATTTGTTCTATAATCTGTCGTATGGACGGAAGCTCAGGTTCCAGCCACATTCTCAATATACTTCGAGCGGTCATAAGAGTGATGACATGAAAGAGCTGGGGGATAAATAAGGGCTGCTGCGGGGAGCTATCCTCTGATTCCTCAAAGTAATGAAAAAGGTACAATATTGGTTCTAATGGTATCACCCACCCCCATACCTTATGACACCTCTCCTGGATTTGTTTCCATAACTGTTGGACATCTGGGTATGACCATAGGCCATGAAACAGGTCTGTGGCATCTTCTTGACACTTAGGACAGGCCATTTTCCTGTCTGGTTTTGCTGGAGAGGGAGGGAGATTAAAGGCATATATTGCCCTATGAAGTATGCGAAAATGTGTGTCCCTCCATGTTTCACTCAGAACTACTTTCCTGACTGTTTGCCAGCCTTTCACTAATTTCTCCCCTATATCTGTTGTTGTAATATGGCTCGACCATGAGTCAAAAGTTGTTGCTTCCACCTTTTCGGTCATTCTTTTTCTTAACCTTGCATAATAAGAGGATATATTTGGACATATCGTACCCCCTAGTATCTGGAAGTCAAATGGGTTGTTGGATATATCCTTACTTACGTCACTCAATTTTGTCATAATTACATCCCTCACTTGTGCATATTGTATGCCTAAATCAAATTGTTGAGTAAGTTCTTCTATTGTCAGCCAACGAGGTTCAGAGCCATGTGGCAGCTGCCCCACCTTTATTATTCCTTTTTCTCTCCATTTATGGAATAGCCTATTGCTCCGACCCTGCGGGAAAGCAGGTTTGGCCCAAAGCGGCAGGTGTTTTGAGACTGCATAAGACAAACCACACCAGGATTCTCCAGGATGCTATAGTGTCTTTACATATGATTGAACTCTTAAGATTATATGGTATTTTCGATGGGGAGTGTAGTAGTGCTGCTGGGTTATAAGGGGAGCAGAATGCTTCTTCTAGTTCGTAGTCGGAGTAAAAGCTCGTCCTGTGTGTCTAGCCATACAGGCCAAGTTGTATGTTCTTATACATGGTAATCCCATGCCCCCCATTTCTTTTGTCATGATCAGTTTCTCCCTTTTAATTCTGGGTTGTTTCCCATGCCATAAGAAGCGGGAGAATGCAGCGTTCATTTTTGTCACTTCCACATGTCTCCGTAGTACTGGGACAGTCTGCAACGGGTATAATAGTTTTGACACGCTCATCATCTTGATGAGATGATTTCGCCCCAGCAGGGATAGTGGCAAGTCATGCCATTTGGTTAATTCAGCAGCTATTTTCATAAAAAGTGGAGGGTAGTTTAATCTATATACGGATTCCCGTGTTCTTCCTATTTTGATACCCAAATAGGTCAATGCCGTGCGTGTTATTGGTATTCCCTGAAACATGTTTCGGGGCACTTGTGGAAAGGGTCCTTTCCCCAGGAACAATATAGCACATTTTGAAATGTTAAGCGAAAGCCTGAAAAAGATCCAAAGCTTTCTAACGTCTCTATGGTTCTGGTCAGATCCTTTTCTAAGTCAGACATGAAAAGAATTATGTCATCGGCAAAGAGACCTGTGTGTAAATGTCGCAATCCCACCTCTATTCCTTGAAAAACATCTCCTTTCCCCAAGAGCCGAGACAAGGGCTCCAGAGCCAGATCGAAAAGAAGCGGCGAAAGTGGACACCCATGTCTCGTTCCCTTCTGAAGAGGGAAAGGGGCAGAGAGGAAGCCCGGGGTGTTAATCCTAGCCCTAGGGTCCAGATATAGCATTTCCAAGTAAGTTCTGAAGGTGCCCTTAAACCCCATTCTATCTAGGACCTGCCCTAGCCACCACCAGCGCAGATTGTCAAATGCCTTCTCTGTGTCGAGGGCGACCAGGGCAGGCACGTTTCCTTCCGTTTTCCTTCCTTACCGCTGCTCTTCCTTTGATAAAACCAACCTGATTACCCAGGATCATTGATGGCAGAAAAGCCGCCAAGCAGTCTGCCGTGATTTTGGATAGAAGTTTCTGGTCTTGATTGAGTAGGGAGATAGGTCGGTATGATCCTGGGTCAGTCGGATCTCGACTATCTTTGGGTATTAATGCTATATGCGCTACATTAGTTCCTGGGTACAGTGGGCGGCCCTGCAAAATATCATTAAACAAGTTGGATAATTGAGATGCTATCTGTTGGGTCATGGATTTGTAAAATTCCCCTAGAAACCCGTCAGGACCAGGGGTTTTTCCCTATGGGAGCGTCTTATTGGTGGTCTGTACTTCTTCTGCTGATATTGGGGCATTCAGGGATGCTAACTGGTCTGATGTTAATGAGGGTAAAGTCACCTTGTATAAAAATGCGTTGCCCTGTGCAGGGTCGTATGGTACATCTGTATAAAGAGTTTTGTAGAAGTCCCCCAGCGCCTGATTAATTTGTAGGGGATCTATGGTCAAGGAACCGTCAGATTTTTTCAAACCTATATGACGTTTGGGTGTTTTTCCTTTGGCTAGATTAGCCAACAAACGTCCAGATTTGTTTCCAAATCTGCAGAGCTCCACCTCTTACTGTGATCTAATAAACTGTTCCTTCCTGTCTGCCCACATGTCAAATTCAGTTTTGGCTTGTATCCAGGCCTCCTTAGCACATGGTGTGAGGACAAATATGTCTGTCGCACCAGGTCATTGGTTTTTTCAAATTGTCGTTTTGTGTTTTTCTTTAGGATCCCAACATGTGCTATCAGTTTATCCCTTATTGTTACTTTGGCTGCTTCCCAAAATAGGTGGGGTTCAGTCATATGGGACCCATTTGTCACTAGTATCTCTATCCACCATCCTCTCATTAATTCTACAAATGTGTCATCTTTAACTAAAAAGGTTGGGAAATGCCACAGCCAATCTGAACCCTTGGGATGTTTGTCCAGGAGGTTAAGGCTCACCGGTGCATGATCAGATATGACTAGTTCTTCTATACATGTGTCCTGTACTCTCGTTACCAATGAGTCTGAAGTACATAGGTAGTCTATCCTGGACCACGAGTCATGTGGGTGTGACGACAGAGACGTAGAGGAAGACAGGGACCAGGTAAGTCTTCAGCAGAGTAACCCTTTCTCTATAGGTCAGCCTCCAGTTCTTCCATCGCTGAACCTTTGCATTTCCGGTTTCCAACTTATCCTCCCAATTTAGTATGGCATTATCTTCCCTCCCGAATTTAACCCCAAGGATCTTAATATGGGTGGAGGCCTTGGCGAACTGTGGCAGATCAAAGCCAGGAGCAGTATCCAATGTCCAGAAAGCTTGACTCTTCTCAAGGTTGACCAGAGACCCGGAGGCCTCTGAGTAACTTCTGATGGCTGCAGACAACATCTCCACCTCACGAGGCTCCGATATCACCACAGTCACATCATCCGCGTAGGCGACTACCTTCAAAGGCAAGCAATGGGGGACCGGCACCCCCTGAAAATCACACCGCTGCAGTGATCGCAGAAACAAGTCTATGGCAAACACATACAGCAGTGGACTCAGGGGGCAGCCCTGTCGCACCCCGGCCTCTACTCCGAAAGTGTCCCCCTGCCAACCATTGATCAGAGGAAAGCTCTTCGCCTCTCTGTACAAAGTTCTCAGCCAATCTATAAATTGTCCCGGAATACCGTACTTTGACAAAGTGGCCCATAGATAATCGTGATCAACCCTGTCAAAGGCTTTAGCCTGGTCCAGACCTACAACATATCTCCCACACCTCAGAGCTTTACATCTCTCAAACATCTCCCTTATCGAGAGGACTGCTCCAGAGATGTTCCGCCCTCTTACTGTGCCGTACTGAGAGCCTGCCAACAGTGCCGGGGACAAACAGACTAACCTAGAGAATAGAATTTTTGCCAGAATTTTCCTGTCGACATTCAAGAGGGCGATCGGCCTCCAGTTCTTGATGTCACTAGGCTCCTTACCTTTGGACAGCAGAATAAGGGAGGACACTCTCATGGATGGAGGCATCAGGTGATTTTCTAGACAATTAGTAAATACATCCACAAGGATTGGGGCTAAGAGGTCTCTGAACTTCTTATAAAATTCTGCTGTAATACCATCAGGACCTGGTGCCTTCTTCAGATGTAACTTATCAATGGCCTCTTTAACCTCCTCCTCTGTTATTCCTGCTGTCAAAGGAGAAAAATCCAAATCTTTAGTGTCAGGACCTGGAGTTGCCTCCAAGAATTGAGCCATTTTTCCTCTATCCAAAACCTTCTTCTGAAATAACTCAGCATAGTAGGATCTCACCACCCCCAGGATACCCTCCCGAGATTCCTGCAAAACTCCCTGGGAGTCAGTGAGACCTGTGATTGATTTCTTGGCCACACGTTCCCGGCAACTCTCATATGGATCTGGCGTGACTACGTTTCCATAGTCACGCTCCACAACCAGGGACGTGTAGCGGCTGTACTGATACTGCTTTATTTCAGATTTCAGTCGGTCGATTTTTTGTTTTTCATCCCCACCCGCCGAATAGAGTGACTCCAATTCTTTCCGCAGCTTGAGATACTGGCTGTACTTACTCTTCCCCTTCTTCACTGACAGTCTCTTTAAAAGGGACCGGATCTCCTCCTTGACGTCCTCCCACCAGTCAGATATGTGGTTATAGAAATCCACTCTCTCCATTTCACCCTGTAGAAGAGAATGGACATGTTCCTGGACAAAACCTTCTTCCAAGAGACTAGAGTTAAGTCTCCATAAACCTCTTCCCATATCAGGCTGCTCACTAGCACCTAAGCAAAAAAATAAGGCAAGGTGATCTGAATAGGGAACACACTTTTCGCTCCTCTCTCCTATGACCTCCATAGGACTCACCAGCGCCAAGTCTATCCGGCTAGTTCTTCCAGCACAGGAGTAGGTAAATTTGGGTTTCCTACCACCCTGCACAAACACATCAGATAGACCTGACTGCGAGATTATAGCATTCAAGACCTTGGAGTCCCTGGTGAGAGGTCTACCACTGGATCGATCACTAGATGCTCTGGTGGCGTTAAAGTCACCCGTCATGATTATGGGCACAGATGTAAAGAGATAGGGTTTTACCTCATTAAACAGATTTACCCTTTCAGTCACTGTCTGCGGACCATAGATATTAGTAAGTCGGAGCCTCCTACCTCGGATGGTAACCTCCAGCACCAGACATCTTCCCATCAATACCTCGGTAAGTCTATGTATGGTGACATCGTGTGTATTAAATAGTATAGAGACCCCGGCACAAGGCTCCACAGACAGTGACCAGAAGGATGGACCTGAACGCCATTCCCTCTCTGCTTCTCGTAAGAGACTAAGACTATTGAGATGAGTCTCCTGTAAGAAAAAGACATTGGCGTCCAGATATTGGAGATGTTCATACACCGCATGTCTTTTCTTCCTTGCCCTAATGCTATTTACATTAGTCGAGATTACTTTAAGGTGAAAATCCGCCATTAGAGCCATAAGAAGAAGCAGAGAGAGTAACCCCATCATCATAAGTCTGAGTCCGAGCCCTCCTGCTGACCACCCGTCTCCATATCGGATTCAGATTCTGGCCCTACTGCCTGAGGTCTCCGTTTGGAAGGGGGATCTGCATCTGGCTCATCCTCATATTCTGCCACCATTTTCTCAAGTTCCCTCTCTAGTTCTTCCTCTACATCTGACTCTGACAACACACTAAACCTGTTGACAGTCATTGTCACATCTGCCGTTCTGTCCACCTTCATCCTGGATGATTTTTGGACAGTGGTCCACTCACCCTCTGGCTTACGGGTGGATGTATCTTTCTTCCTTCTCTTTGTAGAAGTTGGTGCTGGAGAAGGAATGGGCACTGAGGGTGGTACAACCTGATGGACAATCTGCTTGTTCCCCTCAATGCTTTGTGGTCGGGAATGGTCTTGTACTGGTATGGTTTTAATCTGAGGCTGGTCTGGTACCGGCGTTGTGTTTATTTGAGGCTGCTCTAGTACTAGTATGGTGTCACTTTCCATCCGCTGAGGTTCTGGCCCAGCTTGAGCTGACCCTGACAACAAAGCCTCCTCCTCCCCCAGGTCATCTGCCCCTGTCAGTATATCTTCATCAGGGAAGGTCTTACAGATGTTATGCCATGCATTAGGACAATCCCTGTGGGCATGCCCCATCTCTCCACACAGATTACAACGGATGTTCTGGCAGTCCGCACTCACATGACCGATGTCCCCACACAGGCTGCACTTTATCATGGTGCAATTACTGGCCACGTGACCGACTCTACCACACTTGAAACATCTGCGGGGCTGACCTGGATAGAAACATACCCCCTTCTCACGGCCTATGAAGAAAGAATTGGGCAGATGTTGGGTTATGTTATGAAACTGGCGTAACCTCACCAGGACCTTCCACCCTCCTGTCCAGATCCCGTCTTCATCCCGGGTCTTAGTGAGCTCTGACATAATACTACTGTATTTCATAATATTGGCACTTATGTGTATTAGACACAGTCCAGATCCTGCAATGAGTTCAGAAAGTTTGTGGGCTTTTACAGAAAAAAAATCGGTGTATCCGATGTCCTCATGGGAAGGCAATGATCAAATGGCATCAACCATGCAATCAGTGTTGGTGGCGGGTGTCTGATGCATCATGCAGCAGATACCCACCAAATATGCCTGTGAGCCCTCTCCATACACCCTTATTAACACTGTACCATACTATTCGATTAAGCATTGTTAAGGGGTTAAATGATAGCTGTCAATGATAGCACTTTTTCTGTAAAAAAATTCTGACCATGGTGACTAAGCTCCATTATTTTTTCTTACGTTTTACAAAATTTGTCAAATAAAACCCTAATGTGGGGAAAAATCTATCATTTTTGTATTGCCGTCTTTCACATGGCATAACATTGTTACTTTTTTGGTTACGGAGCTGGTTGATAGCTTGTTTTTTGCGGAACATGTTGTACTTTGCACCAGTATCATTCTGGAGTACATATGTTTTTTTGATCTCTTTTTATAGCATTTTTTGTGGGATTGAATAGGTAAAAATCATAATTTTTGGAGGGTTTATAACAGTTTTTTTTACGGCGTTTATTGTGTGGGTTATGTTATGATTTAGACTTTTTTTGCATTATATGTCTCTTTATATGTTTTTGGGCATTTTTATTGATTTCTTTCTATATTTTTTAGTAAATAACTTTTTTTTTTACTTTTCCACTTTTTCTAGCATGGGACATGAACAAGAAATCATCTGATTGCTTGTTCATGATAATACTCTGCAATATTCATGTATTGCAGAGTATTAGCAGTGTCAGCCTATGCACTTGCATAGGCTGGCACTCTGCCAATAAGATGACGTCATAGACGCCATCTTACCGGCAGTTCTTACAGGCAACACTGGGGTCCAGATCGGACTCCAGTGATGCCACAGCACTGACCGGCGCCCCCCGAAAACGATTTTGGGGGGGCGATCGTGGGGGAAAGACCCCCCCAGATGCATGTTAGATGCCGCGGTCACACTGACCTTGGCATTTAACGGGTTAAGCACACGCGATCGGAGCTGGCACCAGCTCTGGGTCTGATATATCGGACACTGAGCACTAAGTCACTGCACTCAGCGTTCGATATATCGGACACAGAGCGGGAAGGGGTTAAGGAAATGCCAGCCCCAAAAAATGTATCATATTGTGGGGAATGCTAAAAAGAACAAAGGAAGGTATACTTACCCATCCAGTGACGCGTTTCGGAACTAATCCTTAGTCATAGTGGCGTGTACACGTGTAGGAACAGGAGGCATTTAAAGCCATGAAAAAAAACCCTGAGGGGGGGGGGGGGGAGGAAATGACGTGTCGGAGGAAAAAAAACAAACTATAGAAAGAAGGATAAATAACCTAAATATAACATTATAAAAGAAAGACATGATATAGGCATAAAAGAAGTATTCATGTGATGACTGATTATAACTTCATAAATTAGTAAAAGTACATGAGATCAGATCGCAAATTCAAACCGTGGGGATGGCTGTTGTTTAGAGTAAGGATCCAGAATGCTTCTCTGGTAAGTAAAGTTTTGCGCCAGTCTTCTCCACATTTGGGTGCAGCTACTCTTTCAATAAAAGTGGCTGACATATGAGAGAAAGAGCCATTGTGTACATATTGAAAATGTTTAGCTCCATTGGACCTGTTGCGAGAAGACAATTTTTGTAGCATCATTCACATGTTCGCATAAGCGGATTTTAAATTTTCTGACCGTGCAACCTACATACTGTAGGTGACAGTGGGTGTAAGAAATTAAATAGATTACATGATGGCTGTCACAATTAACATATTTGTTGATGTTGAAAACCTTGGGATTTTGTGTAGTATAACTTTGAAAAGTGACAGTTTTCTGCATGAACTTACAACAGTTACACCTATTTTGGCCACATTTGAAGTTAAAGATAGAGATCCGAGTGCAGTACCACAATTGAGCCAACTTTATCGGCATTTCTGACGACTATATGGGGATTATGTTTGAGATCATGTAATGCTTTTCTTTCCGCATGTGTAAGATTGTTGTAGGATAAATTACTATTTTCTGACAGTTCTCTAAGGTCCTTCTCAACAGCAGTTTGAAAAGTATCCATAGCAGGGGTTCTTGTCTGGATTGGATAAAAAGAAGGGTTAGATTTTTGTTCCTTATGGATAGTATTATGTACTTTGGCAGGGAGATTGTTCTCATTTGCATCTGTCATGAGGACTCGGATATTTATGCTAGAGAAATCATGAGGATGCTTAATGATACTTCTACATACAGACAACGAAAGTACAATCCTACTGAGTGCATTCACAACAAACTATCGCTATTATTGCAGGAGGGCATAGCTCTAAATATTTTTGAGGTAAAAACAGCTGAAGCCTTACCGGCTCACCCTATGGTTCCCATCCTGTATACCTTACCGAAAACACATAAGGAAGTCTTTCCTCCCCCCATAATTTCTGGGGTAGGTTCCATTACTGAACAAATAGGTAAATGGCTTGATAATCTCTTGCAACCCTTGGTTCTTCGTATCCTGGGATACATTAAAGACAGCAGAGAGGTCCTAAAGTGTATGTCTAATTTCCAGTGGTCAGAAAATTTATGTTGGGTAACATGTGATGTGTCTTCTCTATATACTGCCATTCCCCACGACTTTCTATTTCTGCTGTAGCCCATCATTTGAAAAAAGTACAGCAATTACTCTTTTGATTTACAGAATTAAATTCTTGATGTGCTAAGGTTTCTCTTATCTTACAATTTTTTTCTCCTTTGATAATAAATTTTTTTTACAGGTACAAGGATGCCCCATGGGGGCGAAGTTTTCGCCCTCATTGGCAAATTAATATATGGCATGGTGGGAGGAGTTTCATATTTTTTCTGATTTAAATCCTTTTGAAAATTCTATAAGATGGTATGGCAGATATATAGATGATTGCATATTAATATGGTCAGCTGACACTTCCGGTTCCGGCGCTGGTATGTGAGGACGTGCGCAGCTCCGCTTCTCGCAGCCTGGGACACATACCGACAAGAGAACCAAACAATAAACCCCCCCGTAACCCCAGGGGAAACGAAAAACACGCCCGATAACGGTGGAGCAGCATATGGAAAGATACTTCCTGTGAAGCGGCACGAGAATCACCACAGGAGCCGGCACACCACGAGGCTCACACGCTGCCAAGATGGCGCCGCCAGGAAATACACAAGCTGAGCCAGCTCCACAGGCCCTTTCGCTGACACCGATGGAGGAACAAACAGACCAGGCAGCTCACTCACCAGGTACTGAAGCACACCCGGTGGACTACACCAAACTAGCCACAGAAGTGGCCAAATATATTGTTCCTGAACTCTTTGTGTCATTGCAAACTGCAGTGCAAAGCACCCTACAGGCCCTGCAAGATCAAGTTAGCAGACATGGAGGCAGGTTGAATGAAGTGGAAACGCGTGTGTAGGCATTAGAAGATCAATATGCAGAATCGCATGATAAAATGAGTGAAACCGAGCAATTACTCACAGCTCTCCAAGATAAGGTTGATGACCTTGAAAATAGATCCAGGAGAAACAATTTGCGCCTGGTAGGACTTCCCGAGTCCATTCCGTCAGTGGATCTGCAGCACCTGTGTGAGGTAGAGCTCCCCAAGACACTGGGGTTGACCATTCCAAGGAGAGTGGAAAGGGTCCACAGAATCGGCCCAGCACGTGTGGCCACAGAACCCTACAACAACAAAGCGTTCCAGACCGCGACAGGTGATAGTGAAATGCCTGGATTTTAATGATAAAGAAGCCATCCTGAGGAGATATCGCAATCGTAGGGATCCACTGCTGATGCAGGGATGTAAAATACTACTCTTTGGCGACTATTCTGTTGAGGTGGCGCAAAAACGAAAAGAATACAGCACAGTCTGCACGGCGCTAGTGAAAGCCAACGTGAGGTTTCAGCTGGCCTACCCAGCGATACTCAGGATCCGCAACCCGGACGGCATTATGACAACGGCACACTCACCGCAAGCAGCTTCTGCATTATTAAAAAAAAGAGATTTGAGAGACCCAGGGAGGGAGCCGTAGACAAATCAACAATGTCAAATACACTTTAATGTGCGTTTGGTGACTTGGAATGTAAAGGGGTTAAAATCGCCCCATAAAAGAAACACGGTCTTACGTCAATTAAAAAGACTTAAGACCGACATAGTCATGCTGCTGGAAACCCACCTTCCAGCGGCAGATTTTTTCTGAATGCACAAATCTTGCGTAGGGGCAGTTTACGGCTCCGCCGCTGTGGAGGGTAAGGCAGGAGTATTGACTTTGTTACATAAAAATGTGTGTTATAAGTTAGTAGAGAACCACAGTGACACGGAGGGTAGACTCTCTCATGTGGTAATATACAGCCAGGGAAAAGATCTTAGTATTTATAATGTTTATGTGCCCAATACCGGTCAGCAGCCCTTCTTTGCGGCACTGACTACAAGGATTCTCCAGGATGCTATAGTAGACAAACTGTTATGTGGGGATTTGAACTCAGTCCATGTCCCATCGGAAGATAGAACTTATAGGGGAAACGATAGGAGGGACACAATGTTGTATGACTTTTTTGTACATGTTGGTATTAAGGATATGTGGAGGCTCCTGCACCCCCAGGAGAGAGAATTTACACACTTTTCACACCCACATGACTCGTGGTCCAGGATAGACTACCTATGTACTTCAAACTCATTGGTAACAAGAGTACAGGACACAAGTATAGAAGAACTAGTCATATCTGATCATGCACTGGTGAGCCTTAACCTCCTGGACAGACACCCCAAGGGTTCAGATTGGCTATGGCGTCTCCCAACCTTTTTAGTAAAAGATGACACATTTGTAGAATTAATGAGAGGATGGTGGACAGAGATACTAGTGACAAATGGGTCCCATATGACTGAACCCCACCTATTTTGGGAAGCAGCCAAAGTAACAATGAGGGATAAACTGATGGCACATGTTGGGATCCTGAAGAAAAACGCAAAACAACAATTTGAAAAAGCTAGTGACCTGGTGCGACAGACATATTTGACTTATTTGTCCTCACCTACACCATGTGCTAAGGAGGCCTGGATACAAGCCAAAACTGAATTTGACATGTGGGCAGACAGGAAGGAACAGTTTATTAGATCACAGCAAGAGGTGGAGCTCTGCAGATTTGGAAACAAATCTGGATGTTTGTTGGCTAATCTAGCCAAAGGAAAAACACCCAAATGTCATATAGGTGCTTTGAAAAAATCTGACGGTTCCTTGACCATAGATCCCCTCCAAATTAATCAGACGCTGGGGGACTTCTACAAAACTCTTTATACAGATGTACCATACGACCCTGCACAGGGCAACGCATTTTTATACAAGGTGACTTTACCCTCAATAACATCAGACCAGTTAGCGTCCCTGAATGCCCCAATATCAGCAGAAGAAGTACAGATCACCATTAAGACGCTCCCATAGGGAAAAAACCCCGGTCCTGACGGGTTTCCAGGGGAATTTTACAAATCCATGACCCAACAGATAGCACCTCAATTATCCGACTAGTTTAATGATATTTTGCAGGGCCGCCCACTGTACCCAGGAACTAATGTAGCGCATATAGCATTAATACCCAAAGATAGTCGAGATCCGACTGACCCAGATCATACCGACCTATCTCCCTACACAATCAAGACCAGAAACTTCTATCCAAAATCATGGCAAACCGCTTGGTTTCTACCATCAATGATCCTGGGGTGGCTAGGGCAGGTCCTAGATAGAATGGGGTTTAAGGGCACCTTCAGAACTTACTTGGAAATGCTATATCTGGATCCTAGGGCTAGGATTAACACCCCGGGCTTCCTCGCTGCCCCTTTCCCTCTTCAGAAGGGAACGAGACAGGGGTGTCCACTTTCGCCGCTTCTTTTCGATCTGGCTCTGGAGCCCTTGTCTCGGCTCCTGGGGAAAGGAGATGTTTTTCAAGGAATAGAGGTGGGATTGCGACATCTGCACACAGGTCTCTTTGCCAACGACATAATTCTTTTCATTTCTGACTTAGAAAAGGATCTGACCAGAACCATAGAGACGTTAGAAAGTTTTGGATCTTTTTCAGGCTTTCGCCTTAACATTTCAAAATGTGCTATATTGTTCCTGAGGAAAGGACCCTTTCCACAAGTGCCCCGAAACATGTTTCAGGGAATACCAATAACACGCACGGCATTGACCTATTTGGGTATCAAAATAGGAAGAACACAGGAATCCGTATATATATATTAAACTACCCTCCACCTTTTATGAAAATAGCTGCTGAATTAACCAAATGGCATGACTTGCCACTATCCCTACTGGGGCGAAATCATCTCATCAAGATGATGAGCGTGTCAAAACTATTATACCCGTTGCAGACTGTCCCAGTACTACTGAGACATGTGGATGTGACAAAAATGAACGCTGCATTCTCCCGCTTCTTATGGCATGGGAAACGACCCAGAATTAAAAGGGAGAAACTGATCATGACAAAAGAAATGGGGGGCATGGGATTACCATATATAAGAACATATAACTTGGCCTGTATGGCTAGACACATATTTCACTGGACGCACAGGACGAGCTTTTACTCCGACTACGAACTAGAAGAAGCATTCTGCTCCCCTTATAACCCAGCAGCACTACTACATTCCCCACTACCGAAAATACCATATAATCTTAAGAGTTCAATCATATGTAAAGACACTATAGCATCCTGGAGAATCCTGTGAAAAAGGTTTGGTTTGTCTTATGCAGTCTCAAAACACCTGCCACTTTGGGCCAACCCTGCTTTCCCGCAGGGTTGGAGCAATAGGCTATTCCATAAATGGAGAGAAAAGGGAATAATAAAGGTGGGGCAGCTACTACATGGCTCTGAACCTCGTTGGCTGACAATAGAAGAACTTACTCAACAATTTGATTTAGGCATTGACCAATTTATACAATATGCACAAGTGAGGGATGTAATTATGACAAAATTGAGTGTTGTAAGTAAGGAGATATCCAACAACTAGAGATGAGCGAACACTAAAATGCTCGGGTACTCGTTATTCGAGACGAACTTTTCCCGATGCTCGAGTGCTCGTCTCGAATAACGAACCCCATTGAAGTCAATGGGAGACTCGAGCATTTTTCAAGGGGCCCATAGCCCCAGTATACAGCCAGACAGCCCATAGCCCCAGTATACAGCCAGACAGCCCATAGCTCCAGTATACAGCCAAACAGCCCATAGCCCCAGTATACAGCCAGACAGCCCATAGCCCCAGTATACAGCCAGACAGCCCATAGCCCCAGTATACAGCCCATAGCCCCAGTATACAGCCCCTGCCCCAGTATACAGCCAGACAGCCCATAGCCCCAGTATACAGCCCATAGCCCCAGTATACAGCCAGACAGCCCCAGTATACAGCCAGACAGCCCCAGTATACAGCCCATAGCCCCAGTATACAGCGCCAGCCCCTGGTATACAGCCTGCCCCTGGTATACAGCCTGCCCCTGGTAACCAGCACCACCCCCACCCTAGTACATAAAAATAAAAACAGACGCCGCTCCCCTGCTTGATCCCAGTCCGGCCGCGGTGTCAGCTCCGTATGGGTCGGTGTCGCACAGACCATGACGTCAGCCGCTTGCCGCGGCCAGACTGGGATCAAGCAGGGGAGCAGCATCGGGGCGTCGGAGAGGTGAGAACCCATCATGCAACATAACCCCCCTAATCTAAATAGATTTTCATAAACTGCCATTAGAAAGCATTGCCTCTATCTTTTCATTGTCCCTCTACATGCCTGTAAACTTAAGCAATAAGGTCCTAAAACTGTATGCAAATGCCCTGAGACCTCCAATGAGTCATTAGCATATTCAAACTGTCCAGCTTATTCATGAGTGGGAGGTACAGCCACACCCCCAGTACTTGACTGACAGCCTGTATAATGGTGTAATGGCTGTTCCATGTGATTCAACAGCTCCAGGCAGCCATGTTACAGCAGAACATGTCAGGTACTTGTGTAGCTGATGTCTGTGTCTCTGTGTATTAGGAGGATGCAGCATGTCAGCAGATAAAGCACACACACTAGCAATGCTTTACTATAAATTACACACAGACATGAGCAGGGGAGGAGAGGAGAAGGGGAACAGGAGTGACATCACTGCTTCTGACCATGTGACCAACCTCATTTACATAATAAAGAATAGATTATTTTATAATAATTAATGTATGAAATAACAAGATAAAAGCTGGGATGGGATCCTTGTGAGCTGCTCCAACAGGTAGTGGTGACAGGACTAGAGGCAGAGACCTGATGACAGGTGTCCTTCAAAAAGTTCCCCCCATAATTGGAAATACAAGCACAGATAAAGATACAGGTCCTGCTAGTATCTTAATGGGTGACATTTTTTAAATAGTGATGAGAAGGTCTGAACCGCCAAATTCGGGTCCATGCTGGAGCCCACAACTCCAGAGGTGAACAGATGCCCGTTCGTACGTCAGGTTCGCATTTGGGGAAACAGCACAAGCTGGTTTCCTGACTATTGAGCAGCCAATTAACCAGCTAAACCACAGGTATGTCGTCTGTGGGCATGTCTGTGATTGGCCAGGGGGTATAAGAGCAGGGGCTCATTTAACATATGCAATACAAAGTGTGTCATCGTATGATGTGTCCCAGTCCACAGGCATCTGCTGAATGTATAAGGAAGCATGGGCCTCCTGTGCACAGCACAGTCAAGTCATGTGTTGTTTTGAAATGCATGTGTCACCCGTGCCCCTCTCCGTTGCTTTCCCTAACCCATTTTGAACAGGACAACTGTTATTCCCACATTGTTTTAGTCCTCTAGCCCAATTATTTCAATGAGGTTCAGGTTCAAGTTTGTGCCGAAGTCTGGGTCCCGAACCTAAAATTTGGTTGTAATTCTAATCTGGCCCTCCTTGCTGACTAGCTGAAGAGGAATTATCTCCCTCACTCTACCCTCTCGCAGGGATTCTCTTCTACCAGGCACACATAGTTTCTCTCTGAACTCCCTCATTCCTAACTGGGTTAACAGTGTTAGTTAGGAGGAGGGGTAGATTGACTGGATGCCGAAGCTCCCTCACCTCCATGACTGGACCTTTAGTAAAATAAGGCATCTGGGGACAAAGATAAGAATTTTATATTTAATATTGCAACAGCTTGTCACTCTGTGAGAGCTGGAGATACAAGCAGTTCAATAAAGGCAGGATTTGGATTAATCTGATAGATGAGATACTTACAGTATCTTTAATTTTAAACCATGAAATATATTTCTAGGTACTATACTGTAGATCTATAGAGGTGACACTCTCCATGCAGCTTCTAAACTTGAGAAGAAAAAAAGCATCTTTATTAATTAATTTAAATTTTAAACACAGTGCAACACCCTCGCCGATGCAATGGCGAGGTAGTGCTTGCGAATACGTCCCACCTGTAGGTAACACCACATTACACTACATGGTCCTTATAGGATCAAGGGGAAATTGCAGTGGTTAATCCTGCCTGGCAAGGCAGATGTTAATCTGTGATGTAATTATGTCCACCAATGTCTGTGTTACATCCTGTCTTTGTGCACTGAGAGGTAATTGGAGGAGCAGCCACCACCTGACCAGAGGGAGGTAATAAAACCCCCTAGCCAAGAATGTTCTGGAGGATTCCCGTTCTAGAGGAGAAAGAGAGAAATCTCTCTCAGGAGAGAGACCGGTCCTAGTCAGGCCCTCTGGGTCTGCAGGACGTAAGCAGAGAGTAGTTAGCTGCGCAGCCGCTCAGAGACTCTAGCATACCAGACCAGTGCAGGAAGAGCCTAGCCCCTGCCTGAAGTGGAAGCTAAGACTAGAGGTAGTGTAGTGAGGAAAAGGGGTATCATTCCTACCTTCAAGGGTGATACCTGAAGAGATCCAGGACCGAGCTGAAGCCTCCTCTAAGGACACAGCTGCCTCCCAGCCTGCTCTTACATCCAGGCTGGTGAAATACATCCTGTGGCTCCCTCCAAATACCTCTCCAGTACTCCACCTGTTAAAGACACGTTTTCTGCAGTTCCTGCCGGTTGCAATAAACGAACTGTAAGTTGTTTTCTTCAACCTCTGTCTCCGTCTGGTCCCTGCTACTACAACTACCCTCATCACCGGCACCCTGTCCATCACCCAGAGACTCACACTCGGGACATTAAGGGGTTGCCCCAGGGAGATCCGCTATAGCAGCCGCTCCCTCATCTTTTCTTGCCAACACCACCCTGCTGGAGACCTGCCAGGCTGTAGGACAGCCCTCCGGTTCCCCCGTACCAAGCACCGTGACAATAGCGTGCTTAGGCCGCAACCGCCAGCCACTCCGGTACCGCGGGCCTCGGCTGTCTCCAGGCCTCACCTCAAGGGCTAGGCCCCGGTGGGGGATGTTGCAACAGCATGATAAAACCATTTTAAAAATCAAGAGTATCAGGAGAGATAGAAGTTTATACACACCAGGACATGCAGTATACAGGGATTCAGTACTTTAACATATAGGGCAAGACACTACCATGTATAATAGATATTTGTATTATATGCACCCATCCAGTACACAGACATACTAACCAAAGAGGACATAAACCAAAGACTGGCAGGTTGAAACACGCGTTGGGGTTTCTTGTCCACCAGGTAACCGTGCATACAGGTATCCAGTTCACAGATGTGTATTATTTAGCACCTAATGTATACCACTATAGATATCGTTTATGTCCTTTTCGGTTAGTATGTCTGTGTACTGGATGGGCGCATATAATACAAATATATATACATGGTAGTGTTTTGCCCTATATGTTAAAGTACTGAATCCCTGTATACCGCATGTCCTGGTGTGTATAAACTTCTATCTCTCCTGATACTCTTGATTTTTAAAATGGTTTCATCATGCTGTGTTTAAAATTTAAATTTTTTCTATTCTATTCCTGTTTCCTCATATGTCTTCTAGGGGTTGTATATTCATATTTATGAGGTGGATTGTTAATTCCCTGGCAGATGCTCCTTCTCATGGGTATAGGTCAGAGCTGACCCCCAATACATTGAATATTTGCCTTTGTTTCTCTTTGTTGTTATTCTAGCTTCTAAACTTGACTAATCTCAGGCAAATCTGCCTCTTCTCAGCTACCGTGACAATAGCGTGCTTAGGCCGCAACCGCCAGCCACTCCGGTACCGCGGGCCCCGGCTGTCTCCAGGCCATACCTCAAGGGCTAGGCCCCGGTGGGGGATGTTACAAGTGGCGTCACGAACAGGATATAGACTTCTGTGCCTTATTACGGCATTAAAGACTTTCCTTTATTAAAAGACTGTGCTGCCTAACCCTGCTGCCATCCGGGTTTAGGCCTAAGGACTTGTACGTTTCTGGAATGAACTGTGTTATACTCCTACTTCCCCACTTGCCGGTTACCAATGGGGTGATGACCCGGCCCCGGAAGAACCGGAGCTGGAAGGAGCCGCGGCGCGGCCGCTGGACTCCGTTTATTTTTTCCTGGACCCCTCCGTGGTCCCTGGCTCAGTTGAGCCCCCGGCTGGAACAGCCGACACCCCGGGCGACAGCGCTCCTCCCCCTGAAGGTCCGGAGGATGTCGCTGCACCTGCAGTACCCACTGCTGCCACCGGGTGTCCCCAGTCGGCACCTACTCCCGCTGAGGATGCACAGGATTCCCTGCAGGAGCTGGATCCTGTCTTTGCTGAACCCAGCGATACTGACTAATCCCTGAAGGGCTGTAGCCCTCTCCAGGTACTATGTCCTTTGTACATATTGGGGCAGATTTATCAAGCAGTCTGAAAGTCAGAATATTTCCAGTTGCCCATGGCAACCAATCACAGCTCAGCTTTCATTTCACCAGTGCTCATGAATATTTTAAAGGGGAGCTGTGATTGGTTGCCATGGGCAATTGGAAATATTCTGACTTTCAGACACTAGATAAATCTGCCCCATTGTGTGTATTTATCCCCATATCCCTATAGAGCCAGAAACTGTCCTGAGACTCTTACCCTTATTTATCTCAGTCAAGAGATTATACACTGTCATGTGCTATGATAGCACCCTTCCTCTGCCACAGCAGAGATGTCATCAAAGGACTCTGTCCCTCTCCAAATAGAGGAGACCCTTTGCTTCTTCATTGCACTTTTCCCCACATCAAGGGCTGTACCCAGAAGATGGACTTTGTCAGTAGAGACCTTCTGAGAGACTTTTGCCAGATACTCCAGGGAAAAGTTGCTATGTCTATTGATTATTATTTTGCACTTAATGCCTTCCTTTTTAGGTACGGACCTTCTGCATGCACCTTTTTATGCCTTTTCTTTGCAGGAAAAGAGACATTTGCTACCGTGCTACTCTGAGTAGCCTATCCACCTCTGTAACGTTATGTTATAAGATGTGTACCCATTGGGCTGCTAAGCCAATGTGATTTTGCTAACCTGTTGCACACTGTCATATCTGCCAGTAGTCTGCATTAACCCTTTTATAGGCTTTTCAGGTTGTAGTGTGGCTGTGTCGGACCGTCTTTTTGTGTAAAACACTGACCGCTACCTGATCCCTCAAACTGAGGTTTGCACATGGGGGTAGTCCGTAAACTGCGGGTCCTACGGGGGCCGGGGGTGTTACACAGCTAGCACCTGGATGCCACTCATACATGGGTAAGGTTGTCAGTCAGGAGGTACTCGTGTCGCATATGCTAACGCAATGCAGATAGACACCATATAATTGCCGCCAGGGAAGAAGCGTTGATAAAACAAATATACAGGCCTTGGTGCAAGGAGTGGATTACAGGACATGACACCACACCTTTCCTACTGTACAGTTCGGTTTAATGGCGTCAGCGACCAACTGTCATACAGCTATATTTTTGTCTTAGTCCGACACCAACCCAGGTGCCTGTCTCCAGGACCATGGGCGGTTTGTCCCTACGCCTCACATAGCCTGCACTTCCTAGAAGTGTCCTTAGCCCCCTCTGTGCCCCAAAACATCTGTAGTCGAGCCGAGGGCGGCTCTTTCAATTGCCCCCGGGGTATGCAACACCCTCGCCGATGCAATGGCGAGGTAGTGCTTGCGAATACGTCCCACCTGTAGGTAACACCACATTACACTACATGGTCCTTATAGGATCAAGGGGAAATTGCAGTGGTTAATCCTGCCTGGCAAGGCAGATGTTAATCTGTGATGTAATTATGTCCACCAATGTCTGTGTTACATCCTGTCTTTGTGCACTGAGAGGTAATTGGAGGAGCAGCCACCACCTGACCAGAGGGAGGTAATAAAACCCCCTAGCCAAGAATGTTCTGGAGGATTCCAGTTCTAGAGGAGAAAGAGAGAAATCTCTCTCAGGAGAGAGACCGGTCCTAGTCAGGCCCTCTGGGTCTGCAGGACGTAAGCAGAGAGTAGTTAGCTGAGCAGTAGCTCAGAGACTCTAGCACACCAGACCAGTGCAGGAAGAGCCTAGCCCCTGCCTGAAGTGGAAGATTAGACTAGAGCTAGTGTAGTGAGGAAAAGGGGTATCATCCTACCTTCAAGGGTGATACCTGAAGAGATCCAGGACCGAGCTGAAGCCTCCTCTAAGGACACAGCTGCCTCCCAGCCTGCTCTTACATCCAGGCTGGTGAAATACATCCTGTGGCTCCCTCCAAATACCTCTCCAGTACTCCACCTGTTAAAGACACGTTTTCTGCAGTTCCTGCCGGTTGCAATAAACGAACTGTAAGTTGTTTTCTTCAACCTCTGTCTCCGTCTGGTCCCTGCTACTACAACTACCCTCATCACCGGCACCCTGTCCATCACCCAGAGACTCACACTCGGGACATTAAGGGGTTGCCCCAGGGAGATCCGCTATAGCAGCCGCTCCCTCATCTTTTCTTGCCAACACCACCCTGCTGGAGACCTGCCAGGCTGTAGGACAGCCCTCCGGTTCCCCCGTACCAAGCACCGTGACAAAAGCGTGCTTAGGCCGCAACCGCCAGCCACTCCGGTACCGCGGGCCCCGGCTGTCTCCAGGCCTCACCAGCTTCTAAACTTGACTAATCTCAGGCAAATCTGCCTCTTCTCAGCTCATTATCACAGAACTTTGGAGGATAATCTTTATAGGCAAATTGATAAAATTGCCATAAAAGAGGGAATTCTACAAAGGTCATTTCATAGTCTACCTGAGGCGATGAAATCCCCATTGGGGATTCTGGGAATTAAATATGCATTTTTTTTTTTCAAAAGGACGCACAGACTCACAACTTGAATTCTAAACTGACAATTTGAATAACTGTATTTTACTAAAAACCTCTGAAGTGAATCACTGCTTACCTGTAGTATTTCTTTTGACCAGAAGATGGCAGTCAACTCAAGCACTTAAGAGTCTTAAGAGATGTAGCGCAGCTCAAATGAATCTATTTCCAGAACAATCACTAAAGTATTCTCCTTGTAATGTAAATATAAAATACTATCAATGAATAACTATTTCTCAGTTTGTCAGTATATGTCATTTTTTTTAACTGCTCTGCCAGCAATAACAGCTACCAGGCAGTGTCTACTGTACAACGACATAGTCTCTTCCAGCGGGTGGTTCCAATTTTGAAAAAAAATTCAGTTCAGGACCCGAACTATGGCTGAACTTAAACCCAAACACAACCCCATTTAAGTATTGTGGGCCTGAATTTTAACCCCCAACTATGGCTGTAAAATAGGGCTAGTAAGGGTTAGAGGACTGGAAAATTGTGGAAATAACAGGGCAAATGCCCTGCGTACGATGGGCTAGGGAAAATACTTATAATAACAAGACATTTGATCAAAGAAATTCTTTAAAAAAAATATATTAAATTAATAAAATGTTAATATCACTGATGGTATGTGCAGTGATGACAGAACCCAAGCAACACTATTCTTGGGAGAGGAGACAGCAAGAATGACAGAGATATGCAGCTACAAATTTTAAATAATTGGACTTTTCAAGGCAGTGTGAACTTGTTGCAACCAGGGTTGGATTATAGGGCCGGGGCGTGCACCCCAGGGCCCCCACCCCTTTGCCCTTAAAGAGGACCCTAAAAACTGTGGGCGATTCGGTTGGTTGCATGACCCCCCGAATCGCACACAGTGTATTTGGGTCCAGGCTCCCTGGGCTGTATCCAGCAGATGTGCCCCAACATCAGTCTATGGCAGAGCGAGGGAACAATAAGTTTGTCTTCTGTCATATACGATCGGAGGCATACAAAGATGGGGGCACCCTGTTGCTGGTTGCGCAGTGTGTGACGTGACAGCTCCGCAACATCACTGCGCTGCCTGCAGCAGGGCACCGCCATCTTGGTACACCTCCGATATCCACTATCCTAACACTGCGAGAAAGGTAAGGAAGTTGGCACACCGGCAGTCCCGGGGAGAGGAGGAGGGGGTGGGCGCCGCTCACCCCCACCCCTTTCTATCGGAATATATGTCCTATCTTTCTACAGGGTACAGAGCGATACATATGTGATACATGTGCGGCACCGTACGGCTCTCGTTGGGCGCCGTAGGGAGGCTGTATCTAGTTATTATATGGGTTTATGGATGGTTATTAAAAGGGCTGTATTTAGTTACTATAGGGGAAGTATATAGTTATTATAGGGTGGTTACTTATAGTTATAGGGGGACTGTATACAGTTATAGGGAGGCTGTATAAAGTTATTATAGGGGGCTGTATAAAGTTATAGTGGGACTGTATATAGTTATTATATGTGGCTGTGTATAGTTATTATAGTCAAGCTGTACATAGTTATTATAGAGGACTGTATATATTTATATGGGAGCCTGTATATAGTTATTATAGGGGGCTGTATATAGTTATAATGGGAGGCTGAATATAGTTATTAAAGGGGGCTATATATAGTTATAAGGGGACTGTATATAGTTATTATAAGGAAGCTGTATATAGTTATGATAGAGGCCTTTATATAGTTATTACAGGGGGCTGTATATAGTTTTTATAGGGGGCTGTATATAGTTTTTATAGGGGGCTGTATGTAGTTATTATAGGAGGTGTATATAGTTATAATTGCTGTGCAACTTTATATGTAATGATGTGGGACTGTATATAGGTAATTTTTGGGGGGGTTGTATATAGTAATGTGGGGGGCTTGTGAATAAAGTTAACTGAGAGGTGCTATATATGTTATGCTGGGGGCTACATATAATGTTTACTGTGACTTTATTGCTTATTACCAGGGGCTGTGTTAAGTTAATGCAGGGGAATGGCTTGTAATAGTGATTGCTGGTGGCCTGCATCATAGTGTTAATGGGGCGTGTATATAGTCCTTTTATTACTAGGGGAGTTTATAGTTAATGCTGGGGAGGGGCGGGGTAGTTGGGTAGAATGGTTATAGTAGTGAATGCTGGGGTAGGGTGGTATATAGTCTATGCTGGACGGCGCTGATTATAGTTAATGTTGGGGGTGCCATATAGTGATGTGGGGGGTATAAAGTGATGTACTGGAGGGCTGATATTGTTATTGAGTGGGGCGTATATATTTTATGTAGGGGGCTTGTATAGTTATTGTTAGGGCGATGTATACAGTGAATCACTGGGGCGCTTGCATATAGTTATTGCTGGGGGCTGCATATAATTGATTACTGGGGCTTGTATATAGTTTTTCTGTGGGACTGTTGTACAGGATTATGTATGAAAAGTGTTGGGTTGCATTTTTTGCAGGACAACTAACTTGTTTTTGAGCTAACGTTTTGGGGACTTGGACATTGAGCTATTGTCTGTTATGGGGTCCAACGCAGGAGTAAACTGTTAATATATTTGGATCAGGACTTTGTGGTTTTTCATAAGTTTAGAAAAGGGAGTGATTTGAACTTTTAGATATTGCATTTTTTTATTATTTCTATTTTTTGCTCTTTGTCAGACCTCACCCGGGGGTACTTTAAAATCTAGGTTGTCTTATCTACCGTTCTATATACCGCCATATACAGTATGGCAGCATATAGTGGTTTGACAGTGATTTGTATTGCATGAAAAACTGCCATGTATCTTATAAAGGGACCCAGGTTGTCATGGCAACAAATCATCACTCCTGTCACCATTAGATTGGTATGATTGAGTCCTATTCATGATCTATATAATGTGACGCTATTCACTGACAACAAGCACATTTATGATCTAATATAAGTACTGGCTGTTCACTGACAGCAGCACATTACAGTCACAACAGCCCTGCAGGATCAGTGGTAGGGGACATCTGAACCACTGGGAGAGAAGACGTAAGCTGACACATGGGGCGTGAGGTCTAAGACGCAACACGGTTGTGACAAAGGCCTGTCGCAAGCAGGAGACTTGCTCGATGTGGAAACCACCGGGTCGCCCAAAAGCGCAGCTGGTTGCAGTGACGGCCAAGGCGAAGTCAGAAATCAGAAAGAAGCGCCGGTCAGGGACAGCAGGAGGTCGAGACAGGCACCACAGGCAAGGGCAAAGGCAGGAGGTCAGGAACAGAACCGAGGTCACAACGGGAAATCAAAGACTAGCACCAAGGGCATGGAAACTGAAGCTTTCTCTAGAGGGCAAGAAGCACAAAGGACCGACGCGGGAACAGGTAATGGGGGCAGAAATTACAGAATGGGCAGCCGGCCACGCCAATTGATGACGCACCGGCCCTTAAATCTATGGAAGGTCAGCGTGTGCGCACCCTAGGGGAGGAGCGCGCACAGACTGCCAGATGCGAGCACGGATCAAGGCAGCGCTGCTACCCCGTATGTCCAGCGGGCTGTCTTCAGGCTCCCGCCGTCTCTTTATTCTGGCTGGGCCGCGCATTGATCTCTCCGGCGGGCCGCCTGTGTGACGCCAAACGTGCTGATGTCATACGTAGGTGCCATCCGGGCAAATGAGTTAGTAAAATATAAGCATTATATGTATTAGTGTTATTTAAAATGGTGACTCACGGTTAACAGAAAAATGCTAATGTCATAGATGGATAATAAGGAAAATAAAATACTACGCCTTAATCAGTCCGTTCAATTTCCTCAGGTGGTCGTTGCAGAGCATACACAGGACAAGAAGATGGGCAGCTGGTTGTCCACATCACATGTCTTGCACCTGCTCTGGGTAGAGTCATTGTGGGTCACTATATTGGCTGTAGTGGTTGGTTGCAGTGCATCCAGTATGGCCAGGTGTTTTGTTGTGGATGGCAAGTTACAATCATTAGTATGCGTAACAAATGGTTGATATCCTGGGAGTAGATACATAAGAGTTGGGAGTTACTGAAAATAAAGGATCTTTGGGACTGTTGTGTTTCCAGTGGCAGACTCTTGGTGATAATGTAGGTAGAGAGGCCTACATTTTGAACTCATAAAATCAAAACTATTTAGCTCCCTTTGTGACTAATGACATAAGTTTTGTTACATTCATTTTATAGCATTATAGGTGTTTATATCAGAAGTCATATTCCCGGCGAATACCCCTCTTTAATTTTTTATTTTTGTTAGTATTTGTGAATGATTTAGCTTCAACCTTCGGCTTAATTGAAATATTTTAACTAGATTAAAAAAGAATGTCCAATAGCATTGACGAAATCCATTCCCAGATCTCTTCTAAACTAATGCCCACATGTGTTTGATTGGTTTGATTGGTTGTTGAGGTCTGGGACTATATGGGCTAATCCGAAAATCTATATTTGTCATTGAATCCATTTCTTCAGCAATCAAGTATTTCTTTAGGTTGTGTTGTCCTGCAGTAACAACTGTGAGGTACTTGAGTATACAAAACTAACTCATCTTGTAGGAGAGACTGCACAGGGCAGCATTGAGACCAACATGATTCCTTTGGATTAGCCAATCTGTAGTCCGTTTTTATCTTAAGTCTCTGAACCCACGTCTATGGCTATCATATCATCATCCAAATCACCCGTTTCCAAAATTTCTTACTGTCGACTGTTTGCAACTCGTTGCATAACTCGACCTGATGTTGGTTTATGATGATAATCAAGGTTCTTCACTTTTTCCCATGCTACCATCGTATATTCACTATTTAAGCATAATAACACGTCCAACCATTGATGAACAAGCTGACATGTTGACTATTAGAGCAGGTGAGGCTTGCTTCACCTTCCTATGGAATTCGTCTTGCTTGTTCTCGTTTCGAACAAGTAACTTTTGCTAGGAATACCAAACAAACAACACTGAGCTATTAGGAACAGTGGTTGTGTTTTTTCTAATATTTTTCACAAGCAAAAAATGTTCCCCACCACAACTGCCAAAACACTATTGTGCAGTGTACATGAGAGAATCTGTAAAACTAAGATATGCTAAATAATGTATTGTAAGTTATTTTATATATCAGCCAGGGTAATTGCCTAAAAAATGTTATTGAACTACTTTTGATTATTGATTATACTACACGTATGAACTATTTGTGATGTTAAATTTGTCTCTCCTTCTTCTTTGTGCGGACGTGGGGTGGGGGGATATCTTTGTGCGTGTATGACAGGCAAGTAAATACAAGGTAGTCCCCGGGTACGTACAAGGTTCTTTAGGTTTGTTTCTTAAGTCGAATTTTTATGTAAGTCAGAACTGTATCTATCATTGTAACCACCAGCAAAAAATGTTTTTGGTTCTCTGGAGGACAATGGATTTAAAAAAAGTTGGCGGATGTGTCATAAGAACCAGAATTCCAATAAAGCTTCTTGCAGACCCCCTGTGATAACTGTGACAGCTGTTCTATGTAGCCTAGGGCTAACTAGTACAGTACATTAGACAAATCTGGTCCAATTTGTAACTTAGGGGTCGTAGTAAGTACAGGGGTCTCTAAGTGAGGTGACCACCTGTACACATTTGAACAATATTGAATATTAGGTTCCATGTTAGTCCTGGTCTTCCGGCCACCATTTAGTTTCAACAATAATCTGTTGTGATGTGTTCTACAGGCTGATGTCACGTTGAGATTCATCAGTATAACTAAGTGTTTAGCTCAAGATGTTGAATGCCACACAGGAGAGGGTGTGCCGCCATAACATCCCATGCTTGTTCCCCCCGGGTACACTTCTGTATTGTGACCTATTTTTACATTTAATGTGGCAGGCCTAGTAGGCACACTTGTTATCACAAATTTGATTAATAAAGAATCAGAGAAAAAAAGTAGTGTGTCACTAATGGTTTGATTCAAAAAAAATAACAAATTTATTTAAGATTCAACATGAACACAAAACATGACATATAAAATCAATTTAAACTGTACCAAGTCATACAATTGTCTACCATGTTATGCAGATGGTCGGTTTGCACAAAACAAGACACTAATGAAGGGGTGGATCACCAAAAACACCCCTAAAACAAATGAAAAAGGCACATATAAAAGTGACAGGGCATATGTAAGCGCCATGAAGTAAGGGTTTAAGTTCAATAATGCATACATGCAAACATGGTGAAAAAGTAGACCAAAAGGTAATGGAGGCCAAACCCTAGTACATATAAAAGTTGACTGGCAAACAACAGAGAGCAAGAAATAGCAGCATGGGCGGCGGTGGTGGAAGGATCCGGAGGGGAGGGGTCCCACGGGTACGTCTCCAACTGGAGACTTCTCAGGGGTAAGAGATGCCCCCTGTGTTGCTAGGCTCCCCTTCTATACCCCCATATCACTCACCTCAGCTGTAGGAAACCAGATGTTTGAATAAGGCGCCATGTCCATTCAGAGAACCGGAAGTAAGGGTTAGTAAAACTGGCTCGCGCACTGAAAAAACGAAGTGACGTGTGTCACATGATCGCACGTGAGTTGAAAAACCGGAAGTGACAGGGTATGTACATGATCACAAGTTGAGTTGATGGTTTGTGCTAGGGAACAAGAGCTTACTATGCAGCGCTTGGTTAGTCCATAGAAACGAAGTGCGCAACATAGAAGAAGAAGATTATTACATGAAATCAATATTGTAAATAAAACTCATATAAGTATAGGACTATTTATAGAATGAGATAATATATAAATATATAATTAATTGTTGTATGACACAAGGGGAATTTTTTTGTTTTTTTTTTTTTTTTTTTTTATACAGCACAAAAAATAGGTGATTATGAAGTGTTGAAGTAAGGTATGGTATAGTACTAAGAAGGATTTATACTCCAAAAGTATGTTTATTATAAATGGACAACAGGGCCTTAAAGATATAGTCACAGTATGTACTAGGACCTAAATAAAAAAGGGGGGTTTAAAAACCCCAAAAATGAAACACAACAACGGCGTTGATAAGGTTAAATATTGACATATAAAGGCAGTAGGGAAAATAACCAGACACTACTATGTGGCGCAGGTTATTCAAATAAGAAGAACGGCGGAAACATCAAAACAAAACAGGGATGTGTAGTCGATCACTAACATCAACACTGGGAATAGGAATATATATAAAAGAAGCTAGCATAAGGTTATATAAGATCCAATGGTATCGGGTACTACAAATAAATCAATAGCTAAAGCAATAAGATAATAAAATGACAATATAGATTATCCAATTTATTGCGAGCAAGAGGGGCGAATACGTGCAACACATAAAACGAGTGATTCAAGTGCTCAAATAAAATCAAGTGGTCCTAAAAGAGATTTTTTTTTACTCACGAAGCAATGTTATTTTCAACAAAGGACGGTAATTAAAGACTGCCTTTGAAACGTCAATTAATAAGTTCCTAGGAACTACTATAAGGATAGTTCACGCGGCGAAAATCACAGATACAGTGACAATGTATTAAGAGAAGTATAAAGGTAAGTAGCACATATAGGTAAGTATTATCATCCTGTTGTAATCCGAACCTTCCGAACATAGGAATAGGGTAGTCACATATATATAAACTACTAATGAAGTACAGTATATATAATTTAGGTTAGCGCCTGTCAAAATATAAATGCCAATAGCGAGTTAGTTGTTACGATAATAATCAACTAGGAATGAAAAGGCAAGGCGAGATTGCTGAGAGGGGCAACAGGGGAGGCCACAGCAAGTTACAGTATTAGTTGTCACACAAAGAACATTCCTGTGTCCAGTGGGTGTGACATCAAGGGTGTAAAACACCAATTGTAATAGATTGAGAAAGAGGTTAAAGTAAAAAGTCCTGGGGGTATACGGAGTCATAGTCCATATTCAAGAAGGGGTGGTTGGTCAAGATAACAGTAGTCCATATGGAGCAGGGACCTATTATCGTCCTCCTCGAATAAACTGGAGTGGAACATCGAATCTAATCGCTCATTCTCTTCATAGGAGGAAGAGGGGCCAGGGGATTATGAGGAGACAGCTTCCAACTGGTGGATCTTCTTTTTATTATTTAAAAGGGAGATGAGGCTTTGTCTTTGTAACTACCAGGTACATCGAGAGGTTAGTCGCCATGGATGATGATTTTAATGAGTTAAAAAACGTGGAAATTGAGTAGTTAAGTGTACAAAGATAAATGGGGGGATGTGAAAGAAGGGAATTGACTGTGTGAGTTATAAGGGGGACTATTAAGAGTCCCATACTACAGGGGGTGAATAACCCAAAGGAAAGGTCTTGTGAGAATAATAAAAATTAATATTAAGGGTACCATCTGTGTGCAAAATGAGAGAAGAAGAGGAAGGAAAGGGGCGGGAAAACAAAAAAAAGGGGGGGGAAAGGGAAAGGGGAAGAGAAGAAAAGAAGGGGGGAGGGGGGAAAAAGGGAGGAAAAAGGAAACAAGTTGTGAATAAATAAATGTTGAACTTACCATACGATGCCATGTCGATCATATCTACTTCTAGATGTCCTTCATCAAGAGAAAGTATCACAGAAGCCTAATCAACGTTTGTAATCGCTGTAAAAAACAGATTCCTCATTGATTACCTCAGGGCTCGAGTGCCCAATTGGGTATATCAACGGGCATCCCGCTCAGAAGTTCCAGAAGTTACATCTCCCCTCTCACGTTGGTTGTTGTACAGTGTCCCAACCAATACCTATCCACCTGGTCTTACTAGCGTGAAAAATTACGACAAATGGGGCTGCGACAGTCGAGGAGAAGTATTTACCTGACATAAAAGGTGAAACCAGCATTCGTAATAGTCGACCAGATGTTGCTGAATTCGCTTTCGCGAGCTTCCTGTGTGGTTGACCCACCCCCATCGGGTTTTCTGGCCGGGGCAAATCAGGGCACATATTACATTCCTGTGCGGTTCACGTCCTTCGTAGAGTGAAGCTGCGGGAGAGAGATCGGTGTACAAATGTCTGAGAGAGTCGCGGGCATCAGGGAACAAAACGAAACAGTTTCACCGGATATGAGCCCCTCAGTTTTTCTGACTTCTAACAGGTGTGGTCGAGTGGACGCTGGAAGTGGCTAGTAGATGATGTCCTTAAACCCTAGGCGCCACAAGGACGTTATAGTCGTCCACGGGGCTAGATGCTTAGCGGAACGGGGACGTTAATAACGTTCCTCTTTCTGGCACCGGCCACAAAGGAGACGGGTACAGAAGCAGGGCTGTCAGCTTGTCTAGTAGCCGGCTCGGAGCGCGGGGTGGAACCCATACACGCCGCGGTAACATGACGCGGCGTTGAAGGGTTCATTGCTGTGGACGGATCCCCGTGCCGCTGACCGGGGATCCGATCCTCTTCCGGGCAGTCGAGGACTGGCATGTACCCCGGAGTGCCCGGTTCCATGCCGCCAGTCCCTTCCGGGTCGATGAAACGTCTGAACATGGCAAGCTGCTCAGACAGTTTACAGGCTTACAATAAAATAGTATGTAGAGGCAGGTATTGAAGTAAACCAGTGATCAGAGCATAATGGTTTAATTAAGTATGTTCAGCCAAAAAATAATTGTTAAAAAACCGTTAACCTACACTGATAATAAATTAAAAAATAAAATACTCACAGATATGCACTACACATTTATTTTAATGTCATCTTTAATTCTTTACTTTATTATTATAGGAGGTGTATATAGTTATAATTGCTGTGCAACTTTATATAAGTAATGATATGGGACTGTATATAGGTAATTTTTTGGGGGGCTGTATATAGTTAATGCTGGGGGGATGTATAAAGTTAATGCTTGATGTATAAAGTTAATGCTTGAGAGGTGCTATATATAGTTATTGCTGGGGGCTACATATAATGATTACTGTGACTTTATATGCTTATTACCAGGGGCTGTGTATAGTTAATGCAGGGATTGCTGGGGGGCTGCATATAATGATTACTGGGGGCTGTATATAGTTTTTCTGTGGGACTGTGTACAGTGATTATGTATGAAAATGTGTGGGTTGTCATTTTTTGCAGGACAATCTAACTTGTTTTTGCTACCGTTTTGGGGACTTTGGACATTTGAGCTATTGTCTGTTATGGGGTCCAACGCCAGGAGTAAACGTTAATATATTTTGATCAGGACTTTTGGGTTTTATATAAGTTCTAGCAAAAGGGGAGTGATTTGAACTTTTAGTATTGCTTTTTTTAATTATTTCTATTTTTTTGCTCTTTTTCAGACCTCACCCAGGGTACTTTAACTCTAGGTTGTCTTATCTACCGTTCTATATACCGCCATACTACAGTATGGCAGCATAAGTGGATTTTGACATTGATCTGTATCTGCATGAAACTGCATGTATCTTATAAAGACCCAAGGCTGTCATGGCAACAAATCATCACTCCTTCACCATTATGATTCATGTATTATTGAGTCCTATTCACTGATCTACTTATTAATGTGCGCTATTCACTGACAACAGCACATTTATGATCTACATATAAGTCTGTGCTGTTCACTGACAGCAGCACCTTTACAGTCAACAGCACTGTCAGGATCAGTGGTAGGGGACTATCTGAACCACTGGGGAGAATGACGTAAGCTGACACCTGGGAGTGGAGTCTAAGAGGCACCCGGTTTTGACCAAAGCCTGTCGCAAAGCAGGAAGGACTTGCTACGATGTGGAACCACCGGGTCGCACCAAAAGCGCAACTTTGTCTGCGGTGTCGGCCAAGGCAAAGTACAGAATCGTCAAACAGAATCGCGGTCAGGGACAGCCAGGAGGTCGAGACAGGCACCACAGGCAAGGGCAAAGCAGGAGGTCAGGAACAGAACAGAGATCACAACGGGAAATCAAGACTAGCACACAGGGCATGGAACTGAGCTTTCTCTGAGGCATAGAAGCACAAAGACCCGACAGGGGACACAGGTAGGGGGCAGAAATTTAACAGAATGGGCAGCCGGCCACGCCAATTGATGACGCACCGGCCCTTTAAATCTCTGGAAGTCAGCGTGTGCGCGCCCTAGGAGGAGGACGCGCGCACCAGACTGCCAGAGCTAACACTGGATCAAGGCAGCGCTGCTCCCCCGATGTCCACGCGGCTCGTCTTCAGGCTTCCACGCCCGTCTTCTTTCTTCTGCTGGGCGCCGCCATTGCTCTCTCCCGGCGGGCGCCTAGTGTGACGCACCGCTGCTGATGTCATACTAGGTGCCACCCGGGGCAAATGAGTTAGTAAAATATAAGCATATATGTAATTAGTTGTTATTTAAAATGTTGCTCCCGTTAACAGAAAAATGCTAATGTCATAGACTGTAATAAGGAATTAAAATACTACTGGCCCTTTAATCAGTCCGTTAATTTCCTCAGCGTGGTCCGTTGCAGAGCATACACAGGACAGAAGATGGCAGCTGGTGTCCACATCACATGTCTTGCACCTGCCTGGGTAGGTCATGTGGTCATCACTAAGTTTGGCTGTAGTTGGTTGGTTGCAGTGCATCCAGTATGGCCGGTGTTTTGGTGATGGCAGTTACACATCATTAGTATGGTAACAAATGGTTAGATCATCACTGGGAGTAGATCATAAGAGTTGGGAGGAGTTACTGAAAACTAAAGGATCTTGGGACTTGTAGTTTCCAGTGGCAGACATCTTGGTGATAACTGTAGAGAGGCCATAACATTTTGTGAATCATAAAATCAAACTATTTAAGCTCCATTATGTGACTAAAGACATAAAGTTTTGTTACATTCATTTATTTACAGCATTATGGGTTTTTATATCAGACGTTCATATTCCCGGAATACCCCTTAAACTTTTTTATTTTTTGTTAGTATTTTGTGAATGCTTTAGCTTTCAATTCGGCCTAAATTGAAATATTTTAACTAGATTAAAAAGAATGTCCGAAAGCATTGACCGAAATTCCATCCCAGATCTCTTCTAAACACTGCCCACATGTGTTTGATTGGGTTTGATTGGGTTGAGGTCTGGGGACTATATGGGCTAATCCAGAAACTCTCATTGTCATTGAATCATTTCTTCAGCAATCTCAATGTATTCTTTAGGTTGTTGTCCTGCAGTAACACTGTGAGGTACTTGAGTATACAAACTAACTCATCTTGTAGGAGACTGACAGGGCAGCATTGAGACCAACATTGATCCTTGTGAATTATCCAATCTGTTAGTCTCTTTTTATCTTAAGTCTCTGAAACCCACGTCTATTGGCTATAATATCATCACTCCAAATCACCCGTTTCCAAATTTCTACTGTCGACTTTTGCATACTCTTTTGCAAACTCGACCTGATGCTTTTATGATGATAAGTCAAGGCTTCTTCACTTTTTTCCAGGCTACCATCTGTAATCTCACTATTTAAGCATATCAGCCACGTCCTACCATGATGAACAAGCTGACATGTTGACTATTAGTAGCTGGTTGAGGCTGCTTCACCTTTCTCTGGAATTCGTCTTTGCTTGTTTCTCGTTTCGAACAAGTAACCTTTTGCTTAGGAATCAACCAAACAACACACTGAGCTATTAGGGAAAGTGGTTGTGTTTTTCTAATATTTTTCACAAGCAAAAAATGTTCCACCAACAACTGCAAAACACTAACCGTGCAGTTACATGAGAAGAATCTGTATAACTAAGCATATGCTAAATAATGTATTTGTAAGTTATTTATATATAAGCCAGGGTAATTGCCTATAAAATGATTATTGAACTACTTTTGATTATGATTATTACTACTTATTGAACTATTTGTGATTTAAATTATGTCTTCCTCCTTCTTCCTTTGTGCGGAAGGTGGGGTTGGGGGGGATTCTTTTTGGTGTATGACAGGCAGGTAAATACAGGTAGTCCCCGGGTTACGTACAAGGTTCTGTAGGTTTGTTCTTAAGTCAAATTTTTATGTAAGTCAGAACTGTATACTTTATCATTGTAACCCCAGCCAAAAATGTTTTGGTCTCTGAGACAATTGGATTTAAAAAATGTTGGATTATCATAAGAACCAGAATTAACAATAAATCTTCTTGCAGACACCTGTGACAGCTGTTTATTGTAGCCTAGGGCTAAAGTACAGTAAATTAGCAACATCTAGAGGTCCATTTGTAACTAGGGGTCGTATGTAAGTCAGGTGTTCTTAAGTAGGGGACCACCTGTACACATTTGAACAATATTGAATATTTAGGTTCCATGTTAGTCCTTGGTCTTCCGGCATTTTATGTTTAACAATAATCTGTGTGCATGTGTATACATGCTGCTTGTACAGTTGAGTAATTTATAGTATAACTAAGTGTTTCTCAATGCATGTTGAGATGCCACACAGGAGAGGTGTGCCGCCATAAATACCAGTGCATTGTTCCGGTGACACTTCCGTGTGACCTATTTTTACATTAATTTGGCAGCCTAGTAGGCACACTGGTTATCACATATTTGATTAAATAAAGAATCAGAGAAAAAAAGTAGTGTGTCACTGACATGGTTTGATTCAAAAGCAACGCACCTTTCAACGAAGGTTATTCCCTGAGGGCTATTACTGACAAGCACCTTTACAATCAACACTATCACTGACAACAGCATCTGTATGATCTATATATTAGTGCACACAATACAGTAACAACAGAACCTTTACAATCCAGGATTACTGGATGCTGATTAGCTTAACAGCCCATTATTTCTTCTACATTATTACTGAGAGATGGCTTTTCCTGACAACACACCTTATGATCTCTGTGTTAGTGCTGGTATCTATTCACTGACAACCGCACTTATAGATCTAACAGTTTAACTAGGATTCTTCTCATTGACAAACAGCACCACATTAAGTCGCTATTCACACCACGCTATTTGTTAACATGTTCCGCCGACCGAGGCCAGCGAATCCGCCGCGATTCTGTGGCGGCGTCGGGATCACGCGCTGCATGGAGAGGGCGAGCCCTCTCCATAGTACCGTTAAGTTTTCTTTTGCGCATTTTGCCAGCAAAGGTCTTACCGGTAACACGCCGCCTATCGGTGTGCTAAGCGACCGATCGTCTGGGTGCTTTCATACATTCACACGCGACATCGCCATCTCCGGCAACTGCTTATGCTCGGATGCTTCAAAAAGATGTCGCGCCCGTCATGGGCGCCACGCCATCGTAGGCGCGGATCTCCTGCCTCCCCGATGACGGTGCCCGGGGAGCGGTGATGTCCGTTCATGATCGTCATCGGTGGCGGGGGGCCCGCACGAAGGCGAAGCTGTCCTTGTTTTACCTATTGCTATCAATGTGCTACAGCACATTGTATGATGAGGTAAAATCCCCATATACTGCCATATTGCAGGAATGGCAGTATATTGGTAGGAGCGATCAACAACCTAAGGAGGTAAAGTACCCTAGGATCCTGAAAAATAGTTAAAGGTAAAGTAAAGAGTAAGTTAAAAAAAAAAATTATATTAAAAACACTAAAAATTCACATCACCACCCTTTCCCTAGAACTGATATTAATATTAATAAAATAAAAATTTTATAAAACACATTATATCACCGCGTCGAAAATGTCCGATCTATCAAAATATATAACGGTTTTTTTTCACTTCGTTTAACCCGTAACGTAAATACCTACATATTCAAAAATGACATTTTTTTGCCATTTTGGACAGATAAAAAAATTAATAAAAAGTGATTCAAAGGTAGCACAGTCCTAACAATGATAGCAATGAAACGCTCTCAAAAGTTCCAAAAATGATCTACCACCCACATCTTCGATACACCTAAGTATAAAAAGGTTATTAGGCAGAATGATGGTACAAAATAAAAAAAATTTTTGTACAGGAGGTTTTTAACATTTTGCAAGTGTATGAAAACATTTTAAACCTGTACATAATGTGGTATCCCTGTGAATCGTATCAACCCAAAAATCAAGTATACCTGTCCATTTGGGACGCAGAGTGAAGCTGTGAAATCCCAGGCACACAAGAAAACGTTTGCAATGTGTTTTTTTTCACCATTTTCCTGCAATTTTGGAATTTTTATTCCGTCTTCCAGTATGGCGCCATGGAAATATTAACTACCGTCACTACGAATTGCAATTTTTACGCAGAAAAAAGCCATAACAGAGCTCTTTATTTGGACTAATAAAAAATGTATGATTTTTGAAGGTGGGGTGTGAAAAATGAGTTGAAAAAACTAAAAAAGGCCAAGTCGTAAGGGGTTAATCAGTCCGTTAATTTCCTCAGGTGGTCCGTTGCAAGAGCATACCAGACAAGTAAGATGGCCAGCTGATTCTCCACAGTCACTGTCTGCACCTTCTGGGTAGGTCATGTGTGTATGGGTCACCATAATTGGCTGTAATCGGTTGGTTGCAGTCATCCATATGGCCGGTTGTTTTTGTGTGGATGGCATTACACATCCATTAGTATGTAACAATGTGTCGATCATCACTTTGAGTAACTAAGTAGTTGGGACGATTTATCTGAAACTAAAGGATCCTTTGGGACTTGTAGTTTCCAGTGTCAGACAATCTTGTGATAACTTAGATAGTAGAGGCCTAAACATGTTGGAATCATAAATCAAACTATTTAAGCTCCATTAGTGACTAATGACATAAGTTTTGTGTACTTCATTTATTAGCATTATAGTTTTTATATCCTAGAAGTTCATATTCCCGCGATACCCCTTTTTAAACTTTTTTATTTTTTGTTAGTTTTTGGTGAATGTTTAGCTTCAACGTGGCCTAATTGAAATATTTTAAACTAGATTAAAAAGAATTCCAAAGCATGACCGAAATCCATTCCCAGACTCTCCTCTAACACTCTTTTCAATGATTCTTCACTACACTGTTTTTGATTGGGTTTGATGGTTGTTGAGTCTGGGACTATATGGGCTAATCCAGAAACTCTCATTTGTATCTTGAATCATTTTCTTCAGCAATCCAATGTATTCTTTAGGTGTTGTCCTGCAGAACACTGTGAGGTAATTGAGTTAACAAAACTAACTCTCTTGTTAGGGTAGACTGACAGGGCAGCATTGAGACCAAATTGATCCTTGTGGAATTATCCAATCTGGTTATTCTCGTGTTTTTTCTCTAGTCTCTGAAACTCCACGTTATTGGCTATATACATCACTCCAAATCACCCGTTTCCAAATTTCGACTGTCGACCTTTTGCCATACGTGTTTGCAAATCGACCTGATGTTGCTTTATGATGATAATCAAGGTGTTCTTCACTTTTTCCCATGGCTACCATCTTAATCTCACTATTTACGCAATCTCCCCACGTCCCTACCCATTATGGAACAGCGGACTTGTTGGACTATTGTGCTTGGTCTACAGTCTGCTTCCCCTTCGACTGGAATTTCGTCTTTGCTTGTTTCTCGTTCAAACAAGTACCTTTTGCTTCAGATCAGCCAAACAATACACTGAGCTTTAGTGAAAGTGGGTTTTGTGTGTTTTCTTAATATTTTTTCACAAGCCGAAAATGATTTTTCCACCAACAACTGTCAAACCCCCTAACCGGGGTCATTACATGAGAAAACTGTATAACTAAGCGATGTAGCTAAATACTGTATTTGTAATTTATTTATATGTAAGCCAGGGTTGATTGCCGATAAACTACTATTGAATCTACTTTTTGATTATGATTTGTTACTCTTAATTTGACGGGGGTCGGACGTTGTAGAAAAGGTGGAAAAAATGTCATAGATAAGTATTTCTGTGACACGAGCTGAATAGCTGAGCGAGTTCAGGTCTATTTAATGTTTGTCGGGGCGGAAAATAGGAAGGGGAATAGGAAAAGATGAAACAATGCAACGCTTAGAGAGAAAAGAGGGGTTGAGGGAGAGGTAAGAAGAAGGTTCCGGGGTTGCGTAGGAGTTCCAAGTTATTGAATGGAGCTATGGAGAGGTTGTGATGAGATGGGAAGCGATCGGGGGAGTATTGAAAAAAAGTGAGAAAACAGAAGTGAAAAGGAAATAGTTCGTCTCTCTGTTGGATGGTTCCTCTCTCTCTCCTTTTAAAGGGTATGTTATTTCACCCGGTCGCCACCTCTTGATTGGGTTTACAGCAGGGTCTTGCAAATAGAACGGTGTACATAGGCTGAGAGCTCGGGAAAGCTCATAGTCCAGGGGAGGGGAAGGTGTGCTGGAATGATTGGGAATAAGCAAAAGGATACGGACAGGGAAAACCATATAAAGTTATGTACACCAAATGCTCAGAACCCTCACAAACAATAGGAGGACCTGGAGCTGCCTGTGTTGGAAGAAATACTTAATAGTGGGATCAGCGGAGACATGGCTGGACAGTAGCTATGACTGGTCTGTTACTGATGAGTTGTATAGTCTTCTTTAGAAAATGCGTATAATTAAAAAAGGGGAGGGGTTGTTTGTTAATGGTGAATTCTTGCCTCAAGCCGTCTTGGCAGATGAATCACGTAAACGCAAATGTGGAGTTCCCTATGGGTGGATTACTGAAGAGAGGGAAAGAATAAAAATAAAATATTACTAGGGTTTGTTATAAGGCTCCGAATATAATATGATGGCAGCAGAGGAAATGCTGATAAATGAAATGTGCGCGCAAAGATGGTGAGTTACTTACCATGGGGAATTCAATTAAGGTATTACTGGGGGGCAAACTGCAGGTCCTTCAAAACTTAGCTATCTTTCCTTAGCCATCATTCTACATCCAGCAATTCCCTGTCTCCGGGTTCCTCCAACGTATCCTAATGGTACTGTGGAGTCACAATCACTGCAGTTATAGGGAATAGATCCTCTTCGGCTGGTTACGCTGTCTATGTCGCTCCTGTCATAACCGAACTCGCCGCGTTACAACAGCGGGTAACTGTATTTATTTGGTAACGCCAGGTTCTTCAGGAACCGCTTTCGAATCGGAGAACAGGTGGACTCTGGACAACCTTACCAAGATGAAGGTCAATCGTGCCCTGGGATCTGTCATATACTTGATTTGTAGTAACGCTTTCTAAACAAGTTGTGAAGGGCAACCAATTACTTCTGACACCCCACCTACTTCAGGATAGTGCCCGCATATTTCATAACAAAGGGAAGACTTAAAGTCATAGTACTGGAGAGAATTCTCCAAAGACAAGCCCCATCCAAAAAATGGGACTTATTTTCATCTATATCTGAAAAGTCCGTGAGACAACCCTTACATTATGGGAAAACAAAGCATAAAGGACAACATAAAACCCTATGTGGCTAACTAGTCTTGTAGGAAAGCAATAACAGAAGTAAAGCGTTGAAGGTCTAAAAGTAAGTAGGCGATGAGGCATTACAGGTTATAGAGAGAAAAATAAATCCTAAAAAAGCAGAATAAGCCACCAAAATAAGACTGAAAGAAATATTGCGGGGAGAGCAAAATAACAAAATTATTTTTCAAGTAGATATATGATAGAAAATAACACTGAAAGTGTGGTCCCCTTAGAAATAACAGGGGGGGTCTGGTTGAGAAGATGAAGGAAGGGCCAATCTACTGAATGTCCCTTCTCAACTGCTTTTACCCAGGAAATCCCCTGTGGAAAGACACAATGAGGAATGTAATTCTTTTATATGATGCCACAGCTAACCTCAGGAGAGGTACGGCGCCGCCTCGCAACCATTAAGATAATAAATCACCTGGGCCAGATGGCATACACCCCCGGGTTCTGGATGAATTATGTACGTTGATAGACAGACCCTTTTTTTAATATTGAAGATCACTGAGGACTGGTTGTATGTTCCACGAAATGGCGCATAGCAAATGTGGTACCAATATACAAAAAAGGATCAAATAGCGATCCTGGAAACTACAGACCCGTATTCTACCTGCTGTGGTGGGGAAAATTTTGAGGGGTTTATTAGAGATGCTATCCTGAGTATTCACGTTACAATCTTACAACCCAGGTCGCATGGGTTTATAGGAGGGTCTGCAGCAAGGAGGTCCTGCGGAGAGTCATGTATCGGGGGAGCTGCGTAGCGTCGCTTACTCGGTTTGGGATTTGTGCTAGTAGTTGGTCACTGTTCGACTGGCATCGGGGCATGTTGATGTTTTTCTGACTTTTACAAGGCATTTGAACCTGCCACATAAAATTGGTATTAAAATGAGACTGCTGGGAATAGGAGAAAATCTGTGTATCTGGTTAGTAATATGGCTAATTGGATCTTATGAAAAACAGAGGGTGGTCATAATGGCACACTCTCAGATTGGGTTGATGTTACCATTGGAGTGCCACAGGGGTCAGATTGGGGCCACTGCTTTTTAATATTTTATTAATGACCTTGTAGTAGGGTTTTACACAGTCATATTCAATATTTGCCGATGATACTAAGCTGTGTAAGTAATAAATACTGAGTCGATAGTTTGCATTACAAGGATTTGTGGAAGCTTGAGTGGATGGGAAGCATTGGTTGATGAGTTTGTTTATAATAGTAAAGTTATGCCACTTGGGCCATGGAAACAAAAAGTATAATATGTGTTCTAAACGGTCAATTACTTGTAAAACTGAAGTGCATGAAAAGGACTTGGGCGTATTGGTGGTGGTAAACTTAATTTTATTGACCAGAGCCAGGCGGCTGCTGCTAAAGCAATAAATATAATGGAGATTATCAGAGAGGAAAAAAAAATGATTCTCATGATAGACATAGTTCGTCCCTTATACAAATCCCTGGTCAGACCACACATGGAATATTGTGTACAGTTTTGGGCACGCTAGTAAAAGGGATTATGTAGAGCTGGAACGGCTTCAGAGAGTGCAACCAGATTATAGGGGAATGGGACTAGAATACAATGACAGATTTACAAAATTGGATTATTCAGTTTAGAAAAAAGACGACTGAGGGAGACTCATTACAATGTACTAAATACCTGAACGGATAGTACAAGGTCTCTCCAAGATCTTTTTATCCCTAAGCCTTGACCAGGACAAGGGGGCATCCTGTACGCCTAGAGGAGAGGCGATTCTACCATCACCATAGACAAAGTTCTTTACTGTAAGAGCAGTGAAGACTATGGAACTCTCTGCCGCAGGAGGTTGTTATGGCGCGACTCTATGTACAGTGTTCAAGCCTGGATGACTTTCTGGAGAGAAAAAATATCACGGTTTATGGGATAAAACATTTATTTAATCCTTGAAGGTTGGACTTGATGGACTTGCGTCTCCTTCCAGCCTTATTACATTGATACTATGATACTATGAACTATTTTTTGGATTTAAATTATGTATTTGTCCTCCTCTTCCTTGTGCGGAAGGGGGTGGTGGGGGGATTCTTTTTGGTTGATGACTAGGCGGTTAAATACAGTTAGTCCCCTGTTACGTACAAGGTTTCTGTAGTTTGTTCTTAAGTCAAATTTTTATGTAAGTCAAACTGTATACTTTATCTGTAACCCCAGCAAAAAATGTTTTGGTCTCTGAGACAATTGGATTTAAAAAATGTTGGATTATCATAAGAACCAGAATACATAAATGCCTTGCAGACACCTGTACAGCTGTTTATTGTAGCCTAGGGCTAAGTACCGTAAATTAGCAAACTTCAGAGGTCCATTTGTAACTAGGGGTAGTATAAGTCAGGTGGTTCGTTAGTAGGGGACCCCTGTACACCATTGAACAATATTGATATTTGTAGGTTTCCATGTTATTCCTTGGTCCTTCCGGCATTTTATGTTTAACAGATAATCTGTGTGCATGTGTTATACATGCTGCTTGTACAGTTGAGTATGTATAGTATAACTAAATGTTTTCAATGCATGTTGAGATGCCACACAGGAAGTTGTGCCGCCATATAATACAGTGCCTTGTTCCGGGACACTTCCGTGTGACCTATTTTTATCAATTAATGTTGGCGCCTAGTGGTGCCACACTGGTATCACATATGTGGATAAAAAAAATAACAAATTTATTTAAGATTCAACATGAACACAAAACATGACATATAAAATCAATTTAAACTGTACCAAGTCATACAATTGTCTACCATGTTATGCAGATGGTCGGTTTGCACAAAACAAGACACTAATGAAGGGGTGGATCACCAAAAACACCCCTAAAACAAATGAAAAAGGCACATATAAAAGTGACAGGGCATATGTAAGCGCCATGAAGTAAGGGTTTAAGTTCAATAATGCATACATGCAAACATGGTGAAAAAGTAGACCAAAAGGTAATGGAGGCCAAACCCTAGTACATATAAAAGTTGACTGGCAAACAACAGAGAGCAAGAAATAGCAGCATGGGCGGCGGTGGTGGAAGGATCCGGAGGGGAGGGGTCCCACGGGTACGTCTCCAACTGGAGACTTCTCAGGGGTAAGAGATGCCCCCTGTGTTGCTAGGCTCCCCTTCTATACCCCCATATCACTCACCTCAGCTGTAGGAAACCAGATGTTTGAATAAGGCGCCATGTCCATTCAGAGAACCGGAAGTAAGGGTTAGTAAAACTGGCTCGCGCACTGAAAAAACGAAGTGACGTGTGTCACATGATCGCACGTGAGTTGAAAAACCGGAAGTGACAGGGTATGTACATGATCACAAGTTGAGTTGATGGTTTGTGCTAGGGAACAAGAGCTTACTATGCAGCGCTTGGTTAGTCCATAGAAACGAAGTGCGCAACATAGAAGAAGAAGATTATTACATGAAATCAATATTGTAAATAAAACTCATATAAGTATAGGACTATTTATAGAATGAGATAATATATAAATATATAATTAATTGTTGTATGACACAAGGGGAATTTTTTTGTTTTTTTTTTTTTTTTTTTTTATACAGCACAAAAAATAGGTGATTATGAAGTGTTGAAGTAAGGTATGGTATAGTACTAAGAAGGATTTATACTCCAAAAGTATGTTTATTATAAATGGACAACAGGGCCTTAAAGATATAGTCACAGTATGTACTAGGACCTAAATAAAAAAGGGGGGTTTAAAAACCCCAAAAATGAAACACAACAACGGCGTTGATAAGGTTAAATATTGACATATAAAGGCAGTAGGGAAAATAACCAGACACTACTATGTGGCGCAGGTTATTCAAATAAGAAGAACGGCGGAAACATCAAAACAAAACAGGGATGTGTAGTCGATCACTAACATCAACACTGGGAATAGGAATATATATAAAAGAAGCTAGCATAAGGTTATATAAGATCCAATGGTATCGGGTACTACAAATAAATCAATAGCTAAAGCAATAAGATAATAAAATGACAATATAGATTATCCAATTTATTGCGAGCAAGAGGGGCGAATACGTGCAACACATAAAACGAGTGATTCAAGTGCTCAAATAAAATCAAGTGGTCCTAAAAGAGATTTTTTTTTACTCACGAAGCAATGTTATTTTCAACAAAGGACGGTAATTAAAGACTGCCTTTGAAACGTCAATTAATAAGTTCCTAGGAACTACTATAAGGATAGTTCACGCGGCGAAAATCACAGATACAGTGACAATGTATTAAGAGAAGTATAAAGGTAAGTAGCACATATAGGTAAGTATTATCATCCTGTTGTAATCCGAACCTTCCGAACATAGGAATAGGGTAGTCACATATATATAAACTACTAATGAAGTACAGTATATATAATTTAGGTTAGCGCCTGTCAAAATATAAATGCCAATAGCGAGTTAGTTGTTACGATAATAATCAACTAGGAATGAAAAGGCAAGGCGAGATTGCTGAGAGGGGCAACAGGGGAGGCCACAGCAAGTTACAGTATTAGTTGTCACACAAAGAACATTCCTGTGTCCAGTGGGTGTGACATCAAGGGTGTAAAACACCAATTGTAATAGATTGAGAAAGAGGTTAAAGTAAAAAGTCCTGGGGGTATACGGAGTCATAGTCCATATTCAAGAAGGGGTGGTTGGTCAAGATAACAGTAGTCCATATGGAGCAGGGACCTATTATCGTCCTCCTCGAATAAACTGGAGTGGAACATCGAATCTAATCGCTCATTCTCTTCATAGGAGGAAGAGGGGCCAGGGGATTATGAGGAGACAGCTTCCAACTGGTGGATCTTCTTTTTATTATTTAAAAGGGAGATGAGGCTTTGTCTTTGTAACTACCAGGTACATCGAGAGGTTAGTCGCCATGGATGATGATTTTAATGAGTTAAAAAACGTGGAAATTGAGTAGTTAAGTGTACAAAGATAAATGGGGGGATGTGAAAGAAGGGAATTGACTGTGTGAGTTATAAGGGGGACTATTAAGAGTCCCATACTACAGGGGGTGAATAACCCAAAGGAAAGGTCTTGTGAGAATAATAAAAATTAATATTAAGGGTACCATCTGTGTGCAAAATGAGAGAAGAAGAGGAAGGAAAGGGGCGGGAAAACAAAAAAAAGGGGGGGGAAAGGGAAAGGGGAAGAGAAGAAAAGAAGGGGGGAGGGGGGAAAAAGGGAGGAAAAAGGAAACAAGTTGTGAATAAATAAATGTTGAACTTACCATACGATGCCATGTCGATCATATCTACTTCTAGATGTCCTTCATCAAGAGAAAGTATCACAGAAGCCTAATCAACGTTTGTAATCGCTGTAAAAAACAGATTCCTCATTGATTACCTCAGGGCTCGAGTGCCCAATTGGGTATATCAACGGGCATCCCGCTCAGAAGTTCCAGAAGTTACATCTCCCCTCTCACGTTGGTTGTTGTACAGTGTCCCAACCAATACCTATCCACCTGGTCTTACTAGCGTGAAAAATTACGACAAATGGGGCTGCGACAGTCGAGGAGAAGTATTTACCTGACATAAAAGGTGAAACCAGCATTCGTAATAGTCGACCAGATGTTGCTGAATTCGCTTTCGCGAGCTTCCTGTGTGGTTGACCCACCCCCATCGGGTTTTCTGGCCGGGGCAAATCAGGGCACATATTACATTCCTGTGCGGTTCACGTCCTTCGTAGAGTGAAGCTGCGGGAGAGAGATCGGTGTACAAATGTCTGAGAGAGTCGCGGGCATCAGGGAACAAAACGAAACAGTTTCACCGGATATGAGCCCCTCAGTTTTTCTGACTTCTAACAGGTGTGGTCGAGTGGACGCTGGAAGTGGCTAGTAGATGATGTCCTTAAACCCTAGGCGCCACAAGGACGTTATAGTCGTCCACGGGGCTAGATGCTTAGCGGAACGGGGACGTTAATAACGTTCCTCTTTCTGGCACCGGCCACAAAGGAGACGGGTACAGAAGCAGGGCTGTCAGCTTGTCTAGTAGCCGGCTCGGAGCGCGGGGTGGAACCCATACACGCCGCGGTAACATGACGCGGCGTTGAAGGGTTCATTGCTGTGGACGGATCCCCGTGCCGCTGACCGGGGATCCGATCCTCTTCCGGGCAGTCGAGGACTGGCATGTACCCCGGAGTGCCCGGTTCCATGCCGCCAGTCCCTTCCGGGTCGATGAAACGTCTGAACATGGCAAGCTGCTCAGACAGTTTACAGGCTTACAATAAAATAGTATGTAGAGGCAGGTATTGAAGTAAACCAGTGATCAGAGCATAATGGTTTAATTAAGTATGTTCAGCCAAAAAATAATTGTTAAAAAACCGTTAACCTACACTGATAATAAATTAAAAAATAAAATACTCACAGATATGCACTACACATTTATTTTAATGTCATCTTTAATTCTTTACTTTATGAATCAAACCATGTCAGTGACACACTACTTTTTTTCTCTGATTCTTGATTTGCTCGTTTTGAGTGTTTCTATTGACAATATTTGATTAAATAGTTATACTTAAAATAAGTTTGGTTTCAGGTCTATTGGAACATGATACCAGTAAAATTACTTGTGAACATCCACAGGTATCACTGTACGTTTTGTACATTGTATATTTTATATATAAAATGCAAATAATCCAGCTCCACGGACACTCCGGTTGTAGATAAAAATGTGATATTTTCTTTATTGAAGTACAAAAAGGAGGTATACAGCTAAGCAGAGGGAAACACACACAGAGCCACGGCTATGGTCTACGCGTTTCGGAAAACTCCTTAATCATGACACAAGGACTAAAGAAAAGGCAAGACATGATATATCAAATCTAAAAGCTCATTGATTATCCTCCAACTCTCTCTGTTATCAACATCTTTTTCCTTTGCTATTCCATAGTTGTTGTTATCCCATCTTTATATATGTGTAACACTATTTGTATGGTCATGATTAAGGAGTTTTCCGAAACGCGTAGACCATAGCCGTGGCTCTGTGTGTGTTTCCTTCTGCTTGGCTGTATACCTCCTTTTTGTACTTCAATAAAGAAAATATCACGTTTTTATCTACAACCGGAGTGTCCGTGGAACTGGATTATTTGCATTTTGTATATTTCTTGGACTTGGAACAAAGAGAATCTGTGCTGGGACTCCTGGTTACATACTGCTGTGCCTCCAGGTGAGCTGACTTCCACTTTTCTACATATATTGTATATTTTATAGTTGTGTTTAATTAGCAAATTTAGGATGAGCAATTACCTTCACAGTACCTAATGCATGTCTTACATCTGTACATTTGAGGCATCAGGAAACCGTGCGGCCATATTTGTATCTGACATTAGCCTTGGTTATCACTGCGTAGCTGCACATGTGTATGCATGTGCATTGTGTGTACCGATAAATTTGAAATTCTATGCAGCCAAGACTATTTTAGGGACATAGAGGTTACTCATGAGGAAGCCAAGGATAACCGCAATACATGTGGGGACTTAGCTCTTCCTACTTGTCTCCTGAAGTCGCTGCTAGGAGAAAAGCTCAGAAGGCACGAGCATAAGAAGCAGTGACTCAGTATTGTGTGTTAGGTAAAAGGAAAAGAGAGACATCTTTGTATTAACAACAATACATGGGCACACCACTACCGAAGTTCCTGTAAGAGGTACCAGTGCAAAAGCCCCCGAGCCGGACTGTATATTGGATTGCAATAGGTACATGGGAATGTTGGATTTTTCAGACCACGTGCTTCAGCCATATAACGCCATGCCCCGAGGGTGTGGCACAAGAAGCTGTCCATGCACATCATGCAGATGGCACTGTAAAATGCTTACGGGTTACATCGATGTGCCGGCCAGAGGGGAACTTTCCTGGAATTTCAAGAGGTAGCAGTTGATTTTTAGATACCAGGAAGGGGGGAGTGCCAGCACTTCTGGAAGCGAGGCCACATCACGCATTGTGCCAGGGCAGCACTTTCCAGGAGATGTTCCCCAAACTACGAGCAAAGGGAAGGACACAGAAGAGGTGCAGCGTGTGCTCCAAAAGGGGCTTAAAAAAACAAACCATATACCAGTGTGACACATGCCCCTAGAAACCATGGTTATGCATGAAAGATTTATTACACGTCCCTGGATATATAATTTAACCCTGACTGATGCACTCTCACACAGCTTATACAGCATGCCGCATGCCGCAACCTACCTGCTGAGCTCTGCCGTGTGCCCAGCCTGTATTGCCACATATGGGGTATTGCCGTACCCGGGAGAACCTGCATCATGATTTTTGTGGTGTTTGTCTGTCGTGGCAGGAGCTGGGCCCAAGATGACATAATGGATATTTTGTACTATGCACTATCCATAATGAATCATCCTTGGGGTCCACCTGTGGGATTAAAATGCACATTAGATTAGACTAGATTAATTCATGGAGGGGTGTAGTTTTCAAAAAGGGTCAGTTCTTAGGGGTTTCTAGTGTACTGATCCTAAGGGCAAATATTTTATGATGCCCAAAAAATGTAAATGTCTGGGCTCCAAATGCCATTCTCTTCCGTGCCCTGCCGTGTCTCCATATTGTAGATTATTGACACAAATTGGGTTTTGCTGTACCCAAGTGAACCTACATGATAATTTTTGAGGTGTTTGTCTGCAGTGGCATGAATTGAGCAAAATACTTTGGACACTACAATGACAAATTTTGGGAAATTGCAATGCAAATTTTACTCTACACCATTTAATTTGTGTTACATTTGAGCCAGGATAAAATGCTCATACATCCCTAAACAAATTCTTTTATGGGTCCCCTTTCCTAAAATGAGGTCACTACTTGGGGGTTTCTATTGTACTGGTACCTCAGGGGCACCCCAACACCTGTCTAGTGAAAAGGGTGCTCCAAAAGCAACATTTTGCTTGTCCCTTCTCAGGCCTGCCGTGTCCCCTTGTAGACCATTGCCACACATGGGGTATTGCCACATCATCAGTTCATCGCATCACACTCGCAAGTGTGGAACGGGCCTAAAACTACTAACATAATTTACAATGTCTCACAAGAAAACAGTCTCAAAATCACAGGGATATCTTAGACTTCCACTTTTCTACATATATTGTATATTTTATAGTTGTGTTTAATTAGCAAATTTAGGATGAGCAATTACCTTCACAGTACCTAATGCATGTCTTACATCTGTACATTTGAGGCATCAGGAAACCGTGCGGCCATATTTGTATCTGACATTAGCCTTGGTTATCACTGCGTAGCTGCACATGTGCATGCATGTGCATTGTGTGTACCGATAAACTGGAAATTCTATGCAGCCAAGACTATTTTAGGGACATAGAGGTTACTCATGAGGAAGCCAAGGATACATGTGGGGACTTAGCTCTTCCTACTTGTCTCCTGAAGTCGCTGCTAGGAGAAAAGCTCAGAAGGCGCGAGCATAAGAAGCAGTGACTCGGTATTGTGTGTTAGGTAAAAGGAAAAGAGAGACATCTTTGTATTAACAACAATACACGGGCACACCACCACCCAAGTTCCTGTAAGAGGTACCAGTCAAAAGCCCCCAAGCCGGACTGTATATTGGATTGCAATAGGTACATGGGAGTGTTGGATTTTTCAGACCACGTGCTTCAGCCATATAATGCCATGCCCCGAGGGTGTGGTACAAGAAGCTGTCCATGCACATCATGCACATGGCACTGTAAAATGCTTACGGGTTACATCGATGTGCCGGCCAGAGGGGAACTTTCCTGGAATTTCAAGAGGTGTCAGTGAAGCAGTTGATTTTTAGAGACCAGGAAGGGGGGAGTGCCAGCCCTTCTGGAAGCGAGGCCACATCACGCATTGTACCAGGGCAGCACTTTCCAGGAGATGTTCCCCAAACTACGAGCAAAGGGAAGGACACAGAAGAGGTGCAGCGTGTGCTCCAAAAGGGGCTTAAAAAAACAAACCATATACCAGTGTGACACATGCCCCGAGAAACCATGGTTATGCATGAAAAATTTATCACACGTCCCTGGATATATAATTTAACCCTCACTGATGCACTCTCACACAGCTTATACAGCATGCCGCATGCCACAACTTACCTGCTGAGCTCTGCCGTGTGCCCAGCCTGTATTGCCACATATGGGGTATTGCAGTACCCGGGAGAACCTGCATCATGATTTTTGTGGTGTTTGTCTGTCGTGGCAGGAGCTGGGCACAAGATGACATAATGGATATTTTCTACTATGCACTATCCATTATGAATCATCCTTGGGGTCCACCTGTGGGATTAAAATGCACATTAGATTAGACTAGATTAATTCATGGAGGGGTGCAGTTTTCAAAAAGGGTCAGTTCTTAGGGGTTTCTAGTGTACTGATCCTAATGGCAAATATTTTATGATGCCAAAAAAATTTTAATGTCTGGGTTCCAAATGCCATTCTCTTCCGTGCCCTGCCGTGTCTCCATCTTGTAGATTATTGACACAAATTGGGTTTTGCTGTACCCAAGTGAACCTACATGATAATTTTTGAGGTGTTTGTCTGCAGTGGCATGAATTGAGCAAAATACTTTTGACACTACAATGACAAATTTTGGGAAATTGCAATGCAAATTTTACTCTACACCATTCAGTTTGTGTTACATTTGAGCCAGGATCTTAGGGGATAAAATGCTCATACATCCCTAAACAAATTCTTTTATGGGTCCCTTTTCCTAAAATGGGGTCACTACTTGGGGGTTTCTATTGTACTGGTACCTCAGGGGCACCCCAACACCTGTCTAGTGAAAAGGGTGCTCCAAAAGCAAAATTTTGCTTGTCCCTTCTCAGGCCTGCCGTGTCCCCTTGTAGACCATTGCCACACATGGGGTATTGCCACATCATCAGTTCATCGCATCACACTCGCAAGTGTGGAACGGGCCTAATACTACTAACATAATTTACAATGTCTCACAAGAAAACAGTCTCAAAATCACAGGGATATCTTAAAGTGTTGAAAAGTTATTACCACAGGAAGAGACACTCGTCAAATTAAAAAAAAAGGACTCAGATGGAACCCTTGTGGAATCCTTGTTGGCTGCTCCAAAAGGTTGTGGTGACATGAACAGTGAGAGAGACCTGATGACAGGTGTCCTTTAATGTACAAACAGGCTGCATCCTTATGCCGTTAATGTACACTCTGCACCCCATCTTGACAGAAGAAATGTAGATATTTTTGCTAATTAACTAAAGTGGTGTAACGGGAATATGAAAGCCTGATACAAAAACCCATAATGCTATAATTAAATGAATATAACAAAACTCAATGAAGCATATTTACTAAGGGCTTTGGGCCTCTTTGCGACACACTATTTTCGGACTGTGCCGTTCTTCAATATTAAAATGGCTGTAACGGAACATGTATTAGACATAAGATAAAATTTATGTGTAATTATATAGCTATTTTATTTTGTTTATCAATAACTGTACATTGATTGCCAAAAAGAGGATATCTGGTGTTGCATGATATACTATTACATTATCCTACATTTTACCCCGTGACACCAGAGCCTTTATCATAGCACCCATTCATCCTCCCAAAACGGACAGGTAGGCATCACAACACATTTTTATATTTGATTAAAGGACCAGTAGCATTTTTCTGCTAATTACATATTAGCTAATATTTTAAGGATTCATTTGTATGTGAATTATGCTATTCCTGGAATACCCCCTTAAACAAGAAAAACTGAAATATCATATGGTCATAAGTATTCAGACCCTTTTCTCAGTATGGAGTAGAAGCACCTTTTGAGCTAGTACAGCCATGTTGGAAACAGACTGTAACACAGGACAGGAAAAGTATATTCACAATATAGTACAATAGTTTTGCAGTACTGTATACCGTATAATCTGGTGCCCCTAATTTTACTCCCAAAAATTGAAAAAACGTATTGACTTGAGTATAAACCTATGCTGAGAAATGCATCGGCCATAGCCTCCCTCCAGTATATAGCTAGTCAGCCTCGTAATATATAGCCAGCAGCCCCTCGGCTTCTACTGTATAGCCAGCCTGCCCCCTGTCTCCAGCATATAGCCTGCCAGCCCCCAGTATATAGCCTTCTAGCTCATACCCCCAATATATAGTCTGCCAGCCCATGCCCCCATTATATAACCAGCCCATGCCCCCAGTATAGAGACAGCCAGCCGCCTGCTCCCAGTATGCCAAGCACATAAAATATAGACTTAGTACTCACCTTTCTGACGCTTTCGCAGGTCCCCTTCTTGATTTCTGTGTGCCCGGCATCAACGGGTCCGTGCACACTGGCAGCACACAGACTATGACATTAGCCACTTGCTGTGCCCCAATCAGCAGCCAGAGCTCCCACACTGCACCTTGATAGCCACATTGCTGCCTAATAGCCACAGTGCCCCTCAGGAACTAAAGTGACCCCCAATAGCCAAAGCCCCTACACTGTTCCCCAGTAGCCATAGTGCCCCCAGCAGCCAGAGCCCCCACACTGCCCCCCAGTAGTCATGGTGCCCACCAGCAGCCAGTGCCCTCACACTGCCCCAGTAGCCAAAGTGCCCCCACACTGTCCCCCAGTAACCACAGTTCCCCCCCCCCCCCGGGCCCCTAACCCCCCCCCCCCCCCCAGTAGCCATGGTTCCCCATACAGCCAGAGCCCCCACACTGCCCCTCAGCAGTCATAGTGTACCCAGTAGCCAGAACCCTCACACTGCACCCCAGTAGCCATTTCCACTCCCATGTTCCAGTGTAGGGAAAACAAAAAATGTACTCACCTTTCCTCATTCATTCCTTCATCTTGTGTCAAAGCACACTGCTGTACATGCTTGCTCTAAAGCTGGCAGAAATGACTTGATGACATCATCACATGTGCCGGCTTCAGAGCCAGCGCGTACCCTGATTTATGGGAGCAAGGAAAGGTGAGTTTTGGACCCTATTTCCAGAGCCCCTCAATGATGTCTTTTCACTCCTTGTTACAATAAGCAGAACATGTTGCACTCATACGGTCAATACCAAGTTTAAGCAAAACTTCTGTATAATAACTAATTATTGACACTGGAATTGGATAGGGTTATTTGCAACTTTCTTCTGAAGATAAATTCAGCAAAAAAAAGTGTTCTGCTTGTTTTGAGGACTTACAATTGCCACAGACTATTAATCAAATTCTACAAAATAACTTTTTTAGCCCGTTGCGGTTATACAAAGGACTTCATCTTTCACTTCTGCCACCTTCATGAGACCAGGGAATTGAAAGCATGTAAAAATTCTATTTTCATTTAAGATTCACATTTTTTTAAAATATGAATCCTAGATATTAGCTAAAATATTTCAAGGACTTTTTTGGGCTTGTAAAGAACTTTTATTCACAAGATTTTTTTTCTTTATATTCACACATTCACAATGTACTTCTTTTTAGGTATTTTTTTTTCTGAGGCCAGTTTCAGATTGCAATTGTCGCACCCCGAGATAATCGGAGCAGCCAGTCGTGCATGCACAGATAACCCCTTTCATCTCTATGGAGCTGATTGACATTTCTGAGTGCCGTACTCACCTGCTCCGGTCATCTCACAGAGGGGCAAGGGTACATCAGACCACTGTTCTTGTGATCATTGGGTATCCCATCACTGAGACCCCCCACCCCTCCCACAATCAGCAAAGGTTAACTTGCTTTGTGGGAAGACCTCTTTAATGATTATATAAGTCAGTGGCTTAACTAGGAGAGGCAGGACCCCATAGTGAACTTCTGAACGGGGCCCCACTTACTCCTTAAAAAATATACATACAATGTATGCACACCATAAACCCAGACATAGAGCATATACATATCACATATGCATATACATTTAGAGCATATACACATCACAAATACACACATACAGCATATTCACATGAAGTGCCACTTGCTGTTCCAGTACATAAATGCACGTCCAAGTCAGTGGGTAGTTCTTGTCCCTCGATGTTCATATGTTGTCACCACAACTTTCAATACAGCAGTGCGGTAGCCTGACTGTATGTGACAACCGGGCCTCCACTCCTTTGAAGGGAGTTTCTATTAAATAGGACTTTTAAAACCCCTAAAAATAGAAATAAAAATAGGCCTGTGAAATAATTGAATGTAAATTTTTTTTGAAAATATGGAGAATTTGTGTTCAATTTGTATGCCTCCTAGAATCCTGATAAAATAAAGTAGCCATAAAAAAATGATGTCAACAGAAAGCATATGGTTAATGTTGCTAACCTATTTGGGAGGTTAGATTAGATTTTCAACCAAAATCATAGGAACATGACAGCAACTATCAATCTGCCACAAAGTGTCTAGGGCAGGCGTACTTTCACCAATCACAAGTAAAACAATAAAGTGTAGGGTGAAAAGAAAGTTTTAAACCTAACTTTTAATATGACAGCATAAAATATAATACTTGATCAATGACACAAACCAGAGAAATGGACCATCAATAAACATTAGAAAAGCGAACTCACCGTGGAAGGGTATCTACACGCATACTCGACCACTCTCTACAAGTCATAGCCATAGAGAGAAAAATTGTTCTTACCAATTCATGGGGAGTCAGAAGTTGCGGGAGGCTGGTCAGAGAGGCAGAGGTCGGGATCCACAAGGTCAGGAATAATTGGCAACACTGCAGCTAGTATTCCCCGTCTCTGTCTTATGCTGCACCCACAAAAATATCTCCCGCCCTAACAAGGACAGTCCCAAGGTGACCCTATGAGCTAAAGAGACCCTAGTAGGCCATGTAGGCTTGTAGGCTTCGTTTTGCCAATGTATTCTAGTCCACATATACATTCGGCATGGTAAAGTTGATAAATGCCTTAATCTCGTATAGATGTCCAGTGACTTTTGCTGTGAAGGATTTACAGATCTGAATCACTGGGCTGGCCACGCAGCCACTGCACTTGTAGCTGCCTCTCACTGCAGATACTAGCCAGGTCTGGGGTTGTGTAACTGAGAAATGGCTCTTGACGAGGCGATCTCTGAGGGACCATCCCCTTCTGTATGTAATAAGGGATGCAGGGCTGATCACCTCCTTAATGTCAGGATCCATTTCCAGAATGAACCAATATTTTTTGATGATCTCCCTTACCTATATCTAATCACTATTATAGGTTGTGATCATTCTAATTGGTCCTTTCTCTGTCTCCGAATTATGCGATGGAGACTCTTGAGTGGTATGAAGCAAGGATTGGCGGTCATTTATCATGGCTTCCTGACTTGGCTCTGTGTAGGATCCCATCAGGAAAACGCTTGTCAAGAAACCTTCTTCTCAGATCATTGCCCTGTTCTTTAAACTCAGAAACGTCCAAGCAGTTACGTCTAAGTCTCAGGTACTGCCCTTTAGAGATACCTCGATGTAGTGGAAAAGGATGACAACTTTGCCACTGTAATAGGACATTGGTGACCTTTGGTTTCCTAAATACAGTGGTCTCCAAGCTACCTCATTAATTTCTTTTTATGAGAACATCCAGAAACGGGAGTTCTTGTTCCTGGATTTCAAACTTGAAATGCAGTCCAATATCGTTTATATTTAAAGAGTTAACAAACTCTACAAATTCATCCTTTGACCTGCTTCAGATGATAAATCTATCCCCTCCGTCAAGTCCATCTCAGCTTGTCGAAACACAATTTTCTCCACCGACCAGCCAAGGAGCAGGTTGGCATAGGTGGGAGCACAGGCCCACCCCATCGCAGTGCCCCTGAGCCAATGGTAGAACTTCTTGTCAAAGAGAAAAAAATTGTGCTTAAGAGAGAAATCAAGAAGGTGGAGGATTAGCGAGTTGTGGACACAGTACTGTACACCCCTCGATTCAAGGAAGTGAGATACTGCCCTCAGACCGGCTTCATGGGGGATGGAATAATACCATGCCTCAACATCAATGCTTGTGAGGTAGTGGCCGGCCTCAATAGATATTCCTTTGAGGAGTTTGAGCTGGTCCAGTGTATCTCGAGTGTATGATGGAAGAGATGTAACAAACTCTCTCAAGATCTTATCTAAATAACGACCCACATTCTGTACCAAACTGTCAATGCCTGATATAATCAGTCTCCCACGAACTGGCTTGGTCCCTTTATGAATTTTTGGTAAGGAATAAAACATAGCTATCTTAGGAAATATGGAAAGAAGAAACTTAAAGACGTATTCCCATCACAGCAATTTAATGTTATTGTTTGTATGATAAAAGTTTTATGACAATTTTTCCATATACACTTTCCTGTATCATATCCTGACGGCTTCTAGATCTCTGCTCTGTCTTTCTCTACAAGAAGCTCCATGTTTAATTCCAGTAGACATAAATCTGAGCATGGTCACACAGGTGCATGCTTTTGTTATAATCACACATCTCTAATTACTATGCTACGTTACACAACAAGCCGAGCACATGTAGGACCATGGTCAGATTTCTGTCCACTGGAATTAAACATAGAAGCTTCTATAGAAGCAGAGATCTAGAAGCCATCAGGAATGATACAAGAATATTGGAAAATTGTATAACTTTTTATCATACAAACATTAACATTAATTGCTGTGATGGGAATACCCCTTTAAGCTCAGTCTTGCTAATTAAATCACATTGATCGCTTTAAAGTTTTTCAACAAATTTTATTTTTTTAAATTATAAATGCAAAAAATATACCATGAATACCTAAAAAAACATACTGATAATCACCTTGTAAGTTAAATCGTTCCAAGTACATGCAGTGACACATGCAATTTATCCCTAAAATGTAATGAGCTGGTTCCTTAAGGGGTTAGGTTATATTATAAGGCACACCGTTGTCTTGTGCTTGCCCTTACATATACATGCAGAAAATCTTTTTTATTTCAGTGAGACAGGGTACGTCCTGGGACTTTAATTTTGAGAAACTATAGGGTAGCTGCAAGGTAGTACCACAGTGATGATCACTGCTCAGACAAAGTTCAGCTTCCACATATATCAAAAAATACATCCTGTTTTAGAGATGAGCGAACACTAAAATGCTCGGGTACTCGTATTTCGAGACGAACTTTTCCCGATGCCGAGTGCTCGTCTCGAATAACGAACTCCCATTGAATCAATGGGAGACTCGAGCATTTTTCAAGGGGACCAAGGTCTGCACAGGGAACTTGGCAAACACCTGGGAACCTCAGAAAAGGATGGAAACACCACGGAAATGGACGAAAACAGCAGGGGCAGCATGCATGATGCCTCTGAGGCTGCATAATCGCACCATTTATCCAAAATTATGGCAACAGCATGGCCATGACAGAGTGACAGAATGAAGTAGATAGCATCTAAAACATCCATATAATTGACCCTGACACACATAGGGGACGGCATGCAGAGGCACGGCAGCAGCGGCAGGCGGCAACATACCCTAAATGGACTCAGGCTTCAAACCAATGGGTAGCAGAGAGGAACCAAGGGAGTGAGCACAGAAGCGCTCAAATAATATCGGTACATGATAAAGTTTGCCAGTATATTTTGGGATTACACAGCATGGTGGCCGACAAAGTTAACAGGGAAGCCATGAAAACAACCCAAAATTCTGCCTGACACAGCTCGTTTGATAAGGGGGACCATGTATGGAGCAGTGAACTAGTAGTAGAATTAAAGGTGCTGCAGTTAAAACTATGTTAGTTTGATCTGGCATGGAAGCTGGCGCCCCTGCTGGCCCAGGCGAGCTTTCGCCAATCCAAGCCCCTCTGTCCTCTAGGCTACTCCCCCAAACACATTCATAGAACCTTTTGTATAAGATCAGTGTGTAGCGTTTCTATAAGTTTTAGGATATGCCGGGGTGAGGGAATGTAACAGAATGCGCAAGAAGCGCTGAAATAATATCCTAAATGGTAAAAGTTTGCAGTATATTTTGGGGATTACACAGCAGGGTGGCGACAAAGTAAACAACTTTGATGGTGGAATGCCCTGTAATAGCTCTTGGGACGGTGTGCCTTTTTACCGCCTAGGCTCAGCAGTTTCAGCACCGCCTGCTAGCTGTCGCTTAGCGATGGCACTGCTGCTGTGCACCTAGAGCTACCGACTGATGCGCCATGCCCCACACGATGGTAATTTTCGGAGGAGGAGGAGGGGTGGGAGGAGGTATAGTAGGCCTTTGAGACCTGGACCGAGGTAGGCCCCCAATTCTCTGCGTCGGCAGTATATGACACCCCAGGGTCAGACTCGGTCCCCAGCCTGCACCAAGTTAAGGTGTAGTAGCGTTCTATAAGTTTGGATATGGCGGGTGAGGGGGAATGTAAACATGGCGCAAAGACGCAGATGCGCATATGGATCTGGAGCGGCGTTCCGCTGCCAGGCGAGCTTTCGCCAATCCAAGCCCCTGTCTCTAGGGCTACTCCCCACAACACGCACTTCTAAGAACCTTTTGTATAAGATCAAAGAGTGTAGTAGCGTTTCTTATAAGTTTAGGATATGCCCGGGTGAGGGTAATTATAAACAGATGCCAAGAAGCGCTGAAATATAATCCCTAAATGGTAAAAGTTTGCAAGTATATTTTTGGGGATTACACAGCAGGTGGCGACAAAGTTAACAACTTTGATGTGGAATGCCCTGTAATAGCTCTTGGCGGTGTGCCTTTTATCCGCCTAGGCTCAGCAGTTTCAGCACCGCCTGCCTGTCGCTTAGCGATGTGCACTGCTGCTGTGCCTAGAGCCCCTGATCGGCGCCATGCCCACGGATGGTAATTTCGGAGGAGAGGAGGGGTGGAGGAGGATTATAGTAGGCCCTTTGAGACCTGGACCGAGGTAGGCCCCGCAATTCTCTGCCTCCGGCAGTAATTGACCAGCCCCCAGGGTCAGACTCGGTCCCACACCCTGCACCAAGTTAAGTGTAGTAGCGTTCTTATAAGTTTGGGAATATGGCGGTGAGGGGAATGTAAACAATGCGCAAGAAGCGCATGATGCGCATGGAGCTGGCGTTCCGCTGCCAGGCGAGCTTTCGCCAATCACAAGCCCCTGTCTCTAGCCTACTACCCCCAACAGCACTTCTAGAAACCTTTTGTTAAGATCCAAGTGTAGTAGCGTTCTTATAAGCGTTTAGGATTATATGCCGGGTGGGGAATTGTAAACAGATGCGCAAGAAGCGCTGGAAATAATATCCCTAAATGTAAAAGTTTGCCAGTTATTTTTGGGGATTACACAGCAGGGTGGCGACAAAGTTAACAACTTTGATGTGGAATCCATGAAACAACCAAATTTCTGCCTGACAACACTTCGTTTATAAAGGGACGAGTATTGGGGCAGCTATATGGACGACTTTTGAGGTAGCATGGAGACAACGTGGTGGAGGCTGCTATGGAGAACAATTTATTAATTTGGATAGTGCCTGTATGTGGCAGTTCCCAAACATTTTTAAACCAGAGGAGCAGGAGGTGGCCTCCAGTAAATGTGGATAGATTGTGCCTGTATTGTGGCAGTCCCAAAAATGTTTCAAACCAGAGGAGCAGGTTAGGTGGCCCTCCAGTAAAATGGAATAGATGAGGGCCTGTATGTGGCAGTCCCAAAAATTGTTCAAACCAGTAGGACAGTAGTGGCCCCTGCAGTAAAATGGATAGATTGAGTGCCTGTGTTATGTGGGGCAGTCCAAAATTGTTCAACCAGAGGAGGCAGTTAGTGGCCCTGCAGTTAAAATGGGAATAGATTGAGTGCCGTTATGTGGCAGTCCAAAAAATGTTTTCAAACCAGAGGAGCAGGTAGGTGGCCCTCCATTAAAAATGGAATAGATTGAGTGCCTGTAGTGGCAGTCCCCAAAAATGTTTTCCAAACCAGAGGAGCGGTAGGGGCCCTGCAGTAAATGGAAATAGATTGAGTGCCTGTTAGGTGGCAGTCCCCAAAAAAAATTTTCAACCAGAGGAGCAGGTATGGTCCCTCCAGTAAAAAATGATAGATTAGTGCCTGTATGTGGAAGTCCCAAAAAATTGTTCAAACAAAAAGGAAGAGGAAGGTGGCCCATGCAGTAAAATGGAATAGATTGAGGTGCCTGTATTGGCAGTCCCAAACAATTGTTTCAAAACCAGAGGAGAGTGAGGTGCCCTGCAGTAAAATGGAATAGATTGATGCCTGTATGTTGGGCAAGTCCCAAAAATGTTTCAAACCAGAGGAGCAGGTAGGGGCCTCTCCAGTAAAATGGAATAGATTGAGGCACTGTATGTGGGCAGTCCCAAAATTGTTTCAAACAGAGGAAGGCAGGTAGGGTGGCCCTGCAGAAATGGAATAGATTGATTGCCTGATGTGGCAGTCCCAAAAATTTTTAAAACAGATAGAACGTCGTTAGTGGCCCTCCGAAAAATGATGAAATAATTGAGTGCCTGTTTGTGGCACTCACAAAATTGTTTCAAAAGAGGACCCGGGTAGTGGCCCTCCAGAAAAATTAATGCATGAAGTACATAGCAAGAGCCAGGGGGCCCGTGCAAAAAATAGCCATTTTCCCTCTGCTTTACGGTACAAAGAAGAGGCGGAGAAGGGGAAAATGAGGAGGGGAGGAGGAGTGATCAATTATTCAGGTTGAGCTTCCTTCACCTGGTGGGATTGGAAATTCGGAGAAATCCAGCCTTTATATAAGCGTCAGCCTGTCAGCGCTGTCAGTCGACAGCGTGTACGCTTATCGGTGAGATATGGCCACCCCAGCTGCACTGAAACCAAACCCGCTCGACAAACGATGGGCTACGGGCATGGCAAGCAAACCTTCCAAGGCGCTACAGCGCCAGTTCGTGCCACATGTACCGCTTTGAAACCCAGTAGTTATTGTAGGGAGCTGTGTGATCATTTAGGACGATGGGTATGGTCAGCTACGTACTCCCTCACCATCTTTCGTAAAGATCGCCCTACTCTGCCGAGACTGGGGACAGGTGACAGTGTCTTGCTGTGGTGACATATAGGCTGGCAAAAGCCTTGTAAAGCGTACCCTTGCCAGTGCTGGACAACTGCCTGCTCGCCTACTCATCCCTCGCTACTTGTCCGCCAGAACTACGCACTCCTGCCGTCTAGCTTTCGCTGTCAGAAGAGGAAATTACTGTGTATCATCTGGTGCCCAGGGCCTGCTGGATTCATTAGCATTCTCACACTCCTTTCCTCTCCAGGGGAGGAGATGGGAATATTTTGCTTGTACCGTGGGTCCAGAGAGTGACACCCAGTATCGGTCGGTGCTGAATAATTCTTTGAACGCGAGGGTCACGGGATAGGCAGCCTAGCTGAAATCTGCCATATGCGCCAGAGTACAACGCGTAAGAATTCACCTCCCTCACTGGCCCTGACTGTCCATTTCCTCCTCCTCCAACCCTCAACCTCCTCTTCTTCTCCCCCATACACGCTGAACAGGAAGGACTCAACATGGTCCCTCTTGTGTCTCGCCAACATTCTCCTCCTCATCCCCCTCCACCTCCACTCCTCCGATATGCGCTGAGAAACAGACCTCAGGGTGCTTTGGCTATCAACAAGGGATATTCTTCCCCGTCTCTTGTGACGAGCGCAAAGCTCCGACTACCAGCGCTGACCAGAGAGTTTTTCCAACAGGCAACGCAACAGCTGGGACTGGTGATGCAGATGATGGCGGCATCGCCAAACTGACAATCTGTGTTGACTCATCAAAAGTTACTCAGCACTGACCAGATATCAGACCTACCGTCCACTCCTCATTGTAGACTGATGAGGAAGCTGACTGACCTGACTACCAGTTTGCGGGTGGGAAGTTGACATCTGGCAGTTATACATAACTCGCCTCTGCGCTGCTGGTAAACTCTGGATAACATGGTCCAGTGTTGAATTCCCACCTCGTGGGCACGTCGCACAACAGTCGGTGAGCGCGCAGTTGGAGGCGGCGCTGCGCTGCCCTAGAGTGGTCAGCATCTGGGCTGGACTCCCTGAAATGCGCACAGATGCGCGCCACCTTCGGGAGCAAATCAAACAAGAATGGGGTATGTCTTGAGGAAACGCTGCACTATCATATGATTCAACACATGGGCCAGGCATGGCACATGTCGTCTCGCCGAGTTGCAGAGCCGCCACCGAGGTTACGGCCGTTGTCACACACAACCATATCACCTTCCCGGCTTGAGGTTCAGCGGTGCCGCCAACTCAGTCTCGCCCGTGAGGCCCGGTAATAGCTCTTGGGCGGTTGTGCCTTTTGTCGCCTAGGCTCAGCAGTTTGAGCACCGCCTGCTGTCGCTTAGCGACGGCACTGCTGCTGTGACCTAGAGCTACAACACCAACTGATGGCGCCGTGCCCCTGATTGTAGTTCGGAGGAGGAGGTGGAGGAGGGTGGAGGGGAGGAGGCATAGTAGCCCTGAACACCTGGACCGAGGTAGGCCCCGCATCCTCAGCGTCGGCAGTATATGAGCAGCCCCGGGCAGACCTCGGTCACAGCCTCCAACCAAGTTAACCCAAGTGCCGTCAGCGCTATCATAGTGGTCCCCTGCTCCGTCAGCGTACTCGTCACACTGTGTCCGTTGGTCAGGTGCCCTTGTCAAAACGGCGTGGTCAGGGCACGGATGATGTTGTCTGACACGTGCTGGTGCAGGGCTGGACGCACATCGGAGTAAGTGGCGGCTGGGGACCGATATCAACCAGGGGGCTGGCGCCCGCCAGATGAGGTTGCGAAAGGCTCGGTCTCTACTAGCCTATAGGCAAGCATCTCCAGGCTAAGCAATCTGGAGATGTGCACATTAAGGGCTTGGGCGTGCGGGTGGGTTCACTATATTTGCGTTTTCCGCTCCAGGCGTCTGGGTATGGAGACTGAACGCTGGTGGATGCTGTGGAGGATCGGAGGCGACGATGGGGTTTTTGTGGCAGGGTCCTGGGCAGGGGGTCTGACTAGCAGCTGACACAGGGGAAGGAGCATGGGTGTGCACGGCCGGGAGGTGAACGGCCTTGTTGCCCACTGAGTGGGGGTGCTTAAGATTCATATGCCTGCCGCATACTGGTTGGTAGTTAAGCTAGTAGTGGTGGAACCCCCTGCTGAGCCATGTTTGGCAAATGTTGCACACACCAGTCCGTCGGTCTCACCGGTGTTTTTCCTTAAAGAACCTCCACACTTTCTGAAAGATCTAGCCCTCGCCGCAAGAGCCCTCACCACGTGAGCTTCACTAGTTGACAGTTGGCGCTGATCGCACCAGCTTCTGGCCCTGCCTCTCCGTCTGGGCCCCACCACACTGCCTCTTTCCCCAACCTGTTCAGGTCGAGAACTCTCCTCTCAGAATCTAAGCACTGTGGTTCACCCGGCCTCTCAACCCAGCTGGGTTCGTCACCTCATCATCCACTCCGCCCGATCCCCTCATTCTGTCTCCCCCCTCCCCTCGTCGACTTCCTCCTGCCCTGACAACAACTTACCCTTCCCCACTGTCTGACACACCGTGTCGCCTCAGTCGGTCGGACACCTCTTTACACACTTCCACTACGTCAGAAGGGTATCATCACCCACAACTGTGAGCTGGTGGAAAACCTGGCAATCGGAAAATTGCCAGCAGCAACCGGACAAGTGTTTGTGACTGGGGAAGGGTCCAGAAAACAGTTCCGACGAGTATATGCCGTTTCAAATGCCCAAATTTCCTGGGAGGGGCAGCTGGGGGGGAGGAGCTGAGGTGCGGAGCTGGAGGAGTGGCGATTTCTCGGTGACATGGTTGGACTGCGTGGAAGAGACTGACTGGTGGTGGACAAATTGCTCGAAGCATTGTCAGCAATCCACGACATCACCTGTTCGCACTGTGGTCCTCAGGCCCACAGTGTCTCTAACCAGCGAGTCCCAGTAACTTCAGACACATGAACCTAGGGAGTGTAGTGCTCGCGGCGTTCCCCTCTGCCTCCCTCATCAGCAGGTGGTGTCCTCAACTCCGACCCCCAGGACCCACACCGGCACCCTCTGACCAACCTGCAGTAGTTGGACGCCCAACGTCCCCAGCCCTCGTCCTCTACCCCTAGCCCTCGGGTTAAACATTTTTTAAATGAGAGTTATAACTTTATTTTTTTTTTTTACTTTTTTTGTTTTTTTTTTTGTTTTTTTTTTTTTTTTTTGTTTTTGTGTTTTTTTTGTTTTTTTGAGTTTTTAAAACCAAACAATGCATCCATTGCTTGGCCTATTTTCTAGCCAGTATCAAAGGAAAGCCACAGTACTATGCAAGATGGATGACACTGAGTTATTGCCTAATAAAATCCAACCCCTACTGAATTTTGCCACTTCGGCCTTTGCTATGGATATGTGCGCCACTAAGGCGCAGAACACAGCGGTCGCAAGTCTCCCACTACAAATGAGCTCAGGAATTGGCCAAGTACATGCACTAGACGCAGAAATACAAGTCACCAGCAGAATCAACCAGAAATCAAATTTATAGAACGCTACTGTAGGCTTCAAGAAGCTGTTGTATCTCTCCTATGGCTATTTTTTCTAGCCCAAGTATCAAAGGAAGCACAGTACTATTGCCAGATGAGATGACACTGAGTTATTGCCTAATAGAAATCCAACCCCTACTGAATTTTGCCACTTCGGTCTTTGCTATGGATATGTGTGCCACTAAGAGCTAAACACAACGGTAGCAAGTCCCCCTGCTAATTCCTCACAAAATGGTAAAAGATGCAAATTAAAATAAAAAAAGTAGAACGTTATTGTAGCCCTAAGAAGGGCTGTTGGGTTCTTTGAGAATCACTCCTGCCTAACAGTAAGCTAATAGAACACCCTAACGCTTTCCCTGAGCAGCAGCAGCTCTCTCCCTAGCGGCATCCAGAGACAGAATGATCCGAGCAGCGCGGCCAGCGGCTAGTCTATCCCAGGGTCACCTGATCTGGCCAGCCAACCACTGCTATCGACGTGTAAGGGTACCACGTCATGCTGGGTGGAGTGCAGAGTCTCCTGGCTTGTGATTGGCTCTGTTTCTGGCCGCCAAAAAGCAAAACGGCGGGAGCTGCCATTTTCTCGAGCGGGCGAAGTATTCGTCCGAGTAACGAGCAGTTTCGAGTACCCTAATGCTCGACCGAGCATCAAGCTCGGACGAGCATGTTCGCTCATCTCTAATCCTGTTGCTTTTAATTCTCTCTGAAAACTGTAAATATTGTTGGACCTTAAAACACTGATTTACTGTTCGCCTTTCAATTTCTGCAAACAGCTGGAGATGCAAACAACCCAATGCTGTTTTGATACTTACTTTGTCTGTGAGCTGGGAATCTACTTTTCAGATTCTTGGTGAATTAACATTTTCAAGTGCTTTTTGCCATCATCTTCTGCCCTTTCATTGCTGGCAATCACCAGTATCAGGACTACTGCAAATGTTAGTGGTCTTGTCCTCCTGTTAAACTGAAATTCGGATTAAGTACAAAAACAAAAAAAAACATAGGTTAACTTGGATAATGCCCTTCGGATTTGCCTTAAGCCAAATTTGTTTGGTGTCAGTGTGTTGCGTCTTGCAGCGCAGTCCCCTTACATTGATGGAATTGAAGTGCAATAAAATAAAATCATCATCTACCTTAATGTTTAATTTTACACTGTTCACATCTATCATTGCAAGTAACATTGCTATTGTTTCTTGGATGTTATGTCAAACATAAAATCTAAGTTACATTGTTATTCTTTCTTGGATGTTATGTGAAACATACAATGCTAAAACATTTTCCAAAGTCTAGCACTTTAGTGAAGGTGAAATTATTATTATATATCTTCCCCTTATTATATCAGGCAGTTGCTATGTTAGTTTCACTTTGAATTTTGGTCTGCATCAACTAATCCTCGAAAGAGGAAGATACCCAAACCACTTTGTTGTCCTGCTTTCAATTCCTTGATCTCACAAAGGTGGTAGAAGTGAAACATGAAGTTTTCTACATTACCACAACAAGGTGTAACATTATTCTTACAAATCAACTCCATGCTAATGAAGGCTCAGACCTAAGATACAGAATTTTATTCAGCGTCTCTGTATATTGTAGTGTGCTTACTGTTTATTGATGTTAGCATTAATAAGGATTCAAATATAAGAACCCCTTATGGACGCAGCCAGTTTGTACACTAAGGCTCAGTCCTTTTTTTTAAAATCTGACCAGTATCTCTTCCTGTGGTAATAACTTTTCAACACTTTAACATATCCCTGTGATTTTGAGATTGTTTTCTCATGAGACATTGTAGTTTATGTTAGTAGTATAATTTTGCTGATTTTATGGGGGGGAAACATTTTAAAATTTTGGAAAATTTTGAAAAAGATGACAGTTTTCAAAGTTTCAAAGAGGAAGCATATGTAAATAAGTATGTCCTTTATTCATATAAAATGCTTTCATTCAACATGAAGAGACAAGAGTTAACGCGTTTCGAGAAAGAAGCTAGGTGTCGAAACGCATTCACCCTTTTCTCTTCATGTTGAATGCAAGCATTTTATATGAATAAAGGACATACTTCTTTACATATGCTTCTTCGTTAGACTCTTCCAGGAGTGACGGTCCACTCTATCTTTTTTCACCCTTACCTGACGGCTGTGGTTGGACCTTGCTCCCTGCACCTGGGGAGTCGTGCGACCTACAATATCTGGTGGAAACTCGAGGTTGGGTGAGCTGGCGTTTCTTTTTCTACCCTGCTGTAGTAAACAGTTTTTTCATATTAATCTACAGGCTAGGTCACGGCAGGCCTCAGGAGGAATGGAGCGAAATTTAGCATTTAGAGCTCGGTTTTCACTTGATTGGTGTTGGGGTGCCCCTCAGGTATCAGTACAATAGAAACCCCCCGAGAAGTAACCCCATTTTGGAAAGGGCAACCCTCAAAGAATGTATCTAGGATTGTATGAACATTTTAAACCCTGAGATGCTGGTACAAAAGTAATACAAAGTGAATGATGTAGCATAAAAATTGCATTGTTTTCTCAAATGTTCCATTGTAATGACAAATGTATTCAGCCTAATTCATGGCACTGGAGACAAACACACCAAAAATCTTCTTTTGGTTAAACAGGGTACAGCAATGCCCCATATGTGGCATTAATATACAGGTTGGGCACACGGCAGGGCTCAAAAAGGAATACCTGGCATTTGGAGCTCAGACATTTTACTTATTTTTTACTTTTTGTCATCATGAAGCAGTTGTAAATGCCCTTAGGAACCATTAGAGTAGAAACCCATGAGAACTTACTTATTTTGGAAACTACACCCATCCATGAATTAATCTAGGGGTGTAGTTAGCATTTTAACCCCACAGGTCAAGATGCGATCCCCAAAAATCAAGATGCGAGTTCTCCAAATGTGGCAATTATCTACAGGCTCAGCACATGGCAGGGCTTACAAGTAAAGGTGCGGCATGTGGCATGATGTATAAGCTGTGAAGAGTGCATCAGGGTAAAATCCAAATGTCCAGGGATGTATGATAAATATGAAAGCATCTTTTATACATAGTTTCTCTGGGCATGTTTCGCAATGGTAAATGGTGTCCTTCCTAATGCCTCTATTGGAGCACACCCTGCACATTTTTGTGTCCTTCCCTTCTGGGTAGTTTGGGGAATTTCTCCTGGAAAGTGCTGCCTTGGTACAATGGGACACACGTACTAAGAATGCAGGAAACTGCATTAAAAGTGCAGAGCCAGAAATAATTTCATTAATAGGGGGCATCTGCGGTGGACATTTCATTAAAGGGGCATCTGGAGTGGACATTTTATTAAAGGGGGCATCAGGCGTTGATATTTCATTAAAGGGGGACCCTGCCGGTGGACATTTCAGTAAAAAGATACTCTGATGTGGACTTCTCAGTAAAGGGGGACATTTCAGTAAATGAGGACTCTACGGTGGACATTTCAGTAAAGGCAGGCTCTGCTGTGGACATTTCAATAAAGGGGGGCTCTGCTGAAGGACATTTCATTAATGAGTAGCGGCTGCATTTCCTACCCTAGGGGGGCTAAATTTTGGGAATCTTGGGTTATACGTGAGTATTGAGAGTATGAGGGGGAATTCAGCTGCAGGATGCACAGAGGCCTGGCATCCAGGGGTAGCTTCCACATCTCCAACATTGTCTGGAAGATCTAGTCTGGACAGCAGTCGGGGTAGATGGTTTCATGCAGTTCGGGTATGTTCTCCTTTTCTAAATAGATGGGTTATAAGAGCACGATTGTAGTTCATCATTAAATTACCTTTAAAAACATTACAAGATTAAGAATATAGAGTAGTACTTAAGTCCTAATATCCGGGCACATGTTAGTTTGGATGCTGGTGCAGGCCCTAGTCGTGTGAACAGGGCATATGGGACACTTAATCCGCCACTAGGTGTACCCTGTTTTTACTTACTCCTCCTGTGTGGCATACAGTGGGTAGTTGCTGTCTCTTGTATAGGTGACAGCCAAAAGAAGAGGCTTATTATTAGCAGAGCAGCAGCAGTGCAGCACAGTATTGTGTGCCAATCAAAATTATTCAGCTAGGAAACATTTATATGACTCTCACTCCTCTCATTCAATGTTGCAATATGTTAGAACTACAGGAAACCTATTAATTGTGTGTGTATATATATATATATATATATATATATATATATATATATAGATATGATATAAAATGTTTTATTACATAGGTCTAAAAAGGTTAATCTGAACAATGTAGAATAAAAGAACATGATGCAACTCCATGCAGGTGAAAATTAGAGGTGTTAGCTCAGGAAACATCCAAAATTGAATGGGTCATTTAACCCATGTGGTTTTAGCATATTCATCTTGTAGATCCATTTACTTTCGGTTCTTAAAATGAGTTTATCGAGATTACCACCACAGATGCCTGTATTAATTAGGTTGATTTTCTGACCCTATAGTCTTTTGATATTACAGTTATGATGATTTTTGAAATGTATCATATGTGCTTGAAGAAAGGGGCCGAAATCAAAGAAAAACATTCATAATTACAACATAAACTAAGAAAGAAAGAAGGATGCAAGTGTAAAGTAAAAACTTTAATTTTTATTGTTTGTCATGAAAGAAATAAAAACCTTTTAAAAAAAGCCCACACAGGGGCTCAAACATACAATCGGACATGAGTACAGCTGGACTGGACAGTTTAAATATATAGTAAGCACAGATAGTTTAAGTGGGTATACTTATAAAGGGCAGTGCGCTTAGTAAATATCAATGGGTTGCACAGGGTGTACTTAAGTGTATAAAAATACACGGGAAAACAATATTGTAACAAAAGTACAATCCAAAGTGCCAAACAGCCAAAAGAATACGGAAATACTAACAGGCAAAATACAGTTACTACATCACATTAACAAGAAACCTCAACTGACGGCTCGGAGGGTGAGGAATCTTCAGGACATCCTTACTGTTAGCCACTTTCAACGCCCCACTACTGCCCTGGGAACGGGCACATGTTTTCAGGATTCTTACCCGTGTAGATCTTGTACAGTTTGCCCCCGGATTGTCAGCACCGATTGTTTTGTGGATCCAGTTGGTCAAGGTACTTTTAAAATCAAACAGTACATTAATTGTAAATCGAAAGCAGTAGTTTATGCTTTATTATGCTCTTGTCCCAAGGTTTATATAGGTCAAACCTCCCAGGAACTTAGAAAATGCTTTCAAAAACATCTGTTGAATGTGAATAATGCAGCCACGGACCTACAGAAAGGTAAAACACTCACCTTTGTTGCATCGCATTTTTTACAACACCATGGGGGGAACTCACGCTGTTTACGTTAGGATCGATAAGACAACCTAGGGTTAAAGTACCCTAGAGAGTCTAAAAATAGTAAAACAAAAAAAAAGGTAAAAAAACATGATAATAAAAAAAACTAAAAATTCAAATCACCCCCCTTTCCCTAGAACTGATATAAATATTAATAAACAGTAAAAATTATAAACACATTAGGTATCTAATCTGATCTATCAAAATATAATAACTTTTTTCACTGCGTTTAACCCCGTAACTGAAAATAGCGCCCAAAGTAAAAAATGACACTTTTTGGCCATTTTGAAAAATATAAAAAAAATCCATAAAAAGTGATCAAAATGTAGCAGTCCTAAAATTATAGAAATGAAACCGTCATCAAAAGTTGCAAAAAATTACACCACCCACAGGTCCATACACCGAAGTATGAAAAAGTTATTGGTGCCAGAAGCAAAATATGGCAAAATAAAAAAAATGTTTGTACAGGAGGTTTAAGTTTTTGTAAATGTAGGAAAACATACGAAAACCTATACAAATGTTATAGGTTTGAAATAATGTTAGCTGCTCCTTTTAAGGCAGGCCTGCAATGAAGTTGAAATGTGTTTTGGGGGAAAAAGTTCATTTTCTAGGCAAATATTGACTTTGAAATTAATTGCTGTTAAGCTGATCACTCTTTATAACATTCTGGAGTATATGCAAATTTCCATTATAAAACCTGATGCAGTAGACTTAATTAAAAAAATTAACATTTGTATCATTCTCAAAACTTTTGGCTATGACTGTATGTACCGTGATACACACACCGTTATTTTTAATACTTGAAGACTCCCTGGGGAAGGGTTATGTTCTACAGGACTGGCGCACATCAAATGTGGTAACAATATAAAAAAAAAAAATCAAAAAGTGATCCTGGAAACTACAGACCTGTGAATCTAACTTCGGTTGTGAGGAGGGGTTTGTTAGAGATGCTATCCTGGAGTATCTCACTGTACATAACCGAATAAGCCAGAATTAGCAAGGGTTTATGAGAGATGAATCCCGTCAGACTAATCTGATTGGAAGTAAGTTGCAGACTGTATCTGGGGGATGCTTTGAATGTTGTATATCTGGAATTTTCAAAGGCATTTGACACAGTGGCACATAAAAGGTTGGTACATAAAATGAGACTAGGAATATGGGAAAATCTTTGTATTTCGGTAAGTAATTGACTTAGTGAAGGTTGTCATTAATGGCACATTGGGTTGACATTACCCACAGGTGTCAGTATTGGGGCCACTTCTTTTTAATATTTTTATTAATGACCTTGTAGTGGGTTTACACAGTCAAGTTTCAATAATTGCACATGAAACTATTCTGTGAAACTATTCTGTAATTAATATTGAGGTCGATAGTTTAGCATTGAAGAGGAATTTGCGGAAGCTTGAGGAGTCGGCAGAGAAAAGGTTGATGAGGTTTAATGTAGATAAATGTAAAGTTATGCCCTTTGGCTATGGAAACAATAAGTATAATTATGTTCAAAACAGTCAATTACTTGGTAAAACCAAGCTGAAAAAAAACTTAGGGGTATTGGTGGATGGTAAGCTTAATTTCAGTGACCAGAGCCAGGTGGCTGCTGCTAAAGCAAATAAGATTATGGGATGTATCAAGAGAGGAATAGATTCTCATGATAACCACATAGTTTTGCCCTTATACAGCAATGAAGTTGAAATGTGTTTTGGGGGAAAAAGTTCATTTTCTAGGCAAATATTGACTTTGAAATTAATTGCTGTTAAGCTGATCACTCTTTATAACATTCTGGAGTATATGCAAATTTCAATTATAAAACCTGATGCAGTAGACTTAATTTTAAAAAATTAACATTTGTATCATTCTCAAAACTTTTGGCTATGACTGTATGTACCGTGATACACACACCGTTATTTTTAATATTTGAAGACTCCCTGAGGAAGGGTTATGTTCTACAGGACTGGCGCATATCAAATGTGGTAACAATATAAAAAAAAAAGCAAAAAGTGATCCTGGAAACTACAGACCTGTGAGTCTAACTTCGGTTGTGAGGAGGGGTTTGTTAGAGATGCTATCCTGGAGTATCTCACTGTACATAACCGAATAAGCCAGAATTAGCAAGGGTTTATGAGAGATGAATCCCGTCAGACTAATCTGATTGGAAGTAAGTTCCAGACTGTATCTGGGGGATGCTTTGAATGTTGTATATCTGGAATTTTCAAAGGCATTTGACACAGTGGCACATAAAAGGTTGGTACATAAAATGAGACTAGGAATATGGGAAAATCTTTGTATTTCGGTAAGTAATTGACTTAGTGAAGGTTGTCATTAATGGCACATTGGGTTGACGTTACCCACAGGTGTCAGTATTGGGGCCACTTCTTTTTAATATTTTTATTAATGACCTTGTAGTGGGTTTACACAGTCAAGTTTCAATAATTGCACATGAAACTATTCTGTGAAAAGTAATTAATATTGAGGTCGATAGTTTAGCATTGAAGAGGAATTTGCGGAAGCTTGAGGAGTCAGCAGAGAAAAGGTTGATGAGGTTTAATGTAGATAAATGTAAAGTTATGCCCTTTGGCCATGGAAACAATAAGTATAATTATGTTAAAAACAGTCAATTACTTGGTAAAACTGGAGCTGAAAAAAAATTTAGGGGTATTGGTGGATGGTAAGCTTAATTTCAGTGACCAGAGCCAGGTGGCTGCTGCTAAAGCAAATAAGATTATGGGATGTATCAAGAGAGGAATAGATTCTCATGATAACCACATAGTTTTGCCCTTATACAAATCACTGGTCAGACCACACATGGAATATTGTGTACAGTTTTGGGCACCAGTGTATAAAAAGGACATAGTAGAGCTGGAACGAGTGCAGAGGAGAGCAACCAAGATTATTAGAGGAATGGGGGGATTAAAATACAATGACAGATTACAAAATTTGTGATTATTCAGTTTAGAAAAAAGACGGCTGATGGGAAACCTGAACGGACAGTACAAGGATCTCTCCAAAGATCTTTTTATACCTAGGCCTGTGACCAGGACAAGGGGGCATCCTCTACGCCTAGAGGAGAGACGATTTTATCATCAACATAGACAAAGGTTCTTTACTGTAAGAGCAGTGAGATTATGGAACTCTCTGCCGCAGGAGGTTGTTATGGAGGACTCTGTGTACATGTTCAAGAGAGGCCTGGATGACTTTCTGGAGAGAAAAAATATCACGGGTTATGGGGGAAAAACAGTTATTTAATTCTTAAAGGTTCGGATTTGATGGACTTGTGTCTTTTTCCAGCCTTTTATACTATGATACTATGATGCTATGTCAGATCAGAGAAAATGTCCCGCTTAAGGAAGTAAATGTTTTTACAGTATCGCTCTTATTCTTAAAAACTATTGTTATAAAATTATACACCATTTTTTCATTAGGGAGATCTGTAATAATGAGTGATATTACTTAAACTATTAAACCACTACAATACAAACTTAAAAAAATAGTTGCAGGCACTTAGACTTCATTGAAAACATCCAGTTCAACATTTACAGTGTCCCTGCTAGTCTCTGGTTAATAACAAATTTGCTGCACAAACAAAATGGAAACATAGCCTAGATTAGAAATGCAAAATGTACATTCATATATTTGTTTGCACTGTGTAGGATATAAGAACTCTACACATTTTAGCAGGTATTTCCTTTGACAGGGGTTCACCTTTCAGATCTTCTATCCATTTCACCTTGTTCTGTATAAAGTTTCATAACAATGTGCTGATTTAGTGACTCTGTAATCCAGCACGCTACTGTATCTGTACAAAGAGCCAAATATTATTTTTCAGTTAACAAAAGAGCAACGTGTGCCATTTATGCTTTTAACTAATATTAGAGAAGAGGCAAAATGTTATAATAGGAAAGTAGTGAAAACCCATGATTTTGCCGTATGAGTGCTGGTGGTGGGGGGGGTTCATATTCAAAAACTGTAACTAGACTCAGCACACAAAGATTATTTCATTTTCTTTTGAGCATTATGTTTCCTGCAGGGTTAGCAATTTGGTCTGATAGAGATATATTCATTGCAAGGCTTCTTTGTGAGTGCCAAGTCCCGTCTGATATAGAATTTCCTTTTCATGTGTTTATGAATTGATCCTGTTTTAAGTGATATCACATCTACAAAATAATCTAAATTTAAAAATTGTGGGCATACTGTCAGGAATTTGGCCATGAGTACTGAAAACTGAGAATTACTGACCTTAGCTGACTTTACAGTTTTTGACCTTAAAGTTATGGAAATATCATAAGTTGACATATTTATAAACTGTGGGGTATGATTGAGGATTCACCTATTGGAGACTTAAAGGGGTTGCCCGAGAGCGTAAAAAAACCTATTGCTTACCTTCGCGGTCCCTCGCGGTGACACGCGCTGCCGTCAGCTTCCGTTCGGGCTAAGTGGCCGGCCCATAAAGTGATGTTTACTCAAGAAAGATCATTTTTAACCCCTTTACAATTTTTCTAAGTTTTATTGCAGTTTTAGCAATTGAAGAGGGAGAGTAAAAAAAGGGGATCCAGTTGCCAGCACTGCTCACACCATAATTAGCAAACATATTTGGCAGACAAATAGCAGGAGACTAGGCATTAGGGAAATCCCACCAGCCCGGGGTGCACATTCAGTATATACAGTCAAATGAAGCAGAAAAAAAGAGAAAAATGCGGCACTCATCAGATCAATGTGACACTCTTCTTTTATTGTGGCAGAGGTAACAGGACAGAGTGAAGAGCTACCTCGCTACGGCTGCATTAGTTCCTATTACTCAGTGATAGTTGGTGTAAAATTCCAGAGTGAGGATGGGGAATCTCTAAGCAGACACATTATAATCATCTAGTTGTGTGAGTTGATAATGTGGTTAGATTATCAGGGTACTAAGTTTATATACACTTTCATTTACCTTCTGAACATTGTACTAGTATCTGACACATAGAAAGAGAGATGAGACAGATCAGAGATGAGATGATAAGATCCATGAGATGCCTATTATATACAATGACATTCTTAGCTCAGGTACATCTCTGCTCTGCCACAATACACTATCAGATCTGCTGTGCCTCCCTCCCCTGTATAAAAAAAACTTATCTGTCAGTAGCTTGTAATCCTCCTCATGATGTAATGTGATGTGTTATTTACCGGCAGGAAGTCAGTGTGTGTCAGAGAGAAGAAAAGAGCTCAGCAGTGTCAGACAAGATGTCTGCCGACCCTAAAGTCAGAGGATCCAGGGTTAGAAACCAGGGGGAACTGAAATTGTGTACACTAAGACTGATAGAGAAAGGTTGAAATTAACCCCCCCCCCCCCCAGGCAGGTCTTCTTCTATCCATCATCAGCACCAGCATCAGCTCCATGTCACGGTCCATCGCAGGCACCATGTCGTCAGCTGCTCAATGACATCATAGTGTGTGCCAATGACAGCGCACATATTAGAGTATAGGTAGCAGAGGTACCGCAATCTTCAAAAAGTTATATGGTGCTCAAAAAATGGGATTCTCAGTCCACTTGTTCCAATGTATCAGATGAATTTTTGGCACATGCAATGGATTTTCTTTGCTTATATCAATTTTTATTTACAGTGAGAATTTCATAACATTCGGCCTTCACCTTGAAATAGCTTTGTTTCATGAAATATTTAATAGATCAATCAAATATACGATGTTTCGGTCATCTCGACCTTTGTCAAGTATGATCTAATCTGTAAAAAAATCAATAATGAATAAACATTAGGGAGGGCCGTTATGAAGAAATATATACATATCCTCGAGATTACACAAAATATTTACAAGGTATATAGTAATATTCACATAAATGGAGTTGTAGGCATCATAGGAAAAATACATAATAGTAATTCATGTATCCATATGTTCTGCATAGAGAATAATGTAAAGTCTGAAATAATTAACATAGTTGCAATTGAGAGTAATAGACTTAGAAAATGAGGTAAAGTAAACATAGTTGCAATTCAAAATAATAAACTAGAAAATAATAGTTGTAATGCAAAACAATGGGCTGTGGAGTAGTAGATAAATAAGCTCTAGCGTCAGAGTGAAGAGAAATACCAGGATGAAGGGAGGTAGACAAAAGTTGCATGAATATGTGTAAGGTATGACTGATGAATGCACGGTTAGCATAGACAGTACAAAGAAATCTGCGGTATGTAACTTACTGTATTGTTGAAGCATGTGAGGCTTAGGTGAGGCAGGAGACCTGGCTGCATGTGCGTTCACTAGTTTTATACTGACTCGGCGTCTCATGGAGTCAGCTACGCAAGAGCGGAAGGGGATGTGGGTTTTCATGGGGAGAAAGGACTTTGTGCGAAGCATCTAGTCTGAGCGCTACTGCGCATGTCAAAGACTCGGCATCTTAATGGGAGGATCGCTATGAACTGGAAGCGCTGCTATGTGTAAGTAAGTAGTCCCATTTAATAAAAGGATTATGTCACAAATGATCTAACTATAAGAGTTTCTCTACAGAAGTATGTAAGAACATGCATAGTGAAAAAAATATAAGGATTGCAAATATGTAACCTAAAAAGGAACAAGAGATTAAGCCCACATTTTGTGTTAGTACATAGCTTTTGTATACAACGTTATAATGGTTATTAAATGTGACATATTAATAGACAATAATGGATAATTAGTATACACGGGAACAAATCAGTTAGTATACATGGAGTAAAAATGGACATTTTACCATCCAAAGTGCAGTTGTAGGGACATAACTCCATGGGTGGTCTTTGGAATTCTGGTATCTGTGGGTAAGCTTGCCCAAAATATTATCTCACCAAGTCCTTAATAGGTTGAAAATTGAAGAGCTCCTCAGTAATTCCTCCTGTGAGGCTAAATTCCCACTGTCGTTGCCCGCCCGTACCGTACCGTAGCGGGCAACGGCAGTGCACGGGGAGTGGAGGAGGAGGAGGTGAGCGCACTTTCTGAGTGTGGAGGAAGAAGAAGGATTAGTGCAACCCTGAGAATACTGTCCCAAACATGAAGCATGGTGGTGCAAACATCATACTTTGGGGTGAGTTTCTGAAAAGGGGACAGGACAACTGTATTGAAGGGAGGATGGATGAGGCCATATCTAGCAAGACTTTTTGTACAAAAGCCTACTCCTCTCAGTAAGAGCATTGAAGATTGGTTGTGGTTGGGTCTTCCATTATGACAATGACCCAAAACACAGAGCCAAGGCAACTAAGAAGCGGTTCTGTATGAAGTATTTGAAGGTCCTGGAGTGTTCTAGCCAGTCTCCAGAACTGAACCTAATCAGAAATCTTTGGAGGGAGCTGAAACACAATGTTGCCCAGCGACAGCCTCAAAACCTGAAAGATCAGGAGAAGATCTGTATGGAGGACTGGGTCAAAATCCCTGCTGCAGTGTGTGCAAACTTGGTCAAGAAATACAGGAAATCTCTGACCTCTGTTATTTGTTTCTGTACTAAATTTTCTTTTTTTCTATGGTATCAAATACTTATTTCATGCAATAAAATGCTTATTCATATCTTTATATATTTATATATATTTATATTTTTTTTTAATGTCTCTCACAGTTAGGCTACATTTACATTAACATGTGCCCGCCGTACCGTAGCACGGCAGGCACATGTCGCCGCCGGGTAGAGGAGGTGGGGATGATCGCTGCTCATTCCCGCCCCTCTCCATAGTGATATAAGCGCACGTCGCTGTATTCCAGCGGAAGATAAGATATGTCCTATCTTTCTCCCAGCTATGGAACGGTACAGTGCTGCGCGTGTGCGACACTGTACCACTCTCATAGAGCGCCGTGCCATGTGCCGCCCCCTTCCTTCCTGAGGGACTCACCACATGCTACTGGCAGGGAGCCAGGTAATGTGAAATAAAGTTTTATAAAGTTGTGGCAGTATTCAGAATGCTAACATAGACATTTTTAAAATCAGCATAGCAAAGGCTATAAAGAACCCGACTATCTATCTAACTCTATATCAAAACCTCAACTAGTACTGTTCATGTGATTTCTGTAAGTTTATTTATTAATATTGCTGTGACAGTTTGCTTAAATTCAGAAGAACTTTATCTTTATCTTAGGATGTTTTCCTATTTAGAACAACATTTATGCACTCAATAAAGATTGTAATATATTTACACTTTCTAGCTATCTATTGAAATTGTGCCAATGCACATCTCTCCTGTTTTGGCTTTAGATGTGTGTTTTCTAGATAAATTTATTTGATACCTTAACCTATTCAGTTTTCTAATTAATTATGATGTAACCAATAGTATTATGTGACATTGGAGTGCAAAAAACAGGAGATACAGGGGGGCTTTTATGAGGTGGTTGTTGGAAAGGCAAGAAAAGGCAGGATGTACGGTAATTAATAAAGTCTTACTGGATAAATTACTCTGCATTTCCATTTCATTTTCTTCAGGCTGACAAGCTGATGCAAAGGGTATACACATAAAAGATGGAAGGCCAAAAATATGCACAAATTCATAATTGGATTGTTTTGTGATATCAAGAGACCCACTGCATTTGAGCAAAAACAAACATGATTATATTAATAAATCTAGACACAGATGTGTTAATAAATAAATTACAAGGCATTTTTTCATTAAATATATTTGCTTTTGTTTCCGCTCTCTTGATCTTACCCATCTATGATTTGCAATTGTGTTTTGTACATGGTCTTCTAACTTTATAGTAAACACCTGTCCTGTAATTGCATCAGCTTGGAAGACCCAAGAGAATAATTATCTGATGTCAAATATTAATAGCTGGACAACCTATACCTTGCACCTTGTGGAAGTGGTGATAATGGTGATAGAAAACCACTGTACCAACACATCTCCTGATAGCTTCTCTTAGAGGTCACATGGAAACCCATTGACTATAATAATACAAACAAGTTTATCCTAGTGACCTACAGAATAAAAAGCCAATTAATATTTTCCAACAAAGTAAATTAATGTAAGAAAATATTTTCATACAACAATAATCTGTTACATTACACAATCATTTATTTTGTGAATGTGGATTCTAGAGACAATTAACAATAGGAGTGTAAATTATTTTTATTTTAGTAATAAATAACAGTTTCTTAAACTTTAAAGGAAATTTAAAAGAGATCAACACTTATGACATATCCTTGGTATATTTAAATAAGGTTTGTTGGGACTGTACTTCACTGTCTTCAGTACTGTACGCCACTATTTTGGTTGTTCTAATAGATTTCTGCATTCTAACACTGCACACAGGACTCCCATTCTTGTGATGACTGGGGATGCCGTGGATAGGTGATAACTGTTGACCTTGAGACAACCTCTTTGAATAGTAAAATCTTGAATTTATTAATTCGGTCATCTAAGAAAATCACTACATTCACAGCTCACATGTGTCGAGTGAGGACAATCTGCATGGACTTTATCTGTTTTGGCCAGAATTCAAAGAGTTTACTTTTCAGACTAATGTAAACTCTTGCTGATTACAGTCTGTTGCAAGGTCCTGTCTCTGAAGCTGCACCCTGAACTTGTTTGTTGAGAGTAGCAGGTCCTTAAGGGAACCCAGAATCATTTACTATGTAAATAGATAAGTTAAAAAGAACTTTGAACTGGATTAATCTACAAATTAAACCATTGCCGAAGGCAGACTTTTTACCCGAAAACTTTATTGCCACAATTCATAAAACTAAATTGAGATTACATATATTCAAAACATTTATTTTACATGTATACCATCTATATCTACTGAAACCGAACACTAAACCCTTTTCTTAACCACTGGGTCTGCGTTGGAAGATAAAAAGGAAAAAGAAGAAAAAAAATCATAAATCTAAACCCCCATTTTTTAACACACAGTGCTCACCAACATTTCTGTAAACATGTTATGTATTTTTTCTTTTCCAGATACAATTTAATACTACATACAAAAAAATAAGATCTGCATTTTCTCCTCCCTCTTCTCAGTGTAATGCTCTACCAATGCTTTTCTGCCAATCAGGTTGAGCTGCACTTATTCTCTGGATTGCCCAACCCCACCAGAGTAATGCTCATCAAACTTCCCCCAAAGAAAACAAAAAAGATTCTACATTTTGTTGGATCTTTTTCAGCCCACTCACCCAGTATCTGCAGGCAGATCATGGAGAGGCGGCTGAGACCCAGCCGGAGAGGCGGCTGGGACCCCGGAGACTGGCCAGCGCATCGGAGTGCCCAATACCCCTGCCCCAACCCCAGCTGTTAGAACAAACTAAGGATCCCAGGCAATGGCAGCCCAGTGACCCAACATTGCAGGCAGCAGGGGCGGTGTCCCAGCATTGCAGACAATGGCGGCGGTATCACAACTTGGCGGGCAATGGCGGAGGTGTCACAGCATTGCAGGTGCCCGCAAGGTGTCACAGCATCGCAGACAGCAGTACGGGTTACAGAGAGCAACAGCACAAAGTGTGCGGAGCCGTAGTGGGGTCTGCTGGAATGGAGCCTGAGACCAGCGGCGGCCTGTGACCAGCCAAGGTCTATAATCAGCCAAGTCCTGAGACACATCCCAAGACCAGCCCCAGCACTAAAGGTGGCAAGTCTTTAAAGGATAGCAATAATACCAGTACTGCCTGCTAACATCAATGCCGAAAACCGACACAGGCCTGACGATGACCCAGAGACCAGGCTGCATTTGAGGGCAGGGCTTCAAGTGCACTACAGTGCTGGATCCTGGATGCACACAGCAAGTTCTGGTTCAGGTACCAGAGAACCACACCCCCGTTAACCCCAACCTCTACCCCCCATCCATATAATGGTAATCTAAACAGCCAATGTAATAACTAAAGTATTCTCCACCTCAGTGTATCAGCATGGATGTGAGAGATAACAGCTTAATGCGCCGCAACTCATATTGTTGATCTCTTCATTACAAATAGCTGAATTAGTATTGTCTTAAAATTGTATATGTCTTTATTGTATGTATGTTACCAACGTAACTAGAACTTAAAGATCAAGCAAATGAAAATAAACTATTTTCCTGATGTAACGTGTATGTAATCATATGAAATGCCTGAGCAGTGTGTGTACAAAAGAATCCCCCCCCCCCATGGTATTATTAAAGTACTTTCTTTAAGTACCCTAGGAGTCGAAAAAAATAGTAAAATAAAAATTTAAAAAAAGTTTTAAAAAATTATAATAAAAAACCTAAAATTCAAATCACCCCCCTTTCCTAGAACTGATATAAATATAATAAACAGTAAAAATCATAACACATTAGGTATCGCCGCGTCCGAAAATGCCCAATCTATCAAAATATGATAACGGTTTTTCACTGTGTTACCCTGTAACGGAAAATCTCCCAAAGTCGAAAATGGCACTTTTTTGCCATTTAAAAAAAATTAAAATTCTATAAAAAGTGATCAAAAGGTCGTAACGTCCTAAAAATGATAACATTGTAAACGTCATCAAAATCCGCAAAAACGGCACAACCTACGCTCCATACACCAAAGTTTGAAAAGTTATTAGCGCCAGAGATGGCACAATCCCCCCAAAAAATTTTGTACAGCAGGTTTTTAATTTTTTTAAATGACATATAAAACATTAAAACCTATACTAACAATTGGTATCCCCGTAATCGTACCAACCCATAGAAAAAGTAGACATGTCATTTGGGGTGCACATGAAATCCGTAAATCCAAGCCCACAAAATACCGCACAATGCGTTTTTTTACCAATTTCACTGCATTTAAATTTTTTTCCCAGCTGTGTATATTATTCGGATGACTATACAAAGGGTTTTATGTTGTAATAGTTTGTTCAGTCATGTTGTGAGGATAATATACACTCACTGGCCACTTATTAGGTACACCTGTCCAGCTGCTCGTTAACACTTAATTTCAATCAGCCAATCACATGGCGGCAACTCAGTGCATTTAGGCTGTAGACATGGTCAAGACAATCTCCTGCAGTTCAAACCGATCATCAGTATGGGGAAGAAAGGTGATTTGAGTGCCTTTGAACTGGCATGGTTGTTGGTGCCAGAAGGCTGGTCTGAGTATTTCAGAAACTGCTGATCTACTGGGATTTTCACGCACAACCATCTCTAGGGTTTACAGAGAATGGTCCAAAAAGAAAAACATCCAGTGAGCGCAGTTCTGTGGGCGGAAATGCCTTGTTGATGCCAGAGGTCAGAGGAGAATGGGCAGACTGGTTCGAGCTGATAGAAAGGCAACATGACCAAATCGCCACCCGTTACAACCAAGGTAGGCAGAAGCATCTCTGAACGCCAATACGTCGAACTTTGAGGCAGATGGGCTACAACAGCAGAAGACCACACCGGGTGCCACTCCTTTCAGCTAAGAACAGGAAACTGAGGCTACAATTTGCACAGCATCTCGAAATTGGACAGTAGAGATTGGAAAAACATTTCCTGGTCTGATGATTCTCGATTTCTGTTGCGACATTCCGATGGTTAGGGTCAGAATTTGGCATCAACAACATGAAAGCATGGATCCACCTGCCTTGTATCAACGGTTCAGGCTGGTGGTGGTGGTGTCATGGGTGGGGAATATTTTTCTTGGCACTCTTGGGCCCCTTGGACCAATTGAGCATCGTTGCAACGCCACAGCCTACCTGAGTATTGTTGCTGACCATTTCCATCCCTTTATGACCACAATGTACCAACAATCTGATGGCTTTCACGGATAATGCGCCATGTCATAGCTGGAATCATCTCAGACTGGTTTCTTGAACATGACAATGAGTTCACTGTACTCAAATGGTCTCCAATCACCAGATCTCAATCCAATGAGCATCTTTGGGATGTGGTGGAACGGAGATTCGCATCATGGATGTGCAGCGACCGACAAATCTGCGGCAACTGTGTGATGCCATCATGTCAATATGGACCAAAATCTCTGAGGAATGCTTCCAGCACCTTGTTGAATCTATGCACAAGAATTGAGGCAGTTCTGAGGCAAAAGGGGGTCCAACCCGTTACTAGCTGGTGTACCTAATAAAGTGGAGTGCCGGTGAGTGTATATTAGAAACCACTCCATACACTGTAAGTGACGCTGCAGTATTTTTAGGGCGCAGTGTGGAGTTGTGCTGCATGGAGTTGAAGACATTTGATTGGGAATTCAGCAGAGAAACCCATGGCTGAGAGAATCGTATAGAAGTCCTCTCCTGATGGAGCAGATCATCACCTGTAAGGTACGAGATGTCACTAATGTCTGTGTCTAATGACTGACTACTAGTGTAATAGGTACCATCATCGGGTGCCGCAGGGGATTTGACCAGGTATTTGTCTTCAGTTAATGTACATTTTGCAGTGCCATCATCTGCCTGTTATCCCTATAATTTTAGGTCCCCTTCAGCTGCAGTCACATGGGGGTGTTACCTTGTGTTTAGAAACATAATGCAAATGCCCAGAGCAGACCACAACCTGAGTGCATATGTATTTGCATTGTTCCGGTTCTGGTTGCAATGCTTTTCAAAGCATATTACAAACAGAATGTGTGCCAGCACCCTAGCAGAGGTCACATGTGCGTTAATGCATGTATTTTGAAACACAATACAGACTGATGTTAACATTTGCGTTCACAAACAATTATGCAATGTTCATGCTGTGTAACAATGTGTTTACAAAATGCAAACATTGCTTGATTAACATAAAGTTTTGTAAATGCAAATGCTATCAGCTATGTTACTAGGTAATCTCCTTTCTTCAAGGACATCTACCACCAGGATCAAGGCTGTAAACCAAGCCACTTTTCTTTAGGCTTCCTATGCCCTTGTTTTCAAGACAAAGGGCTTAAAAAATTAGCAAATGAGCCAGGCAATGAGGCCAATGGGGCTCCAGGCTCCATTAACTCCTCGCGCTCTTTTGGCATCATTTTAACCCCTTAGTCTCTCCGCTCCGTAGCTGTACTTTGCTGAGTCCTAGTCTAAATCATAACACAAACCCCACAGTATATATCATACCGCGTCTGTAACATCTGTAGAATAAATTAAACACTCGTCGTCCAAAATATGAGTTTTACCTATTGAATCCCACAAAAAATACAATAAAAGTGTAAACAAAACATATGTACTCCAGAATGATACTGTTGCAAGTCAACACATGCCCGCAAAAAACAAGCCATCAACCAGTCTCCATACAAAAAAGTAAAAATGTTATGCCACTTGGAAGACAATGATAGATTTTCCCCCCAATAGGGTTTTATTTGCAATTTAGTAAAACTAAGAAAAAATATTCATGTCTGGTATCTCCGTAATCGTATCAACCCATAGAATGAAGATAGATGATTACTAGCTCTACGGTGAACACGGAAAAAAAGTTAAAAAATCCAGTACAGAATTGATGCTTTTCTACTCGTGACCAAAAAAAGTTCCTAACTTTTGAACAATAGGGGATACAACCCCCAAAATGGAAACACTGGAAAAGCATCTTGTTCGACAAAAAAATGCCATCAACATGCCCAAAACGTAAAAACGTTATGCCTACAGAAGAGGCCAATGAGGAAACTAAAATCCTGGCAGCTGCAGGGTGCTCCTTTCCTGCGCCTTGCCGTGCGTCCATAAAACAAGTCACGTCCACATGTCGGGGTCCTGAAATCGGTAGAAATTTCATAACAATTGTATGGTGGATTTTTCTCTTATTATCTTTTGGAAATGTGTAAATGTTAGGGCTAAATGAACGTATAGCGCCGCACACATTTAACATTCTAAATTTCACCTCCTTTTGATCATTACTATGAAGATATCAAGGGGTTAAAAATCTTCCTTAAAGCTGTTTTGATAGTCTAGGGGGGCCATTTGAAAATGGGTTGTTATATAGGGGGGGGTGTTTTTAATGCTAAATATGTAAAATTTCATTCAAACAGTATTTATTCCCCAAAATAGAAATTCTGAAAATACGAAAATCGATAATCTCTTTTGTAAGCCGCGTGACAACAAAATAAATTATCCAGACATTTCAAAAATGATGAAAATGTAAAGTAGACAAATTATTCAGCAAGTTATTTAGGTGGCAAATCTATTGCGATGATTTTGATTTCAAAAATGGCAAACTTTCAAAAAATTCATCATTTTTTTTTTTTTTGTAAATAAACGCAAAACTTATCAGCCAACATTTCCACTACAATGAAGTACAACATGTAGGAAAAAACAGTCTCAGATCACTTTGATAATAACAAGTAAATAACAAGTAAAGTTATAACCATATAAAGAGACGCAAGTCAGAATACAAAAATGGGACTGAGCTACAAAATGGCTGCATCCTTAGGGGTTAAGCCTTTTCCAAAAAAAACAAAAACAAAAACAGGCATAAGTAGCTAAAAGAGCAGATCCGCCAGATGGGGCAAACACCAGTATGTCCAGTGTGCTTGGTACACAATCCTTGATCCTTATGGTAGATGTTCTTTTTAGCTGTGCATTGTGTGGAACAGCCTTACATGCAAAACACATGATGCTCATTCCCCATTGCATGCGAACTGGCCCAAACTCGCCCCCTTGCAATTGAATTGCATCTTGCAGAATTCAAATGTCACTTGTGAACACAGCCTGACGAAGGTAACACTTTTTTTTGGACATGACAGAATATATGGCAGGAAATCTCCTGACATACACACTGACACGTCCCACAACAGCTGGCAAATGGAGGCATCCTTTGAGCCACCGTATTCTCAGTATATCTTGTATACACAGGATACAAAGAATGAAAATTTTAGTAGACTGCACACATGTCGTTCGCTTCCTGGAAAAGTGTCTAGAGGAGACAGATGTCACTGAATGGCATCTATATGTGGCCTACACTGAACTACACCTTGCGTGATTCCCTAGTTATATAAGAAAGTAAATCTTTGTATGCTGCTGCTTGCCGGCAGGAAGTGTCCGTGTGTGAGCAAGTCTTGTAATTGAGGGGGGGAGGGGCACACTGAATCCGGCAGACATGACAAGCTATTCATGAGAAGAATCTGCCCTGCCCAACCATAGAAGATTAACAGTTAGATCCCAGAGGAACTAAAATTGTGTACACCAGGACCGATAGACAGGTTGATAATAGTGTTATATTGTTATCCTGCGTATATATAAGAATCTTGTCTTCGTGGGAATACCCCTTTAAGGAAATAAAGTAGAAATATAAAAGGAGAGAAAGGGTGCTCCTATAGAGTAGTATTGTTGTTGACAGACAATAGTTGGTTATAATGTCGGAAAACTACTACCCTCTGGGGTTGTGATCAATGCTTGTGAGGTAGTGGCCGGCCTCAATAGATATTCCTTTGAAGAGTTTGAGCAGGTCCAGTGTATCTCGAGTGTATGATGGAAGAGATGTAACAAACTCTCTCAAGATCTTATCTAAATGGAGACCCACATTCTGTACCAAACTGTCAATGCCTGAGATAATCAGTCTCCCACGAACTGGCTTGGTCCCTTTATGAATTTTTGGTAAGGAATAAAACATAGCTATCTTAGGGAATATGGGAAGAAGAAACTTAAAGGCGTATTCCCATCACAGCAATTTAATGTTATTGTTTGTATGATAAAAAGTTATACAATTTTCCAATATACTTTCTGTATCAATTCCTGACGGTTTTCTAGATCTCTGCTTGCTGTTCTTCTACAGAAAGCTTCCATGTTTAATTCCAGTAGACAGAAATCTGACCATGGTTACACAGGTGCATGGCTTGTTATATCACACAGCTCTTATTACTCTCTATGTTACAAACGAGCCGAGCACATGTGTGACCATGGTCAGATTTCTGTCCGCTGGAATTAAACATAGAAGCTTTCTATAGAAGCAGAGATCTAGAAAGCCATCAGGAATTGATACAGAGAGTATATTGGAAAATTGTATAACTTTTTATCATACAAACAATAACATTAAATAGCTGTGATGGGAATACCCCATTAAGCCCAGTCTTGCTATTTAAATCATCATTGAATCGTTTTAAGTTTTCAACAATTTTTTTTTTTTATATTATAAATGCAAAAAATATACCACAAAGGTGAAGTACACCATATCCCTAAAAAACATCATGGTGTGGGGAATATTTTCTTGGCACTCTTTGGGCCCCTTGGTACAACGCCACAGCCTACCTGAGTATTGTTGCTGACCATGTCCATCCCTTTATGAGCACAATGTACCCAACATCTGATGGCTACTTTCAGCAGGATAATGCGCCATGTCATAAAGCTGGAATCATCTCAGACTGGTTTCTTGAACATGACAATGAGGTCACTGGACTCAAATGGCCTCCACAGTCACCAGATCTCAATCCAATAGAGCATCTTTGGGATGCGGTGGAACGGGAGATTCGCATCATGGATGTGCAGCCGACAAATCTGCGGCAATTGTGTGATGCCATCATGTCAATATGGACCAAAATCTCTGAGGAGCTTCAACTGTGTGATGCCATCATGTCAATATGGACCAAAATCTCTGAGGAGCTTCCAGCACCTTGTTGAATCTATGCCACGAAGAATTGAGGCAGTTCTGAAGGCAAAAGGGGGTCCAACCCGTTACTAGCATGGTGTACCTAATAAAGTGGCCGGTGAGTGTATATATCAGTGTATAAATGTGTGAGTGTATAAATATTTTCGGAGGGGTAAAAGGGCCCTATTCAGAAGCCTGCTATGGGGCCCTGCCTCTCCTAGTTACGCCCCTGGGCAGGGAGAGGGCCCAGAAACATCCCAATGTGGAGCATATGCAGGTCATAGCAGAATTCTACACTAGACGGGGCCTGGCGTAGTATATGGGCCCCAGGCCGGAGCCTCTTAGTATATCGGGCGTATTGTGCGCTGGCAGGGGGAGGATCAGGACTGCCGAATAACGCGGTACTGATAAATCCCCCCATTGACTCCCGGAGGTAATTACTATGAGACTACCATCCAATAATCAGCAACCAATACAAGTCATTGAATACATGAAACCCGTAATCTCTAAGTTACATTTTGTGATAAAATACAGAAATCCATAAATATCATCCCGGCCATCTTTACAGCGATGACTCAGATGCAGCAGAGCTGAGTTTGTTGCTGCAGCAGAGCTGAGTTTTTCTTTATCGAAATGCCCTCAATGTAGTTTTACATGGGACTGCTGATAATCCTGCATTACCTAACCCGTTACTAGCATGGTGTACCTAATAAAGTGGCCGGTGAGTGTATATATATAAATGATTTAAAGTTCATTGGGCGGAATGTGTTTGGACACTTGGGCAGACTTCCGGTATAATTTGCATCAAACAGCTGTATAAAAATCTTTGATCAAGGTTTATAGAACTTTTTTTTACACTTTTCCTTCTAGTTTCCCGAAATGGGGGTGGGTTCTCACAAAATAGTCCATGGGGTACATCGACTCTTGATTCTTCTCTTTTTGAGACTTTTTTTAGTGCATTTGCAAATTCATACTTGCGGTTAAAGGTAAAAGTTTGAAGCTGATTGCAACTTTTTAAGGACTTTTGTGACTTTTTATCAAATTGTCGCAAATTCACTAAAGATCTTAACTCAGATGTATTAAAATGGAAAAATGCCTAAGACAAATCTGCACAGCAGATGAGACAAAAATATGCCACATAAAGCCAGATTTAAGATACATGTGCCCCCATGTGGAAAAAAAATTAAGATGGTGTGCAACATTGTGGTGCACATCTAGACCAAGTAAGGAAGATATGAAGTAGGACACAGTCATACACTGTTACAAAATTATCATCACAGTGATAACTCTGAAGCAGCAAAAGACTAGTGTAGGCTCAGAACTGGCATATCATGCAACACTTTAATAAAGTCCCCGCAAATCCCTTTGTTTTGACTTTGTGCTTGTTGCCTTTTTTCATTTTTCTAAGTTAAGAGAGTTAATTGGCTTTCCTATGTCTGACCAGAGCAGGTATGGATTTGTGATCATTGCCAATTTTTTTTGCAACTTTAACATCTGGAGTCCGGTGCAAACTCTGGGAACACAGCAGAAAACTAGACAATAATAAACGTTGTAGAGAGGTTGTCTTAGGATCAAAAAGATTCACAAAAGGTACACAAAAGGTACACATCAGATTTAAATGTCCCACTCAGAAATATGACAGTGGCATTTAACAAAGAGACAAAGCTAAAGCCAAACTTCTGGCTGAAATCTAAGTTTATGGACCCAAACCAGCAATGTTCCAATACAGACATGAACATTGCTGTTCGGGTTTACTCATTTTTAGTAAGAACCCTGTATGTGCCCTTTTTTTTCCAAGTGGGAGAACCATGCAAAATCTTATACATATTTTTTCAAAGCGTTTAGCTAAAACTAAAAATTCTTAACTGTAGGCACATTACACAAAAGTAAAACACCTGTTTTGTTTATTTCTTAAATATAACTAATAATGTACAAATTAGTCTAGGTTTATGTTTAGAGATGAGCGAACACTAAAATGCTCGGGTACTCGTTATCGTATTCCCATCACAGCAATTTAATGTTATTGTTTGTATGATAAAAAGTTATACAATTTTCCAATATACTTTCTGTATCAATTCCTGACGGCTTTCTAGATCTCTGCTTGCTGTTCTTCTACAGAAAGCTTCCATGTTTAATTCCAGTAGACATAAATCTGAGCATGGTCACACAGGTGCATGGCTTGTTATATCACACATCTCTAATTACTCTCTACGTTACAAACAAGCCGAGCACATGTATGACCATGGTCAGATTTCTGTCCACTGGAATTAAACATAGAAGCTTTCTATAGAAGCAGAGATCTAGAAAGCCATCAGGAATTGATACAGAGAGTATATTGGAAAATTGTATAACTTTTTATCATACAAACATTAACATTAAATTGCTGTGATGGGAATACCCCTTTAAGCTCAGTCTTGCTAATTAAATCATCATTGAATCGCTTTAAGTTTTCAACAAATTTTATTTTTTTTAAATTATAAATGCAAAAAATATACCATGAATACCCTAAAAAACATACTGATAATCACCTTGGTAAGTTAAATCGTTCCAAAGTACATGCAGTGACACATGGCAGATTTATCCCTAAAATGTAAATGAGCTGGTTCCTTAAGGGGTTAGGGTATATTTATAAGGCACCGTTTGTCTTGTGCTTGCACCTTACATATAACATGCAGAAAATCTTTTTTATTTCAGTGAGACAGGGTACAGTCCTGGGACCTTTAATTTTGAGAAACTATAAGGTAGCTGCAAAGGTAGACCACAGGTGATGATCACTGCTCAGACAAAGTTCAGCTTCCACATTATCAAAAAATACATCCTGTTTAGAGATGAGCGAACACTAAAATGCTCGGGTACTCGTTATTCGAGACGAACTTTTCCCGATGCTCGAGTGCTCGTCTCGAATAACGAACCCCATTGAAGTCAATGGGAGACTCGAGCATTTTTCAAGGGGACCAAGGCTCTGCACAGGGAAGCTTGGCCAAACACCTGGGAACCTCAGAAAAGGATGGAAACACCACGGAAATGGACAGGAAACAGCAGGGGCAGCATGCATGGATGCCTCTGAGGCTGCATAATCGCACCATTATGCCAAAATTATGGGCAACAGCATGGCCATGACAGAGTGACAGAATGAAGCTAGATAGCATCTAAAACATCCAATAATTGACCCTGACACTATAGGGGACGGCATGCAGAGGCAGCGGCAGCAGGCTAGAGAGTGTCATGGCGACATACCCTAAATGGACTCAGGCTTCAAACCAATGGGTGGCAGAGAGGAACCAAAGGAGGTGAGCAAGAAGCGCTCAAATAATATCGGTACATGATAAAAGTTTGCCAGTATATTTTGTGGATTACACAGCAGGGTGGCGACAAAGTTAACATGGAAGCCATGAAAACAACCCAAAATTCTGCCTGACACAGCTCGTTTGATAAGGGGACCATGTATGGAGGCAGTGAACTAGTAGTAGATTAAAGGTGCTGCAGTTAAAACTATGTTAGTTGGATCTTGGCATGGAGCTGGCGCTCCGCTGCCAGGCGAGCTTTCGCCAATCCAAGCCCCTGTCTCTAGGCTACTCCCCAAACAGCACTTCTAAGAACCTTTTGTATAAGATCAAGTGTAGTAGCGTTCTTATAAGTTTAGGATATGATCCTGGATGCACACAGCAAGTTCTGGTTCAGGTACCAGAGAACCACCCCCCCGTTAACCCCAACCTGTACCCCCCATCCATATAATGGTAATCTAAACAGCCAATGTAATAACTAAAGTAATTCAGCAATGGATGTGAGAGGATAAGTAGCTTAAGCCAACTTGCTAGCTATTGTTGATCTCTTCATTACAAATAGCTGGAAATTACCACAAGTATTGTCTTAAAATTGTATATGTCTTTATTGTATGTATGTTACCACGTAACTAAGAACTTAAAGCATCAAGCAAATTAAAATAAACTATTTTCCTGATGTAACGTGTATGTAATCATATGAAATGCCTGAGCAGTGTGTGTACAAAAGAATCCCCCCCCCCCAATTGGTATTATTAAAGTAACTTTCTTTAAAGTACCCTAGGGAGTCTGAAAAATAGTAAAAATAAAAATTTAAAAAAAGTTTTAAAAAAATTATAATAAAAAAACCTAAAAATTCAAATCACCCCCCTTTCCCTAGAACTGATATAAATATAAATAAACAGTAAAAATCATAAACACATTAGGTATCGCCGCGTCCGAAAATGCCCAATCTATCAAAATATGATAACGGTTTTTCACTGTGTTTAACCCTGTAACGGAAAATCTCACCCAAAGTCGAAAATGGCACTTTTTTGCCATTTAAAAAAAAATTAAAAATTCTATAAAAAGTGATCAAAAGGTCGTACAGTCCTAAAAATGATAACATGGGTTAAACAGCATCCAAATCCGCAAAAACGGCACAACCTACAGCTCCATACACCAAAGTTTGAAAAAGTTATTAGCGCCAGAAGATGGCACAATCCCCCCAAAAAATTTTTGTACAGCAGGTTTTTAATTTTTTATAAATGTAACAGTATGAAACCATTAATAAAACCTATACTAAAATTGGTATCCATCCCCGTAATCGTACCAACCCATAGAAAAAGTAGACATGTCATTTGGGGTGCACATGAAATCCGTAAAATCCAAGCCCACAAGAATACGGCACAAATGCGTTTTTTTACCAATTTCACTGCATTTAGAATTTTTTTCCCAGGCTGTGTATATTATTCGGATGACTATACAAAGGATGTTTTATGTTGTAAATAGTTTGTTCAGTCATGTTGTGAGGATAATATACACTCACTGGCCACTTTATTAGGTACACCTGTCCAGCTGCTCGTTAACACTTATTTCTAATCAGCCAATCACATGGCGGCAACTCAGTGCATTTAGGCATGTAAGACATGGTCAGACAATCTCCTGCAGTTCAAACCGAGCATCAGTATGGGGAAGAAAGGGTGATTTGAGTGCCTTTGAACGTGCATGGTTGTTGGTGCCAGAAGGGCTGTCTGAGTATTTCAAGAAACTGCTGATCTACTGGGATTTTCACGCACAACCATCTCTAGGGTTTACAGAGAATGGTCCCGAAAAAAAAAAACATCCAGTGAGCGCAGTTCTGTGGGCGGAAATGCCTTGTTGATGCCAGAGGTCAGGAGAGAATGGGCAGACTGGTTCGAGCTGATAGAAAGGCAACATGACTCAAATATCCGCCACCCGTTACAACCAAGGTAGGCAGAAGAGCATCTCTGAACGCACAGTACTGCGAACTTTGAGGCAAATGGGCTACAACAGCAGAAGACCACACCGGGTGCCACTCCTTTCAGCTAAGAACAGGAAACTGAGGCTACAATTTGCACAAGCTCATCGAAATTGGACAGTAGAAGATTGGAAAAACATCCTGGTCTGATGAGTCTGTCTCGATTTCTGTTGCGAATTCCGATGGTAGGGTCAGAATTTGGCATCAACAACATGAAAGCATGGATCCATCCTGCCTTGTATCAACGTTTCAAGGCTGGTGGTGGTGGTGTCTGGTGTGGGGAATATTTTCTTGGCACTCTTTGGGCCCCTTGGTACCATTGGAGCATCGTTGCACACCGCCACGCCTACCTGAGTATTGTTGCTGACCATGTCCATCCCTTTATGACCACAATGTACCCAACATCTGATGGACTACTTTCAGCAGGATAATGCGCCATGTCATAAACCTGGAATCATCTCAGACTGTTTTCTTGAACATGACAATGAGTTTCACTGTACTCAAATGGTCTCCAATGCACCAAGATCTCAATCCAATAGAGCATCTTTGGGATGTGGTGGAACGGGAGATTCGCATCATGGATGTGCAGGCCGACAAATCTGCGGCAACTGTGTGATGCCATCAGTCAATATGGACCAAAATCTCTGAGGAATGTCTTCCAGCAACCTTGTTGAATCTATGCAACAAGAATTGAGGCAGTTTCTGAAGGCAAAAGGGGGTCCAACACCCGTTACTAGCATGGTGTACCTAATAAAGTGGCCGTGGGAGTGTATATTAAAAAACCACTCCTTAACACTGTAGTGACTGCAGTATTTTTAGGGGCGCGTGGTGGAGTTGTGCTTGCGATGGACTTGAAGACTTTGATTGGGAACTTCAGCAGAGAAACCCCCATGCTGAGAGAATCGTATAGAAGTCCTCTTCCTGATGGAGCAGATCATCACCTGTAAGGTCAGATGTCCACTAATGTCTGTGTCTAATGACTGACTACTAGTGTATAAGGTACCATCCATCGGGGCGCAGGGGGATTTGACCAGGTATTTGTCTTCAGTTAATGTAACATTTTGCAGTGCCCATCATCTGCCTGTTATCCCACTATAATTTTATTCCCCTTCAGGCAGTCACATGGGGGTTTTAACCTTGTGTTTAGAAACATAATGCAATGTGCCCGGGGCAGAGCCACAACCTGAGTGCAATAGTATTTGCATTGTTCCCGGTTCTGGTTGCAATGCTTTTCAAAGCATATTACAAACAGAATGTGTGCCAGCACCCTCCAGGCAGAGGTCACATGTGGCGTTAATGCATGTATTTTGAAACCACATACAAGACGATGTTAACATTTGCGTTCACAACAATTATGCAATGTAATGCTGTGTTAACAATGTGTTATACAAAATGAAAACATTGCTGATTAACATAAAGTTTTGTAAATGCAAATGCTATCACTATGTTACTAGGTAAATCTCCTTTCTTCAGGACATCTACCACCAGGATCAAGGCCTGTAAACCAAGCACACTTTTCTTTAGGCTTCCTATGCCCTTGTTTTCAAAGACAAAGGCTTAAAAAATTATGGCAAATGAGCCATGGCAAATGAGCCAATGGGGCTCCAGGCTCCATTAACTCCTCGCCTCTTTTTGCATCATTTTAACCCCTTAGTCTCCTCCGCGCTCCGTAGCTGTACTTTGCTGAGTCAGTCTAATCAAACACAAACCCCCACAAGGTATAGATCACAGCCCGCGTCTGTAACAATCTGTAGAATAAAATTAAAAACTTCGTCAACAAAAAATATGATTTTTACCTATGAATCCCACAAAAAATACAATAAAAAAAAGTGATAAACAAAACAATGTACTCCAGAAGGATACTGTTGCAAGTAAACAACATGCCCGCAAAAACAAGCCAAGCAACATCAACCAGCTCCATACAAAAAAAAAGTAAAAATGTTTATGCCACTTGGAAGACAATGATAGATTTTCCCCCACAATAGGGTTTTTTTATTTGGCAAATTTAGTAAAACATAAGAAAAAAATATTCATGTCTGGTATCTCCGTAATCGTATCAACCCATAGAAATGAAGATAAGATGATTACTAGGCTCATACGGTGAACACGGAAAAAAAAGTTAAAAAATCCAGTACAGAATTGATGCTTTTCTACTCGTGACCTCAAAAAAGTTCCTAATTTTGAACAATAGGGGATAACAACCCCAAAATGGAAACACTGGAAAAAGCATCTTGTTCGACAAAAAAATGCCATCACATGGCCCCAAGAACGTAAAAACGTTATGCCTACAAACAAAAAAAAAAAGAGTGCAATGAGGACACTAAATTCCTGGCAGCCTTCCAGTGTGCTCCCTTTCCTGCGCCTTGCCGTCCATAAAACAAGTCCCCGTCCACATGGCTGGGGTCCCTGAAATCTATAATGCATTTCATCAAAAATTGTATGGTGGATTTTTCTCTTATTTATCTTTTGGAAATGTGTAAATGTTTAGGGCTAAATGAACGTATAGCCCCGACCAACATTTAACATTCTAAATTTCCACCATCCTTTTGATTTTCATTACTATAAGATATCAAGGGGTTTAAAAATCTTCCTTAAAGCTGTTTTTGTTGATAGTCTAAGGGGGGGGCAGATTTTGGAAAATGGGTTTTTTTGGTTTATATGGGGGGGGGTGTTTTTAATGCTAATATGTAAAATTTTTCATTCAAAACAGTATTTATTTATCCCCCCCCATAATTACGTAAATTCTGAAAATACGGAAAATCGATAATCTATTTGTAAGCCGCGTGACAACAAAATAAATTATCCAGACATTTCAAAAATGATGAAAATGTAAAGTAGACAAATTATTCAGCAAGTTATTTAGGTGGCAAATCTATTTGCGATGATTTTGAATTTCAAAAATGGCAAACTTTTCAAAAAATTCATCATTTTTTTTTTTTTTTGTAAATAAACGCAAAACTTATCAGCCAACATTTACCACTACAATGAAGTACAACATGTTAGGAAAAAACAGTCTCAGGATCACTTTGATAAGTAACAAGTAAAGTAACAAGTAAAGTTATAACCATATAAAGAGACGCAAGTCAGAATACAAAAAATGGGACTGAGCTACAAAATGGCTGCATCCTTAAGGGGTTAAAAGCCTTTTACAAAAAAAAACAAAAACAAAAACAGGGCATAAGTAGCTAAAAGAGCAGATCCTGCCAGATGGGGCAAACACCAGTATGTCAGTGTGCTTGGTACACAATCCTTGATCCTTATGGTAGATGTTCTTTTTAGCTGTGCATTGTGTGTGAACACAGCCTTACATGCAAAACACATGATGCTCATTCCCCATTGCATGCGAACTGGCCCAAACTCTCCCCCTTGCAATTGAATTGCATCTTGCAGAATTCAAATGTCACTTGTGAACACAGCCTGACGAATGGTTAACACTTTTTTTTTGGACATGATCAGAATATATGGCAGGAAATCTCCTGACATACACACTGAACATGTCCACAGACAGACTGGCAAATGGAGGCATCCTTTGAGCCACCGTATTCTCAGTATATCTTGTATACAGCAGGATACAAAGAATGAAAAATTTTAGTAGACTGCACAATGTCGTTCTGCTTCCTGGAAAAAGTCTAGAGGAGACAGATGTCACTGAATGGCATCTATATGTGGCCTACACTGAACGTACACCTTGCTCACTGAATGGCATCTATATGTGGCCTACACTGAACGTACACCTTGCATGATTCCCTTAGTATATAAGAAAGTAAATCTTTGTATGCTGCTGCTTGCCGGCAGGAAGGTGGACGTTGAGGGCTTGGGCGTGTGGGTGGGTGGAACTGTATTTCCTCTTGCGCTCCAGCGTCTGGGGTATAGACAGATGAACGCTGCGCATGGAGACATTGGTGGACGCTGTGGAGGATCGTGGAGGTGAAGGTGTGGTTTTCGAATGGGAGGTGTTTGTGCTGGGGTCCTGGGCAGGGGGCTGACTAGCCGAGGCAGCAAATGACACAGGGGAAGGAGCTTTGGTGTGCCCGGCCGGAGGTAAACGGCCTTAGTTCCATTGAGTGGGGTGATTAGCATTCATATGCCTGCCCATACTGGTGGTGGTTAAGCTAGTAGTGGTGGAACCCCTGCTGATCCCGTTTTGGCACAGGTTGCACACCACAGTCCATCGGTCATCGGGTGTTTCTTTAAAGAACCTCCAGATCTCAGAAAATCTAGTCCTCGCCACGGGAGCTTCACTACGTGAAACATTTGGCGCTGATGCACCACCTCTGGCCCTGTCTCCCAGTCTGGCCCCACCATTGCCTCTTCCAACCTGTTCTCGTATAGGACTCGCCTCAGTCTCACAAGCACTGTCTTCACCCGGCCTATCAACCCAGCTTGGGTCTGTCACCTCATCATCCTCCAATCCCTCAGTCTGCTCCCCCCTCGGACTTCCTGCCCTGACAACAACTTCACCACTGTCTGACAACCGTGTCTCCTGATCATCTGACACCTCTTTACACACTTCTTCCACTACGTCAACAATGTCATCATGACCCACAGACTGCGACCGTTGGTCACTGAATGGCATCTATATGTGGCCTACACTGAACGTACACCTTGCGTGATTCCCTTAGTTATATAAGAAAGTAAATCTTTGTATGCTGCTGCTTGCCGGCAGGAAGTTACACTGAACAAATGTAAGACCTGTAGAAGTATAAGGCCAAATTAACACAGGAGCATTCATCAATTTATATCCTTGATAACAACAAGTAGTGGTCAACATCAAACCATCTTACCAACTGTGACTCCTCTAGGGTATCTATATGATCATATGCCCCGTGCGGTTTGAATTATTTGCAGGACAGTAAGAAAGCTTAAAACTCGAATAGGAGAAACATCTCAGAAATATTAAAAAAGGAAAAAACTGACCATTCTCTACCGCAAACTTTGCAAATGTCCATGATAAGATCCCCAAAGGGATCGCATTTATGGCTTAGAACACATTCCCTCATTGGAGGAGGAGAGGATATAGAAAAAAAGATAAAATCAGCGAGAAAAAACTTTCTGGATTTCCAACTAAAAAGCACTATCTCCATATGGTCTAATTCCGACCTTGAAATTAAGTTGTTCCTTTAAAACTAAATAAGGTGTATGTTCATGACAAGAAAGTTTTTAGTACTTTTTTTATGTACATTTTTATATATATGTTTTTTTTCTGTTGCACTATGTATTAATAATTTCTGCATGACACTTAATCAATATTTAGCATTGAACATTAACACTAATGGTATAGAAATTCGAAAATGGTTTATACAGAGTTATATAGAATATATGTCTCTTATCCCCTTTAAGGAGGAGGGGTGTGTGGTATAGCGATACACCGAGGATATAGTACTATGTCTCTTCTCCATTTAAGAAGGGTGTGGTATAGGTACACACGAGTGATATATTAATATAGTCTCTTCCCTTTAAGGAAGGGTGTGGTATAGGACTACACAGAGTATATAGTAATATGTCTCTTCCCCTTTTAAGGAAGGGTGTGTGGTATAGAATAACTACCAGAGTATTCTATGTAATATATGTCTCTTCCCCTTTAAAGAAGGGTGTGGTCTGGTTAACTACACGGAGTATAATATAATATTGTCTCTCCCTTTAAGGAGGTGTAGTGGTATAGGTAATCTACACAGTATATGCTAGTGAATATATGTCTCTGTCTCACCTTGTAAGAGGGTGTGGTATAGGTAACAATAAAAAAATCCTAACTGTGCACGACGGTCCCACCCCATGAAGAAGCCGTACTGGCGAAACTCGAGTCGGTCATTGACGGTGCCGACGTTGCACCACATTTATTTTTAAGGCCTTTTTTTATTATTTTGAGTATATATATTAAAACTTTTCTTCACTAAATGAAGCTCTTGCTGACACTATGTTTTCCGTATCCCTTTCTTTTCCTATACGGACCACTAGGAGTAAAGCGGAACCAAAAGGGCTGCCGATCGAGTTTCCATCTGGAGGAAGAAATGTTAAAGTCACAACAGGCACGCCTGCTGCATACCGCAGTGGAAGACATGAATCCACGTGAACTAGCAGAGCCAGTGACACATGGAGAACCTGTTATCTTACCTTGTTATTACATCGCTTACCAGACTTAAGGTACTGTCCCACATCTACATTGACTGACCTGAAAGACGTTGATGCAGAGGGAAAGCTTCTTAGCACATTTGTGACGATAAGGAATACTGGACTCCATTCCTTCCCTTCTCTCATTGCGCGCGCGTTCATTTCTGAACAACTAGCCTGATCTTTTGTTTTCCAAAATCTTGTTTGATTTTTCTGGTTTATGTGGAGAGGCAATGGTAGGGGCCAGAGTGGTGCATCAGCGCCAATGTTTCACGTATTGAGCTCCCGTGGCGAGGCTAGATTTTCTGAGATCTGGGTTAATTCAAAGAACACCGATGCACCGATGGCACTGTGGTGTGCAAACCTGTGCCAAAACGGATCCAGGGTCCCCACTACTAGCTTAACCACCCAGTATGGCCGGCATATGAATGCTAATCACCCCCTCAATGGAACTAGGGCCGTTTACCCACCTCCGGCGGGCACACCACAGCTTCCTTCCCCTTTGTCATTTGCTGCCTCGGCTAGTCAGCCCCTGCCCAGTACCCCAGCACAAACACCTCCACTCGAAACCACACCTTCACCTCCACGATCCTCCACATTCCACCATGTCTCCATGCGCAGTGTTCAGCTAGTCTATACCCAGACGCTGGAGCGCAAGAGGAAATACAGTTCCACCCACCCACCCACACCCCAACCCTCAACGTCCCATCTCCAAATTACTGAGCCTGGAGATGCTGCTGTATAGCTGGTGGAGACCGAGGCCTTTCGCAACCTCATGGTTGGTGGCCCCGCCCTCGGTATTCGGTCCCCAGCCAGCCACTACTTTTCCCGATGTGCCGTCCCAGCCCTGCACCAGCGTGTCAGACAACATCATCCTGCCTGACCACGCCGTTTCTGACAGGTCCACCTGACCACGACGCATGGACGACGTGCTGCGCAGGGCCACTATATATCGCTGACGGCACATTGGTTAACTTGGTGGTGCTCCTGACCCTGGGCCACATCATATACTGCCGACGCGAGTGTGCGGGGCCTACCCGGTCATGGGTCTCTCAGGCCTACTATGCCTCTCCTCCTCCCTCCCTCCCCTCCACCACCTCCTCCTCTAATTACCATCCGTGGGGCATGGCGGCCATCAGTCGTAGCTCTAGGCACACAGCGCAGTGCCGTCGCTAAGCTCCAGCAGAGTGCTCAAACTGCTGAAGCCTAGACGATAAAAGCACACCGCCCAAGAGCTATTACAATGGCATCACGCGCAACCGATGAACCTGGCGCCATGGTTTAGTTGACAACGGCCGTAACTGGCTCTGCAACTAGCAGACTGCACATGTGCCATGCCTGGCGCCCTTGTGTTAAATCTGATAGTTCAGCGTGTTCCTCAAGACATACCTCAATCTTCTGATTTGCTCACGAAGGGTGCGCCACATCTGTGGCATTTCAGTCGACCACAGATGCTGCCACTCTCAGGGCAGCGCAGCGCCCGCCTCAAACTGCCCACTCACTGACGTTGTGCAACGTGCCCACGAAGTGTGTGGATTTCCACATTACCCATGTTATCCAAGAGTTTACCACAGCCAGAGCGATTGTAGACTGCCAGATGTCAACTCACCAGACGGTAGTCGTCAGCAGCTTGCCTCAGTCTACAATGAGGAGTGGACGTGGATGTCGATATCTGTCAGGTGCGAGTAACTTTGAGGAGTCAACACAGATGGCAGTGGGCGATGCCCGCATCACAGCCTCACATCCCCCGCTGCTTGCCTTTTGAAAACTCTCTGGTCAGCATGAAGTCGGGAGCTTTGCGCTTGTCACAAGAGATGGGAGAAGAAGATTCTGGCGCGTATGGCAGATTTCATGTTAGGCTGCCTATCCCGTGACCCTCGCGTCCAAAGAATCTTTCCACTCTCATGCCTGTAGAGGAAAGGAGTGTGAGAGTGCATGAATACCAGCAGGCCCTGGTGCACAAGCTGAAACCTGATGGGAGATATTCAATAAGAGCTGTCTGAAGTGATTTGTGCCCAACAGTTAAAACTCAACAAACATACACCTCCCTACATATTTGTTATCCCCTTCTGGCACCTGGTGCTTGCTGCTTGCTTCCATTTTTTTACTATAAAACACAAAGGGTTGAAAAACACCTTAAAAGCTGTTTTGCTTGTTTTGTTTTGATAATTTAAGAGGCTAGTTTGACAAAATAGAGTGATTTAAGGAGGTTTCTGATATAGTTTCAAAGAGATTTGAAAAAGTTTATATATGTAAATATTTCAGAAAATTAAGGCATGTTTAAATTTGTTAACCTAATGTCCTAAATTAATAAAATGTTGTTTAAAAATGTTATTTAATGTAACTAATTTGGATGCTTCAGCTATTTATCTGCAAGGCAGAATATTTATAACATTAATTGTCAAACTTTCTGGTAAATTTCACATTATTTCATAAATAGACACATTTCATATCTATCACAATTTACAAATATAATAAAGTAAAATATGTAACTAAAGAACAGTTTCAAAATCACTTGAATATGTTGAAGTATTCAAAAGTTATTAGCACATAAAGTGATGCATGTCCGATTTGGATAGTGTGGCTCTGTCCGTAAGCTCAAAAAGGCCTATTTCTTAAGGGCAGGACCAAAGTATGGTAGGTATTTGAGCGATAATTAAGGCGCTGGAAATGCTCAGCCAGAGGATTAAATGACTTTTAATTGTAAATAAATTAGCATAAAAAATAATAATAATATTTAAAGAATTTAGAACAACGCGTTGCGCGCCCGCACTTAGCGCTTCATCTGGTTCATGTCATAGATGGAGGAACAAGCATCGATATTTAAAGTTAGGTTTGGGTCACAAGGGGCATGACTATTTCCCCGGTCAGCTGGTCTTTTTGACATGATAAATAGAACTCAATAATATACAATTGACTTAAAACAATAGTCCGGACATACAGAATCTTATTTATAAATATGGAAATATAAATATGATAAAAATACAATATAAATATAACGGTGATTGATAATAGTAACTTGGAAGGGATGACTCTGTGAAGTGTTGTAACGGTGAACAGTTTCGGCGTCTCCTGGTAGATACGTTGAAAAAAAAAAGAGTCTGCGGGAACGCTTGGAACTACTATTAGACGAAGCTTAGGGTGGTCAAGATGGACTACACACGGAATCCGGCTCGGGCCAAATAGGTGCGGAGTTTCTAATGTGAGTGCTGTCCTGAAAGCTAGGTGTCTTGAACAGATCTATTGTTTTCCGGAGGGCCGGAAAGGACAACGTGTAATCCAATCTTGAAGTCGAGAAAAAATACTTGGATTCAGGTATAGAATTTTGGGCTCTTTTAGAGGATGGGTTTCGTTTGCTTCTCATTTAGCCTAGTGGCGATAGTGTGTTAGTTTGAAAATCAATACACTTCGCGTCGCAGAGTTGTTTGGAAGCGTTTGCTGTGGTTTTGGGATATGTATCTATGGCATGATGGATATTGGAAAGGTTTGATTTGGGTGTTTGTGATAAAAACCCGTGTGGGACATTTCTGATCCCAGTGCATGATTATCAAGACTACTATGAACTATATGATCTTTTAGATTTTTTGTCCTACGGTGAACTATTTTTGGTTCATCTAACAAATTGCCTCTTCCAACCTGTTCTCGTATAGGACTCGCCTCAGTCTCACAAGCACTGTCTTCACCCGGCCTATCAACCCAGCTTGGGTCTGTCACCTCATCATCCTCCAATCCCTCAGTCTGCTCCCCCCTCGGACTTCCTGCCCTGACAACAACTTCACCACTGTCTGACAACCGTGTCTCCTGATCCTCAACAGTTCCTCAGAGTATGCCGGCTCAAATGCCAAATTTTCCTGGGAGGGGGCAGACTAGGGTAACATGGGTGGACTGCGTGGAAGACAAATTACTTGAAGCATTGTCCGCAATCCACGACATTACCTGTTCGCACTGTTCTGGCCTCAGCAGTGCTCTACCACAAGTCCCAGTAACGTGAAGCTAGGGAGTGTAGCTCTGCGGCGTTTCCCTGCTCCCTCATCAGCAGGTGGTGTCTCACCCCGCCCTCTGACCCCTGCTGTAATTGGATGCCCACGCCCTCTACCCTTAGTCCTCGGGTTCAACATTTTCAAAATTAAAGTCTATTTTATAGACAAAACAGAAATAAACTGTAAATTTTTTTTGTTTGTTTTTTTTTATATAAAAAAAAAACATGCAGAAGAAATCAGACAGCAACCCCAATAGATGATTGCTATGGCTAGTTTCTAACCAACACTGACAGTACACAAAAGGATTCTGTGCTGTGACTGTCACTTTAACTTTAGAAAAACGCTAATATAGCTCTAATAAGGGTTGTTGGGTTCTTGGAGAATCACTCCTGCCTAACAGTAAGGTTCTTGGAGAATCACTCCTGCCTAACAGTAATCTACTAGAACACCCTAACGCTATCCCTGAACAGCAGGAGCTCTATCCGTAATGGCATCCAGACAGAGAATGATGCGAGCAGCGCAGGAATGGGCTAGTCTATTCCAGGGTCACCTGATCAGGCCAGCCAACCACTGCTATCAACATGTAAGCGTACCACATGATGCTGGGTGTACTGCAGAGTCTCCTGGCTTGTGATTGGCTGTTTCTGGCCACCAAAAATCTAAACGAAGCAAGATGCCATTTTCTCGAGCTGGCGAAATACTCGTCCGAGCAGTTGAGAATATGCTAATGCTTGAACGAGCATCAAGCTCAGACGAGTATGCTCGTTTATCTCTAGTGCCCACTACAACATACAGTTTGGGGGGTTTGGTACCCACTCAATTCTAGATATGCCCCTGTGTGGATGCCTTGGCCTTCAAAGCAGACAATATTTTCTCCTTTACATTTCTTTGATGTGTATCTGAACTACCAGGAGTAGGTTTCTCATTTAAGAATCAGCAATTTTTTTTATAATAAATTATAAAACCCATTTTCGGTTAGATAGAATACTTTATTTTGTATACACACAGATGTTGTATTATTAACTATTCATTGCCCTCATTCACCCATTTTCATATGATTGTGATGCAGTACCATTATCTGGGTCTTTCATTGAAATGGTGAAAGCACAGTGCCAGCACCATTAAATTTCTCCCAGGTTAAAAATTGGCTGCAAAATAGTTAATTTTTCTTTTCAAATTAGAATAAGCTTTTCTTAATTGCAGCAAATGTGCAATAGCTGCATTGTAATGCAAATTTGTGTAGAAACTTCTAAAAAAAAAATTAATTAAATGACCGTTTGCTTTAAGAAATAGTGATATGTAATGTAAATGCAAAGAGGGGAAAGAGCTTTCTGGCCCAGTATTTGTTGCTTACTTAAATAGCTATAGTACATTGGCAATATACTTGAGAGAAGATTTTTCTTCACATTCTGTCCAATGTAAATGTTCCAGTGCTGGATAGGTTATGAGTTTATCGAAAAAAGGGCCTGAAAACCCATTCAACTCTAGGTGTAATGTAATTTGCCCAGTATAGTCACAATGTGCTTTATAAAAGCTTTTAAAGAAATAAAATTCAGAAAATCAAACTTTTTGTTGAGCATTTTTATTTTTTCTACTTGTACAGCTATTGTTTACATTGCAATAATGCAGTTTTAGAAACAGCCCAAACCCTGTCTCCCGGCAGTTTATTATTAACACAAGCAGGACGAAGCTTCATGAAATCAACATAAGGGGAACAGAAAAAAAATATATATATATATATTTATATATATATATTAAAGTAATGACTGACCTTTCCTAAAGATTAGTGACTAGCTTTAGGATGTACCATAAAAAGGGATTGGGTTCAAAACATTCATTAACCCCCTTAATGCCAGTGGGACTGGCAAAGTGTTGCTGTTCCCCCTGGCACCAGTGAGGTTAAAAGGCACCAACGACAAAATATACATATTTACAAACATACAATAAGAACAAAAAGTTACATAATCCTTCGACAGGGTGTTTGAGTTTTGAAACTAACTGTAAACCTTCACTTCCAAAAAAAGAAAGAAAAAAAAAAAATACAAAACAGACTGTTGCGTTTAGACAAAATAACTTTTTACGTACACTGGTGCAATACAATAAAATATCTTGTAAGTGCTCTATAACAATAAAACAAATCTCAGATTGGATTCTGCCCGCAGATACAATCTAAATGTTTGCTGTATTTCTCTTTATAGCGCTTTTTTTTTTTAAAACATTTTGAATTTTTTTATTTACTCTTCATAATATAGGTATACATATATATTATATATATGCATATATATTTACAACTCTGCCATAAATTCCTTTTCCTTTGGTTAAAACTACAACAAAAGTTAAAGCCCTCTCTTAAAAAGCTACACAATAATTCTTTGTTCTATATTTCTCCTTATAACAAGTGCACATTTTGCATACCATAAAATTAAATACTTTGTAAATGTTTCAAGGGTGCAAGAAAGTTAACAACTAGAAAAATATCTGATTTAGGTGCCTCCTAGTGCTGGTATAATATTGCAGCTGTAGCAAAAAGGTACCTTATGGGGTCATATCAGCCTAATCTAAAAGGCAAGGCTATCACAAGCCAAATGACTCAAGAATGCCTTATTGCTCTAGAAAGGGACGAAGGCGGGAGAAGTTGCGGAACTCTGCCCAGGCAGAATGGAGCAGTTTATCCTTTCCCATTTGTAGAATGAGTCAAGTGACCCTGCCATGACAGTCTTGCAGTGGACCACATCTTGGTGCATTGCTAGGTCCTGTAGCAGCCAAGAGATTTCCATAGACTTAAGCGTTTCTCACCTCAGTATGTTTGACATCTACCACCTGGCACTTATATGTACATGGCTAAGCACTCTCCCCTTTATACACACTCTGCCCTTTAAACATAACACCCTTTTTGGGCGCTATATATATTTAAATATATTTTAATAAGTTCTATTAAAGGTGCCAAATATAGATTGCTATTAAGACCACAAGTACAAAGAGGAACTATTGGTGGCACAGCTCCTTTTAGAAAGGTGCTATATTCAAGTGCTTCCATTGCATCGACAGAATGCCAGATGGCACTGATCTCTGGAGACATTAGAAAGAGGAATCACCAATTCCACTTCCCAAAAGATTACCATTTTCTCCAAGTTGTCCCTGGCTTCTTTACAGTCACTAAAACATGGCTGTTAATATCATTCTACCAAGCGAAACTCTGTTAGAAGGTGCTTTTCTGGGGCGTCTTGGCATATATTAACAAAAGGAAAATGGGATAACCACAATGCCTTAGAATAGGCATAAAAAAGTAAAGTCTTAAGCGACCTGTGGATCCTCAGCTAATGAGCTAGCCTCAAAAATATGGCAGCTCAAAAACTGGATTTTTTAAAAGCTATCCCTTACCATTGTCAGGGGATGATATGGTATCACTCTCAAAATAAACATCCTAGCAAAACAAAAGATGGTTACAGCTGGTGCCTGAAAAGCTAAATTTCACTCCCCACGAGAGTGCCAGTGCATTGTTGGCTGGGTCTACACAGCAAGGTGCAATAGGCTTTACACGCCCAATTTCACTCTTCATTCAGTCTTCCTCAACAATCTGATTTCCTCAGGCTGATAATTACAACGCCGAAATAAAGAGTGTATGGTCACTATGCCACACAGATTTTTAAAAAGAAAAAAATATTTACAATTAAGAGCGCACATTTCACATGACCAGGACACAGAAAAAAAAAAAAGCTAAACCCGTTTTGTTTTGCCTATATGCGCTTAAAGGTCAAAGAGAGGCACTCCAGTCTCACTGGACAGGGCTCAGCAAGATTTTGGGAGATCAGCGGGGAGCTCTGCTTGAGACACACGGTACTGGACTTTTGTGTTAGTGATTGCACCATGTTTTTGACGCAGATGAAGTCTTAGTTGGCTCTTGTGACGAAAATGGAGATTGCATTTTTCGCACTAGAAAGAGAAGGATATACATTAAAATGAGATTTCAAGTAACTTCTGTGACAGTTTTCAGTCTCATCATATATTATGCATACTGGCTATGGTCTTTGAATAGTGCACCCTCAAGGACACCACTTATTTTGGGTAAACCACTTAAAGAGGTTTCATTGTATTGCTTAGAAAGTTAGGCTCTTTTCACATTTGCATTGGGGGGGTTAGCGATTCCCTCTTTGCTGTCTTCCATTCACCTTCCGTAACCCATAGGGTAGCATGTACAGATGGAGGGATTTGTTAAACTTCCATTATTTATAGAGGAAAAATGTATATGCAGCTATTTGTAATCTATAAATAACAGAAGGATATGATGCAAATGCATATTGGCATTTTAATTTTTTTAAGTACACAAATGGCTGTGGCCAATGACAGTCGAACATTTCTGCTCCAGACCTTCCCCATATAAATAGACCCTTAAAGAAAAACATCAGATGCATTTCAAATGTATAGGCCTGTGCATGGTTTATTTTACTAATTGTATTGGATATTGTATCATCTAGATAAAATATGAAAATGAACAAAGAAAATGAGGCCTGCTGCAAGAAACTACCTAGAATAGCAGTTTGTATTATGCAGGATTAAAAAGATAATAATAATAAACAATAAATAAATAAATAAATAGACCTACATGATAGGGTTTCTCTCCAGTATGGATACGTAGATGGCTCTTTAATGTCTGCAAGTGTCTGAACCTGGTTCCACAGATCTCACATGGGTATGGTTTTTCTCCGGTGTGTATTAGTACATGGGCACGAAGATGAGCAACCTGAAAATACAAAATATAAAGGATTATAACTAAAAGCATGGATCTGATTAAAGCAAGAAAAAATTACTATGGTCATGATAGCTAAAGGCTACAGGTGTGAACTGGGCATAACTTGTGGTCAAGCGTATGTGAAATGTAATGGGATTACTCAAAGACTACTACGGCTGGACAATGGACAGGACCAAAAAGTCAAAATTAACAAAACATACTATTTTGACATGTACCTGTACAAAGCGTGCCCCACATGTCTCACACTTATACGGCTTTTCTCCAGAGTGAATTCTTGTGTGGGTCTTTAAATTTGCAGGTCGATTAAACTGTGCACCACATATGCTACACCGGTATGGTTTCTCCCCTGGGGATTAAATAAATTACATAACATTTTTAAAACAAAAAAGTCTTGATAATGTAAAAGGCAAGTAATGAGATTGATTATATAAATATTTTTGGAAAGAAAAGTGTCTTAAAAATAATATAAAGCTATTACTAGTAGAAGGTTTCAATCTACACGGATTTCCTAAAGTGTCCATACTGAAAGAGTAAGGGTAAGTGCTAAATTCTGAGTTTAGATTGAGTTGTTTTGAATCTCTACTTTTCAATGGAGTTACTACCTCCAAAGATATGAAAGTGTTATACAATCTACTGCTATTATCAACTCTGTAGTAATTTAGCATCTCACCGGTATGTACGGTCTTATGGCTGGCAAGGTTTCCTTTGTAGCGGAATGAGGCTTGGCAGCGGTCACACTTATAGGGCTTATCACTGTGCATCTGCAGAGTGTGTCTTTTTAAAGAGCCCTCTTCAGAGAAGCGAGAATCGCATTCATTACAAAAGAAAGTGCCATTTTCTGTAGAGAAAGCATAAACAAGATAAAATGTTTGCTATGGTTTGACACGGAGAGATGCAGTCGAGAGTAATCTCTATACAATTCTGACCAATATAAAAAACAAACAAAACTGGTTCTATTGATAATAAATTGAGATAAAGGTGGACCAGATGCAGAAATGTTTATTTAATAATCCTTCTAAATTATTTAAGATGGATAAAGTTTGTTTTACAGATGTAAACTTACCACAGCTTGAATCTGAAAACTCAGATTGGGTCTCAGCTATCTCTTCTCCAAAGGTAGAACCAGGGGTGTGAGGACACATTTCAGGAGGGGATTGTGATGAAAACATGTTGAACTTGGCTGTGTGAATGTAAAGAGGTGAATGTCCTTCACTGCTCAAAGGTGACCCCTCCATACCCCTATGATAGGAAACAAGAAGTAATTATTGTTATTTTTTATTCATAAAACAAATGTTTTATAAAACTACAAACCATATATTATTATAACTAAGGGTAAAAACATTTTTGTTGTGGCTTGTCAATACTAACCTGTTTACAAGGCTGTTCAGCTTGCTAGCCTGGGGCGCAGCCAAATCTTCCAGGCTCCCATTAAGTTTAGATGGAGTTTGAATGTCCATATTTTCTGACTTGACTGGCTGTTGACATGCTGTCTGAGAAGTGTAAAATGGTGGAGACAGATTGACCATCTCATTTTGGTTGGTGCACCCTTCTTTGTCAGTCTGGTTTAGAGAATTCAACAATTTGTACTTTTTCCAGTTACAAGCCTTTGGGTCTGTGGATGATTTTGACAAAGGAGAACTAGATCCTTGTGAAATGCGAGCATTTTTACTGCTGCTGGACTCTGTTGGAGAGTTGGGTTGACAGTCAGACTTCTGTGGGCTTTGAGGGCTTACAAGACCTTTGCGGTTGATGGGAGAGTTTGTAGGTTTAAAGTGCAGGATCTCATCCTCCGATGATGTTCTTTCCTCATCCTTCCCTTTGTCACAATTATAGAATGGGCTGCTTCTCACAGATGGACCAGCAGACCGAGAGCCTGCAAGCACATTGTATTGAGAGTCACTACGGTGGTCTTCCAATGCAGCCTCTTTAGGAGAGTAGATGTTGCTGTGGCACACATTGACAGACAAATCTGTGACTGCTTTCCTGTAATCTCCTAGTACAGTCCTTGAGTTCTCTCCAGGTAACACACTCTCCTTAGAATATCTGTTAGATCTTTGGATGTCAGCCATCGGCACATCTCTTACTTCATCCTCTGGAAAGAGAAATCCATGGACTGGAATGTGATTGTACAGCGGGTAAGAGGATGTAGAGCCATTGTACAAGTTGGGAATAAAGGACCTTCCATCACAGATGGCTGTATTACGAAGAGGTACAGTATTTTCTGATATCTCACAGTTTCTGTAGGCCATTACGTCAGGAGGCATCATTGACCTGTTTTGTAGAAAATCTTCCCCTCTAGATGGTTTCACGGAACTCACAATATCTTCACTGTCAAACACAAAAATAAATAAACTTATAACATCTGTTGGTCATCTACAGAACCAAAAAAAAAGAATGTCACTGTAGGGTCGAAAACATTAAGCAACATAAATCATGGATTGTTACCTGGACTTGATAAACCTCTGGCAAGTGTCCACAACATGCTCCATCTGTAAGTAAAGTGCAGTGCTCATGACTGCCATAATGCTGCTGTCTCTTAAGTTAAGCCGAGATGTGTACATGAAATCCAACAGGACTCTAAAGCCCTCTGCACTGATTTCTGGATCAAGGTTGATGATGTTCATGTTGCATTTGATCTGGTCAGTAAAAATGGTATAGAATAATCCACTGCAAAACAAAAAAATTCTTGATTTAGTTGCTTTTTCCAACAGAGGTAACATTAGATAACATAAGATGGTTATAATGTTAAATTATAAATAATGTTTAACGGAAGATAACCATTGCCTCTATTAAGTTGCCCCTACCTGCAAGCCATCAGGACTGTCTTGTGAGCGCGGAAATGTTCTCTGTTCACAACAATGATCACATCTGTAAGGATGTCTCTACTTCGCAGTCGATTGAGATTCAAGAGGACATCACTTGCATGCCGCGTGAACTGGATGCAGCTGTCAGTTGCAGATGTCATTGTTACCCCTATCCTAGAGAAGAAAAAGACACAGAACTTTAATATTTCTTACATATAACCTAACCCTATCTGTTATATTCCAACTAGAGCACAGCTACAATGAAATACAGTTCAAACAAGTTTCAACTTCCACCTTTAGTGGTTTGTGTTATTTATGGATCTGTGACTTTTACTAGTTATGAAAGTGGAGACACAAGCAGGTGTCTAACCAAATAAAGAGAACATAGTGCGAACAAACACACACACACAACCTACAAACAAAAAAAAATGAATAAAAAGTAATTACCCAAAGTTTTCGTTCAAAAGTTAAACTTTTCTTTGAATACTGGAAAAGAAAAAACAGAAACATTAAAAAATAAATTAAAAAAAGTATGCATGTTGAATAAGAACAGTGAAATTAGAACCACTATAGTGATATGCAGCCAAATAAATAATTTTTCCTTGCTACTAAGAAACATGTGCCAGGATATGGCAGAACTACATGTTACACAATGGTCTCAGAGGTGCTGGCCTTCCTCAGGTTTGCATATGTTAGTGTTCAGTCAGTTTGTCTGGGTACTCTCTGGGTTCCTTTTCTTAGTCAAGTACATGACTTTATATAATCGTGAGAAATGTATGTAATTTATCAACGAGATTACACTGACACCCCATATACACTCCAAAATCTTCAAAAACCTAAATTCTAGGAATCTTGTTTTTAGATTTCATAGTCCCATACGTGTAAGACAGTTATAAGCCCAGAATTTAACCTACCAGGTACTAAATGGTTAAGGCTAAATTCCTCTTGCTCTTCCTTTTCCAAAGAACCTTGAAACTAGGTATTTTCCACACTCAATAGTTTCTCTACCTTTTTGTACATTCCCATCCAAGAAAGAGAACCTTACAAAACAATCTGAAGAAAATCACTGATTGTTGGATTACATTAAGAGAAAAACAAATTCAGTAACTATAGTTAACCCTAAATACTATATCTATAAAATACAAGTCACAGACCCCATGGAATCATTGAATTTTCGACTATACTAATCACTTATTCAGTTGTGACTTTTTAATCCTACCTCATGTTCATCTATCTATATATAAAAAACCCTACACACAACACATTACCTTATACACAGAGTGCTGAAGAGCCTCTCGCATAGATCGCTATGCAAGTAGAATATTAACAGATACACATCCTATGTTATCATCACACACTACCTGCTGTACATTGTTTTCTTTTCCACAGAGGAATAGGATTGGATATTCCAGCCATATCTTTCTGGGAAATATTTGACTCAGACTAGGATTACTTCACCCAATGAACTCTACGACAATTAGCTTTCCTGGAAAGCCAGTCTAGGACACGGCCTTACAGTAAGTATTTGCTTTCAGGTTTCCCTACCACAGGAACACAGAATCCAAAACTCACTTTCCAAGGAACAAACCGGACAAATACTTAACTTCCGTCTGGGCGATGTAATTATTACTTTTGATTAAATGTGATCCTACTTAGTCTGGTTAGATACATTTTATTTTGAGGAATGTGCAGGAATTGTGAAATAGATGAAGTATTGCATTCTTTGGAATCTAACAAAAAAAAAATCAGACTACATCCACTAATGTTTCTTTATTTGTTAGATGGCTAAGTGCCACACTGTAATTTTTAAGTCTGGCACCAGATGGCGATAAATGACACAAGGATTTGGTACAATTCCAGTTCTGCCAGTAGAAGGATGTGACAATATAAGTTGGGCTATGGTCAGATTTAGTGAATCATTCAATGTTTTGAATGAACCCAAGAAATAGCAATCAAACTAAATAGCTGAAAACAACTGTAGTCTTCTAAACCAAGACCACTGGGAAGTTACTCCAGCAGCCAAACTTGTGAATGTTCCATGTGGCCAGATGTACTGTATGGTCTCATTGTCATATGGAAAACATAGTGCGACTATAGGCATCGTGGTAAAGTGAGGGATAAATTGCGCAGAAAGACATCTGATCTTTCTATGCATAGAAATCAAGGAGGTGATTCCATCATTGACTGAGAGGAAAGAAAGGAAAATGTTTGCTTGAGCTAAATCATGCTGTCCTAACAAAAAGGGGGGATTTTAATGCATTTCTCATAGGAAAAAAAAGATATGAGGCATGATTCTCCCAGTCTGCTTTACAGCAGAGAATCACTTTCAAGTTCATTTGATTAATTATTTAAAAAAAAAAAAACAAGCTCCTGGGATTTGTGACTTGGCAGTGAGCTCTCCCTGCTATGTTACTCATTCCTTATTTAACCAACAACTTGTAACAGTATCAAAGAAGCGCAACTTCTTAGAGCAGCCCTAAAATGGTTAATCCTAATATGGAAGGTCTAAATCCCCTGCAAAGAAGGTAGGTAAAGTGCATGGGGATGAAGTGCAGGCCATGTCCTTTGTCCTATTCAGGATTAATCATCCTCAGTAGGGTTTGATATAGTCGAGGTTCTGCCAAATTCAATATAGTAACCATAGTAATCCTAGGGTATAGTCATTTCTCTTTGCAACTATGGGGTAAATTGACTTTGTTATAATACTGTCCCAATTAGATGCAAAAAAAAAGAAAGTTTAGACTTATCTGCCAAGAGGGTGTGGCTAGTAGTAATGGCAATATGCGTTTTAACAGTATATAATCTTATAGTAAACAGTCTAACCAAATTTACCATCCAGTGGTTCATTTTTAGATTGTATTTTACATCTTCCCCTATACGGGGTACACATCAGCTACAAAGACAGAAGTAAACATCACAGTGGGTGCACCACAATTACAGCCAATGTCTGAATGTCAAGCAATACCTTGGTGGGGTGCCCACAAGGACCACTAATTGCTTTTGTCACTTCATTTGAGCCACTATAGATTATGACATGTTACAAATCTGCTTCAGATACTAGAAGAATACCTTGTATTGAAATAAAGTATCTCATATAAAGGGACATGAGTCAGCGTTGTACAGTATCCCAAGCCGCCACTAGATGGCAGCCCACGACCGCTCTGAGATTTTGGCAGGCAGCTTCCATTATGTCCCTAAGAAAAGTTGTTTTTGGATAAACACACACACGCGTTTGTTCTGATGTTTTGCCCTTTTCTCGTTTAAAAAAAGAAACATTTTACGGAGTTCTGAATCCTGACTCAACATGTGATTTTTTTTTTCCACCAAGTCACCCAGGCTCCAGAAGCTCAGCCATGAAATAACAGTGTTGAAGTCTATGGCTTGGAGCGCTGGCAGGGACCTGGGGTGGAATGCAGGACTTGGTAGCGGAGCACTGAGACACCTCCTTTGTAAAATAACCTGAGCAGTATTAGTGACAGGGCCAACCACATTCCTGCCCTCCCAAACATGACACCAGCACATCGCCAGGGAACAAGTTCCTATTAAGGAACCTATATTTGTGGCTTATGCCACCCAACCTGCTGCCATGTGCCAGGACTGAATAAGGCTCATATTAATCTAATTTTACTAAGGCTTCCCTCAATTGCAGGTATACTGTGCTCCATATAGACAGGAGTGAACCCAAACTCTCTGCTGCCTGAGGCGAGCTATAGAATGGCGCCCGCTCCACCACATGCGGGAATAATACATCACTTATTATTAATAAATAGCTGTCCATGCAGTGTCTTACACTCCTTCTGGCAGTGGGTCTGAAGATATACCAATTTTAAGTGTCGGGACCTGCTTTGTAACAGGTGGCAGCGTCCCTGATGCTACCCCACACCTTACTGCAGGTGGTGCTGCCTGAGGCGAGAGGCTCAACTCATCTATACTCATGTACCCCGCACAATACTAGCAATAATGAAACATCATGCTACATTTACGTTCTAAATAACAGGACGCTTTGAAAATGTATCCGTCACATGACAACATTTCGGCTTCTGCAGACCTGATATGTTAACTCTGTGAGTGCTGCACAGTAGTAACTACCAGCACGCATTCCCTCACATCTCATATATACACTGCATTTAAGAATTAGCAGCGCCAAATGACAAACTCAGCTCTGCCACAAGTGTCACACTATGAGGGGCCTCAAGGAGGAAGACAGGACAGTCCAGCTTATGATTGATGGAGCTAGCGCTGCACTTATGTTCTTCCACACAGAAACCCATGCGAGACTTTCAGCCAGAGCACAGGAATGTGAAACCTCCAGTTAACCTCTGTCCAGCCACAGGGGAACCAGGGATTAGTTAACCCCTCGGCTAGGCGTCCAAGTATCCGTGTAAAAGGCCGTTTAGACAGTGAGGTAACCGCAGATTTGCAGCTTCCCCTCAGACTAAGCGCAAAGCCAGCAGCAGCAGCGCGGCTCTAAATTTAGCGCGTCGCTGGGGAATTGTATGAGAGCGCGCTATGCCGAGAGCCGGCGGCAGGGGGCGCTCCAGGCGCAGGCACCGCGCGCTGACATATGTTATTTACCACTTGTGTGTGTGTGCACGGCGTTCCTGCGCTGGGCTGGAGGCGACTCTTCCGATCACACGGACATGTTTTTACACACAATTTTACCGTGTCCCCTCACCCACAGGAACCCAAATTCTAGAAAAATGACGCAGCTCAATATAATGAGCCGACCCATCTATACGTGTAATGTACATATGTGCCCGGCATGGCTCCCCTTGTGTGGATACCAACTGCAAATAGGAGATTAAATATCAATTCAGTCACTAATAAAATATCAGACTATTGATGTAAATGACGCGACAGGTACCATCGCCATCAACGCGTCTACCAGAATCCCCTCCAGGTACAGACAGCAGCCGCCTGCTGCCAGACACCCCGCAAGGGTTAAATGGCGGGGAGCTGCGGGACCCCAGACCCTTCCGTATGGTGGTCTCTGCCCTCCTGGAATAGCGTGTGGAGCGGCGCCAGCACAACTTCACAGGGCGAAGCTGATTTACGAGGCGCACTCCCTGTGCCAAGTTCTCTCATAGTAAACACTCAACAAGCAGGAGGGCGCTGCGAATGGAGAGGAGCAAACATCACCATATACAGGGCAGCACATACAGGGAGACCCCGTCCAATAATACAGGGTGCCCCCATACACCAATATACGGTGTGCCCATGTCATGCATACAATATACGACCCACTGCACCCATAACTGCTACAGAGCACCCCAATAACTGCAAAGGGAAATCCAATATCTGCACCCAACACAAAGCACCCCATCACTGGCACAGTGCACCCACAAAGCCGGCACCCATCACTGGCACAGGGCATCCACAAAGCCGGCACCCATCACTATCACAGGGCACCCACATAGCCGGCACCCATCACTGGCACAGGGCACCCACATAGCCGCCATCCATCACTGGCACAGGGCACCCACATAGCCGCCATCCATCACTGGCACAGGGCACCCACATAGCCGCCATCCATCACTGGCACAGGGCACCCACAAAGTCGGCACCCATCACTGGCACAGGGCACCCACGAATGGTAATCACCCTCACATTATAACAAACACCCTAATCCTTCACAGCCATAAAACGGGGGATCTTGCACTATTATGACACATTGCTAAATCCTCTTAATCCTCCTGGATCTGTGATGGTAATTTTTGGGCACCCTTATTGGCAGCCTATGCCACTTCCCTGCTGGTAACATATCCATAGGAAACAGGTGCATGGGCACAGCCTGCAGCACTGCTGCCCCCAGCCCTGCACACACGTCTACATTACTGCTGTCCTTGGAGCTGATCGCGCTGTGCCCCTGGAGCCAGACAGGCAGGCTGGCACACACAGACAGGGCAGCACACTAATGTCACAGCATGGACATGGCAGCACTGCCAGGGACAGCAGCCTCAGCACAGACAGCTCCTCAGGAAAGTGCCCAGAAATCCAGGAGGAGAAATAAGAGGTGCAATGAGGAGACAAGAGCAGAGCCAGGAGCCTCCAGCCCCAGCAACTGGCAAGGAAGAAAAAAAAAGAATGAAAGAGAAGCAATCACCTGGTAGGGCTTTCCTAGAAAATCCTTGCATCACCACTTCTAAGAACCCCCAGTTCTAAGAATCAACAGGGCTCAATTCTCGGAATTTGAGCTTCTGATCTTACCATTATATGGAGGCAGGGGAGGACGGAGAGCCTCGCAGCCAGCCCCTTTCACCCTCCTTCAGCCTGTCGTCGCCGTCTGCGGGCACTCAGCGCTCTCACAGGCACATTGCCCGCTCACAAAAAATTGTCTTTCACGGGGGCTCATGTTTTTTGGGGGTCTTAGCCGGGTGCATGGCATCAAGGGCTGTCCGGTCCCCCCTGAGCCACTTGGTAGGGCCTGGCTGGAGGCGTCACGTGGTGCGTCTTCGACTGTGACGTAGGCTTTTAACTTGGAAGGCCAGCCCCGAAATTCTGAGAACTAATTTGCTATTCTGTGACATAAGAGAGGGGTCCGGCTGTGAGTGCAGTGTGTGCTGCACATAATCCACTCTGTACACTCCGCACACAGGAGACACTGCACAATGCACACTAATAAAAGCCTTCTTCTCCTCCACCACTCTCACCAGCAGCTTCTCTAGGTGTCCTGGGCAGGGTGGCAGTGCCAGGACCTGTGCAGCTGGAGCCTTCATTCTGCACCAAGGACATTAACCTCTTATTGTCATGCTTGTCTCTGAGGACTGGGTTGGCATGGACTGGAAGGGGTATGGTATACTCTGGCATTTGTTGGCACATTCTTCTGCCTTGTCATTCTTTGCTGCATTGTATTTTGCATACAGCTGTATATTGTGTGTCTGGTAGTTGCCCACTTGTGTCTGGATGTGCCACAATGGCATTTTATTGTGCATTGGTTACATTTGACCTTTAGATCAGTCAATGGGACAATGTGTTGTGTATGGCGGTGAAAGTTTATATAGAAACCGGCATGAGATGTTTTGGTGTCTGGGTGGGGCCTGTCTGTCTACAGGAAACAGGCACTACAGCCCCATATACAGTATAGGCGAGTAGGAGTTAATGTGGCGGCACATAGTGAGAGTGGAATACTGACAAGTCACAACTCTTACATCAGTAGCCGGAAACAGGATTATAGCCCAACTAATCAGATTGCCCATGGTTTTAGGTTGCAGTCTGTGTCTATAACATGACAGCTTTAATCAGTGACACAATGGATTTAACTCCTCCACTGCTGCTCACACTTGTTGGCATTCTCCTAGTAATGCGGATGTAGCAGTGTGGACATATTTTTTTATACTTTTAGGATTGTAAGGAATGTTACTATAATTTTAGGAAACCTAAGTGCACTATATAAAGAAAGTAAAGGTCATTTTACTACATTTGACATACTCTTCTCTGCTATAAATATATGCAGGTATGAATTCTAGAGGGTGAACAGGACCCACAAACATCCTCCCAGGAAGTAGCATCACAAATTATGCTGCTGTCTCTTTTATTTACTTGTTAACCCCTTCTGGCCCTGGTCAGTTTTTCCCCTGCTCATATGGTTTCTGATCTCTCCCCTTCTGAGCTAAATGTCATTATAGTCAGTGTATGGCAGTGAAACTAAATTGTCATAGAAACTAAAAGTCTGTTCATGAGGCATCATGTTAGAGGTAACTGACTATACATTGTGAAAGAGTGAGAAGGTTATCACTAGTTGTAAATGAGACCAGACACCCACATGTACATTAGGTGGTCAGCCACTTTTAGACAGCGCTCAGCACAATTAGCGAAAATATTCATGTGATAAGTGATTTAAAACCATCACATGGTATTAAGTAATTATTTGTAGTTTTCCACGGATGGTGAAGCTACAAGTTACCAGAGACAATGCAACCCCAAAGTGTTAACTGCAAATTCATTTTTGCTACATCTGCACATTTATCACATTGAACCTTCCTAACATTAAGTTAGCGCCACTTTATCTGTTTATAGAGCAGCCTGGCCGTCCGAATCACTGATATTTTAGCTAGGCCTCTGTGTTGATGTTGATATGTTTTTGGCTTTTCTTCATCTTTTTATTTTGGTGACCTACTTTTTATCAAGAGGGCACTATGGGCCCAAGTTGTTAATGGATTGAAATCCAGTGGGTGTTCAGGCATCCTGCTCACTGAAATATTTCTACAGCAGCCAGAAAAAAAAAACTGTGTGTCAGAATAGTTAACCTTGTCTACGCCAGGTGACCTAATTTATCTAAACCTTCAGAAAGAAATGTAAAGCATGAAAGAACAGGGAAGATCCACCCTGAGCTAAGCATTGAGCTTATTAACATGAACTTATCAGATGACAAATGTCCATTAGATGCACAGGGGTTGTTTTGCAATTCTACATGTAGTCCGGTGGTATGAGACACGCACACTGCTTGTAATGCAACATGTAGCCTGGTGGTATGGGCAGAATGCAGACTAAAGATGTGGTCCTAAACATATGCATAGGGGTCCTGCTGGCTAAGTATCTTGGATGTTTGCCCTGCAACTATATGAAACCTCCGACACACATTACAGGCCTCACTGGCTTCTTAAACGCCCTTCGTGCACTTGATCCTATTGCAGCAGGGCTAAGCGGTTTCTGATCCTTTCCCCAAGCACAATATTGTATACAAGCACTGGTACTTTTCCATTGAGAATAACTGCTGCCTGGTCTGTTGTATCCTGCATGGAGAAGCGTTTGCATTACATTCCAGTCATGGGTGCATTCCCATGGGTCCTGAGCCATAATAAAGTCTCCAGCCAAAATCTGACTTTACTGCTTTCACTCAATTTAGAAATAGCAGATTGTTAGTCTTGGTTAATCAATAACTGAACTCTTTTACACACAACTCACCATCCAAGGGGCAAAGTCTGGGTGAGAGACTATACCACATTCAGCAAGTTAACTATAGAGCAGTTCATTCACAAACATGTGTCTCATAGGAAATGCCATTTCTTAGCTCAGTATTATATTGCTTACCAGAAAAGGGAAAGTGGGTATCATAACGTACACTTTTAGAAGATCACTTTCAGCATCACATTATGTGATCTATGAGAGTAAAAACAGAGACACAGGCAGACTAGAGACTGTAAATGGAAGGGGTAAATAGTAAAATCCAAGCAGCTAAAACATTTCATTTACTTCAAACTAACCCCAAAACGATTTTTTTTTCTATTTTAGAATTTCTATTTATGATATTTATATTATTATTGCTATTAGATTTCTTTCTAGAGGCTGTAAACAAATTGCCAGCATTATCATATTACATCACTTATATCCTAAACATGATGTCATCCAAAAGACATTTATCTGTGCTATGTGCTGCCTCGTGTACTTTGCCTAAGCACGTCCTGACAGAGTAGTAATATCTGATTGCATTCTTGTCGCTGTTCAGTAAAATTCAAGGAACCTATGCAATGGTTAACATTAATGTTGTCTTCAAGTAAAACAGCAAATCAGGTAATATTGTGGGCAGAGGCTTCCAGATATATTATTACAGATATACCTGCACTGCTTGTGCTTCTTGACAGCTGACACACTAACTTATCTGAAGGCCTATATAAAACCATTGATGATGCAAGGCAATGTCCTAATCCCGGTTGACAACCTTTAACAATTGTAGACTTTTTTTTTCCATTTAAAGGGAATGGATGCTTTCATGATTTGTTTTTGGAAGCTGTAAGAGCTCACCCAGTTATTGCCATTGTAATCTTCATCATTTCACAATTTACTGTGAATTCTCCTTATTATTTTGGCACATGTATAACTTTAGCTGTAATATATGTTTTTATTTAGTTTTTATGGTCTACAAAACAAAATTGCAACCCTGGTCACAGTTAATCTTATAACATAGCTAAACTTTCATGCTATTGTATATGTTCCTAATAAATCCAGTGAGTCTTATGATTTGCGCGAGGGTTTGGCGTTACAGTAAGTGTATAATGGAACCAATCAATGTAAATAATTATTATGTTATGATGTTAAGAGTCTAACTAGAGCCTTACATACTGCTTTAGCCACATTATTATCCTAAATAGACTGATGTGCCGTACATGAAAACATGTACCTTGTGATCCCACAATAAATATTGTTTTTACATGTTTTTATGTTGTAAAAGTGACCCCTGGAGAGTATCAAAATAATGTTTACCAGCTGCAGTTTGCTGGTGAATACCGCTTACAATGAAAAGCTAGCAAGACTGTTATTCTTCAGATTAAAATATTCTCAGCCTGGGTCTGTCCATGAGATCCACAGTTACTAAATGGTTAGAGGGTGCACAGTGGATGGGTAAAAGATCATGGCTGCAGATTTTCTGTTTAAAAGCAACAAAACAGCTAATAAAATGTATCATGTTCTCATGTATTTTATATATGACTATATATATTATATCTTATGTATAATTGCTGACCCCAGTAATTTACCTACCTGCAAGTAAACTAAAAGAAACACTATATTATCAGGAGTCACATGAGCCATCTTGAACATGCATTTGGACTAGATAATACAAATATTATCTAGTGTACACTAATAGAAATGAATGAAAATAGATGAAGTCTATTAAATAAATGTGGGAGGTTCACTGGTTAGGAATCCTGTTATACATCACTTTATATCTTGCTCTGTCATATTTATTTTCCATCCCACAGTATAAGACATAGAAATAATCAACAGGCTCCCTAGGAAAATGAGTGTGTTTGTGACTGGTTCTGAGATATTAGACTGTCAAGCTACCATTTCCTGAACAGTGCAGCTGTATACATCGAGGCCATATACACTATTTGCATCTCTGGACTTGCGCTACCTACAGATATTTCTGTACTTTTATTCCTACTTTGCTGGACAGGTCCAAATATGTATGTTACAAGATGACCAGATTACCAAAACTGAATGTTTTCTTTGTATTGAGTTGCAAGAAATAAGCTATGTGTCTAAGTGTGGCCATGCAATGTAAGTTTTTGCTAGATGATGCCTTTGAAGGGATATATGCATGTCAAAATGTTGTATTTATGTGTTTTTTTGTGAGAAATTGAGTCTTCAAGGAGAATCTTGCAGCACCTCCACAAATTCCAACTATTTGTATCCTTTAATAAATGTCATTCCACTGATTTAAAGTCCGTGCTGTACTTTAAGGTGAACAGTCCTGTATGCAGCTGCCCAGGACTGTCTATCTCACTGTAGATAGGCTTATTAATATTTTGGGTGCTAAAAGTACTGGCACCGATTGCTTTAGTTTGAGAAATAATTCCAGCTGCATCTGAATCATCTGGATGACTGAAGAATTTAAAGGATGCAAACAGTTCAACAGATCAAACGTCCTTTTTAAAGGGGTTATCCGGGTTTAAAATTTTTTTTATGGCCGGGCTGGGGAGGGATAGTTAAACATAATAAACATGGACTTACCTCCTCCGGCGCCGCCAATGTCCCGTGCCGCTGTCACTTCGATCCGTGCCCCTGTAAACAAACAGGGGCACGGAAGCCGCGCACAGGGAGCTTCCGGTCCGCGTGGTGGATGGCTCCTCCCATCCGTCCCTATCTCTCAGCGTTGTAAGCGCTGGGAGATGGTGCGCATGGGAGCATCCGGCCGGCCGGAAGCTCCCTGTGCGCCCTTCTACTGAAACCGGCGCACGGAGAAGACGGGCCGCGGCGCGGGACATCGGCAGCACCGGAGGAGGTAAGTACATGTTTATTATGTTTAAATAGCCCTCCCCAGCCCGGCCATAAAAAAAAATTTTAAACCCGGATAACCCCTTTAACCTCATTTAAGCAAAGCACACTCATCCAATCATCCACATCATGATAGAGTACAGGCGGTCCCCTACTTAAGAACACTCGACTTACATACGACCCCTAGTTACAAACGGACCTCTGGATATTGGTAATTTATTGTACTTTAGTCTTAGGCTACAATAAGCAGCTATAACAGTTATCAGAGGTGTCTGTAATGAAGCTTTAGTGTTAATATTGATTCTTATGACAACCCAACATTTTTAAAATCCAATTGTTACAGATACCAAAAAAGTTCTGGCTGGGATTACAATGATAGAATATACAGTTCTGACTTACATACAAATTCAACTTAAGAACAAACCTACAGACCCTATCTTGTATTTAACCCGGGGACTGCCTGTATTTGTGATTATATAAAAATTATTATGTGCCCATTCTAGGTAGGTCAATAATGACAGTCAGTGACCAGTGATCATGCACTGTGTGTTTCACTGTGCGAGATTGGACCACATAGGCTAGCAATTTATTCTAAGTCCACTTTGGTTTTTATGGATAAATATCCTTTTGGTACAATTGACAACTCTCTTTAACAACTTTTTACAGCTAGCAGACGACCCCATATCTTTCTATTGACTCATGTATATGGCTGTGGACTCCATGGGCCACACAAAGCTAGTGCAGGTCCTATTGCACTAGAGCATGCCCATATTGAAGGCCATGGCAGTCTTTTAGAGCTGACATTGGCATATGACACATGGGACGAAAGCGACGGAGCACGGAAACGTCCCTTGTGTCCCATATCAAACTATGTGCCATGTACATGTAGCCTTAGAGTGTTATTTTGATTTATTTGACTCAATATTAAAAGAGGTACAGATAGAGTGCGCTTGTGCTGTGAACATAGAATAAGGCTATTTTTATTTTAAGGACTAACAACTACACACTCATATCATTAGAGAGTACGGTACATTAATTGTTCTTAGCCTATACTTTTTCTTTACATTTTTGCTCATTTCAGGTTTAAATACTCATGCACTTGATCTGTCCACTTTTTATCTAGAGTTCATTCATTGCATTCTGTCTACTATTGTTTCAGTTGCTCTTCTAATATCATTCCTATTTTAATCACCTTACAGATTAGTGGATTTTGAATTCTGGCCAGAAGAACTATTGAGTGTTTGTATTAGGGATACCCTGGTTCCCCTGTTTAGAATTTTATTTTTATGTTGGGCAAGGATGAGATTTTTAGATTTTTTTAGATGGATGGAATTTAAATGTTGTGCATAATAATCACCTCTTACTCTACTCCCCCCTTTAATTCTCATAGACTGTAAGCTCTTGTTTCATCTCATTATGAAATGACTCGATGATGTACCCGATGATCTATACAGCGCTGCAGACTACAATGGCATTATATTAATAAAGCTTTATTATTATTCAATCTTCATTATTTAACTTAAAACCCTTACCATACAGTTTGTATGATCTTTTTAAGGGGATTTGTCACCAATTTGGACCATACAAAGCTTATTTTCCCTGAAAAAAGACAATGTCTTGTATTAATTTTTGCTCTAGGCACTAGGTCTTATTTTCTCAGGATGTCTTATTTTTCCATGAACAGGAATTCACTTTTATTGCTGAACAAAAAATCAACTTCTGTAACATCCTTATAACTCTACAAACTCAGAATTCCATGCTGAATTTCTTGTGACTTCATTTCTATTAGAACATTTGTCCCAAATCTCTCATGTTTATCAATAGCACTTTCCTTTAGTGACCCCTTCTTTTCTATCACATTTGCATCGCAACAGTGAGTGATTTTATCCCATGAATTCCTCACCCATGCCACAACCTCTTGCAGCATCTAAAAGATCTACTAAAGCTTCTGTGATGGCTGCCACTAGGTCTCATTTTCAGGGAAGGCCTCATATTTCTAAGCTTGAACAAGCTTGTACTATGTCTTATTTTCAGGGGTGGCCTATTTTAGGGAAAACAGGGTAGTAGCAACAATACTATGAAAACCACATTTATTTTCTAGGATTATAGCTACAATCGGAGCATTGTGGTTCACTGGTGTTTTAGATCTCTTGATTGTATTGCTGCAAAGTCCATCCGCTGTCCTGTAGCAGCTTCTGTTTGAACAGTTACTCAGGGTTTGTGCTGTGCTTAGTGAGGAGGTGTAAGTAGTGGAATATAATATATGTGGTTTCGGCAGTAGCCCGGGGTCATCCACAAAATCATCGTACATATGTTCCTGCTCTCAATACACATGTACATAAGAGCCATTTCAGGACCGTTGAAGGTCCTGAAACCACAGATTGAAAGCAGGCAGAATGGATACATGCTCCATTCCCCAAGAAGCTTGCTTCTTGTGCCATGTGTAAGAAGTGAATTCCAGATTTGTAGGGGCTATAATATTCATACAACCCAGGGTAACTGGCAGTCTTAATCCACCCCTGAGAGGTGTCATACAACACTGAAATATAAATGCAGTTTTCAAATTCCTGCTGCAACACATACAAAGTTATGCATGCACAGATCTCCAGGCCTGTTTCCCAATGCGGTCTGCATTTTGTATGGTAAAACTGCTGACAGAGTCCCTTTACAATTATACTAATATGTTTTTTTAGCTGGAGAGTTTTAGGAACCAAGTATAATAATTATGGAAAATTTCTGAAACTGACTAAAATAAAAAGTGTATATTGCCCATAGTGTCTACATTTCCCATAGCAACTAATGACCTTCCAGCTTCTATTTTTTACTGTGCCATAAAATAATAATAATAATACTGTACTATTTATATAAATAGTAAATCTGTAGCGCTTTACAGATTATGGGGAACATATACAAATAAGAAATTATTAATAATTAATAAGTTACAGAGTGAGAACATTGTCATAGAAAACAATAGGACTGAGGGCCTTGCTCACAGTCTATGAGGATGAAGGGGTGACACAAGAGGTATAGGAGCTTGTATAATGTTTCAGTGATTCTTTATAAGGGAATAGAATAAAAATAATTGAATAAATAAAAATTATGCCAGTCATCAGCTACCATTCAAGGTTTATAGGACTGCAGAGAGGCCTGTAGCTTGGTATCTGGTGTATACCGGATAACAGATGGGATTAGGACACAGGATGGGTTAGTTAAAAGAGAGTCAAAGTTCCATACAGTTAGGGAAAGTGATAGACCTGCCTAAAAAGGTGGGTTTTAAGAGCCTGAAGTTTTGGAGGTTGAATGTTAAGCCCCTTTCACACTAATGTATAATTTCCCCAGTATTTCTCCTGTATTTCCTTGCTGTAGAAATCCATTTATACATGGGGTTTTTCATCTGTAAGTACATGAATGTCACGGTTTCCATACCATATTCATATGAAATACAGTGGGCTGGCAAATAATGGCTGGCTGACAGAATGCACCGCCCACTGGTTCTGGCCTCGCCGGACACTGCACGTCTATACAGCAGCATATGGTGCACAACCGTATGCAGCAGATATGCAACACATACTAGAGAAAATAGGACATGCTTTGTAGAATTTTACATCTTGGTCACATATGCTACCTGTATGAAAACTTTACAGTATGGGTAGCATACAGCCATTTTCAAACATTTGACGTAGGCAGTTTTCCGACTCCTCTGAAAAGGGTGCGTGTCCTCGATAAATAGAGGGTGTGACCTGGCAGAAAATAGCCAGTGTTCCAGAATTTTCAGTCTGTGCACCAGAAAATACTAGACTAACTAACAGAAGGTGCAAAGTGTGACTCGCCAGTCTTATAGTGCACCAGATTAATCATCCAGCATCAGACACAGGGATTAATCTGGTGCAGCAGAGAAGTGTACAGTTCTATTCTGCACTGGTTTTAAAACCCACTCCATTGAGTTTATCAATTTACGAGCTGGAAAAGTCAAAAAGGATGTGAAAAGGCAATGCAATATTCCCTCTGGGATTTAAGTTCTTGGATAAGTCCTTTCCTACTTGGGTAAAGCATAAGAGCACTAAGCCAGCTATTAACCCCTTAGATACTGTTGTCCCCATGCATCTTAGAAAGTTAAACAGAGGCAAGTATGTTATTTACTTTCTGGCACTTGAGAAGGCTCTCTATTCTATCCTTAGCACATGCCATAGGCGTTGTGACAGTTCAGTATATTATACTGCCAATTAACTACACAAGTGTAGAAAAAGTTTCGTAAAGCAAAATAATTATACAAATAGACATATTAGGGAAGTTTTATCTGGCCTTGTGCGGCAGATAATTTACCCCCTTATTGCCACATTTACGCCAAGTGAGCGTGAAATGGACCGAGCCAGGTAACAGGGTGGGATGACACTGGGGTGTTCCTGCCATGCAGCTGCACATTAACAATAGTCTGCTCCTTGAACTGGTGCATGCTGTGGTGCAATTGTACACAGGAAGGCAATACCAATATTGATACAAATAATAAAAAAAATCAAATCACAAAAATAAGCCCAAACATAGGTGTTTTGGAGAAAAAATAAAATTATTATGGATCTTTAAATGTGGTTAAAACTAATTTGGTGAATTCAGAATTCTACTGGCCTGGAAAATAAAGAGATATTCTTTTAACTCCCCCCCCAAAAAAAGTATTAATAAAAATTTGGTAATAAATTCTAGGTTCTCCAAAAATAGTGCTATTTAATATTAAACTCAACCTGTAAAAAACAAGCCCGCAAATGGCTATGCTGACAGACATTTTAAAAGTTAAGTCTTTTAGAAGGTGAAAAAACAGTCCGGTTACCTTACCATGTGATTCACTATTGTTTCCCAGTGTGTTATTATGTAATTTCTATAAACTGTTCTAAGAGTCCAGATTGGCAAACCTGCTCTTACAATATGCTATACACTATACATAGTTTATATTTGTATATATTACTATTAAATAAAGTGAGAGTTTTTATTTTATATATCTTATATTTATGTGTGTCTGCAATTTGAAAGTGACACTATAAAGCCAGCATATTCTACTGGTAGCCAATCACTAAAAAAAAATCATGATACATTTTCTGCTATAAATTAAAAATATAAAAAATATTTTTTTTTTTTCAGTTTTAACTATTTTCAAAACCATTTTTATAATGTCAATAGCCTGTCGTTACGCAGTGGTTCATGTCAGCTGAAGCTGTTGTTTTTTGTAGATATGAGAAAGCAAAATAGTGTCTTTATGTGAATAGGTTGTGGGTGACCTGCTCATCACACCTTAACTATCTATTACAAGGCTACCTGGTACATGAATAATCGGAACAAGTTTTAGCTTTTAATTTGTTAATGAAACTATTTGGGTAACCATGTGTTAATAAGCTGAAAGGATTTTTGTTTCATTAAGCCAAGCTGTCCTGGGCATGCATACAAGCCATAAAAATATCTAGTAGAAGCTAGCCTCCTTGTTATTTGTTTCAAGCTAAAACAAGAGTGAAACTAAAAAAAGAACAAAAATTGAAGAAATATTAGTATTTAGTATTTGCACTTCTTAACAGCCAATGTTAATTTATATGCATTCAAACTTTTACAGGATTCCATATTGAGCAAACGAAGATATTTATTTAATGAAATCTAACATAAAAATCAAGCATGGTAAACCAGGGACAGTTACTCATAGATGCAGACACTAACTGTGGTAATCTTCTTATATTTGTTATCTATGGCCTCCTTCCTTCTACAATAATTTTTTCAAAATTATGCTAATGAGCCAGTAGGGCTTTTAAGGGGCGTTACCAGTGGCAAAATAGAAGCTGATGGGCCCCAGTGCAAAGTCTTTGCCAGGGCCCCGGCTATAATGTAATGTTTTTAAAGTAATAGTCTTCTCATATGGGAAAGTGACACCATAAGGGCCCCCTAAACCTCTTGGGCCCGGGTTCGACCGCGACCTCTGCACCTATAGTTACGCCCCTGGGCGTTACTAGCCTGGCTCACTAGCATAATTTTAAAAGTTGATTTTAGAACAAAGGAGGCCATGGATGACAAATATGCCCAGATCTATGAGTACATAATTGCACATAATGTAGGTGTCTTAATATATTTTGCACTATTTGGATTAAGAAATTCAGGTTTAATAAAATCTACTTAAGATTTTTCCCAAGTGCCACCTAGTAAGCCACATCCTCTCAACTTGAGTAACAAACTAAGTGATATAATTAGAATTCATGACCTTAATGTCTTAACCAGTAGATCTTGCTTAAAAGATATCTACCACCAGGATAAAGGATTGTGAACTAAGCCCACTGACATACTGGTGTGTGTCCCCTTTTGCAGGATCCACTCTTCTTGTATTTTCTTATGCCCGGGTTTAAAAAAAAAAGAAGCCTTTTAAAATTATGCAAATGAGCCAGTTAGGCTCCAATCTTCATCAGCACCTATGTAGCCTGGGGTCCCTCAGCCTCATTTGCATAATTTTTAACCCGATAATGCAAAAAGACGTTACTGTACATCCTGTTGCACAGGGGTAAGTATGAAGCGGGCTCAAAATATAATAACAGTTTTTCACTGCATTTGACCCTGTAATGGAAAATAGTGCCCAAAGTCGCAAATGGCAGCACTTTTTTGACTTTTAAAAAATATTAAAAAATTCAATAAAAAGTGATCAAAAGGTCGCACAGTCCTAAAAATGGTAAAATGAAGAATTTTTTTCTTTACAGATGGTTTTCATTTTTGTAAATGTATGAAAAAATTATAAAACCCATACAAATTTGTTATCTCCTTGATCGTACTGAACCAAATAATGAAGTAGACATGTAATTTGGGTCGCTCAGTGAAAGCCATAAAATCCAAACCCACACGAAAATGGATGTGTTTGTGTTTTTTTCATAATTTTCACTGAACTCAGAATTTTTTTCTGCTTCCCAGTACACGACATGGAATAATAAATACAGTCACTATGAAGTGCAATTTGGTACACAGAAAACAAGCCCATGCACAACTCTTTACATAGAAAATTACAAAAGTTATAGATTTTTGAAGGTGGGGTGTAAAAAATGAAAATGCAGAAATGAAAAAGGGCCTGGTCCTTAAGGGTTAAAGCCTTTTTTTCTTAAAGGGCGTAGGAAGCTTAAGCAAGAGCAGATCCTGCCAGAGGAGGCACACACCAGTATGTCAGTGTGCTTGATTTACAATCCTTCATCCTCATGGTAGATCACATGAAAGGCAAAGCTTTTAGCAGGGAAATGGCAAAAAACAGTATCAGTCAGAAAATAACACATTGGATAACCATATGCTAAGAAAATAATTAACTCATAATAATTACATTATAACATTAGACATTATAATAATTAACTATTAAAAGCTTGCTTAGGATACTCTATGTTGTATCACAATGACATTGACTAGATCCATAATGCTTATGAGGAACAACCATAAAGACAAGGATAACTTCCATCATCAAGGGAGCAGACTAAAGAAACACACGCCAAGGTTATGATGTTGCATATATTTCAGTGTCTAATAATAATCCTGTCCAATCTCTGCTGATCCATATCAGGATGGCTAATCCTATTGGCCTCCCTAACGTAGGGTAATAATTCTCTGTGTAAATCATCTAATATGCAGTACTTTAATGAAAGGTTTTAGTTTTCACCAACAGAAACTGAAAAAATGATGGTACAGAGATAACTAAGTGTCCATCACTGGGTTTGTGTATAATGTCTGCAGCCACATATTAGGAGAAAATAAGGTTCAGAAGTAATGCTTACTCAATCTTTTTTTTTTATAAGCGATGGACACCCTGATCCCCTCCTTGTAGCAGAGACCTAGTCAAGACTACCAGGCTTAACCAGTAATCAGTTAATAATTGAGTAGTTATGATGATATAGTGATATATTTTATTAAAGAAAAAATATATTTTTTATATTGTAGTGATCAGTGCATCTAAAAGCTCTTCTTCAGTCTGTACACACTGGGCAAACAGATAAGGGAAAGTGGCTAAAGCTTTTAATCAGTCAACTACTCAAAGAACTGGATAATACTTAACATGATGATGAAAGTTTAACAGCCATTTCTGTAAATTAATATTTCAGCTGAATATATGAAACTTTGTAATAAATCTTATCAAATGAATATGCTTTTATCTCCTCTTATCAGTGTTACCCTCTCTACTAAACTACTCAGTTTACTGCTCAGATCTGTTTCCAATTAGAGGAGATAATAGTAAGAAATCTGTCTTCAGACTCTTTCACATCAGCGTAGTTTTTTTCCACATTCGCGTTTCAGTCATTTCCACGGATGCCTTTGTCCTATTATTTTCAGTGATGCGGATCACAGAAGGCAATAGACGAGTATGGGTCTGCAAAAACTGAGTTTTTTGTCACTGATGAGGCTGGAAAAAAACAGGTGTTATGTATTTAAAGCAATGGTAAACCTACCGTTTTTTTTGAGGATGCGGAGTCAAAACCTAAACACAATGGAGACACAAAACACAACGGATGCGTAGCACCAGCTACAATGTGAAACAAGATTAGATATAACTTTATTAATCCCCAAGGGGAAATTCTATTGCTTGGGTCTATCTCCACTGAGCAGTAAATTAAGCAGTTTAGCAGTAAGGAAAGGTGCTTTACCCTGATTTTGAAACATCAGTTCTATGATGTCTTGCAATATTAATTTATTTTTTATGCTCTGTGCTGTACATTGGTATAACCACAGCATTAAATATATTTGTGCATGTATACATAGGACATATTGTAATATGTTGGAACTAGCATTATTACTTCTAGGTCATACTCCTTTTTTATATACTTTTAAATGTCATTTACTCTTTAAGTTGTGTAAGAAGATAGGTTCAGCAAGCAAAATGCTATCCACATGTTTAAGGAGTTTGTTAATTAGAGACTCAAGCAACTTCTCGAAAGCAGTCTGCTCTTTGAGTATGACTTCATAATGGCTTTAGATAGACCTATCACTAAGGCTATATTCACACTGCCGTTGCCTGCCCGTACCGTAGAGTAGCGGGCAACGGCAGTGCACAGGGAGAGGAGGAGGAGGTGAGCGCAGCTCACCCCTGCCCTCTCTATAGGAAGTAGTGGCGCACGGCGCCGTACTACGGGTAAAGATAGGACAGGTCCTATCTTTTCCCCGGGTACGGAGCGGTACGGTGCCGCACGTGTGCTGCACCGTACCGCTCCCGTAGGGCGCTGTGCGCCCATTGCCGTCTATGGAGGACGTATATCGGCCGTATATACGTCGGCCGTATATACGTCCTCCATACGTTAGTGTGAATGTAGCCTAAAGGGGGGGGAGGGCGCGGACATTTTTGTTTTATCAACACCTGTACTATGCTTTATTAAATAAAAATGTTTGTAATAGAATGGGCAGTTTATAAGAACATAACCCATGAGCAATACATTTAAATGCTCTACAAAATTATATTGTATTGTGACAGCAACTTCAGAACTTCCCTTGACCACTTAACAAAAAGCGGTTTGTCCATGAACACAAGTTCTCAAATTTTAATCCTCTAGTGATGCTTACACAAAAATCGCCCCTCCCTAAAAAAACAAAAAACAGCAAAAACACACACTGGGGTATGTGTATTAAACTTTTGGCTTATCTTTTTCTTTTATTTCTGCAATTTTTCATTCTGTTTGTGCTCATTTGTGACTTTTTTGTGCCTAAAACGGTCTCTCTTCAAAGTTCACCATTGTCTTTTTTTTTGCTGTGTTCCCTAAGTTATCACCTGAATTCAGATGTAAGTGTTGCAATTTTGGCGCAAATTTGCCCCTGACTAGGCGTAGGAAATAGCTTGGAACTGATTTCGACTTTTGGAGACATTTGGCAACATTTAAAAAAAAAAAAAAAAAAAGTTGCACATTCACTAAAAATCAAACACCACATGTATTAATAAGGATAAATCTGAACTGCAGGAAAGCCAAGAAAAGTCCCAGATAAAGCCAGACTTATGATACATGTGTCCCACTTTTTACCAACACCCCCATACAAACCCTTGCTAGAACATTAAAAAATAGTATTTATGCCACACAAAAACCTTTAAAAAAAAAAGAAGTGGTATTTTTTTAAATCATCCATTACACAAAAACTCGATCAAAAACTATCAAAACATTGTGAACCTCAAGTGTATGCAAATAAAAACTAGAGGTCTTTATGCAAAAGATAAGCCCTCACACATTTAGATTGACAAAAAGCTTGGATGTATCTGTATTGACCCAGAGAAAAACATTTTTACATTATGTTTCACAATTAAAAAAAAAAATTGGGTTTTCTTTTTTAACCCTTACCGTAGTACTGCGTGACGCGTCGGCTGCGGGTGAATGGAGAGGGTTCACAGGCTGAGCCCTCTCCATAGATGTTAAGCGTTTGCTGCAACACGCACCAAAGGTTTAAAATCACACCTAAGATCGGTGCTAACCCGGCATCAAAAAAGGGAAGGGGGGGCTTATTTGAGGTTGGCCCTTCCCCCGTGACGTCATCGAGGGGGGGGGGGGCGATTGGTTGCCATGACAGCCTTGGGTCTTCCAAAGACCCGAGGCTGTCTGGTTTTAACCTATTCATTACAATGTGCAGATGAGGAGGACAATATAAATATAATAGCGGTTTTTAGAAGCATTGAAAATGTCATCAGAAATCACAGAAAATTACACCCCCCACAGCCCCATACACCGAAGTATGAAAAAGTTATTAGCGCCAGAACATGGCAAAATAAAAAAAAATTGTGCAGGTGGTTTTAATTTTTCTAAAGGTATGAAAACATTAGAAAACCTACACAAATTTGGGTCGCACCGACCCAAAGAATAAAGTAGACATGTCATTTGGGGGGGGGGGGGGGGCACAGTGAAAGACGTTAAATGCAAGTCCACAAGAAAAGGGAGAAAATGTAATATCACTGCATTTGGAATTTTTTGCCAGTTTCCCAGTAAACAACATTGTATATTAAATACTGTGACTATGAAGTGCAATTTGTTACGCAGAAAACAAGCCCTCACACAGTTATCTACATGGAAAAATAAAAAAGTTATAGACAGTGGGGAGTGAAAAATGGAAATGCACAAGCCAAAAAGGGCCACGACGGGAAGGAGTTTCATATACTTTTCAGAGAGGGTTATTTAAAGCGCATGAGTAGAAAATATGAAACACAATAAAGTGCTTATAAAAACTACATTTCGTCACAAAAAAAACTAGACATACAACTATGGTGACCAAAAATTTTAAGTTATATCTTTTAGAAGGCATTGCTATCCCTCCCTCCCCCATAGAAATAGCAGGGGCATTATGTTGGAAAACGGGTGAGAACATAAAGGGTTAAGGAAACTAAAAAAAAGTAACTTTTTAAAGGGAATGGGTTGCCAATTTTTTTTTCAAACAGATTTCCACTTTTTCTCTAATCATTTTTATTGTAGATTTTTATTTAGTATTTACTGTTCCTGGTAATGGGGGCTGCGTCTTGTCTGAGCTCTAGTAATAGCATTTAGTGATATACTTAATAGCAGTGTTGTGGACGTAGCAATGGACTGAAGCCAATTAATGTTGGTCTATGGAGTGTTTTCTAGTCATTCTTGGTGAAGGAAGTATAAATGAGCTGTGAAATCATCTTTAGTCATAATGGGAAGTAGTGATAGTATTTGCAATAGAAAGATTACATGCCATTGTGACAATTGCTTAAAAAAACCCTATAAAATGAGCAGACCTCAATTATTAAGCATGGTGGGCGGTGTTAAAATTGCAGTATATTGTACGTTTTACTAATTATAGATGACAACATGGATTGTGTTTTACATAAAAACCATCAGACAATCTGATGGAAAAAATATTTTAACAAACAACTTGGTTAATAAAATAGATAATTTTCTCCATTTTTGTAGTCATGGAGATACATAGATCTTCAATGTATAAATCAAGCAATATGTCCTTTTAAAGAATTGCTTGGTTCAAATGCATTGGGGCCATAAAAATATTTTCAAAAGTGATTGCTTTCATTTTACTACATATTATTGGCAAGAAAATAATTAGCAATTTTTGACAAATAACTTTGAGAAGTGTGCAATGTTGAGAACAGGACAGCTCTACCCATCTAAAAGGTATATATTAGTTAAGAAAGTATCATGTCATAACATGTATTCATTTCAATTGTAAAGTGTATCAATAGAACTCTCATTCATGACAACACAGTAATTTCTAGTTATACAATTTATATAAAATGTTTCCCTAGCCACAAATGTTTCCCTTACCGTTATCAAATTATATTATATACGGTATATATTATATATATTGTGGTAGTGCACTCACCTGGCCTTGTTGTTGTAAAAAATGTCCTGCAAACGAAAAGTGTGGCTCTTCCACATAGTCAGACTAAGGAACCCATTAACTCTGCTGATATGTGTAAAACCTTTGTAAATCATCCCTGTACAGTTGCATGTCTGTTTATGAACATCTGAAAGATTAGCATTAAGAGTTAAGGCAGTAGATGCTGAGCGCACCAACCAAAAACATCCCCATGAACCACAACTTGGAGGCTATAAAATCCCACCTGGAATCAGCACTACTGAGAGGGCCAAGACTGCAAGTTACTAAGAAAAAGAAGATTCCCCAAGTAGAATCCCACCCAGCTGATCCATTCAGTACACAGCATGCAGCCACTCATAGTGTGGCACACCTACAGTACTGGCCACTTCAACATATTTATAGGTCCTAGTTGTGCAAGTTGTGTGGACTGGAGAGAGAATGGAGTGGTGGATACTAGATCTGATAATGTGGGAACAGCTAATAGCAAAGTTAAGTGACCACTAGTCATAAAATAATAGTTAGTGCAGGATTTGTAATAATTTGGAACAAAAGAGAAATCTAAATATTTTACATTCTATGTTATTGTGGGATTACATATTGTATATATTAAGAGAGAGAAATTGAATTAGAATGTTCATGTTAGACTTATTGGGGTGATGCATCATTACTTTTTGTCTATGTGTGCTGTTGTTTTGGTGCAGTTCTGGTGGTGCAAATGCTGTTTTAAGGCTTTCCATTGCGTCAAATGAACATAGGACAAAGGAAAAGTAACTTTGATTTAGACCCTCTTGCACATCCAAGTTTTCACAATGGGACTCAATTAATGTATTGTGACTTTCCATTTAGGCGCATCTTTTGGCGCATATCGACTCCAGTCCCCACCCTGGTCTATGGGACTGTCGCAAACAACCGCCATAGCATAAGAACACTGCCAACAGATGGCCTAATGATAAACTATCCCCAATGAGTATAGTAGATGTACTCATATTAAATGTACTGTAAATTAAATCACTCCAATAATGATTAAAAATGACTGGTGTACTGAAGTAGTATGATTATATAATCACTGTAACACAAGTTTCCAGTTTTCTGCAGTTTGCATTATATACATTGATATATTCTTTCTGTTCATTTTATTAAATATCTTTAGTCAGTCTTTGTTGTATTTAATATAGTCAAATGAAGTTATGTGAGAACAGCATAACCTTTGGATTTTGTCTTAAAAAATAACCAGTGAATGTTTTTAGGATACTTACACTGCTGTAGTGGACAACAAGTTAATAGAGGAATAGGTTATATATTTTAGAATATTCTTACAGGAATATATTTGTATCTTTGGAATGTTGACATTTGCAATCCTGGCTAGACAATTGTAGTCAGTTTTTGCTATTTTTTTTATATCAATGACATTAAAACTTAATTTTCGCATCTCAAACTTAATATTTTAGAAGTTTTGGCCACTTTATTTTTACTCTCTGGTACCCTGACAAATTTATGCAATTTTTCAAAAAGCGTCCAATTTAGTCACAGATTCACCCCAGTCCCATCCTGCCATAGAAATTAGGCGTTTAACCCCTTTCCGATGTGGGATGTATTAGTATGTCACATGTTGCCTCCGGGTGTATGGAGAGGGCTCACAGGGTGAACTCTCTCCATACAAGGTGGATGTTTGCTGCATATTGCAGCAAGCACCCATTAGTAATCCTTCAATCATTGTTGGTAAAGCTGCCGGCAGCATAAAAAAGCTGTGGGTGCCCTCATATTGGCATAGATTATTACTTTGTAATAGATGATGTGGAAAACCCCCATATACTTCAATACTGTAGTATGGCAGTATATGGTAGGATCAATCAGACACCCTAGGGTTAAAGTTAAAATAGAAAAAAATCTATAAATAAAAAAACCCTAAAATGTATTAATTTAATTAAAATCACCCCCTTTTCCTAGAACTAAATATAAATAAAGTAAAATCATAAACATGTTCGATATCACCGTGTCCCAACATGTCTGATCTATCAAAATATAATAACAGTTATTCCCAGCGTTTAATACCCTAACAAAAAATAGTGATTAAAGTTGAAAATACCACTTTTTCGCCATTTTGCAACAGATTAAAAAATTTAATAAAAAAGTTATCAAAAGGCCACACAGTCCTTAAAATGGTAGCATCAAAAACATCTCATCTCGCAAAAAATGACACCAAAACTAGATTCACTTCCTTACTGCTCATTAGTCAACATATGGTCCATTTAGTTTCCTATGGACCAAATGTCCTATTGATAAAAATAAATACAAAAGGAATTAATTAACTTAATGCAAACATAAAAACACTAGCAATGCTTATCATTTTTATGTCATGTCATGTGTTTTTTACACACAGCATTTTTCCATGTTTGTTTTTCTGAGATATGCAGAAAAAAAAATGAAAAAAATTACAATAGCAAAAATGCAAACATATAAGGATGCCATCTTTTTTAACAGTGTCCAAAAGCCAAAATCCAGGTTTAGAAACTTGTCTAGCTTTTTATAAAATATTTTGGGAATGATTATAAAACAAATTTTCTAAGATAACTACCTTTTAGTGAATATATAATAATATTGCTTGCTTTATTGAAGCACATTGGAAAGCTTCCCTCATATGGATGTATTATGATAAAGGATGTGTCTTATTTCATTACTTTTTGACTGGTATTTCATCTGGATTTCACCTGTATTTGCTTTCAGTCTTATCTACTATATAAAAATGGATATGTTTTATCCAATAGAAATAATATCAATGTAAAACTATTCAAATATTAATGAAACACCAATTTAGAACTGACTCATATGTGTGTGAAATACAGATTATAATTATAAATGTCTGAACCCAAACTGGCTTAAATCCAGTTTCACACAACATTTGGTCAGTATTTTGCATCTCTTTTTTAAAGTCAAAACAAGGAGGACAGTAGATCATTAACACAGAAGATATAGAAATATTAAATGTTTTACTTTTCTCTGTAGGATCCACATCTGCTTTTCTCTTACAAATGCCAAATGTTGAGCTGAATACTTCAGTTTGGAAGTAGCCTAATACTGATTTAATAGATTTTTGCTGAACCATGTGAAGTCCAGGATGGAATGCTTTCCATTCTTCACATACCAGCTGTTAAATCATTATGTTTTTTTTTTTAAATTTAACATATAACGTTCTTATTGCTAAAATAGGTGAATAGCCATGTGTCTTCATAAATGCTGAATTATTATATTTAATTATCAGTAGCTTTTACTACTTTCCAGTTTGTTTTCCTATTTAATTTTTATTGCTCCTTTGTATATAAAGAAGAGATTCTCCTTTGCTTTTTGCTCTCATATATAGTGTTAGTGAAGAATTAAGACACAATCTAAATTGTAATACATAAATTTGTGTTAAAAACAGAAAGTATGACAGTATTTTTAACCCATGTCTTAATTGGCAGAATCAAAGTCAGCCGGGACCAACTCTCAAAAAAGTATAGTTTTAGGGAATTTTGAATGTTTTGCGGTGATCATATTTCACTAAATAGCATATTTTAGAGTAAACAACACATAACTGTTAGTATTGACTGCACAAATATCAGATACATTTACTTTTATAAATATAACATGAGTAAACAATGATTTATTTATGGACCATCAAAAGACTCCAGTTGGTGTGATTATTGGTCTTTTCTAAGTCCTTTCCTTGTCTGCATGGGTTTCTCCAAGAGCACCATGTCCCCCACCTTACTCCAGAAACATACTAAACGGCTTCCCATGAATTTGGCACATTGTTCTTTGTATGATTGTGAAAGTAGATTATGAGTCACTGGGACAAGGACACATATGAAGAAATTAATCTGTACTCAGACCTAATGAATATGTTTCTAACATACAACATAGTTTTACTGATGGTAGATGTGCCCTATTAAGAAGTTCCAGAAAAAAAGACCCATAAAAATGGGTCTTGGAAGGCAAGAAAACATCCACCCATCCCCCCCCCCATTTTTTAAATTATATTATTACATATAATGACTATATCAAAAGGGCATAGAAATAAAAAAAACTGTTTTCTTGCAAAAAGGATGCCTCACATATATCCAGTTATCGGTCTTGACATAAACAAATGGTGACCTTAAACATTGATTTAATAAAATAGACAATGGTTGCATTAAAAAGAACAAACTCTTTTCAATCAATAATTTTTTATCAAGGGGTCAATACAGTTCCTGCATGATGCAAATTGTACAACCCGGCTTCATTGATACACTCCACAGGAGCAGCAAAGACAAGTCCAATGTGGAGTATCATTCCAACCTTTAGGTAAGTATCAGGGTTTGTTTTATTTTTAAACCCAGCCCTGGACAGTACCCATACAGAGACACTAAACTACAGAACCATAAATATCTGAACAGTACAGCATCTCAAATCACCCTGACATGGACACTAAATGTATATTAACAGATGTAATATAACAAAAAAGTAAGATCCAAATATATCCAAATAAAGAATTGCCTTTTACGAAACCATACAATGGTACCAATTAAAAATTATTCCTGGCGCCCAATATTTAGACATAGGTAACGGTAAGTATTCTGTCAAAGAGATTTCCTATTAAATCCCTTTTGTTGCTCTGTACATATATTACATTACATAAACATATTCCTGTAACTATTTTTGCAGTAGTAATAATTTTGCAATTATGAGAAGATAAGAAGGTTGCCTGGCAGAAGAAAAATGTTTACCAAAGGCGGAGAATGGGGAAAACAATAAAATAAACATATTCAGTAATTAATTGTTATTCACTGGACCATCTCTTCAATAAGTAACCTGAACACTCTTATTTTAACACTGCTTGTAGCCAGAATAGGAGGCAATTTCAAAAAGCTAAATGGAATGATATTTAAAGGTGTTTTCCATGAACCTGGAAAACTCCCAGGTGGCTAGGGCTGGAATAAGAAAAGAAAACATACTTACCCTGTTCCAGTTCCTGTTTCCTGCATCTCTCTGGTATTTCTGGCAACTGGAAGTTTAGGGAAGTCACAGGACCCGCTTCATCCAATAAAAGAGTGGCCTCCTTGCAAATGGGATGTCACTTCTAGTTTCCAGGGGACTGCACTTCCTGTTCTGTCCTTTGTTTACAGGAGACCACTCATTGGATAAAGCTGGTCCTGTGACCCTCCCAAATGTCCGATCAGGCACAAGGCTCAAAACCAGCAGTTCCAGCACGTGAGAGTTGGAGTGCGGTAAGCACTTTATTTTCTTTCTGACCCTGGCCCCCTGGGGGTTTTCCAAATTTGGTAAACTGAATAATACTATATTTTCTATTTTTATAAATTTAATAAGTTTATACCACTGTTTGTGTCTTTCAAATAATTTTCTAAAATAGTTTAGGTGTGTGAAATGGTTTGCCTGCAAGAGCTATATCTGCTACAACGTTTGGCAATATACTTCATTAGAGGAGTATGTTAGTTTCTAAAAATATCAATGGACTTAATAACGAAGCATAAAAAATATTTACAGTTACTCTCTAAATTCTTTCATATAATTAATTTTAGTGTATTATGTTATTTTTAGCCATATAATGTAGTCACAGCTGTGATATTTAAACAAAAAAGGACATCTTGCATCTGTTTCAGTTCAAAATACACATACATATATTGATCTGAATAATCCAAACACATGCACAAGATTAAATATTTGTGATCTAGTTCTGCTATATAAAAGATGAGTTGACAGTACATGGTGTGAAGACCAATATGATGATATGCAGAGAAGGGTTAATGAGCTAAGTTTTAAGCCAAAGCCCACAGGAATGCCAAAGGGAATATTATTTAATCAAAAGTGCAAATAAACTCTGCATGATCAGGGGTGTAAAACGGCAAGAGGAATAAAAGGAGAGTTATACGCTGAAGACCCATACCCAATGAGCTACTGTGCTATTTATAATAAGAAGTCCTCTTCAACATGAAAGGGTCAGACTGTTTATTGTTAAGTTATGAAAAAGATTAAATCATAATACAACATGTCTTATCTTTAATGCTTTTAATATATCTAGTCTATGTGCCATGATCAAAATTCTGCCTACTTCCCCATTTCTACCTACCCCTAAACAAATGAAACATATAAAATAAGTGCGCAATATCTTCATTTTCTGGTAGAAATACAGCTTTTTTATGCAGTATGCAGGTTGACCTTCCAACCTCAAAAGTTGATAACACAAATAACAAAATAACTGGAATGTTTCCCATGTTGTGGCATACAGCATCATTGTACTGATTTTTTAAAATATATGTATAAGTATGCATAAGATAATATACAGTAGAATAAGGAGAAATTTACATAATTTAAATCCATTTTTTAACTGCCATAAAAGCAAGGATTAGCTGGATTAACACATAAATAATCATTCATGATATATTTTAATCCACACGTTGCAATTAATATTCTTCCAAGGGGTATTCCCACAAAGAATAAATGTACTCACGATAACAAAATAACACATTCTCTAATTCACTAATAACAAAAATATAGCATTTCACAGATATAATTCCAACCTATCTCTATCAGTCTTGGTATACACAATTTTAGTTGCCCCTAGACACAACCCTGCAACTTCTGACTTAGAGTCGAGGACGCCATCTTGGATTCCTGTGTGACGGGCTGGAGCTGGTCTTTTTATCTTTCTCTGTTCCCTGCAGTCCAGGACAAAGCTCACACTGATGCATAATGATACACAGAATGTGAGTTCCTGCCAGGAGCAGCAGCATAAGGAGAACTACAAACTACAGACAGATAAGTTCTTTATCTGGAAAGCAGATTTAGTGTGTTGTGAAATAGCAGAGATGTCTGTCATTGTGTGCAATAGGCATCTAATGGATCTCATCATCTCTGATCTGTCCCATCTCTCTTTCTATGTGTCAGATAGTAGTACAATGTTCAAAAGCCAGATGAAAGTGTATATAAACCTGTACTCTGATAATCTAACCACGTTGTTCGCTCACAGAACTAGATCGATCATGATGTGTCTGCTTACAGAGAGTCCCCGGCCACACCCTGGAATTTTGCACTGACCATCACTGAGTGATCGTAGCTAACAGCAATAAAACTGAGTAACATTGTGAAGTTAGGGATTAAAAATTATCACTAGGGGATTGAAATGTGAGAATTTTCTTTCATGGGAAAACCCCCTTTAAGTGTGTTTACCGCTATATTAATCCCACACTGTTTTGTTTTTGTTGTTGCTTACCATTAGACAACCCGACTACCTCATTATTCATTCTCTGCACTCTTTGAGCTGTCAACTTGGGACAGTTTAATTTGCTTTTACTGGAATACAGCCTGGAACTCAAAAACGCTTGTGGTAGTTCCTCTACTTAAAAATACATGTTCACTTGTACTGGGTATGAATATTTTCCTTAATCACTTTATTCAAGTGACAGAGAGTATACCATTGGTGATTTTAATATGTTACGCTGACATTTTCAGCAAATACAATAAATAGAGATTCAACGTGTCAAAGAGGAAGTTGATGAATTGAGTGCAATTGCCGCAAAAACACAAAACTCTACTGCTTTGATCTGACCCTGTATTTCATCTACTTTCAGCTACTTTTGAATTCTTATCTTATGGTTGATATGAAAGAAGGCAAACAAACAAAAAACACACAAAAAAAAATACTATCTTCACCTATATATGTCCAGACGTGATAGTCCATGGTGACTGACATATTTTGGCATCTAAGGGCTGTTTTTTTGAATCACATGTCACATTCTGATATTCTATTTATCTGGCATTATACTGTATCGGCAAGAAGGTTCCCATTGCAAATGCTACATTGATCTACTGTCTGCATATGTCAAATCCATACATTATTGGTCTTGGATACAGAGTCATACTTTAAAAAATAAAACTTGTATTCTAATGGGTGATTAGCTATCTGTTTAGTGTGCTGAAGGTGAGACTCAATATTTTTTTTCTTTTTAACCCTTTAATGCCAACTAAATACACCTTTAGGTGGTTAAACCACATTTACCCCCTATCCATAGCCTACCCATTTGGCATACACGTCTGATTAAGAATAGGTCTGACTGTTGGTACCATTCCAGAAGTCCCTTGCTAAGGAACAAAACTTTGACTTGATATAAAATTTATTTAAGGGAAAATTCCTTATTTTAAGCTTTAATAACAAGCAGTCTGTAATGACCACCTGTTTCAAACAATCACGTTATTTCTCCCACAAGCTTTAATAAAATTGCCCAAATTGCTTTTTTTTTGTTCATCAGCATAAGACCCCTTACATGCTATGGAATGTGATGTGTCTAACATGCACCAAACTTGCAGTGTGTGCTGGCTGGACCATCCAGCCCTAACACTGTGCAACCAAAACCATCAGCATTCATCCGGACATTCCAGACATTACACACTGCTAGTGTGATGCGAGTTGGACTCCTCACACTCGCTAGTGTACAAGGGACCCAATACCCCAAAATGGCAAAAATGAAGACTACAACTAATTTTAAAACTGATAAAACAAACCCTCATAGAGCTTCATTGACAGAAAAATAATAATTGAAATGTGATGATACTAAATAATTCTAGTTAATAATTCTAGAGTTTCCCAGAGTAGTAAAACATTTAAAAGTTTAGAAATTCACTATCATTGTTAACATATTGAAATAAAGAATAAACTTTATTTAGTTTGATTTATCATCGGTATGATGAAATTGCCAGCTACTACCTCTTGAAGCATCAGCAGGCTGTGCTGTGTGCTTTTTATTTCTATGTCAGGTCCCTACTGATGAAGAAACATGTGCAGCAGGCAAACTTTCACTGATAAAAGTTCACATGCAGCGAGTGCACGAGGCGGGGGCTACCCTTTCCCCTCTGTGATCTGACCTTACAGGCTGTTACAATGTTTCAACCTTCCCCCTGCTCCGTCAGGTCATAGATTACAGCAGGAAGTGCTCACTGCAAAAATACTGAGGGAGCAAGGGAAAATCTTAGACAGTGTAACAGCCTGAAAAGCCAGATGACTGAGAGGCTAAGGTAGCCCCTTAGGCTCATTAGAATTATTTTAAAAGTTGATTTTAGAAGGAGGGGCGCCATGGATAACACATATAAGAAGATTACAACAGTTGCAGTGCCTGGTTCTATGAGTAAGTGTCCCTGGTTTATCATGCTTGATTTTGACGGTAGATTGGGTCTGTTTCAAAGGATAAATGCTGTGCCAGAATCTGAATTTATTGTGAAATTTGTTAACATTGGAGGGACTGGCAGAGTGGAGGAAGATTAGATACATGGAGAGAGATGCCTGACATCTAAGCCAAGTATGGATTAGAAGTTGTAGTGAGGGGAATGAGGCAAGAGTCATGGAGGGGAATGGTCTGGTTTCTTGTACTATTTTTTATCTCAACTTCAACAGAAAAGTCTCAAAAAGTAGTTGTAAAGGGGACGCAGGATTCAGGGATGAAAGATACGACAGTACACTCTAAAACTCCAGCCCACCAACTGCCCTACCTGCCTGCCTCTGTGTTTCCTAGGTGATATGGGACAACCACAATGACAGTCCCTGCCTACACCAAGGTGTAGCCACGAAACAAGATAAAACCTAAAGGTGGTAAACATTCTGGATCAGAACAGAGATAATGTAAAAGGTACAAAAACACATACACAAAAATGTAGTCACAAAACAATAGCCAAGAAATATATAATCAGAAATGCAGAGAAAACTGTTGCAAAGAATATAGAGCTGCTAAAAATCACATAGCATGCATAAGATATTTTTGTGTTAGTCAGGAACCCTGCTCCAAGAGACAGTCAAACATTCTGGGGGAGAATTATCAGAAGTGTCTGAGGTAAAACTGCTATTTGCTCAAGGCAACCAATCAGAGCTCAGCTTTAATTTTATAAACATCTGTGGGAAAAGGAAAATTGGTTTTCATGGGCAACTAGAAAAATTCTGCTGTCAGACAGGTCTGATAAATCTGCCCCTGTGTTGGGTTTCTTCAGTCTAACTGCACGAACCAAGGAGGATGCCGACCAGACAACGTGGTGATAAAATTCCCTCATGGTATTACAATCAAGTCAATCAACATCAAAATCTCAACCCTAGTTGTGTCGGAGCAGAAAGAAAGCTGTACAATCTGAATTTACATGGTAAAGAGTGGACCGGAAGTCACCCATGGGAACATGAAGTAATAATTTTCTTTGACATTAGAAAGACACAAGTCTCTCAAGTTCTTGCTGGTGAAGGTGTTCTATAGCTATTTATTCATGGAGTCACATGTGTTTCCTTCATTTATTAGAGATAAATAAGGACATGGTATGTTGTGGTCTGTTGTGTGTTGTTAATTTACCAAATTCTAAGACCTTCTAAGGGCCAGATGTTTTATTACTTCCTGCATATCAAAGTTTTAAAAAGGGTGTACTTTGGTTTCCTCATCTTATTGTATCTGTAACTGCCATTAAGGTATGTGTCCATTAAACTTTGTGGTTATGCACAATTCCAACATGTGATACTTTGTACTTTGTCCAAAGCCAATTGTTTATAAACATATAATAAAAATACCAGAGAAGTACTATAAAGCATATGATATCATGGATTTTTGTGGTCTTTAAAGGGAACCAGTCATCAGAAACTGGCCTAATAATCTACTACCAGTAAGTTGTCTAAGAGCTTTTCACCTTACAGGTCATGTTTCTATCATAGCCCAGCATAGCCAATCACCCAGAAAATCAACTGTGAAGTGAGATGTAAACTGGTAGTATGAAGTCAAGGAGGCAGAGAGTGAAGTCAAGCTCTCCCGGTCTCAGAACACCTCCTCCCTTGACTTACTTTATGCACAGGACTTCAAGAGATCTGGTTAGTGATGTCTCTGGGTGCAGGGCCATCAATTAGGGTGCTTTCTGAGACATGGAAAGAATGAATTAGTTACTCACCGGTAATTCCATTTCCATTAGTCCACCATGACGGCCCACCTGGAGGATGCCCCTTGACCTCTGTAGGGACAGGAAGAAGAGAGGTTAAATTCCCCTCCCCGCATCCTCCCACCAGTGACTTCAAAATAACCACACTGAGGAAGATGCAACAATGATTTATTTATATGTTTTCATCACATACAGTTTCATCATTGTGAATACCACATAACTTATAACAAGCAAGGGAGGGAAACTATAGGCCGTCATGGTGGACTAATGGAAATGGAATTACCGGTGAGTAACTAATTCATTCTTTCCACTTCGTCCCCCATGACGGCCCACCTGGAGACTTACAATATGAGTAGTCTTTTAGGGAGGGATCACTGCTTGAAGCACTTTTCTCCCGAAGGACAGATCCTTCGAGGAGGGCAAGTCAAGTCTATAGTGTTTAGAGAAGGTAGAAGAGGAAGTCCAAGTTGCTGCTTTGCAGATCTGCTCTAAGGAGGCCCCTCTTTTCTCTGCCCAGGAGGTGGATACGGCTCTTGTGGAATGTGCCCTTATTCCTGATGGTACTGGAATCTCTTGGGTGTTGTAACAAGAAGATATCGCCATCCTTAGCCATCTAGCGATGGTTGCCTTGGACGCCTTCCTCCCCTTATTTTTCCCCTGGAATTGGAGAAATAGGTTAGAATCAACTCGCCAGGATTCAGTTATTTCCAAGTATTTAACGACAGAACGTCTTACATCTAGAGTGTGCCATTCGGATTCTTGCAGAAGGAAGGTAATATGATCTCTTGACCTCTATGGAACTCCGAGACCACCTATGGGATGAAATTTGGGTCCAGTGTGAGAATAATTCTATCATCAAGAACCCTCATATAGGGTTCCTTAATAGAAATTGCCTGGAGTTCACCTAGTCTCCTTGCTGAGGTGATTGCTACCAGGAAAACTGTCTTTAGTGTCAGGTTTTTTACACTAGCAGAAGAAATTGGTTCAAAAGGCTCCTTAATTAAAGCATTTAAGACCAGAGAAAGATCCCATGAAGAGGTCCTTTTAAGGACCCGAGGTTTTAATCTAGAGGCTGCTAGAATGAATCTTTTCACCCACCTGTGCTCGATGAGGGGTTGATCGAAGAAAGCACTTAGGGCTGATACCTGGACCTTTAGAGTACTTGTGGAAAGTCCCAACTCCAAACCCTTTTGAAGGAAGTCAAGAACCTTCAGGGTGTTTATAACAGCAGAGGATAGTCCTTGGGACTTCATATAGTCCGATTCAGGATCCATGCTGATAACTGGAGTCTTCCTGGATCTGGATGGGATATTGGACCCTGTACCAGGAGATCTTCTGACACTGGTAGTATCACTGGATCCTGAGTGGACATCCGCTTCAGAATCGGGTACCAGCTCTTTTTGGGCCAATTTGGGCACACAAATATGGTCTGCGTCTTCTCTAGATAAATTTTCTCTAACACTCTGGCGATCAGGGGAATAGGGGGGAAGGCGTAGGCGAGAGTGGTGTTCCAAGAGTGGGAGAATGCATCCAGACGATTTCTTGTCTCCCCTTTTTCCAAGGAAAAAAAAGTGTCGACACTTGGAGTTTCTTTTTGTCGCAAACAAATCTATTTGAGGTTCTCCCCAAAGGGAGGATAGGTACTGGAATATCTCCTCTTTTATGCACCACTCGTTGGGAAGTATTTTCCTTCGGCTGAGGAAATCCGCCGTGGTGTTCTCTGTTCCCTTTAGATGGGTAGCCGAGATTGATAGGACATGGTCCTCTGCCCACAAAAATATTTGCCGTGTTAAGGACATCAGTAATGGGGATCTGGTTCCCCCTTGCCTCTTCAGGTATGATACTGTCGTGGTGTTGTCGGACAGTATCAACAGATGATGTCCTGCTAATTGAGCAGTGTTTGAGCTGAGTACTTCCCAAACCGCCCTTAGTTCTCGATAGTTGGACGACCTTCTGGAGATCTCCTCTGTCCAGGAGCCCTGCGTCAACTTTTGAGGAAGCACTGCTCCCCAACCACTCTTGCTGGCATCTGTCTGTATGGTGATATACGGACTGTTCCTCCAGAAGATTCCCCTGTCTAGATTTGTGTCCATCAGCCACCACTTGAGATCTTCCTTGACTGACGCGGGGATTGATACCTTTTTGTCCAGTCCCTCCGAACTCCTGTTCCAGGACCTTAGGACCCATTTCTGGAGAACTCGAGTATGGGCTTGGCACCAGGCCACTGAGGAGATGCATGCTGTTAATAGTCCTAGGACCTTCATAGCGCCCCTGATGGAGATAAGAGACCTTCTCCGGAATCTTCTTAGCTCCTCCTTGATATGAGCCCTCTTTTCCTGTGGAAGGAATGACATTTGCAAGCATGAGTTTAAATTCACTCCCAGGAATTTCTTTACTGTGGCTGGTGATAAATCTGATTTTGGGTAATTTATGATCCAGCCTAGTCTTTCTAAAGTTCCTATTGTGATGTCCCTTGAGGAAATTAGGTTCTGTTTGTTTTGTCCAATAACCAGTAGGTCGTCTAGATATGGAATAATCAGTATGTCCTGCTGTCTTAGGAACGCCACCACCTCTATCATCACCTTGGTGAAGGTTCTGGGGGCTGAGGATATACCGAAAGGGAGTGCACGAAATTGAAAATGTAACGTGGAACCCCCCGGAGAAAAAACAGAGAACCTTAGGAACTTTTGTGAAGACGGGTGAATGGGGACGTGATAATATGCGTCCTTTAGGTCTATAGTGCACATTACAGCATTTTTGTGGATAATGTGGGTGGCAGACCTTACCGACTCCATCCTGAACTTGTTGTAGACGATGAAGTCGTTGAGTCGTTTCAGGTTGATTATCAGCCTGTTCGATCCGTTCGGCTTCTTTACAAGAAAAAGAGAAGAATAAAATCCTTGCTTTTCTTGTTCCTGAGGAACCTGGGTAATAACTCCAGAAGACAGTAAGGATGATATTTCTTGCCAGATTAAATAGTGGGACATTTCTGATGTATGGGGAGAGGGTGGTAGGTAACTTGTAGGAGGAAGCTTCTTGAAGTCTATCTTGTATCCCTGAAGAAGGATGTCTAGAACCCAAGGATTTGAGGTGATTTTTAACCATTCCTCTCTGAACTTCAATAATCTTCCTCCTACTATGGCGTCACTGTTTTTTGTTTCTGTTGGGATCGGATGATGTTGAAAAGAGAAACCCTTTACCTTTTCCTCCTTTCGGGTAGCTCCAGCGACCCCTTTTCCCCTTATCTTTGTATTCCTCTCTTTGGCCTTTAAAGTCCCGAAAGGGCTGCTTCCTGGGTATTGGCTTATTCTCCGGGAAACCCTTTCTCTTATCTGATGCCCTTTCCAAGATGGTATCAAGTTCAGGGCCAAAGACAAATTCGCCTGAAAAGGGAAGACCACACAGCTTTGTTTTTGAGCGGATATCCCCATTCCACTGCTTCAGCCACAGCGCCCTTCTTGAAGCATTTGTCAGGGCTCCTTCTTTTGAAGAGAACCGTACACCTTCAGCTGCCGCGTCTGCTAAGAAGGACGTTGCTGATTTTAATAGAGGGAAATTCTCTAAAATTGTAGTTCTGGGAGTTCCTTCTTTAATATGAGATTCGAGCTCATTCAGCCAATACAGGAGATTTCTCGCGACTGAGGTGGCCGTTAAATTTGATTTCAGACCCCACATGGATGTTTCCCAAGCTTTTTTCAGCAGAGAGTCAGATTTCCTGTCCATGGGGTCTCTAAGCTGCGCTGCGTCCTCAAACGGCAGGTCTGTCTTCCTTACTATTTTAGTAACCTGCACGTCCACTTTGGGACAGGAATCCCATAGTTTAGAGTCTTCAGGCTCAAAAACCAATCTCTTCCTAAAGTTTTTTGATATAAGGATCCTCTTCTCTGGTTCCTTCCATTCTTCATACACTAACTCTTTGAGGGTGTCATTTAAGGGAAACACCCTCTGGCGCTTTGCTTTTAACCCACCAAACAGCTCGTCTTCTTTAGATTGGGGTACAACCACATCCTCAATTTCTAATGTCTGTCTGATGGCCTTCAGTAAATCATCCAATTCATCTATTGGGAAAAGATGTCTGGATTCAGCAGATTTTATAAAATCCTGGGGGTTTAAGGAGTCTTCCGTCTCTATTATAGAACAAGAAGGAGTCTCTGAATCACTTCCTGCCTCAGATGGTGACGACCCCAGTTCCAATCTGGGCTTTTTACACGGGGGAGCCCTAGATGTAGCAGCGGCAATAGATGAGACCACCTTCTCTTCTATGAACCCTTTGAGCTCGTCTAGGAAGGATGATTTCTCCTCTCGCATGAAGTTATCAATACACACTTTACAGATTGGTTTCTTATATGAATCTGGCATAGAGTGGTTACACATGTTACATTTCCTGGTCCTGGTTTTATCCGATTTCTCGGGTCTTTCAGGCCTGCTAGCCTTATCCCCCTTCTCCTCCTTGCCTTTCCCCTTAGACCCCAGGTCTTTTTCCTAAAAGGCAAATATAGGAGACTAATAACCCACAAACATTGCATACACAGTGGCAATATCCCCTGCATTCGCCCCACTTACAGATACTGGAGGGTGCAGGAAGATTGGGTTAACTTCGTCAGTCATAGTAGACAGCGGAAGATTTGGATGCAGATACTGGAGCCGTAGTCACTTGAACAACTAGACCTCAGATCATAGTGATCTACCTGCTTTAAATACCTTAATGGGGAGCCCATCCCCCTTAGAAGCGGCTGTGGCCCGCGTCCCACTGCTCCCAGTGATGCTGCGCGGTTTTCCCCCCGTCACTTCCGGTCGCGGCCGGAAGTCGTCACCAGACTACGGGCTGCTGGGAAATGTAGTTTTCTTCGGCCGCGCGCGCGTGTAATCAGAATTGCGGCGCGGCGGCCAGTCAACGGACCCCTGGACGGCTACAAGGAGGACCCTGGATCGACCGAGAGCCGGGGCCGCCGGGATTTTGCCGTGGACGGCATCACCCGTGAGTAATTCTTCGTCCCCCCCTCACCTGGAGGAGAGAGGGCACCTCTCTATGACCTGCCTCGGTAGGGACAGGAAGAACACTGGTGGGAGGATGCGGGGAGGGGAATTTAACCTCTCTTCTTCCTGTCCCTACAGAGGTCAAGGGGCATCCTCCAGGTGGGCCGTCATGGGGGACGAAGTGGAAAGCTTAAATTCAATGTTAAACTCACTACCTCCTTGACTTTATACAACAAATTTATACTCACTCTAAAGTAGATTTTCTGGATGTTGCCACCACCCTGGCCATGAAAGAAACATGATCTGGAAGGTGTTCAGCTGCTTGACAACATACTGGTAGCGATTTAGTAGGTATATTTCTGCTGACAGGTTCCCTTTAACGTTATTGTAGCTAACAATTCTTTTCTGCTTATGAATTGTAATAAACTGAAGCAGCCACATGCATGATAAATTGGCAAAACCCATTTTTTAAGTAAATGGCAGACCTTTCAAATGCTTAAATTTACTTAACATCAAACCCTTAGCTTCTCTGCAAAATTTAAACAAAGATAAATAAAGCATCAGAAAACTAGTCACACACTTATAACTTCCAGTGTTATGCTTTATTGCATCTTTCTCCATTTATATATATAGAGGTCTCAATTCTTTAAATAAATGTGAATGCTGGAAGGTTTGGAAACATTGAATCTTCACTGAGAAGAATATTAATTTCTAGGATTTCTATTGAAGAAGCTTGCAATAAATCTGTTGTGACCTTAAGAAAAAACTTGCAGCTTTTCCCCACTCTTATTGGCAATTTATCCAACACTGGACCAGAGGAAAACATCAGATTTTGAACAGGTTTTAAAATGCAATGCAAATACAGTGGGGAGGGGCTTTGTCCTAATGCATGTGCGATTTTACTAAAACACATGAGTATGGAATTGAGCACCATGTGTTCTGCATGTTAACAGTGTTAAACATATGGGACACATTTACTAACCCCTTCGTCCATTGAAAGCGCATTGTCCAACTCCAATGCACAGTGCCGCAATTCACTAAGATTTTGTGCCCAATATCATGAATGTGTCGCTTCCCTGCTCAGGCCCGACAGAGTTCACCATCTTTTTAGTGGTGCATGCAAATGCTGGACTTGCGAAACAATTTGAAAAGTTAAATCCCACGCACAGTCCGGATCAGTTGGATTGTCCGATGGGACGCCGCCTTAATTGTGTCGCATGGAAGCCAGCACCAAAAAAAACAATCTTGTGCGCCAAAATCTCCGCGCAGACACTTGTTAAATACATGTGCAAGCCATGTAATGCTCGTAAAAGGCACACAGTTTGATGAAAGTGAGCAGTGTGACCCTTAGTAAATGAGCCCCATGGTGCTCATTCTCGATTGCATGCATTTCAGTGGAAACACATATGTGATCAGGCCCAGCTCCTGCTCAATGCAATTCAGACGCCATATGTGAGTAAGGCCTCCTTGGGGACTGTACAGCTATGTGCACACAACTTGATCATTCATGAAAACACATGAAAAAATATTTTATTAACAAAGCCATACTACTAAGGGCCAGTTCACATCTCTGTTATAACAATAGCAAATAACTGAGTTTGCGGTGAGCAAAAGACAGGTGTGGTTGAACACACAGAACGAGTGAAAGTCTTTCCAATATACCTTACCTTTCTGCAGTAGCCTGCCAGGCTTTGGCTCACAATAACCAATGAAAATAACAACAGATTTACCCGAGATGTGATCGGGCTCACCGAGACTCTTTGCCCTAGACTGAAATCCAGATTTAACTTGACAAACCCCTTTCCTAGGCAAACCTCTTTAAGGCTCAGCCCATTTTTTGATCTAGTCTGATTACATGCCTTAATAGTAAGTCCAGGAGCGGCAACAAGTTAATATAAAAACACAGTCTAGGAATTAAAAGAGGAATGATTTAAAAATTACAATCAAATCCTGAAAGAACAGTAGCACTATTGTAGCATTGTCACACTATCCAACAGAGTCTATTGTGATATCTTCAATTTATTTATGGGAACAAAGGACATAAAGACATCTTCAGAAAAAAGCATAAACAAAACCTTCTTCATCAAAATCAACTTGCAGTTTTCTAACAGCATGAAAAAAAACTTTGCAACTATATACTGTAAACACTGTTCTGGCATTACCAAAATGAAACAAAACCACAAAATTACAACAAGCACTATTGAGACATTATCACAATGGAACAGGAATTACTACCAGTAAAACATTGATATTTCCACAATTGCATAGCCAAATCACTTAACATTAACCCCTTAACGCCACTGTCCTTTTTCGTTATTCAGCTTCCTTTTTTTGCTTTCCACCTTTAAAAATACATAACATTTAAAATTTTTCCATGTACAGATCTGTGTGAGGGCTTGTTTTCTATGCAACAAATTGTCCTTCCTAGTGACAGTATTTGACATTCCATGTTATTTGCTTTTTTGCTTTTATCTTTAACTGTGCACTCCAAATGACACCTCAAATTTATTCTTTGGTTCAGTATGATCACAGCGATACCAACTTTATATAGATTTTATTGCATTTTAATAGAGTTTAAAAAATTAAAACCTTTTGTACAAAAATAAAAATCTTGATTTTGGCCAATTTTGACGCTAATAACTTTATCATACTTGTACGGTGCTCTGTAAGGCGTAATTTTTTTGCAGAACAAGTTGATCTTTCCATTGCTACTTGCTTTTGGGGACTGTTTCACTAAAAAGGTGGCGATTCTGATGAAGGTGCTACTTTCCATTGTGAGGTTCAACATCAGTAATTACCGTTATATTTTTATAGGTTGGGCGTTTTGGGACAAGGCGATACCCAACATAATTATTATTTTACTTTTTAATTTATTTTTTATATTAGTTGTAGGGGAAGGGGGTGATTTGAACTTGAAGGTTTTTTGTAATTTTTTTATTTTTAAAATTGGGGATTTTGCGGAAACCTGTTTTGGTCTGTTACTCACAGACCGTTACAGATTCTGCCTAAAGACAGGCCTGGTACTTAACCCCTTCCCGCATTTGGATGTTCCTTAACATCCTGAAACGGGAGGGGCAGATTTCTTCCTACTCACTGGGTGTTTGCTGCGTGATGCAGCAAACACCTGTCGCTAACACCTGGTGCTAACTATTTAAATGCTGTTGATGGCATTCAAATGATGGTTGATCAGTTGCCAAGACAGACGGAAGTTTAAGTCAAACTCTGGGGATTTCCTTTTTCTACGTGCCTTCGCCTAACCTCTGTACCTTTTCCCAAAACAGTGTGGAGAAATGCCATTCCACGGACCGTGAAATATATCAGTATTTGGTCACTGAAATTTTGGGCATGATACCTTTGTGGGAAAGCTGGAGATGGGATTAGGTTAAAGACAAAAATTGCTCTATGCATGATCCTAAATTGAGTGTCTCTCCAAACCTCATTTAAAAAAAAAATAAAAAAAAAATAAAAATCTACAAATTACCTGCCAGCCTTTCACAATTTTGTCTCCTACTTCCTCATCTCCTAATTGTGAAGCCCACCATGAGAATGAAAGGTCTTTGTGACTAAACACGGATGGTAAACAGTGTATGTGAGTAGAGATGTTCTCTTCTGCATTAATATCAGCTGCATCTTGTCAAATGAGTTTTGGCTTATGAAACTGTCTCCTAATACACCCATTTAGAATTATTTATCTTTCTGCTCATAGGCTCTATGAACTTCCTCGCTAATTCTCTTGTACTGTCTGCTTGTTGCTTTTTTTAAGCCTTCACATATAGTTATTGTGAGATAGTGTTGGGGAAGATTTTTATCATACATGTCTTAAATGTAGTGGAAAACAGAGACTTTCCAAGGCTGGCTTTTTGTAAAAGCCAAAAAAGGGGCCCAGGAGCTGCATTAGGAAAAGAAAGGGTGGGTTTCCCAATCCCTGGCCCATCTCTGGATTTTGGGCCACAATGCTGTGCAATGAGTTGCACCAGCAGCATGTGCATAAAATGGTGCATATTGTTGGCCTCTCTGTCTCCTGGAGCTGTCTACAGAGCGCTGCTTGAATGCGGAGACCACAAAGTCTGGGACTGCAAACACAGCTGTGAATTTTGCATGCCCAGGGCCTGGTTGGAAGGTACCCGGTATAGTCAGGATTGACTTGTGTTTAGCTAGACTGCACCAACCCACAGTTGTTCTTACTGAGGAGCATTTTTCAAGAATGTGATGTGTTTCCTGCAGTAGCCCCTTCACATTTCATGATACTGCCCTCATATTGTGACTAGGTATGATAACTCTTATGTACAAAAGACGCTATTCATACTAACTCAGAGGAAAGACCATGATAGTGTGACAGTTTTCTATGATCTAGATCCCATGATCTTCTCCTTTCCCCAACACCACATGTGTAAGCTCCCTGCTAGAACTACAGGGGAAATGGTGAATAAGTGAATATAAACAGTAACCTTGTCCTGGTTCCACAGGAAAAGGGCAAAGATTAAGGAGGTAAGATGCCTCCTCATTTTAGACATTAACATGAAGCACCAACCAATAACTGTGCTTTCAAGTATAGAACTCTTTCTGTTGTTGTGCTTGAAACTTCACCTCTACCTTTCTGGAATATAGCAGTTAACAAGGTAGGCCATCAAAATTAACCCGACCACCTTCCAGCTTTTTACCCAGAGTTTCCCTTTTCTACTTGCCCTGAAAATACAACTTAAATATCTGAGTAGGGGTCCCTCCTATGTGAAACAAATTAATAACCTGTTAGCCATGTGGATCTTAGATCACCACATCAGTCCATCTTTCCCACCCCCTAAGAATAATATAATGCACAGTCCTGAATATCTTAATTTGCAAATAGAGGTTGCAAAAGTCCACCCCATAGTGGTCTCCACAAGAACCGCCAAACTCATCTCTTGATCCTCTGCAGTTTCTAGAAAATGGGGGATATAGGTCCCTGGCATTTTCACATGGATCTATTCTCCAATACTTGTCATCGTCTCGGCACAGTTTTGGTGTCATCGGCCTCCATTCTTGCTGTGGGAGAACCTCAAGTTGCTCCACGTAGACAATCACTTCCTGTGGGTCATTAAACTTGTGTTGGATGCAATCTTGCATATTGAAGCATAGATACTCTGGGTAGGAGAGCAGAGAAGAGAGCACAGATTCCTATAGGTCCTCAGTATGTACATAATTAAGCTGTTTAGTTATCACCTGTTGAGGGGGTGACGGAGGGGCACTTGGGGGAGGGGGTTCTGTTATGCTTGTCTCTGGGGCTGCAATGCGGTCGGTTCTCTCTCAACCGGTCTCCTAAGTCCTAGTCTGAGGGGTCTGGACAGAAAGTATGGAAGTAAGTCAGGGAAAAAAAGATGGAAACATGAATATATTTAACCACTTCACAACCAGCCAACAGAAATGAATGGGCTGGTCTATGTGAAGGGTTTATGGAAAAATTCATAATCAAAATATAAATATTGCATACAGCAAACGCTGTAAAAATAAACATTTTCCAAATTGTCATGTTATCACTATTTTACCTCCTGTAAAAACTTGAAAAAAAGTGATCAAAAAGTGTTTACAGTTCTTAAAATTTTAGCAAGGAAAATGTCAGCTTGTCCCACAGAAAACATTTTTTTTCAATGTTTTAAACATTTTTAATATTATAAAATGACAAAACTATATAAATGTGGCATCTCCACAATCTTACAGATCTAAAGAATAAAAGGGGATTTGTCATCTGAATGACACAGTGAAAGCTGTAAAAACTAAGCAAAAGTGGTGCAGCTATGTTTTTTCATTGTGCCACATCTTTTTTCTTGCTTCCCTGTACACTGAACCGAATTTTACACTGAAAAGATATCACTAGGAAGTACAGTTTGTCCCACATAAAACAAACTAATATAGCTCTTTTAATAAAAAAATAAAAAAAAGATATGAGTTTTGGAATGCCAAAAACGCAAACACTGCAAAAGGTTACCTCTACAAGTATATAACAAAGTTTACAACCATCTGCAATAATGATTTATTAAATTTTGTTGAAAGTTTAGTTATGTATGTAAATATGCAATAAGAAATCAATAACCCTATGTACTGTGGTGAATAAAAAAACTATATATATTATATTTTTACTTATATATATATACTTGCCCTCTGTCTGTCACCCCCAACATCCTTTTCTCCTTGCGCCTCGTCTTCTCCCTGCTTCAAGGCACGCTTATGTCATAATAAGGGGGCGACAGGCCATGTCAAAGTGTGCACGTGGGCAAAAAGCATAGACATGCCTCTGCCCATGTTGCCGGAACACGACGAACCACAAGGAGAAGAGGATGCCAGGGGTGAGCACTAGAGGCAAGTACCTCTAGTGATGTTTACTGAAAAAACGATGTCCCAGGACTTCATAAAAACAAGATCATCCCCGGACAGATGGGACAAGCAAGTAAGTTTGGAAAACTTACCATCAGAAGGTGATGATGGAGAGCTGTGGCCCAGAGCCATGGTGGCTTAGCCTGGTCCCCGTTGACGTCCCTGTGACTGTGGACGCCATGTAGATGCTGCATTCAATAATGTAGAGGGACCCACTAAAATTATGTTACAAGAAATCTACCATAAAAATGAAGGATGATAAACCAGGTACACTTACTCGTAGATCCAGGCACTGTGGCTGTGATAATCTTCTTATATTTGTTTTCCATGGCTTTCTTCCTCCTAAAACCATCTTTTAAAATTATGCATATGAGCCAGAGGGGCTAACCTGACTCCTCTGTGATCTGGATTTACAGACTGATACACTGTCTCACCTTCCCCTCTGCTTCCTCAGCACTTGTTCAGTGAGTACATCAGGCGCACACAATGGTAGATTTCCTTTAAATCTCTCCCATTTACTTATAGAAATTTGTCTCCAAATTCACACACAAATACACTAAAAATAGTCACTTTTCGAGGATGGAGGCGGCTGTCAATTTAGACACTCCTATCTTTGACTCTATAGTATCTAGAGACATCAGGCTTGTAGTTCTGTGCGCTACAGAACCAGAGATACCGGCGGTTATAGAAATAGTAGGGAACTGCAGCTCACATTCCCAAATATAATGTTAATTTTATATTTTATGAGCACATTGGCAAGTTTTAAAATAAGAGAGAGGGTCATGTAAATAACATTTTTGCATATAATGCATACGGTAAAAGTAAAGGTTTAAATAATGGGGCATATTTACTAAGACTATGTACAGTTGCCTGTAAAGTGTGAAGGGTGCGCCAGATTCAGAATTTCTGGCGCCCGTTCTACAGGAATTTGATACTCCCTGCACTGCTCTGACAGAGTGCACCACTTTTTTTGGGTGCACCTTTAACATGGAATGTGCAACACGTTTCTGTTGGACTTTGCATGTAAAATGTGGCACACAAACAGACTGAGCACTGGAGCGCCCCCTTTAGTGCAGAAATTTCTTAGTAAGCGTGCCCCAATGTGTACAAAATAGCTACTCCATTATAGGTTTGGCAAAATTGATATATTTCGCCTATCAGGCACAGCGTCCCCAAAAATAATTAGCATGAAATAGCAGTACTTTGCTTAGAAAAAAGCAGTGTGCGAATCTGACCTTAATGCTTTGGGGAGATTTATTAGGAAGATATATCAGGATAAACAGGAGTTGAGTTTTTGGCATTAGATATAATGATATTGGGTGAGTCATGTAATTCAGTGTTTGTTGTGAATACACATACTTGTTTGTGTAGGTCTTGTCACACCAATAACTAGGTCATCTTGAAAGAATATTTAAGGTAAACTCATCCTGATTCTCACTCCTTGTCATTGTATAACATACTCAAAGGATTTCATATTATAGATCACATTAAAAGGGTTTCTGAGCTCTAGTAAATAATGTGTAACTACTATCAATTATCTGGATAGCTATTCCAGTAATGGGCCCCACATGCTGGACATCTGAGTTACAAACTTCAGAACTTTTTTACATCCATACCCAGTTATACCTGGGAGCGCCTCTATACTTCCTAATATTCATTTTATAGTATAGTCCAAATAGAAAAAGAAAAAGGGTCTACATAATAATATGTCATGTCAGCAAAGTAATACTGCACTCCATAATGCAAATTTCAAGAGTCAGGAGTTCTGTATCCATCTACACTATTAATAGCAATTATCCAGGTTGGGAAATTTTTAGACATAACAGTGGATTGCATAGTGACACACTTCTGTTCCTGGAAGTCTTCCCTAGATGCAATCAGGGAAGTCCAGTCATGTTGCCATGCTTGTAATGTTACCAGTAATGATCTAGCAGTTTAGAAAACAGAATAATGGGACAATCAGCTCCAAAGGCACATATAAACTAAATGTAGCTGTAGTCACTGTATCATAAGCACACTTTTCAAAAGAATATCTTCTGAATGCACAGAAATCTTACATTTTATTTATATGGATATTATTTCAACGTGTAATTCCCCATATCTCATTGACATTGTTTTTCTAGCCCTCCTAATTTGGCCCTAGGTCTTAGGTGCACCGGCATTCATGGTCACACCCATGGGGTACTGAAATGTTCCTTTGCATATACCAAGTTCAGTTTCTATCTGACTAGGGAGAGGAGATGTTCCCTTAAATGAAATCTACTACTCAATTTAAATATGAGTCATTCTTATCTGGTTTCTTGTATTGTAAGTGAATGTGAGGGCACTTTTACATACACAAATATATATTACATATATATACAGGCAGTCCCCGGGTTACATACAAGATAGGTTCTGTAGGTTTGTTCTTCAGTTGAATTTGTATGTAAGTCGGAACTGTATACTTTATCATTGTAATCCCCAGCCAAATTTTTTTGGTCTCTGTGACAATTGGATTTTAAAAATGTTGGATTGTCATTAGAACCAGGATTAATAATAAAGCTTCATTGTAGACACCAGTGATAACTGTTATAGCTGTTTATTGTAGTCTAAGGCTAAAGTACAGCAAATTGCCAACATCCAGAGGTCCGTTTGTAACTAGGGGTCGAGGATACATGGCTTCTGCATATGCATTACAATGAGCCTGTGGCTCATTGTAATGTATAGTGTGCAAAAATGCCATATATTGCAATACTGTAGTATTGCAGTATATGGTAGGAGCGATCTGACCATCTAGGGTTAATGTACCCTAGATGGTCTAAAAGATAGTGAAAGAAAAAAAAAAGTTTAAAAAATAAAAAAAATTAATAAAATATTAAAAGTTCAAATCACCCCCCTTTCCCTAGAACGGATATAAAACATAATAAAAAGTAAAAATCGCCGCGTCCCAAAATGCCCGATCTATCAAAATATAAA